>CM037877.1:177279432-178019432 GCA_021292165.1 Shinisaurus crocodilurus | reverse complement strand
AATCATATTATTATTAGATATTTGCTTTGATTATTAGAAAATGAAGATGCTCTCAACTAGAGCATATTTTCAAACCTCCACTAATAATTTGTTGAACACTGAATATGGTTTGAGGTGCTTTTACTTTTGGTTTGTCCTTCTGAAAAATCAGTTTACTTTCATTTCTTTCTGGGCGGGGCGGGTGCGTGGGAGAGTGCTTGAGGCAATTTTCTGGCTTGATATTTCTTTCTTCATATCTATGTCCTTTGTTTCTGCTTGCTGCTGGTCAATATGACACCAGCGTGATGTAAATGCATGTCAGTCAATGGACTGACATTTCACTTAAGACTTAAATTTACCATATGTGTTCTTTTAACTAAGAGGCTATGCCATTGATGATTTATTCCTTGTTTGTGAAGTATTATGTTCCATGGGCTGGTGTAATTTGTTTGAAACAACATTGATGAGTGTAGTTTTTTATGAGACACTCTGCTTTGTCATTCGTATCAGTAATTATATTTCAGAAATTAAGGTGACTTTACTGCTAACTTTAAGTAGGAATATTAGTCTAGGTTTTGTGCAGGTGTAACAGGTGGAGAGAAAGCACACCATCTTCCATTGAAACAATTATATGTGTGTTTGTACACACACACACGAGTGTGCATGTGCGCACACACAATGAACATGATTACATTGAGGGAAAGCATTTAATTTGTCATTATTTTCATTTTAATTAATGGAAGCAAAGTCCTTCTCTACTTATATTTTATTTATATTCAGCTTCTGTTGGTGTAAAATATTTCTGAAGAGTACAAAACAAAATGTTCTAGAGAAATTCTCTGCTATTAAAATAAATCACTACAGATATGCAGTGCCCGTTGCTGGCTTCTGCTTATTTTGTGATTGCAATTGCGGAAGTGAAAGTGAACATTCTATATCAGAATCAAGATTCTTGGACTGTTATGCAACATGTTTCCACATGTTTGCCTATCCATCTATTCAGTCATACAGTGACTCTAAACATGTCCAATGATTTATTTTTAATTAAAATATTTATATTCTGCTTTTTGTCAAGTTACATCAAGGCAGTTACCAGTCTATTCAACTTCTAGATACAACACAATATTTTTTAAAATCAAATGACAGTTCAAATATAAGCAACCATTAAAATACCCATCACAGCAATATCAGGAAAGGGTTACCTAAAAAGAAAGCCTTTGCAATCTTTCTAAAAGATTGTATGTGTGAGCTCTGGTAGACCAGCTCTGATCTTTTTAAGCTTTTCAGTGGACAAAACCAGCTGCTCAGTAAACAATAGCCAAGAAGGCTTTTGGAAATGCATCCCTTAAAAAGTGTAATATATGGTCCAAAAGCCTTATGCTTAATCAATGCAAACATTAACCTAACCTACCTCACAGGGTTGTTGTGAGGATAAAATGGAGAGGAGGGTTATGTAAGCCGCCTTGGGTTCCTTGCAGGAAAAAAGGTGGGGTATAAATATAATAAATAAATTAATTAAGGTGTACCGTGATAGGATAGTGCAACTTTTAGATAGCAATACTCTTACAATGTAAGGACCTCTGTAGGTCACATGCTTTTAACTAATTGTCCAAGAACATGAGCAGGACTTTGATTCACAGTCAGGAGAAGAACATGACTCACTAACCATATACAATTTAATTTAGAGAAATTACTGTCTCTGTTGGAGCTGCTCAAGTATTCGTAATCAGCCCTTTTGTTAAAATTCCCTAAGTATCGTGGCAGTGTTTACAATAGCTTGATGATCTTGGAGATTTTGTCAGGTATATGGTGAAATAGAGACTGTGGCGCAAAACAATTGAGAAAAATGGCTAATAAGGAATAATACTGTTTGTACTTTGGTCGTCCCAGCTATGTTTAGTCATTGTCTATTTGTTAATAGTGAATAGCATGAACATTGTTTATGCTGACAATATTAAGATCAAGACTTGAGTTCTAAATATATTTGATGTGTACTGATTTAGACTACCCACTCACTTCCTCAACTTTTAAATAGGGGGTGTTTGGTTTGCGTACCCCTTCAGGATATTTGAAATTATTTAGGACTTGCTTCTAGAGTGAGCCATGAGAATGGTCACACTTACACAAGAAAAATAATTTCTGGAGTGTTTTCTTGAATGTGTTATTAAATTCAGGCACATTTTTTCTTAATGTTAGAGCAAGTTGTTTTGTCCTTTTGGTATCGTTGGGTATTTGTGGCAATGTGCAGTGAATTGTGTTCATTGTAATATATAAAAGGAAAACATCATTAAATGTTCAAATTCTATGTTCTCCCCAATGCTCTCCCTGAGCAGGGACAGAGGGAAGGACCATGTTCCCTAAAGGTATCTTAATTTTAATCATCTCCCTACAGTGTTTCCCATATCATGAGGGGGGAAAATGGTAGTTTTCCAGAATGTATTGGCTTCTGGAAGAAGCAGTAGACACCTACTCCTTGCAGACAGGAGTGTATGTTTATTGACAACAGTGATCACCTGTTTGAAAACCACTTTCCAAACAGGTAGTTGGTGGAGTGGGCTTATGTAAATCTGCACACATAGCCCACTATGAATAATGCCATAAGGTGTGCTGAATATGCTGAATGGCTTGGCATGTAAAGATCTTCTAGCTTGAGGCAGAAGCATGGCAAGCATCTATTGTGGGGCAAGGATGGCAAATATTGTGGGGCACACATTGCTCAAGATCTAATGCCACTTCAAATCTACTGAGTCAAACTTGGTTGTACAGAAGCAAGTTTGAGCCCTTAGTATAATCAACAATGGCTTTCAAAAGTATGTGCTAGGAACCTACCTGCCTTTTGTATTTTCCCCCTCATAGAGAATATTGAGCATGGATTACTTTGATACTACTGGGACTTGGACATTTTAGTAGGGACACAAAATGTGGAGGCCATTAACAAGCAGCACTGGGTCTCAGATATAACAAAGCAGGTTAAGCACTGGGAAATGCCTCTTAATTGTAACACATATTGGATGACAGAACATGAAACCTATAGAATTGGGCAAACTTGTTTTCTAGAAGATTTTAGCAAGAGTAAATTACCTTCCAGCAGTTATTATTGAGTTTCAAGAACTTTTTCTGTTGCAGAGAGCTGGAGCAGAGTTGCAGGGAGGGACCTTTTAAATTCTATGGATTTAAGAGATTGAAGGTTTTGGCCACGCATTAGAAACTTCTGTATGAAGAGTAAGATTAAAGCTGCAATCCTATACACACTTGCCTGGGAGTACATCTCATTGAACTCAGCATGATTTACTTAGAGTAGACATGTATAGGACTGCTGCTCAAGTAATTCATAGCCAGCATATTTATCAGTCTATGCTACTTTCCCATGTGTCTCCTAGTTGCTAAAGATTATCCTATATATGTGGGATGTGCCCAAAGGGATATTGCACAGAATTACTTCATTAACTTGTCTGTCCTTTTTTTTTTTGTATTTGGTTTTGGGTTCTTGTGGTGGTTATTGCATATGATTTTGATAATAAAAAAGATGTGTCTACCATTTCTATGTCTATGATCTTTTTTTTCCATTGTAATGTTTGTGTTTTGGTTAATAAGCAGCTACTTGATTTTCATTTGGAATTTGTGTTTTCATTGTTTTTCTTTTACATTTCTTTTGCTCATGGGTTTCAGAAGATGATGCTTATGTTGACAAACTGCACACGTTTGAAAGGCACTGTGAAACGCCTGCAGGTACTGTACTAGCAGAGTGGTTTCAAGAAATCTGGATTAAAAATCCAAGCCATTGTCATCTGAATGCCTCCTTCACTACCACCCTCACCACCATGAGTGTCAAGTGTATACAAATACATACTTAATATCTAATAGAGGAACTAATGCCATTGCATGGCACTTTCCCAATGACAAGAGTTTGGGAGAGGTGACATACTGTTGACTCATGATTCTTTTATATATAAGGAATAACACAACTATTCAAGAGCCACTCCTGGCAAAAAATACATTTCACATACCCTATTCTTCCTCCAAAGAGCTCAGAGCAACTTACATATATAGTTCTCAGGAGGTTTACAGGGCCAGATGTGCTTAGATTCAGCAGCAGGATTTCATCGTGTGTTTCCAGTTTTTCTTCATGTTCCCTGGACCTTTTTAAAAAGTGTTAGTCAAAGTAACTGGGAATTTTTAGGAGAGGAAGAAATGTAGCTTTAAATGTATGTGTCTTGGTTTGTTTCTTGGTTTTACTTAGCATTTTATAAAGTACAAGGTTAGATAAAATCATGTACCTTTAACCAGCATTGCAAAAATCCTGACCAGTAGTTTATTAATCCCAATTTAGCACTACTAGGAAAAACTCTTGTCTTGACTAGATATTAATACCATTTTAGGAAGCCCATACATACTGAAGATCCATGAAAACATAATATCAGAATTATAATGCATGTCTGTCTCAAGAAAAATGCATGTGAGCTGCAGAAAGACACCACCAGGTTTTCCCTTTTATCAGTCTTTTCTTCAACACAGGTTCATGTAATCGTATTCAGTGCTACGTTTTCAAATGTCTTCATACTCAGAGATGCCTCCCAGGATTACAACAGTGTCTTTAAAATGGGGATGAGTCAAACTCCACCCAAAGCCAGTATAGCTAAAACATACTAACCTATATTGCAGCAACAGAAAACTTCTACCACACACACAAATACCCAGACAGCTATCAGTGGGCAAAAATTATCTTCATCTCTAGGATTCCATAGCTTGCTTTTTTTGCTTTCTGTTTCCCAAAACAAAACAAGAACATTGTTTTAAAGTCCCCTCCACATCTCCTTGCACGTTAACGGCTTGCAGCGCCTCTTCTTCCCCTGTAGCGAGATTAATGACCTGCTTCTGTGACTCACACTTATGTCCTTCTCTCTCCCTCTCCTTAACCTTTCCCATCCCGCTTCAACTCCTGGCCATACAGAGAATGAACAGCCTTCCCTCGTCTGGTTTGACAGAGGAAAGTTTTATTTGACTTTTGAAGGTAAGTAGTACATAGCATACTGGGTTGGAACTTTAATCTCCCCTTTGCTCTTACTATTTAATAGAAGCCCTTTGGTTTCCTTCAAACAAACAAACAAACAAACCCATTCTACCCTTCTGTATGGAAATGCTATGGCTACTTAGATGACATGACAAGCTCAATCAGAATCACTTTAAAATTTGGTTTGTATAACTGTGTCCCTTCAATTGTTCCAACTGTTTTAATTTAAAAGAAAAAGGGGGGAAATATTAAAATATTATAGTCTTTAAAAATCTTCAGGAGTTACTGATTACCAAGGAACTTGACTCTGTCAACCAGGGCTTCTTGTATACATTTTGCAAGCAATGTTTACATTTTATAGTAGCTACACAATATAAATATAGGTAGAATTTTCTATTGCCCTATATTGTCTTTTTGTAGGGTTTTCCTTGCCATCATCATATTCTAAACCTTGAAAATCTCCTATACACTTAATAAATAGCACATTTCAGGGAAATATGAAAAATATGTTTGTTCCTCCAGATTCTATTTTAATGCTTGGGTCATGTATCAGCACCTTGTTGGGGGGGGGGGGAATGTATAAAGATAGTATTATAATCTTAATGTTGGTCAGTTAATAAAGGTAAATTATCCCTCTGGTACTTTAGTGTTGTCCAATTAGCCTCTTCATTTTAATTTATATGTGACCTTTTCCAGCTTTGCTATCATGGAGATTTAAAGCTTGCCTATAATAAATGTTTGATTTCATGAACCTATTTCTTTCTGTTATAATTGTCCACTGGAGGAAGGATGGTTTGGCTTACACTAAAATTGTGTTTGGCATTTTAAGGTGTGAGATATTTTGTTGAGGGCAGGGGGAAGAGAAATATTACTGATATGAGTTGTTTCAGCTACATCATTGCCTAAATATGTACACATCATATGTTTTGGAATTGTGTACTAGTTCAGCAGTTGGTTCATCCCATCCTACATTTTTGTGAAGTTGCTCAAAATCTTGGGGTGAGTTTACAGTACACAATAGGATGGATCCAGAGTTCAGTGAACACAATTCCACTCATGAAACAGGGTGCCCTTGGGTCTCATCTCCCCACTCCCTGCAGCCCCCATGCTCCAGACAGTTGGGCATTCTCCTGGACAGCATGGGTGGTGCAGGAGCTGAAGGGGAATCAGCAAAAAGTTCCTGTAATTCTGTGCTTGTAAATGTATTAATATACGGTGAAATGGAGGAACAAGAACATATGAAATATACTTAATTTACTATGTAATCATTTCATATATCTGCTACATCTAATTCACCACTTGCAATGAATTCAGAAGAAAAAGTAAGCATGGTAGAATTACTGAGGTGTTTTTTTATGTGACTGAAATGTTGTTGTCAGAAATTGATCATGTAAGTAATACAGTACTGATTAAAATTAACAAGCTAAGTTTGATGGCTTCAAGAATGGAACGTTTCTCTTTCTCTCTTAGACTACATATAGCAAGTTAAAAAAAAAAAAAAAAACAGTCACACAGTGCGTCTTTCCAGCCAGTCAGCCTCTGTCCAATCTTATCAGATCCTAATAAGTCATTTGATCTGCAAGTACTAACATGGACCTTTCAGTCTTCTAACTTAAAGGAAGACCTCCCCAATGGTTTCTATACCTTATACTTTTCAGAAATGCCATCATGATACTACTATTCTGCTAACTGAAAAGGTCGCTGTTCATGTTATCAGTGTTTTATGAGGCTTGTGAAATTGTTGGTAATGTGAAGCAGTTGAAATTGCTCCTATAGAAAAACAGCTATGGGAAGAACCACTTTAATTGTCCATATGTGTGCATTTCTCCCAGCAACTAACCACTCAAGCCTATCCTCCAATTGGGGCATAGGTTTGCAAGATCTGCAAACACACCTGCCCTTCCCATGGCCTCATTCTTTGCCTAACTTAGAAACCCTCACAGTGCAGCTCTGTTCTTAGGAGTTTCCAAGGGTGCATTCTCCTAAGACATGTGAACCAGCAAACTGTTGAATGTGGTCCCTTTGTGCCCTCACTGCAGCAGATCTGTATGTGAACATTTGTTTCCATGTGACATGTCTGGATTTGAGCTTTTGTATTTCAATCAAAGTTTTGTAAATGCTTGAGGGTGCAGAGGGTCCACCTCTGTCTCCCACTCTTCCTGCTCCGATGCTCAGAAACCTACCTTGAGGCAGGGGAAGGTGGTGGTGTACCAAATCCTGGCACAATGTATTTTCCTGCTGGAGACCAGAGTGGGAAACTGATGCGATACATGTCATATTCGCCAAGGAGAAGGCCTGTGCAGGCACCCTTTCTCAAATTTTCACAAAACCATTACTTCCTTCAGCCATCTTGTCTCTGGGCTGTTCTCTCTTATGCCCCTTACCTTCTGGGATCTCCTCCTAATATGCTTTCCAGTCCTTAACCTCCCCCCGTCCAGCTGCTCTTTCCCCATAAGGCCTGGGTGGGGTTTTAATTCCAACCAAACATATGTACATACTTACAACTATCCCTTCTCATAGAAGCTGTGCTGAGAACACTGTGTTGACAATAATGTAGTTCTCTGAGCAGTTGGAATGTTCACAAACATTTTGTAACATTCTACTAACTCAGGCAATAATTGTCAGGAGCTTTGCTGCCATAGGTGCAATACAAGTGATCTCAACTCTCCAGGGAGCTTAACTGTGTGGCATCATCAGGGCACTTTGTGTGGGGATTTCCAAAATAATAGGTGCCAATGCAGCTCCTGTGGCCCATGTTTCTTGTAGCATCAGAGCTGCCCAAATTATCAAAATACTGTGCTATAATGCTACATTCCCATGATTGTGATAATGTAATTTGAACAACACAGAAGTGTCTGTGCAAGTCAGCTCTGCTAATAATAGCAAAGGGGAGCGGAATGATTGCCCTGACCTATCTCAACACCCGATCAGTATCTTGTCTTTTACTGAATACATCCTTATGAAATTTTCTGTATGAAAGGTTGCTTTTTACTGGATCACATTGAACATGATCCAATTGACCACTGCTAAAGGGCTTTCCATAGGGCATAACTGAGCCTTTTTTCTCCCCTCCCCTTCAGTGTATGTGCAGGATTCTGTGCCAGGCCATATGGGGAACTGGTAGGCATGTGTGCACCTCCTGTATACCCATCTAGACCTCCCCATCCCTCCACTTGGTCAAAGAAAATACTGAGGGGGGTGGGGGGGGAAGGGAAATAATCTCTGTTATGCTTTATGTGGATTAGGGATGGATGAATCGTTCTGTTTCCAACTTTCCATTCTGTGTCAGATTTGCATGTGTTCATTCATAAACCTGTTCCATCCTGTTTCTGTGTCCTGCAATTTTCTTGAAACTGCACAAAAGATTGCATTATGTTTGAGTGTATTTCTTCACAAAATATGCACACTCGGAGCAGGGGTGGTGCTAGGTATCTAAAAGATCTGGGGCTCAGGCCCAAAAGACATATATATATTTACATTTGCAAATATATGTGCATAATTAGAAATAATTACTATAAATTAAATTGTATAGAAGGCAAGCTAATTAACCTGAACTGTGCAATGCCCCAAATTGTGCTTGCTTAAAACTTACCCTCCTTGCACCCACTCTTTTCCTTGGTCTTTCAGGCCCAAATCCAGATGGGGAGGATGGATGGAGTGCCTGGGACCTACAAAGAGCTGTATGGCACCTTAAACATTTGCCAATTAATTACAAACTGAACATGGACACACTGGCAAGGAAGAGTGTGGGAATGTATTGTAGACTATAATAACCCATGCTCTTAGGCTGCAAACTTATTTAGGGAGTAACCCCTATTAAACATAGTGGGATTTATTTCTGAGTACATCCTCACTCGCTCTTCCCCCCATCAACTACAAGCACAACAGCACTGAACAGAGACCTCAGGACTGGAGGATGTTGCTTTGTTGCTCCTGGTCCCCAGATCAGCTAAGGAGGCAGAGAGAGCCTCCGCCAAAGGTGGCTCTTCATTTTATTTCAAATACTTTATTTTGGTAGTCTCTGGCATTCTAGAACACATTTTTTTAATAGTTCTTGGATTCTAACTTCTTGAAATCCTAAAATCTACACTAAGGGCGCAATCCTATGGCCGCTAGACACTGTCTAGACGGCCATAGGATAGGTCAGAGTCCCAGCTCTGACCTCGGAAATGCGAAATCGGCCCTCAGTGTCTTTTGCAGGGTGAGGGAAGCACGGAGGCAATCCTTGCCTCCTCACTCCTCCCATGCTTGATTGGATGCCCGTAATCCTCCAAGTTCGGACTTGGAGGGTTATGGGGAGTCACACTGGATGGCACCGCAAATGTTACAATATTAAGTTTCTAGCAACTTCATCATCAAACAACTCTTAAAGTACCAAAATGCATAGCTGGATACTTGTACAGTCATGCCTTGGATTGAGAGCATAATTCGTTCCGGAAACGTGCTTGTAAACCAAAACACTCTTATATCAAAACGAAATCCCCCCAAAAAAATTTGTGCAGAGATTTTTAATTTAAGCCGTACTACAGTACTTGTATTGCAAGACGACGCTTGTATATCAAGTAAAAAAAAATTAAATAAATATTTAAAAAATTGCTTGTCTTGCAAAACACTCTCAAACCAAGTTACTTGTAATCCAAGGTATTACTGTATTAGGACCAACCAACATTCCTAATAAAGGTATTGCCCAACTTTGGATTTGCATTTTTTATTTCTCAGGGACTAGCATGGCTACCTTTGTTTTTGGTTGGTTGTTTTTAAAATTGCCTGAAGTTATCAATCCCCAGGTTTCTCTCTAGATCCAGATATTGGAACTATCTTCAGAGTGGATGAGGCAGATTGCAACTCTGAGCACATTTACTAAGGAGTAAGACTCCAGTCCTACATACACTTACCTGGGAGTAAATACCATTGAATTTACTGTTGGTAAGTTGGTATTTACTCAGTGGGAGTAAATTTACCATTGAGTAAACACCAATTTACTTTGGAGTAAACATGTTTAGGATTAGACAGTACGGTAAGTTTGATGTAATCCTGAACATGTTTCCCCATCCACAGATCTCTCTGTATTCCAGTAGTTCCCCTACCCAACATAATTTCCTGTACCATCTCAGCTACCTTTTCCCACCCTACAGGTCTCTATAGCCATGTCCAGGGCTGGCCACAAGACATTTTGCTGCCTGAGGCAGAGCAGCAAATGGCACCTTCCGCATGCAACCCCAGTCAAGGTGCATAGTAGTATCAAAGCCAGTCAAGTTGCTTTGGTCCCTGAGGCAAAACATCCTACAAGCACTTCTCCCCTTCCCTGGCAATGAAAATATAATAATAATTCATACATTAAATAATGAATAATTTGCTGCTTTTTCATGAAATCCCAAATCAGCTGTCTGAGGCAGCTGCCTCAGGCTCTAAAATGTGTATGTGTGTCTTTGTCTTTAAAAGACTTTGTGTCCCAAGGACCCCTATTTGTAAAAAGGGATATATGGACAGGGTAGAGGAGGGCATTTGATTTTTAAAAAGCAAAAACAAAAAACTCAGGCAGAAAAATTCAAGGGAGGCAGCAGGAGGGAAAGCACATGTGGGCAAAAAGCCAGCTAGTCCAGGGGGGTCAGATGCAACAGAGATCATCAGGGCTCTTGTACCTTAATTTCAACAAGTGCCATTCTTCTCCAGTTACATGAAAAGCAACATCTTTCAAAATAACTTTCTGTACAGTGGACTCCTGTCCATGAAAGTTTATAATGCCACAGTAAATTTGTGAGTCCTTAAGGTTTCACAAGGCATTGTGGCTTTTGAACACAAAAGAGCAAGAAGCCGCTATCCTCCTCCCACATCCATTCATCTTTATTCCAGTAGTTCCCCTACCCAACATAATTTCCTGTACCATCTCAGCTACCTTTTCCCACCCTACAGGTCTCTATAGCCATGTCCAGGGCTGGCCACAAGACATTTAGAATCTGGCCACGTGGATCATGCAAAAAGCAGGTGCACTCCAGAAAGATGATAGCAGAGCCTAGGAGCTCCAGAAACACTAAAGCAATCCAGAGCTAGCCTTACACTCATACATTACCTGGCCCTAAATTCAGACATTGTTGCTCATTCAAACCCTTTTTGCAATCAAACCCACTTCTGTTTTCCCCCAAGGTAAGGGACCTGGGCCAGCTTAGAGGAAGCAACAGATGAGGAAGGCCTCTGGCACTGCATTAAGTATGTGAGCAGCCAATGCGCCTGCTCTTCCTCTTGTCAGGGCCTCACTACCTACAATGGCCCAGGGCATAAGTGCAATTGCCCAGTAGCAATTGGCTGGGCAGGTCTCTGCAGAGTCAGGCTCACTCTGAGAAAACTGGGTGACAGAGGTGCTGTAGGCAATTTTGGATTCTCAATTTAATGAAAATAATGAGCAGACTGTGGAAGGAAAGGTGGCAGTCTCCCCTCTAGTTTAAAAGGCTGGTGCCTTCATGCTACACTCCCTATTAGTCTGCTAAGGGAGAGAGTCCAAAGGTCTCCTAGTAACTGCAAGGCTACTGAATTCAGAGGGGGAAAGCAGGCTTGTATTAAGGCAGATGATTGCAATTAGGGCAGCTGTAAAGATCCGTGGCACAGCTCAAAAGATCCAGGGCCCATGCCCCGGTGGACCCTGTCCTAACACTGACCATGACTCAGAGACACTGATTCTTTTACTATTTCACAAGTTCTGGAGCAAAATTATGGCATTAAATTGAATTGAAAACAGTTTCCCTCTGGGTCTTAGGCCTGGACTGTTCACCACCACCTTGCCCCAAGGTAGTAAATTATCATGGTGTGAGGGGAAGAAGAGCCATAGCATCTCAAAAGTGCTTGCTTCGGTTCTATACTGCCCTCCACTTGCTGAATGCAATCCCCAGTCTGCAGGCAAAGAACAGGAATTGACCTGAAGCACCAAAGTCATGTGCCTTAAAGCCAGGGGTGTTGAACCTCTTTCAACCCGAAGGCCAGATGATTCCATTTTGGAGAAGTTCTCGGGGGCTGCATTCCAGTGGTAGGTGGGGCCAAAAACAAAGGGGAGGGACAAAAATACCAGCACTATTTTAGCTTAGAGCTTTGACTGCCAGTAACTAAGTCTTAGGAGAGGCTCAGAATTCAGCCTTTTAGAATGGGGGGGGGGGACTGCACAAACCACAGATGGTCAGGGAAAGGGGAAGGGGTGGGCCAAGAGGAAGGAGGCTTGGCCATATGGGGAACTCCAGAGGGCCAGATTGGGACTCCAGGCAAGCTGGATTTGGCCCCTGGGCCTGAGGTCCTGCACCCCTGCTAAAAGTGAAGGTGGAAGCAAGGTTACATGGGAGGGTATGGTCCACAATCTCTTAAAAGAGGCTGCAGTGATACCACTATTAAGCGATTGTTTAGTTCAGTGCTTCTCAATTATTTTCTGTCATGCCCCCCCTAGGAAGAAGAAAACATTTCGCGCCCCCTGCGCGACTGTAAATAGTATCATTTGTCTATAAAATTGTTATAAGTACACCTCTGCATAACACTGTATCCTTATTAACGTATAAGAGAATAAAAAAAGAAAGAAATGTGGATCAATTTACAACAAAGAATAGCTTTATTAACTGTAGCAGAAAAGATTTAAAGGAGCACAGGATTTAAAGGAACACAATATTAAAAAAAACTTTTAACTGAGGTCAAACGAGCCCCCCTTTATGGAGCCTCGCGCCCCCCCTGGGGGGCCCGCCCCACTATTTGAGAAGCACTGGTTTAGTTCCAGCTGCTTTTGGTCCTTATAGGCCCATGTATACCATTCTTGGATAAGGTAACTGGTGGCTGTTTAGCTGCAGGCACTTTGGGATGAAGTGGGTTATCTGGATCCTTTTCAGTTTAGCATCAGGCCTTGTTTTGGAATTATAGCTGCCCAGCTTCAGTAGTGAGCGACCTTTGCTGGAGGATAGATGATGAGAATGTGACCCTGTTGATTCTCCTATATGGCTTGGCTGCCTTTGATATCATTGATCATGATAATCTTCTGCACTGCCTTGAAGAATCCAGAAGTGGAGGTAACACTTTGTGGTGGTAACATTCATACATGTCAGGAAGGATGAAAAGAAGTGGTGCTGACAGACACTTGTTCTTTTTCAGTCTTTTGGGAAACTTTCTTCTATGCTCTGCTACCAGTTAACATTCCTTTTCTAACTTACTAGTCTTTGGTCAAGCCTCAAAATGGAGACTGCCATTTGCTACTATGTTTTGTATGTTGTATACTGGTGCTTAATAAACGCTAACATTTAGCAATTGCTTTTTACCACAGGGGGCTTAGCAGCCCAAATGGTAATCTATCATCTACAGAAACATTTTATGATATTTTATTTGTCACTCAGCTTTTATTTACCCATCACAGTAATCCATGCCTGTGAGATCTCTTGGTTCATCTCTTAGCTGTAAATCACATCACTTGCCAATATTACACCTGACCTGACATTATACAGGTTATAATGTTATACAGAAATTGCATCTTGTGCAAATTTGTAGCCCTCTACTTCTGAGGTAGACTCTTATGCCATGAAGATATTAATAGGATAATTTATTTTGAAAAGTTGCTTCCCATTTGGTGCAGATGCATTAATAACCAGGTTTTATGTGGGCCTAAAATATTTTCTCCCTACTGTTTCTTTCATCCCTGAATTCTTCACCTGTTAGATAGGGTGGTCACCATCCCTACACTCAATTCAGTTTGCATTTGTCAGCTGGCAATGCTTGCTTAGAGAACCTGTGATCAAATTCATTGTTTTGTGAATAAGAAGGCTGCTGTGTGTTATCATTTGATGCTTATTGTAGTACTTGGGTCTTCACATGCTTGTATAAAACAAAGGTAAAAAGATGCTTTAGTCTAGGGGTCAGCAACTGGAGTACTGTATATTGCCTGGCTTCCACTTGCCAGTTCAGAAACCTGGCATCTATAGCAACTGACTAAGGCTTTATACCAGGGTTCTCCAACCTTGGGTCCCCAGATGTTGCTGGCCTACAGCTCCCAGCATACCCAGCCAGCATGGCTAATGGCAAGGGATTCTGGGAGCTGTAGTCCAGCAACATTTGGGGACCCAAGGTTGGAGAGCCCTGCTTTATACTATAAGGAAATGTTCATTCACTCCATGTTTAATCTTCTTGGTACATGCTGAAATCATCATTGTTTTCATTTTGTTTTGGGGTTTTTTCTTGTGCACTCTTGTGCACCAAAACACTCTTATATCAAAACGAAATCCCCCCAAAAAAATTGTACAGAGATTTTTAATTTAAGCCGTACTACAGTACTTGTATTGCAAGACGACGCTTGTATATCAAGTAAAAAAAAATTAAATAAATATTTAAAAATTTGCTTGTCTTGCAAAACGCTCTCAAACCAAGTTACTTGTAATCCAAGGTATTACTGTATTGATAAAAATGTGATTTAAGGTTTAAAATCTCTCTTGATATATATACAAATATAATTACTTATACAACTCATGACAGATGTTACCATTCACATTTGTTTAACTACTGAACAGGCAATTTTATATTAATTGGTACTTTTAATTGCCTGATTATCACTTCATAATTAGTGGACATCTGAAGCAATTAATTTTACTCAGCCATATGTAGATTTATCTTGCCCATTTTTGCATTGATTTGTTCACAGAGTGTTTGGAATTTTGAATGGTTCAGCCTATCTCAGTTTTGCCACAAGCAATAAAAACATACCAATGTTAAATAATAAAATCTCAAGGTCATAAGACATAGATGTCTTAAAGTTGTTTTAATTTTCAATCATTTGTAGAGATAACAATCCTGTGATGTGTTAAATGTTGTCTTGATAAACGTACATGATCATCAGATACATTTGGATGGTTGCATTTTATTAATTTTAACTTTTTGTTTAGAGATTTGAGTTGTATAATTGTGGTATTTATGTATAACAATGAGCTTTTGAGCCTTAGCTCTTCTCCTTGATTAATACTCTTCATGTTCACAGCACAGTTTGGAGGAGGACATACTGTACTTTTAAAGTTATAATTGGCATTATCAGAGATGCAATGAACAGGTTGCAGGACAGAATATATGCAAGTCGGTTTTATTGCTCTATGCATTAGTTACCTGGAGGGCAAACTATGCATGATGGGCAATTCTGTGATTCTTTCTGCTTGGGTTTTAAAAGTTTTCTTTTATGCAAAAAAAACAGCCAAGCTACCATAGGAAACTGAATCCGGGAGCAGAGAAGCAGTGTGGGACTGGGCTAGTTAACCTTTTCCCTTCTTCTTGCTTGTCTGCTCAGTATCTTTCCCCAGCTGCTTTTCTTCCTGGGACGGGAGATGCAGGGTCTGAGCTTGGAGGAGCAATTTTGAACAAATGGCAGGGAAGGGACATCATGGTTAAGCAGCCTCTCCTTTTCATTTATCCTCCACTCCCCATTTCGATCTCCTATTACTGCTTTTTACTCAGAAAAAGCAGTTGAGGATAAGAATCGTGTGTAGGATAAGAATATGCTCTTCTGCATATTCATGGCAGTGGTTTTCTCAAATCTATTCTAGTTCTTCCTACAGAAGAACCCGTTGTGGTTTTCCTCCATTCATTCATGCTATAGACAGCAGTGGCAAAGGTTGCTTAAAACCATACGATGATGCACTCTGTGAAGGATGCTTTAAGCTGTCTATACCAGTTATAAGCTGTAAGGGCTTCTCTACATGAGGCATTTAACCCAGCGCTTTACTGAGGTTTGCTCTTCCCTTTCCTTTGCTGGAGTAAGAGAGCATCCTTTACATGTTGTTTTTTTCTGGAGGTTTTCTTTCCCTGCCTACCGGTATATGTTCTATTACACAATCACAAGGTGGCGCTGCAGTATAGTACAATTGAGGGAAAGCACGTGCTTCTTTTAGTGCGATTTCGCATGATAGCTAAATAATAGCTCATTGTTCTTCTAAAAAACAGCGGGGAAATGCTTGGAAAGCACGGGAGAGGCCCTGTAGGACAACATTGTGTAAAGCCCCCGCAAACTACTGTGAATAAAGAATCATGAGGTATTGCTACAATACCTCATGTAGCAAAGCCCTAAGTCTATAATCCTTCTAGTATGTTACAGTACTATGAAGATGTCAAACAAAACCCTGCACAGGAATATTGGCAGTATTTTGTATGTGAGTGAGTGAGAGAAAGAGAAAATGCCTATGGTTCATTTAAGGACACTGATGAAATTCATGCTTATCATGAGAATGGCTGTATGTGGCCTATGAAATCTATTAATGATCTTACTCTGTCAGGTCAAGTGTCGGCAACAGAACAAGTCAGGGTGATCAACTGGATAAATATTGCCCCTGGATCTTGGAGATATGCGTTAAGATTTCTGCTTAGCATTGAAACATACCAGTCGTCTTGGGCAAGTTGTTCACTTATGGCCTTGAGTCTACATATGTACAGTAATACCTTGGATTACAAGTAACTTGGTTTGAGAGCGTTTTGCAAGACAAGCTAAAATTTTAATATTTATTTATTTATTTTTTACTTGATATACAAGCGTCGTCTTGCAATACAAGTACTGTAGTACGGCTTAAATTAAAAATCTCTGTACAAATTTTTTGGGGGGATTCTGTTTTGATATAAGAGTGTTTTGGATTACAAGCACCTTTCCGGAACGAATTATGCTCTCAATCCAAGGCATGACTGTACAATGGGATTAAGTCTGCAATCCTGTACACACTTACCTGGGAGTAAGTCCCAATGAACTCCATGGGAC
Source organism: Shinisaurus crocodilurus (assembly GCA_021292165.1). NCBI lineage: Eukaryota > Metazoa > Chordata > Lepidosauria > Squamata > Shinisauridae > Shinisaurus > Shinisaurus crocodilurus. The sequence goes on along the minus strand of CM037877.1, from coordinate 178,002,705 downwards.
TTAATTCCCAGTAGATATTCATAGGATAGTTTCTGTACTTGAATTTCCTTACTAGTGTAGAACCACATGGGCAGACTGCATGTGGATGCACATTCAGATATGATTCTTCATTACAATACACATGTGGATGTAAGGCATCTAATGTGTGTCCACATTTCTATGGAAATTCACATTCAATATTGTCTTAGCCTGTAGCAATGTTCTCGTGTGAGATTATAACTGGATTGGGGCCATAACCTGGATAAATTATTCTATGTGTTGAATGGATTTAGACCAAGTTCTGGATTAAAGACCTAGTTGCATAACTTGACAGGTTGACAAAGTTTATGTCAACATGCTTCCTTTTGAAATATTTATGTTACACACTTAGAGTAGTGACACTGAAGAATGTACTATAGCAGTATTTGCTGGATGTATTACATGAGCAATACGCAGTGACACTGATGGGATGATGAAACTAAATTATATCTTGGCTGTTAATGTTGCAAAATAAATGCTTGGGAAATCAAATCGTCAGTAATTAAAAAGAGAGAGAACCAAATAGTTTGAAATATGAGGACTGTTTTCATTCCCTTATGCTACAGGATAGAAACAGTTAAGGGTGCAATCCTAGGCATATTTAGACAGAAAAAGTCCTACAACTTCATTCCCCACCCAAGTTGGCTGTCTAGGGAATGCTGGGAGTTATAAGACTTTTTTCTGTCTAAACATGCCTAGGATTGCATCCTAAATTGCTGGTGCACTATGTTATTTCCAGATGTTAATGTTCCTGTTGCATGTCAATAAAAAGAGCAGACATTTGAGACACTTTTAAAAAGACCATAATTTTACACAGGTGAAATGGGAGAAACTGCATCAAGCATTTCAAATTCATAACCTTCTTTCAATCAGAATAAACTGGTGTTTCTAAAGTGAAAATACATCATTGCTAAAGAGATCTCTCTGATAAAATAGCCATGCTCCATTATGATAATTAAAGAAGCACTGAAGTTACGAAATTCAAATTCATGAGTTACAGATGCTGCTTTGAAGACAAGCGATTGTATCCAATGGTGTCCATCCGCCAGTGGAACCAACACCTCTCGTGGAATGGATTCCCCCTCCCTGTTGCTGCCCACTACCCACACTCCAAAGGTTGGGAGACCCTCTTGAACATATTTGGAGGAGAAGGGGTGTAGGAGGAAGGGGAAGAGGGGAAGTTCCATTGTGCAAGCAAAATTCTGCTCCCATGACATTGGATAGAACCCAAGATTTTCTCTCTAGCTTATCTGTTTTCCTTTCTCCTAATTCAGTCAACTGTTTTTATATAATTTGCATACTTCTTTTCCAGTGCCTAAATTGGCTCACATAAAACTATATATATATATATATATATATATATACATACATATACATACATACACACACACACACACACACATTAAAACTTCAAATAAAATAAAATAATTAAGCGAGCAATCCTGTGGTCCCTGGGAGAGTATCCCAGGGACTACCGCAGAAAACCCCTCTGAGGTCAGCTCTGACCTCTGAGGTGCTCTGATCTCGCAAGGGGGAGTTGGAGATCCGACTCTAGACCCTGCCCCCTTGTAGCCAGTGTGGAGAGAACCACACTGGCTGCCTCTCCGAGGTCGGAAAAGCAACCTCAGATGAGAAGGAAAGGGAGAGTTCCAGTGGGCAGGGAGGAGAGGAGACTGGAAAGGCCAGGTTTGGAGATATCCTGCGCCTCCTCCCCTCCTCCAAAGCACCCGTCTAGCAAAAATCACCAAACACAGAGGACTGGGAGGCAAAGATTGCCTCTGCTGCTCCTCCCGCCCTGCTGGCTTCAACCTGGCAGGGCACAGGAATCTCAGAAGCCTCCGAGTCTGGAAGATTCCAAGCAACAAGGACGCAATCCTATCAATTGTGCCCTAAAACTACAAAATAGGTCCTAAGAAAAATAATGAGAGCCAATAAATGAATACAGCAATAGGCCAAATGGGCCTTCTAAAAAGATAAAAGTGAGGTAACAGTTCTAATCTTCACACGGAGATAATTTTGCAGCCTCTGGACCAATGCATAAAGTCCCTGCTCTTTGCCATTTGTGTCCTCAGGTGGTAAAGGCATGTAATGGAGCAGGGCCTGATTGAAATGTAGGGAGAGAGAGGCTGTCTCTAAGATACATTGGTCCCAAGCTGCGAAGCACTTTAGAAGTATGGATGCTCACAGCCAGCCAGTGCAGTTGACACAATGCTGGCTGAATAGGCCCTCATCTTCCAGCATTCTGCACCAACTTGAAGCATCTTCAAGGGCAGCCCCATGTACAGTGTATTATGGTAGTCAGTCTCAGAGCTTACAAAATGATTGACAAGCATATGGAAGGGCCACAGCTCAGTGGTATGGCAGATGCAAATTCTGAATTGTTTTGCATTCAAAAGGTCTCAGATTCAGTCCCTGGTATCTCCAGGTAAGGCTGGTTTCCTCTCTGAAACCCTGGAGAGCTGCTGCCAGTCAGTATATGATAATACTGAGCTAGATGGACCAATGGCTTGACTCAGTATAGGCAATTCCCTATGTTCCTAGCAAGGCAAGGCCTCCACTAGCTGGAAAGGGTGTAAGCTATGCAACAAATGCAGCTGACAAAGGCACCCTGCTTTTTCAATTGCAAGGAGACTCCAAGAACACCACTAGCCCATCTATTTGACCACAGCCACCACACACTGATTTAGATCTGAGACGGCACTCCCAGAGATGCTTTGTAATGAAATAACCAAGCTCCAGATTCTCTCCCAGCAGCATCATTTAGATGTTAAACAGCATCAATGGTACCACCCAGCCCTTTCGAACCCCACATGCCCGGTCCCAAGGGACTACCACCCCAATAAACACATTTGGTAGTTTGTACAACAACAACTACTACTACTACTACTACTACTAATAATAATAATAAAAATAATAATATAGAAATTGAAGGATGAAACCATTGGAGAGCTTGCCCAGACACCTGAACCAATTGTTCAAGAGGTTTTCACCAAATAGCATGGTCCATAGTACAGTAATACCTTGGATTGCAAGTAACTTGGTCTGAGAGCATTTTGCAAGACAAGCAAATTTTTTTAAAAAAATTTGACTTGATAAATGAGCAAGGTCTTGCAAGACGTAGGGATGTAACCGCTTGCCTTGAGTGGGCGGAGCGAGCCAAAATCAGCCCCACTCACGCCTGCCAGAGACTCGCATTGATATAAGAGTGTTTTGGATTACAAGCACGGTTCCGGAACTAATTATGCTTGCAATCCAAGGTATTACTGTATTAAAAACTGCTAGGAGAGCAGCATAGAGGTATTTCTTCTATTGATTTCAAGATAAACATCCACTAGAGTTACCAAGCTGTCTCAGTCCCAGCACCAAGCCTGTGCCCAGATTCAAAAGGGCTAAGGAAAGGTATGTTTTCACTACCTAAGAGTGTGAAATAAGGACCAGCAAATGTGATGAGAGAGATGCATGATCAGATTTCTTGGCAGTTTATTTTTTTTACTTATAAAGGAGTTGTGGAAGAATCCAATTTTGAGTGGTGCTGGGGGAGGGATGTTTTAATCCTTCCCCCTTGCATAGCTTTTCTAATCTGAATAACTGAAAAACTAAACCTGTTACCTTTATTATACCTGGCTTTTTTTCCACTGCAGGTATAATAGCTTCAAGGGAAGTGGTTTAGGTCAGGGTAATGAGGCAATCAAAATTGGAGCCCCTCGTGGATGCTTTAAAGTGGGAAAAAGTTGGAAGATTCCATCATAGATCTTTGTCACATCTGTTTCAGCCCTAAAGTAGTACCTTGTATAAAGACATACTAAAAGCAACCTGGCTTATTTGGTAAAAATCCCAAGTGTTTGAGGATCTCACTGGTATGCAGCCATATTTTACACACATTTATAATTAACAGAATTGTATTGGTTGTCTAATTATAAAAGTTTTTTTTAAAAATTCCCTGAAATGCCAGATTCTGCAGTTGATGAAAGATTTGACATGGAGTATTCTAAGATCCCTGACAATCACCATATCTGAAACATTTACGGTAACCTTGGTTCAGTTCAGAATTAGTGTGTGCAAGCATTACATATATGCAAAGGTACACATTATGTAAATGATTGATTTTCATTTTTATTTCGCAGCTTCTGAGGAGGTAGATTCATGAATGTTATCATCTGCCTTTTATCTCATTTATTTTTGGTGGGCAAGGCCACATGTGGTTTCTTCTAATCCTGGTATAGAAGCATCCCTTATCTGTCCAGTGCATATGGTTATCCTGTTGCTGCATACTTCCCTGCGTGATTAAGTTCCAAGACAAATTCAACAGATCCACATAAGTTATTTTAAGATGCAAACACAGACAGGTTTCCAATTAGTCTCCAGTGTTGCATAGTTACTGAATGCTTATGGAAAACCATTTATGTGAAGCTGGTACCACATGCTGAACAGGTATCTTGCACACCATTTCAAAAACTAAATGGTGGCACCCATCGTAAATGACTTGCCAGAAAGTGGGAGCCATCACACAATTATAAATATGCTACGTAGAGTGCATCAATGTTAGCCCTTCATGAGAAACCAAAAGTATGTTAGTAGTTACTGAATCTTTGAAAAGGGTCAATTCACACAACCATTTAGCAGGAATGGGAAGCAGATCAAGTGTATCAAGATTGGCTTCGGTTCATAGTGAAGCCATTATGTCATTGATTCACTACACATTCAGCTCATACTGTACTTCAGCTACATTTGAAAGGATTACATCAAATCACTTTTGGCTCTGTGGACTGAAAGATAAACAAGGGGTGCTTCCAGACATCAGATGGGCCTTTTATCTGCAATAGCCCTGCCTCATTCACAGAATTTTACAGGGAATCCAGACAATGTAATCTTCTATTTGTAACCCTTCCTTATTTTCCCACTGCTGCTGCTGCCTTTTCTGAACCAGAAAAAAATCCATGGGGGGGGGGGGAGACAGAGAAGGTGCACAATGCCTTTTGATTGGTAGCACTAGGAGCCCTCCATCTGGAAGCACCCAAGGTCCATAATGAAGCACACAGCTGCTTCTTTGTGAGTCCAGCTCAGTCTATGCTGCCCACATCCCTGACATGCTAAAGGATATAGGAATTGACTTTTGGACTGCATGTGAAAGGCAAACTACATCTCCAGGAAAACTATGAAGTACAATCATCTGGGCACTGCATTACTTCAGGATGCAGGTTGAGTGTCACGTGATTGAATACTTTCCCACATTAAAAAAACAAAACACTGTTTCCTGCACAAAGAAAACTATTGTAACAAGGAGAAGGCTAGGGTAAAACCATTTTCCCTAATAGGGCAGCTTTTTGCAGACAAGGAGGTTTTGACATGGATGCAAATTCTGAATTGGTAGTATCTAAGGAGCACTGTGTAATATAGTTTCCTTAATAGATAGATCAGTTCTTAACCATCTGAAAAGGAAATAGAAATGCATTCTTGCCTAATATTTTTTCCATTATTACTTGCATTTTGAATCTTGAAGCTATTATCAGCTTGAGCTTCCAAGAATACTTGAGGATATTGGTCAAGTCTATATTGTTATTAGTATTGCATAGATGTATATTTGGCCTCCTATTTTGAGAAACTAGGCTGAATTTCCCACAGACCCATGAAAATTTCATTTCTTGTAATGTATTATTGGATATTTTCAACACTGAAAACAAGTTGTTCCCTCATGACTGTGGGCATGAAAATAAATGGTTGCAAAAGAATAGCTTCAAGCTTGTACAACCCTCTGCAGCCCAGTATTTCCTAAAATTAAATTGTTCTTTGTTCGTTCACTGCTGAATATATGAGCCTTATGATCCAAAGCTCTCTCAGAGGATGAAAGGAGGTAGAAAGTGTTGCAAGCAAACTAATGAATAAAATAGTAACAATGAAAAGTGCAAAAGTAATTAAATATTTGCCCAAGGAATTGTCTTGCAGAAGACTTTGTGGCAGGGATGAGCCAAAATGGAGTGCCTCTTTCACAAAATAGTTCGCACACACACACGCAGAAGGCCCCCTCCATTTTGGTGTTCTTTTAGGGGGCAAACAAACAGGGGCAAAATATTTACCTCACTCTTTCCGAGAGTGGTGGAAAGAACAGGCTTCACATATGCAGTGGCTCAGGTCATCTCTCTTAAAATGGATTCCGCAGCAAGCACTTCAAGGGAGACTATCGGCAGTGATATGCAGAGCCCAGCAGGATCCCTTCCCCTTCTCTTGGCAACTGTTTGATGAGTGGGTGAGGGATCCCAGTTTCACAGCAAAAGGGGGATCTTTTTCCCCGAGGGGAGTGATTCCTGAAATTTCATTGAACCAGTATCTGTGCATTCCAAATTATGATAATGACCAAAGAATTATTCATGATACCCTTTTTATTGACTCTGTCGAGGATGCTGTAATTCCATCCTACATTGTCTTGAATTGGTGTCTGGAGGCAGTAATGGGCTGGATGAGGGCTAATAAACTGAGATTTAATCCAGACATGAGAGAAGTGCTCATGATCAGGAGACAGAGGGACTCTGGAACAGGAATTCAGCCTGTTTTAAATGTGGTAGTACTCCCCCTGAAGAATCAGGTTCCCAGTTTGAGGATGCTTCTAAACTCACCTTTGTACCAGGGTGCTCAGGTAGCAGATATCCAGGAGTGTCTTTGCTCAGCTTAGGCTGGTGCTTCAATTGCATCTATGCTGGATGAGGTCAGACCTGGCTACAGTGATGCATGCCTTATTTACCTCTAGTTTGTGTTATTGCAATTCACTCTACATAAGGCTACCTTTGAAGAGTCTTCAGAAACTGCAGTTGGTCCAGAATGCAGTGATGGGAATGCTGATGGGCACTCACATATGGGGTCATATTACACCTATCTTGCAAGGGCTGTACTGGTTACCAATTTGTTTCTGGGCACAATTCAAATTGTTGGTGATGACCTTTAAAGCCCTAAGGGGCTTGGGTCCAGGATACCTTAGTGACCACCTCCTCCCATACCAACCTGCCTATGAACCATGTTGACAGAGAGCCCCTTCTCTATGTCCCGAATCTGGTGGAGGCTCGGTTGATGGGAACAAGAGAAAGGGCTTTCTCAGTTGCGTGGAACTCTTTGCCCCAGAAGGCTCCGTTGGCCCTCTCTTTTATAGTGTTTCGCCGGATGGCAAAATCCTTCCTGTTCGGGCAAAAAAAGGTAGTGTTATCAGAGAGAAATTGTTCTCCAATACCTCTGTTTCTGTAGTGTACCTGTCTCTGTTTTTATTATACTGTGTATTTTGATTCTGTCTTTTAGAATTTTATTATATTTCACTTTTTTCATTGTTAGCCGCCCTAAGTGGTGGATAAGCACTAGAACGGCAGGATATAATTTTTTGTATAAAAATAAATAAAATTGTAGATCCTGCATTCAGCAGATGGTTCAACTAGATGACTTCCATGATCCCTTCAAACTCTAAAATTCTATGAATTACTAAAGCCCTTCAAGTTGTGATAGATATATTAAATAGATAGTTATGGGGGGGGGATCTCTTCTGTATCTCTACTTGCATAGTCAAATGTAATTTTGATGTTAAATGAGCTATATCATATTTTATGACAAGAGTCTTGGTCTCTGGATTGATAATTTAACAGACTACAGGCATTTAAATTCAGAATTTGTTTTATATAAAAGCTGGAGTCCTCTGTTCACATGAGGTGTGAAATAAGACCATGAGCCATTTGTTGTTGGACTGATCTAGTTTTCATTGTAGCAAAGTACTTGTCAGCTGTATATGATGGTCGCTATAGGCCAATTTGCCCTAGAAAATCTTGAAGGAGCTAGTGATTATTATGCAGGTTTCCTGTCAAACTCTGTTTAATAGAGAACTTAAATGTATATCATGAACTTGTCAAGCATCAGGGGCACCAAGTAACTTTGTGTTCTATTTTATTGTATTTTATTTTCAATCACTGAATAGGTTTACGTTATTTAACATCAGTGCAAAAAAATAATAATCTGGTACAGCTAGGCTTGCTCTGGTGTGTTTTTAGAAAAGCATCTAAAAAATGTCTATGGTGTATTAGTGTGGAAGTCTAAATCTAAACTAAAGTATTCAGGAGTGTCTCTAAATCAAGGCTTTTTGCATAGTTCTGCCTAACCAAAATAGTCAAGGAACTGAATGTTTTGAGAGGCTAACTAAGAAGACCAAAGAAAGCTTGCATTGTAATTCAAAATCCTCAAAGCACTGGAAGGATTCCTAGTAAGGGAGGGAAGAAAAACTACCTTTAAAATAGACACCGCCCCAATAACAACCAGAATAATTAATCCCAAGAACTCTTTTTATACTAAAGTAATTGCAAAATAATTGCAGCATATTTGATTCTGTATTCACATTCACTCAGTCACAAAACAAACATATGAAGAAGGAATGGTGAGAATCTACCCCTTTTACCACCCTGATGGTCACTAACTCATGCCGTAATCTTGAGTCTGTGTCCCAACCAGGTGGGCATACAGGCCTGCAGAGCCCTCCACAATATACTGATTGAAAACTGGAGGTGAGAAGAAGGAGAAAAGAGAGACAGTCAATCCTCAGCCTTCTGGTTCAGTCAAAATGTACAGAGAATGGGCTGGGGGAGATGAGGGAGTATCTTATGCCTGTGGGGCTTTACGGGTTTAGGAAGACCCACATCACACTTTTGAGGATAGTAGTCTCTCTCTGATACTTAAAGTGTATTTAAAGTCCTTATAAATTCAATCACTTCTGTTTCATAGTGTTCGTTCAGTACAAGTCTGTGCAGATACGTTTATCTAAAGAGGGAAGTATTTTTTCAAGCATGCTCGGGGAACATCTCACAGGATTCAGTTAGCGACATTAAGAGATTGCACCCTAAGAGATGTTAAATGACGCAGGCCCTGCCTCAGATTAAAATGCAACACTGATCATAACATAGTATGAACTGCTTGAAGAAAAAGCTGTTGCAGCATCATGATGTAATTATTTGACTTGCTTGCCTCCTAGGTCCTGCCAGAGTTATTTTGTTGCTAGAATAGCATTAGAAATTTTGCATATGCGGTAAAATGGATGACCCACAGCCTGCTGGATGTTAATTCAGTACTCCAAAAAAAGGCATTCAAGCAATTTGTCTGCATTTGGATACAGACACCTTGTTGAGGAAAAAAGTCACAATTTTTCTTTTCAAAATTTGGAAAAAATGCTCTGAAGATCCTTCTGAGTAGAAATCATGAATAGCAAAATAATAATAAACCTATTATGTAAATGATATTAGATAACTACAGTTCCTACTTTGTCACACCTCAAGGGGAAAAGCATAGCTTTCCAGAATTTAGAAATTCATACAGAATTGCCATGCAGAGCGTTTTTAAGAGAGTAAATAAGCATGACTGTCTATTTAGGTAGCACAAATAGCATTAAATATTTTGTAACATATGCACAAGCTTTCTTATTTTTCCTTTTACAATACTATGAGGCAATTGGTGTTGAAATAATTTAACATCCAGTAGGCTGTGGGTCATCCATTTACCGCATAATTGAAATAAATCTTATTCTAAGTTGTCTGTCTTTGTCTATAACAAGCTTCTATGGACTTGGACCAGTTCAGATGTAATGTCAAACCATGTTTTGGCATTATATCTGAACCAGAACAAAATCAATTCAATTCAGTGCATCCCAAAATTACAATCATTATTATATTTCATTTCCTTTTATGATTATTCATTCCTGTTTTATTTCTGGTAGACAGCTAGACAAATAGCAGAGATCCATACAACAATATACCTACAAGTTCAGCCTGTGGCATTGCATTGTTTTTATGATCTGCTGCAGTCTACTGAATTCCTTAACACAGTCTGTTTTATAAAACTCTGAAACTTGTGTTTCCCCCACCCCACCCCACATTTTAAAATAGGTTCATTTTTCTGACCTCTGAACTCAATGAAGTGTTGAATTAACCTTCCCGTTTTTGTATTCCCCCATGGAATTTTATTTTATTTTGAAATAAAGTTAAAAATGAAGGCAACAAAAAAGAACACACACAGTACAAAAATATCACTAGATATCAGTACAAAGAAATAAAGAAATTCACTGATTACATATATCATGAATATGCTAGAGTAAAACAGCCTAGATTGCATATATAAATTATATAGCATATATGAGGCATATATACCTGATTGGAATTTGATCAGAAGTTTGAATGGCTTCCACAAAGGAAATTAATGGAAAACATGGTATTATAATATATATTTTTTAATTTAGGATGTCTTGTTTCCTGCACTTGATGAGTAACTTTTTACATAACCATAGTCTCCCAGATTTTATCAACCCACTGCTGTTTAGTTTATTGCTTTGGAGACTTCCAATTACATACTACACATGACTTTGCCACTTTATACAATTGTTTAAGAAGCTCTTTATGCAGGAACTAGGTTCAAAATGATGAAGAAGCATAGCGTTAGGAGTTACCAGTGGTCTCATGTGAAGAAATTCCTGACCGTAACCAGCAATCAAATTGGAGCTAATAGACTAGTCCCTGCTTGCATGTTTATGTGTCTTGAGAAACAATTAAAAAAAAAGTACTACTCAGTTTTGGAGGAAAAAGTCTTGCTCATAGTCCTTCATTTACTCAGTACTACTTCTTTGGATTTCAACCTTTCCTTCTTAATGATAGATACCTTTAACATTAAGCATTATCAGCATGTGGAGAACAGTTGCATTCTAATGAGAGATGAACAACCATGCTTTATTCTAGCCTTCTAGTATTCACAGTTAGATCCAGATTTAGGTGTGTGCAGCTGGGCTGGTGGAGGCTGACCCTATCCCTTCTTCCACTCTGCAGCCACTCCAGCCCCCTGAACATGCTCCACAGTGGGTTGGGGGCCCCTGTTGAATGGGGTGAACTATGGTGTGTGGGAAGAGGGGGGATCCCTGAAAACCAGGCAGATGCACCTTCTGTGAGCAAAGCCCTTCTGTCCATGGAAAGCAGTTCCTGGATCCAACTCAGTTTTTCCAAATTTGGAAGACCTGCTGAAATAGAGAGAGAAATTTGCACATTAATATTATATGCCTATTAATATGCATATTTGCATATTAACTCCCCACTCCGTTTTCGGAGCACTTACTGCTGAAGTTAATGTGGTTCCCTGACATTTCTGGAAAAAAACTGAGAAGGTGACTGAGTGGGATGGAGTGAATGGGCAGGTGTCCCGCTGGTGCTGGTGCTCCATTTGCTTTGTCCCGTTCTGCCACTTCTAAGGTTTTCTTTTTCTTTAACTGTCTGGAAAACTTGTGCTTTGTTTTTTACTGGGAAATTCATGGCAGATTTCATGGCTGGGAAGCAAATGGAGGGGAAACTTGCATTATATTTCCCCTCCAGACCGGCAATTAAAAAAATATATATTATGAAGACATTTGTGCACATTTCTGGGGCTGAAAAAATACTTTTAAAAAGGTGGTGAACCAGTGGCAGTTGCTTCAAAGTGCCACTTGGGCATTGGTGGAGTGGCTGTCACTGGCAGCAGCGGGGCAAGATCGCGAAGAACGGGAAGGGTTTTTTATCACTCTGGCCAAGTGGCTCGCTAGCCACTCCCTGCAACCCATGATGGAATTGGTCTCCCAGGTTTGGATGACACAACAACCCATCATGCATCAAACAACCCCTTGAATAAGGCATGGGTTGTCAAGGTGGCTTGTTGCCCAAAAATAAGCCACCCTGCAGGAATCGGTCTGCATTGGATGACACAACAACCCACCATGGCTAGTTACCCACGATGGGTTTGCTGTGTTGTGTGAACCTAGTCAGTGAGTATTATTTCCACATGTCTGCCCTGTTCATTAAAAAGTGTGGGTAGGAGAGTTGATGCTTACATGAAATGGAGGCATATGGGAAAGGCGAGTGAACTGTGTCCATCCTCCACTTTATATCCCTGTAGTCCATTGCTTCCCCCCCCCCCCCCGACTGGCTCACTGTTGGAACTGGACTGGGAGAAAACTAAAAGTGCTTAAAACAGCTTTCCCCAACCTGGTGCCCTCCAGATGTTTTGGACTACAACTCCCTGGGTTCCTGACCATTGTCCATGCTGGCTGAAGCTGATGGGAGTTGAAGTCCAAAACATCTGGAGGGCATCATGTTGGGAAAGGCTGGCTTAAAGCCCAGCAATATCAGGTGGAAGAAATGGCAGGTTTCACTCCTCTTCTCTGTGTCTCTGTTCATGTAAAGAACTCCCACCCAAACCCAGTTTATATGTGAATGGGGCAGACACGTGGACAGCTTTCCCAGTCATGTCTTGTTTGGCCCTAATACAGAGATAAACCAAAATATTGAAAGACTTTGAGAGGCCCTGTTTAAGACCTATTTTATATAACTTACCTAAAGAGTAAGTTATATAAAACTTACCAAGTAAAACTGGGTCTTACTTGGTAAGTAAGACCCAGAATTTACACACAACTGTCTTGGCATTATTGTTTATTCTTCCTTTGAACCTTGGTAATTGCGTCCATGGAGGAGATTGATCTCTGGATAGGCAACAAAAGCCCAATAGACCTTAGTTCTCAAAGAAAGGTTCAGGCATTGAACCTTTCCCTAATATCCCCAAAGCTGATTAACAAAAAGTCTGATACATAAACAGACATCAAATGGGTCATATGGACAAGAGCAATTTTCAAAGCGCTCAAGTAACCTAAGTATTTGAAAAACAAATCATCCATGGCAAACAGCAGCATAGCTGCCCCACCCAATAGAACAGTGCTGGGGAAAAAATTCCCCTTTTGAAAGAACTTGTGTATTGAACTCTACCTCTTCAATGGTCAAATGGAGTGCTTATGTACCATTTTCAATGGGAAAATGAAGCAAAACAGTTATCTTCCTGCAACCTGGCAATTCTTCCATACAATCAAGGCCCCCCTCCTATGTTTGGGAACAGGAAGGATACTGTGATTAGATGAGCCCAACATCATCACCATTGCTAAAAACATTTTAACCACGTTGTGAAGGAAACCCACACTACTCAGGCTAATTGCACAGTGTCGCCAACACACTTAGTCTATTGTGTTCTATCTTGATGGATCCACAGGCTCCAGCTTATTTCCTTCACAGGAGTTTTTCTATAAGCAAAATGAATTTGAATATTCTACTCCCCATTATGAGTAGATTATTCTGATGCTTAACTAAAATGCCACCCAGACTGCCCTTACTAGGATATTCAGATAAATTGCACAAACTGTCATGTCAAACAAACAGAACCCTGATTTAATTAAATATACCAGAAGGTTAGAAGTTCCACTTGTTTGGATTTTCATTGTTATTGCTAGTAACAATGATTAAAATTGATTCATTTTTGTTTAGAGAAAAATGTAAGTATTTTATAGATTTGAAACAAAGTTGGTATAATTTATCAGTATTGACGTATTGATAAAATGACTGGTTTTGCCTTCTCCTTTCATCTCTACTTTTGTGGTGTTGACTTGAAACAATTAAAAATGTTCTGTGTGCATACAGAGTGACCATGTTCCATTGGTTGCAGGCTCTTCTCGAGGGCCCAGCCCCTTAACAATGGGTGCACAAGACACTCTGCCTGTAGCTGCAGCTTTCACTGAAACTGTTAATGCATACTTCAAAGGAGCAGACCCTAATAAGTAAGTATCATACTGTTTGATTTCATCTTTTCCCCATGCAATTGACAATCAATTTCCTTGGGAGGGGAGTGCAGTGGGAACTGGTGATGTAAACCCAGCAACAAAGCTAGAGAAAATATTAACTTGCAGCTGACAAGTACAGTCATGTGAAAAAGAAAGTACACCCTTCTCGGGTTCCATGGTTCCACGTATCAGGACTGAAGGACGGTGTACTCTGTCATGTGTTGTTGTTCATCTGAGGTTGTCTTTACCTAATTTTGAGACCTGCTATGGGCCTGATGGTTTTTCTTCTGTCCTGATACGTGGAACCATGGAACTCGAGAAGGGTGTACTTTCTTTTTCACATGACTGTATGTCAGTGAATACAGGACCGGTGCAGGGCAGTTTGGCGCCCTAGGCTACATTATATTTAGCGCCCCCCCCTCGTGCCGTGGGGGGGGGCTCCGGAAAGCAGCCCTGCTCTGCAACCTCCACCGGAACCCCCCCCCGCACGCTGCCGCTGCCGCCCCCCCACCTACCTTCCCAGTCCAACGCCTCCTCCGAAAAGGGACCCCCGCGCTCTGTTTTTCGCCGGGGGAAACCAGAGCAACAGGGCTGTTTAAGCCCTGTTGCCCTGGTACTTCCCGCCAAAACAGAGTGCGGGCGGGGCTCTGGAAACAGCACGGAGAAGGTAGGTGTCGGGGGGGGAGGCGGCGCGGAGGAGAGTTGAAGCGAAGCGAGGGGGGAGGTGGCGCGGGGGGGAGGCGGCGCAGAGGCGAAGCGAGGCGAGGTGGGGGGGAGGTGGCGCAGAGGCGAGGCGAGGTGGGGGGAGGCGGCGCGGGGGGGAGAGGCGGCGCGAGGCGGGGGGAGGCGGCGCAGAGGCGAAGCGAGGCGAGGTGGGAGGCGGCGCGGAGGCGAGGCAAGGTAGGGGCGCACTTACCTGGCTTTCTCGGAGAGGAGGGCGGGCGGGCAGGGCAGGAGCGCGCCGGCAGCGAAGAGGAGCGCAGCGTTCTGCGCCCTCTTCCGCTACGCGCCCTAGGCAACCGCCTAGTTGGCCTAGCGGTAGCGCCGGCCCTGAGTGAATAAATACTGAGAGGAGAAAGAACACAGGGACCTGTCATTTTTCAGAAAGAAGGACTCCAGCATGTTAAAGAATAATCCCCCTAGTTTCTAAGGGCAGCTCATATTCTTTCCGATTTTACCCATTCATTGTCTGAATTCTTCCTATGCAACCAGAATTCCCTGCAGGAATATTTTCAGAGGGTTGGATCCAGACCTGCTTTTCCACAAACAGATGGACTCCAACATTTCACAAAAGGGACTCAGATCCAGCAGAGGTTCCCCATGAGTGGAATGGAGGAAGGCCATTTTTACTGATTTCTCCTTCCACCAGTGTCACCTGCACTCCAGAGCAGATTTTCAGGGGCATAGTGGGCTGAAGGGTGATGAGCGAAAATCTTTTCCTTCCCCTCCCTTCCACCCATAGGAGCATCCACTTAGTGGAGCTCCACTCCGCACAACTCTGGATCCAACCCAGAGATATTTTTCCTGAATATTCTTACAAATTTTCAAGAATCACTGAAATCAGTATGTGAAATATATCCACATAGTACATAGTACGGCTTCAAGGTGTACATCATCTATCTTAAGTGTATATATTCCCCTTCAAGACATATACAGGTCCTGTTAATGGTAAAGATAAGTACACATGTGATTAAAAGCAACATGAGGATTTGAAGGGTATACCCTGATGCAACTTATTTCTTGTACATTAATTCTTTATTATATAAAAACAAAAACAATACTGCTTTGTCAGGCATTTTGTAGTGGAGGGCCATGTAAAGTGAAAATCCTGGAAATCATTCAGATTTATATTTCTGCCATATTTAGAATGCTTTCAGGACACATGGATTATTTTTTATTATCAAAATCCTCTTTCATGTTATACCACAGTGTATATAAAAGCAGGACACTATTTTCTGTGGTCCCAAAAAATCTTCCTAATCTCAAGGGAATTATTCCACTATCTTGGTTATCTTTTGGTTCAAAACTGTTACTTTGTATTTAAAACATACAGGAAGATTACATTCCAGTGTAATTCTGTTTTTAACAGACTTGCCGCATTACAGCCAATCTCTAGACATTTACCACCTGGTTTTCTTTCTCCAGGTTAAATCCAATGGGACTTCTTCTCCATTCTCTCCTCCCCAGTGCAGCCCCAAGCCTACCCTCCAAATCTTCTCCAGATTGCCCCCCAACCCTCTGGAACAGATTTGGTGGGCAGGAATGCTGCAGGGGGGAAGGGAAATCTGTTCTGCCAGTACTTTTTATTCCTCTGGCAGATGGCCAGCAACCCTCCCTTCTCTTCCACCCTTTGAGTTCCTTTTTGATATTTTTATGTTTGATATTTTGAGTAGACTAGATTCTTATTATATTCCCATTATTTATTTTCCAAATTAGGGGGCTAGCTCATATATTCTAGCTTCAGTAACTGTATCCAGAAGACATAACTGTTAATACAATTGCCGTTTGTTTATAGAAAACTGAAAAACAAAATCAGAACTGCCCTGACGTAATCAGATTTCTGTTAACTGCTAACTTAAGTAACTGATTGTTGACATTATCACATCAAGAGGAAACTAAATGCTATCTAAAGCAGGTCCAGAAAAATATACGTAACTGAATTTTGTGTTTTCTTTCCCCTTTGTCTGCCTTTTTTCTTATTTTGAAGTTGCATAGTCAAGATTACTGGAGAAATGGTGCTGTCATTTCCTGCAGGAATTACTAGACATTTTGCCAATAATCCCGCCCCAGCCATTCTAACATTCCGTGTGACAAATTACAACAGGTTAGAACACGTCTTGCCAAATCCCCAACTTCTTTGCTGGTAAATATCTTTTTTATGTATAACTTTTATAGAGTTACAGGGGAAAAGTTGCTTTTGTAACATTTGCACAAGAAACATTGCATAAATGTTTAAAACTATTTTCTCCTACTCTTCTGCCAAAAAAGGCTCCCAGAGCAGCTTACATGAGATCAATAAAAGCACGACAAATGTTTTCACATGGTATGAAATGTGATTCTAGCATTGTATTTTCTATATAAAACCATTCTGCATATTTTTATACATCAAAAATACCTAGTTGAGTACCTGTGGGGTTATGCTTTGTTCTTGAAGCCACATTTCAAGATGCTTCTTGGCTTTTCAGAATGTGTAGTGCTTTTACAGATGATCAGCATGCTCATTTGTGAGTATGCTTCCAGACATCAACTCTATCAGTCCTTTATGTTGATCACTGTCAGTCCAAACATGGATCAGTATGAAGAGAACAGCAAGAGCGAAACATAAGCAGCAGGCTCTTCTGCTTCCCAGTTTGCGGCCAAGGTCTAGAAGATGCATGGTGAAAAGGAAAGACAAAATAAAGTTTTATTCCTCAGAGTAGCCCAATGTGTTTCAGCCCTGTACCATATATTTCTGGGCCTTCTTCAGGAGCTGTACAAAAAGTGGACAACACAGCACATTAGTTTACATTTATAAACAAAACATTTTTAATTGTATTTTTTAAATGTAGCCTGCAGAGATCTCTGAAAAATTTATGTCTCCAAAATTAAATCCTGAGGCTGGCGACATGATTAGTAAATAGCAGTTTATATACATTCTGTTTGGGCTGCTGGCCCTTCTTCACCCATTCCATTGTGTTCAGGACCCAAACAGGCTTCTTTCATTATTTATTCACCCAGCTATGCTAACCAGCAGCCAGTCAGCCATTGTAGGAGGAGCCCAAATCAACCCCCGTGTCTCTCTCAGAGCCCTTGCACTCAATCTTTGACAGAGTAAAATCACTACAATTTTTATTTTTATGTATTTATTCATTACATTTATATCCCGCCTTTTTTCCTGCAAGGAACTCAAGGCCACAATCCTCCTCCTCATCTCTATTTTATCTTCACAACAACCCTGTGAGGTAGGTTAGGCTGAGAGTCAGTGACTGACCCAAAGTCACCCAGTGAGCTTCATGGCTGAGTGGGGACTAGAACCCGGGTCTCCTAAGTCCCAGTCCAACACTCTAACCACTATGCCACACTGGCTCTCATTTTGACATCATTTCTTACATAATTAATACTTGTTACAAAAATTACAACACTTGTTACAAATATGTAGGGATCTCACATTTTCCATACTTTGCAGGACTTCAGCTTTCACTGTAGCAGTAAAATGTGGTGAATGTAAGAACTCACTACATGTAGGCATATTCAGAAGAAATATTGACCAATTGAAAACTACTGTGATTATGACTTATTTGTTAGAAAATAGCTACTAACATACACATATAAGAGGAAGGTCTCTCTATATAAAACTCACATCTTGGTGACATTTTGATATAGTTTATCCTGATGTCTCAGCACCCTCCTGCTGCTCATCAAACCATTCCATTTGCCGCTCAGAACACTTGTCTTTTGTCTGACCCTTTCTTTACCTCCCTAGAGCATCAGGACTATGTTCTTTCCATTGCGTCTGTTATGCAGCACAAGTGCTACATGGATATTGTCTAAAAAATATTGTTAATGCATTCTATAAATTATCACAGCACAATATGACTATTGACTATACACATTCCAATACATACAAAATGCTGTTCCTTTTATACACTAAGTATTAGTTTAAGGAAAATATTAAGTAAATCGTTTACAAATGGAAGAAGCAGACAAAATTTGAGTAGCTCTTGATGATACTGAGTAAGTACTACCACTCGGTTGTACAGCAATTTCCTCATTCTTGCATGTTCTTGTAATTTTAGAATGGGAATATGTATAGGCTGTTTCCACATGTAGAACCTGTAGAAGCCCCCCCTCCCCCCCACACACAATTCTTAAAATACTTTTAATGTTGTTATCTATGCAAAACACAGAAAAAAGAAAAGGAGCAAGAACTGTCTTCACATGAACTGTAATCAAATAAAAACAAGAACTGTCTTGACATAAAAAATACGCTTCTGCACCTATGGGATGGGGGAGAGAAAAAAGAAGAAAAAGAAAACAAAAAATAAAGATAATGGCTTGGATCCAAAGTAGAGCAAGTGGAACTCCTCTCATGAAACATTTTCCTGACCCAGAGATGGAGTGAGTTGTTTAGGTGCTCCCACAGTGTGCACCAGCATACTGCCTCATTCACGACTATCCAGAATTTTTTAAAATGTGGGTTGTTGTGATGCGTGAACCAGGCCTTTATTTCTTTCAACCGATTCTAGCCAGCTTAAGTAAAATCATAAACGCATCATTATCACACAATTTCCAGAGGAGTAGCCATGTTAGTTCTCTTGCAGCAAAAAACAAGTCTTGTGGCACCTTAAAGATGAACAAATTTATTATGGCATAAGCGTTATTATTATTCCCAAAGCTTGTGCCATAATAAATTTGTTAGCCTTTAAAGTGCCGCAAGGCACCTTGTTATTATCACACAGTTATAACGCTACAAATACATCTACACCTAAACACTGTAAACATTAAGCCAGAAAACCCAGCCACAGATAGATTGCATCCATAAAGAAAATGCCGGAGAAAAAGGTTTTAATTGCTGCGTAAAGGACAAATGAATTTCTCTGGGCAGGATATCACAGCTGAAAAGGCCATGTACTCCAGTCACCACTAGATGTCTCACTTCTGAAGGCAGGGGCAGTCAGAGCAGGGTCTCTTGCTAGTGCTACCAGTCCCTCCCTTCAGTAGGCAAACTAAGATTTATCTACCTAAAGAGAAGGTGTGCAGCTGGAATTAAGTTTAACATTTTATACAAATATTCAAGATTAAACTCCACATTAATCTTTTGTGCTGACTGTTTGACAAATGTTCTCTGTTTATGAAAATGGCATATTTTTTGCCCTTTTTCAAATGGATGCAGTGACAGTACACAAGCTGATGCCAACACGAAGGAATTCTGGGTAAACATGCCAAATTTGATGACTCACTTAAAGAAAGTGTCTGAACAAAAACCACAAGCAACATATTATAATGTGGATATGCTTAAATATCAGGTAAGGCCTTTTACAGAGTTTAATCTTCTGGTAGCTAATTTTATTTAATTTTTATTTAAAATATTTCTAGGCTGCCTTTCAGGGCATGAGACCTCCCATAATAGAGTTTATAGGCATCACTTGATCATAAGCTTTCAAGTTAGCAGTTTTATTTGCCCAGGAGTATTTTGCATTGATTTTTGCCTTTATGTCCATTCAACAAAACATTGCCCCAATGACTTTTTAAAAATACTGTTATTCTTTCAGCCCTTGTGCATACTAAATGCTCTCTTTCTGTCTTATAAGGTATCAGCCCAGGGTATTCAGTCTACTCCATTGAACCTTGCAGTGAACTGGAGGTGTGACCCTACAAGCACTGATCTACGCATTGACTATAAATATAATCTAGAGGCAATGACTACACCAGTAGCTTTAAACAATGTGCAGTTCCTTGTTCCCATAGACGGAGGAGTGACAAAACTTCAAGCTGTGCTTCCACCGGCTATTTGGTATGAACGAGAACTGGTCCTTGATCTCTCCTTGCTCTCATTGACCTGGTTTGCACAACTCGCCATGGCTTGTAGTGGGTTATTTAACCCACAACAAGCGACAGTGCCCGCAGGCACTACTTTTCATATCCAACCCCCCCCCCTTGGGGATTGTCTTGTATGAACCTAGCAAGTGTGGGTTATATGAGGGTTAAACAACCCTCACGTAACTCATGATCTGTTTAACTTTCGGATAAGCTGCTCTTGCCAGGTTCGCACAACATGTCAACCCCTGACAGGGGTTGCACATGCAAAATGGTGGCTGCATGCACTGCAGCCTCATAATAATAACCCTCGGTGGGCTGTTGTGTCAGGCAAACTGGCCCATTGCATTGATGTACTGTTATTAATGACTGAAGCTGAGCCAGCCTTTTGGACAACCCGAAATGTGTCCTGCGGAACCACAGTCATTAAGAGCAACATGCTGATTAAAATCCTGGCCCAGTTCTGTCTGAACAACTCAGTGTTTAGAATGTCATTGGGACTTACTTCTTAGTAAACATGCATGGGGTTCTTCCAAAAAGAGGGCTCTTAGCACTGCCAATTAAAGCAGGCATTGTGCAGCTATTCCGTCTTTTTCTCCTTAACGGATTTTCTGGAGTAAGAAAAAAGGTGGAAGGAGTGGTGGGAACACACAGGAGCGTTACAAGGTGAAGATGATGACATCTGAACCCCCTGCAAAATTATGTGAATGAGGCAGGGCAATGGCACCATAAAACCCTCACCTGGAACCACCCATAGACTCTCAGTGCAATAGTATTTTTTATCTTGATAGGTGCAAAGAGGATCTTTTAAAAACTTATAAAGTAAATATTGGCATAGCCTAATATTTAATACTACTAATAGGAGACAAGGTACTCCAACTTCCTATAGTTAATAGCTGTGATTATTTGACTTTGATCATCACCATTACTTAATAATGAGAAGACTTGGTCCAAATTGTATGTGACAACAGCAGACCCATCTGCTTTGGCCCTTATAATTACCAAGAGCTTTTCATCTAAATATAGCTTACCTAAGGGCAAAAAGGTATGGGAACGTCCTGCATTCCCAGTATAATGCTGTAACATTAAGCTGAAAGGCATAGGAAAAGCTCTGTACTAAGTGTCACTGGAGTGTTTTGCACTGATATCCTACACTGGATCATGCTCATTTCAGGTTTCCTGTCTCACCCACCCACTTCTGTTGCCTCCTGCTGTGCAGGCTAGCATGGGCTGAAGATGTGGTATAAATAGGACTATGGCATTAGGTGTGCAGTATTAAGTTTACTTGCTACAGTGTCTAGGAAAGGCTCCATCACTATTCTTAGTCCATATATAAGCAAGCTTTTCTCTTGTTTTTAGGAACACTGAACAACAAAGGATATTGTGGAGGATTCCTGATATTTCACAAAAATCAGAAAATGGAGGTAATAACACAAGCTTACATTCCCCCTGAAAACTCAATCTCTTCAGCCCGCCTGGAACCATTGTAGCCTTGGTTTTCTGTGTCGTCTTGTACTAGTTAGTTCCCTCTTATTCCATCCTCAGTATTCCTTCATCATTTGTACCTGTCGTCTCCCATCATGGGTGGGGAGACTTGATTAACAGTACAGCCATAGGCATTTTTTATGATGATGATGATGATGATTTTATTTATTTACAGTATTTGTATACTGCTCCATATCAAGTAGATTCCAGAGTGGTGAACAATAAAAAGATAAAAACAGATAAAAGAAACAAAAACAATACATTGAAAACAAAGTAACATTACATTGCTGGTTGAAGAGCAGAGAAGGCTTCCCGGAACAAATTGAAGATGGTATGATAAAGCCAGCATTTCCTGTGTTGCGCACACTCGTTTATTTTGTCCCTCTGTTGTTTTTGATCAGATTTGTATGTACTACAAAAAAAATTCACACTGTTAATCAGAAATGACACTGGGATAGAGGAAATGACTGTGCACATCATGAATAATAATGGCTCTATACAACCACCCACAACTCTTTGAGGAGGCAATACTCTTTGCCTATCCACATGTTATTTTTTGCCATGGGGACTGGCATATATAGGGTGAGTTTCCTACCCCTGGGCTATATAATGACTGGGTTCACACAACACACTAAACATCAGTAGGTTAAGTACTACTGCGGTTTAGCGTGTCATCTGAGCCCAGCAGGGTGCTTTAGATGACACTTGGGGATGGCTTCTAAACCACCTTGCTATGCCATGGTTTGTGGTAGGGTTAAGGAAATCCTTGTAAGTTTAGCGTGCATCTGAACCTGGATTACACGTGAACCTACCCGCCACCAAAAAAGGCACAGAGTCCCTTGGCCAGAGTGGCAAAGAAGGGCTGCCGTTCTGGGCAAGGGGCTCTGGCTGATGACAGCCGGCGAAGTGGCACTTGGCCATCCATCATCTGCTTCCCTGCGTGCTCCTGCTTATGCCCTGCATTAGCAGGAGCACATGGGGAAGCCAGTAGGGTCCGCTGTGGCCATGTGCACCTCCTCCCCCCTGGGCCCCACTCACCACCTCTGCCCACCACCACCCGCTTCGCCCTCCTCACCGGGGCTGGGCGAGGAGGAGCCAATGCGGTGGTCCCTCACAAGGCCGGGCTTAACCCAGCCTTGTGAGGGACTGCTGATGCAGCGGCAGCAGCTCCCCCTCCTTCCCCCATGAGAAAAGGGGGGCAAACTGGGGAGTGGGAGCCACAGTCCCCTGTAAGGTCAGGTTAAACCTGACCTTGTGAGGGACTGGCTGCTGTGGCCTTGGTGGCTGCGTTAGATCCTTGGCGCACCAAGGCCACGACGCAGCCACCGACACAACCAGGACCGGTGGCTATGCGGGTCAGGGGTACCGGAGCCGGCTTCTGGCTAGCTCCTGTACTCCTGCCCCGCGTAGCTGCCTGTCTTTTCACCTGGCACTGGAGAGGAAGGAGTTTAAGAAGCTCCGGTACCCCTGACCCACATAGCCTCCTATTCAAGGACCTGCTGTGTTGCGTTTCTCTCAAGGAATGCCAGCACAGCAGGTCCTTCCTGCAACTCCTTTTCCTCCCACCTGCTGCGCCAATCACCGCAGCAGGTGGAAGGGAAAGGAAGTGCCTGCCTTCAAGAGAGAATAAGGCCCCTCCCTTGCTGCCGGCTTCACGCTTCCTAGCAACAGCACGTTGAATGCACCATTGCTAGGGAGTGTGGGCACACTACAGTTGTGGTGCTGAGAGAATACCCCCCCCTTCAAGAGCCGCTGATGGGTGGGGATGACAGCTGGGGAAAAAGGCCCAAGCAGCACTTTCCCCCAGCTGTCAGAGGCTCCCTCCTGGCTGCCCCCTTCTTGCTCCCATTGGCTGCCCCCCACTCACTCCCCCTTCACCCAGGGCCCCACTCACCGCCGCTGTCTTCTGCTGCCTCCGACCACTGCTCCTGCTGTCTGCTGCCACCAGAATAAGTCCCCCCAATGCGTGTGTGTCCTGGCGGCAGAGAGAATACGCCCCCACTCAATGCAGTAGCAGCCAACTGCTGCTCCTGCATTGTGGGGGGCTTATTCCAGGGGCAGCAGACAGCAGGAGCAGCGATTGGAGGCGGCAGCAGACAGCAGCAGTGACTGGGGCCCTGGGGGGAGGGTGAAAGGGGGGGAAGCCAGGGGGCAGCGAGTGGGGGGGCAGCCAGGCGGGAGCCTCTGACAGCTGGGGGAAAGTGCCGCTTGGGCCCTTTTCCCCAGCTGTTCTCCCCACTCATCTCCCATCAGTGCTCCTGCGGTGCCCCCTGGAATACCAACAGGAGGACTGAGTGAGGAGAGGCCCACCTCTGGACCTACGCTGTGCCTGACCATTACTTGGACACAGCCAGGGCCTGGGGCAACTTTAAACCCACAGAGGTTTCAGAACCTTTGTGGGTTTATTATTTATTTATTTGAAATATTTTTATGCCGCTCCTCAGCCAAAAAGGCTCCCAGAGTGGCTTATATATAATCAATTAAACAAGACAGTCCCTGCCCGCAGGCTTACAATCTAAAAAGACACGACTGAATGGGGAGGGAAGAAGGGGGGGGATTAATTCATTCTTCTGGCAGGGTTGGTGGAATGGTCCTGCGCTCCCTCTCATCTCCCTATGCAGCCCGCTGGAATGGCTGCTGGTGGTGACAGCTGAGGGGGGAGGAGCCTTCATGAGGGGCATGTTTAAAGTGACATGTGAACCCGGCCAATGAGGCAGAACTTATTGCATGAATTAGCACCATCAGGTAATTAATTACTGCCTCTCACCTATTATCACTATTTACATAGCTTGTGGGAGGAGAAACTTGCTTCATAATGGGAGGCACAGGAAAAGTTAAGTATCAGGTAAAGCCTGATTCCCGCAGTGAGTTCTGTTTCACTATACGGCCTGGAGTTGTCAACCGCCATAATTAAACTAACATCTAAACAGGCTCTCAGTCTTAAACCTTAGAACATAAACCTTCTGGGCAGGGACCATGAGTCTTTTAACACAGAACCATTACATCAGCATGCTGATGTTTGTTTTTAAGTTAGGAGAGGCTTTTGGGAGCCATTTAGTTAGAATCATGCTCTATTCCCAGGATGGAACAATTAGGGGGTTATATATGTTTCCTGGCATCACCCCCACCAAAGCCAAGAGACAGTCCTGGTTCAAAGGACTGGGCAATCCCAGAAGAGCTGTGTGAAATTTAAACTGCAGATGTAGGAGGTAGCAGGTTGCTACTTTGCAACCTCAGTGAGATCTAACCCTCTGCTGTCACCCCTTCAGGGTTGCAATAAGGGCAAAGACCCTGATCCTGGCATTGGGGTATATAGAGGGTAGTACTCCCCTGATGTTGAAGGGGAGGAGGTACTGGGTCATATCCATTGTTAGTACTACTTATAGTAGACCCATTGAAATAAATGGAACTTAACTTAGTCATTACTAACTTAAATCCATTAATTTCAATGGGTCTGCTATAAGTAGAACTAACAATGGATACAACCTAATGGATAAAAGGCCCCGTTGAAAGCTGGGATTGGGCTATTTGGTGTGATGGAGCTGCCTACTACCTTGATTATATCAGCTCCTTGCAGGACCCACTAGAGAGAATATTTTTTGGACAGCTGCTCTGATAGTTTGATATTTTTTACATGTTATTGGGATAAATTAATTATTGAAATGCCATTACTGTGTTACTATTATAATTATGAATTTATTTTGATGATAATTATACATGCAGTGCAATGCTATGCATGTTTCCTCGGAAATATATCCCACTGTGTCCAGTGGGTCTTACTCCCAGGTAAGTGTGCATAGGATTGTTGCCTAAAACCTCAGTTGGTCAGGAGGAGGTTGGGATGATGTATGATTCTGGCCTGACATAAGCTTAACCCAATGCCCTCCAATGAGCCTCCTGTGTGCACACACATTTTCTCATTATGTCCCACTTTTATTATATACTCGCTGAATGTTCGATCTGAAGGTGTGGGCTCGTTGCTGGCACGATTCCAATTATCTGAGGGACCAAGCAAACCTTCCACCTTGGTTGTGCAATTCACCAGTGAAGGAAGCACTCTGTCCAGCTGTGATATCGAACTTGTTGGAGCTGGATATCGTTTTTCACTTATTAAAAAGAGGTTTGCAGCAGGTAAGAACATCCTAAATTCTCTGAATATCAGCAAAATGGAGAGCTGGATGGTTAGGTCAGAACAGTGTGGTTTTCAGCATCATTTGGTCTGGATGCCTACATCCAGTCTTGCCAGCTCTTAAAAGGCGCACGGTCCCTCTAGTAATTAGTAGGGGTGTGCATCAACCACAAGATTCAGTTAGGGGACCCTGATTTGGAAAGCAGCGCACTTTGGTTTTCACCAACTCAGAGGCCCTCCATTCTGACTCAGGTTCGAATCTCAATTCAGAAAGCAAATCTTCATGCATGCCTCCCATTGGAAATCAACAAATGGCTATACAGTAATACCTTGGATTGCAAGTAACTTGGTTTGAGAGCGTTTTGCAAGACAAGCAAATTTTTAAATATTTATTTATTTATTTATTTATTACTTGATATACAAGCAACGTCTTGCAATACAAGTACTGTAGTACAGCTTAAATTAAAAATCTCTGTACAATTTTTTTTTGTGGGATTTCGTTTTGATATAAGAGTGTTTTGGATTACAAGCACGTTTCCGGAACGAATTATGCTCTCAATCCAAGGCATAACTGTAACTTTGTCAGGATTGGATAACATTTGCAGGCATACTAGTCCCTTATGAGCAAACTATGCCTGCCAAAGTTCAGACAAATAGCTACAGGGGGTTTTGTGCTACACACTTTTAAACTTTGATTTTTATTTTTTTAAAGGAAATTGCCAATAACTTTTTTAGAATTGGATGAAATTTGGAGGGATAGTTTTCCCCTTCTGAAGGGATCAGCCCGTCAAGTTTCAGATAAATAAATGCAGAGAGCTTTGTGCAAGAGCAGCCTTTGCAGTTTGGGGGTTTCCCAAAAAGGATGTGCATAGCCCCCTATGGTTATGTTATGAAAATGGCATACAGAATTGAGGTGGCCCTAGTTATAAAACCTGCAAAATTTCAGCAGGATAGGTGTAGCATTTTTTGTGTGGAAGTGGAGTATTCAAATATGGGGAGGAGAGTAAGTGATTCACTTCCCCTTACTCCACTTCATGGGGTTTTTTTGTAACTTATATGAAAAAGGCATATGTTATAGAGGTATCCTGGGCAAGCAACCTGCAAAAATTTCTGGATACGTGAAGGGCTAGGGAGCTATAATAAATGCAAAACAGTTTAAGACTTTGTTTTCTGTTCAATTGACAGCAAAGTCACATAAAGTACAATAGGACAGGGGTGAATGATGGATGTGGAGCAGTGGTAGAGGTAGAAGGACTTGAACATCTAACACCTTGGAGGGGCAGCTCGTAGCTGGCCAAATGGGGATTGCAAAAGCTGGCATGACAGCCAGCTTTCGCAATCTCTCCAAAAAAAGTTTTAAAGGGAAAAGTCAAGCTGCAGCGAGCCCAGAATGACTCGCAGCGATGGTGCGGAGGGGGAGAAACCTTTGCCAGCCGCCCCCAGATGCTGCTTGAGCACTTTTAGGGCAGCTGGCAATGACAGCCACTAGGTAGCCACCTGGCAAGAGCGGTAAGGGTTTTTTGCCACTCTTTCCAAGTGGCTCTGTAGCAGTCTGACTTGACCTACGATGGATCATGCCGTCTGGGTTCAGACAACACGACAACCCATCGTGGGTCAAACAGACCCTACAACAAGCCATGGGTTGTCAGGGTGGCTTATGCACCAAAATTAAGCCATCATGACAAACCCATCGTGGGTTCGGACGACATGCTTACCCACCATGGCTTGTAGCCACTGCAGCTTAGCATGTCGTGCAAACCCAGTTAATATCTTAGACCATATCTGGGTAACTGGACCTGCAGTAATCAGGAGTTACAACCTGTCTCCCTCAGTGATCCCCATGGAGATGTGACATACATATTTGGATATCCTGAATTTTGACTGCTTGTAAGTCCAGCATCAATAAAATATAAAAAATGGTTTGACCTCTCTCTCTTGATCCTATGCCCCTCCCTGACAGATCTTATCCAATTTGAGACACCACAGCCTGGTCTAAATAAGTTGTTCACAATATTTTTGAAGGGAAAAGGACATGTAAGCATAATTTAGCAATCCTTCAGCATATCTGTGAGGGTGTTACTAGCAGAACCTTCCTATAAATAGTAGTTTGAAGATCATAGCAAGGTTGAAGATTTTAACAATTCGTTCTATTGGGTGAAGTCTAGATTCATTCAGTCTCTACTAAAGAAATGTGTGTGCAAGTCCATAATAGTTTCATCAACAATTTAGGCTTCAACTTTACTCCTGTGATTTAACTGATACTATTGTAAATTGTCATGAGTTTGTTTATAGAAATAAGCATGAGTTTTACCAATTCTGTAAACGTTTATTTTAATGCACCTTTTATCATTTTCCTTACAGGAAAATACCTGGCAGATAACTAACAGAAGTTTATGCAAGTGTGTGGAAAATCCATATAGCTGAGGACTGCTGTGGGTGGACGGGTTTTATATGCTGTTTGAGGGAAAACTAACTAAATCCTGTACTCGGGACATTTCTGTTGGAAGTGTCAGCAACTTACAACATTTCTCCCTCAGAAAATACCGTGTTGACCAGTCCTACAGTATTTACTTCTAGATGTAATATTGTTAATGTTTTAAATTGTAATTATTGTATTTGTAAATTGTACTCATTCCAGTAAGGCTGTATTTTGGCAGTTAGACACTTGAGTTTTAGCATTTTACCATTCATGAAATGGGTGTAATTTAAACTGTGGTATATGCATTTAATAGTAGTACTGTTGAATGGCACAATGCTTTCAGAGGTAGATAACATTTTGTCAATATATACAATTTGAATACAATGCTAATAGCTGTGAGAAAGGGGGTGCCTCAGAAAGAAAGTTAACTAGATAACTTGCAAAATCACTTGATTTTTTCTTTAGTCCTTAGTATATGTCATATAAATAGTTATATGAACAAACAGGTCTATATTTAAATATTTGGTTGATTTAAATCCAGAACATTTCAGTAAATGTTGAGGTGGTTATAACTTATTTCCCAAAATGATACAAAATGTATTTTTCCACTTTAAACACTTTTTCATATTTTCATCATAAAGATATCAACCTGTCAGAACAAGATTTTTAAAGCTTCCAGATAAACTAGTATAAACTCCAGCTAAGATAAAGCATGTGCTGGAATAGTTTTCTATTCTTTCCCATTAGTCTGACCTGATGCAGATGTGGAGATAAAGAGCACAGTCTCTACTAGAAACCTCCCCAGTCCCCACTATGCAAGCCCTATTGAAACGCAAGAAAGTACAGCCAGGTGGCAAAGCAGTTCCAGTTATTTTCATTAAGGCTTGCCTGGGAGGCACTTCTGGTGGGTCATGTTCAAAACAAGCCAACAATTTTAAAATATAAAGTGACAACTTTGACTAATACATCTCTTTATGGCTAGTTGTTTTATTTCAGCAACAGTCTGACTTTGTAGGCATGCTTGTTTATTTTTACAGTACCACTAACCTGCAAATTCTTTCCTATGAACACCATTTTCCCTACTAAGATTCTAAGATGTGAGAGGAAGAATGGCTTCAAAGTAACATACAGTAGGTTGGTTCCTGATTTATCCCTATTTAAAGGTATACCTATCAAAATCAATGGGACGTTAGTCTGGAACCAGCCCTATGTATTTTTCCCCATTTGCAATGGTTTGTAGCCTTTTAGAGAAAACTATTACCTGTACTTGAAAGCTAGGGAGAAGAGAGAGTTTTGTGTGGCAGAATTGGTGGTGTAATCATTAACAGTGCTGGATTCTGAGCAATATTTCAAATATTCTTCAAGCAGATATTTAGGCCTCAGGTTTCTAATCAGTTGTGAGGTATTTCTTATACTTATCACGAAGAAAAGTATAGCTTTTAAAAAAAAAAAAAAGCTGTCAAATTCCCCTCACATTGCTAAAATGCTTGCTAGGTATTCATAGATTATGTTGTTTTAGTTCTGTGGCATTTATTCATTTGGCAGTTAAGCTTGCAGTCTGAATTACAGTAGGGACTAATGGGGACCATGAGAAGGCACAATGGAGTTGTGCAGAGGGTCACAACACTAGTGGATAGTATCCATGCTGCTTTTTTGTGTGCACACTAGTAATTTTGTAAACTGAGGTCTAAATAGGTTGGCATCCAACTGTCTCATTTGCAAATGTAAATGGCTGTGCTTGAGAAAACAGCTATGTCTGCATTAAAACAAGCAGACAAAATTAGAGGCTCTCCTGGAAATCTGGCCATAAATAGATCTCTTTAATTTTAAACCAGCATGGGAAGCATATATGCTACAGTGATAGAAATTGGAAATCCACATAACATCAGAATGGGAAAAAATATTGGAGTGAATTCATTTTGGTATGAGTCTTAGATTAGAAACCTGCGGAGCTAATTTTGAAGAAAATATAATGTACAACAAAGAAAAAAATATTTTTCTTTGGTTTCACTGGTTTCTCTGTACCACAGATAAATGATAAATGTTGATTTTGTGAATTACTAGAACTCTGAGATGGGAAAACTGAGCTCTGACTTGGCATTCCTAAAAGTTGCCATGTTAGAAGTATGTCTGATCTTTCTGTGTAAAGGTACAATCAGGCTGCTGATGGCATCTGGTGACATCTATCACGACGCTTAACATTACTAAAGCTGGAGTGAGGAAAAGCAAGTGTCTGCCTTGCTTTAATGGATGGAGAACTTTAGGGAGTATCCAGTGGGGTTGCTCATTTCTGGATTGTGACAGGTTTATGTGAGCTCCGCTGACCTACTCTGTTCTGGAAACTAGCATAGCTGCTCATTTGGGGTTATTTTTAGAACCACAAAAGCCCCATCGCGCAAGCAGTGGGTTCCGTGAGTGCACAGGCACTACCCATTGCTACACTTTTTAAAAAAAAACTTCTGAAGTATTCCAGCTGTCCCAAATGTTCTGGGCCCTTTCAGAAATGTGTGCAAATTTTAACACAAATCTGGAATCCAAAGCTCACATAACTGCTGCCAACAAAAAGTTTACAAATTCTGACTTGAATTAAAAGTTTAATTTTGTACAAATGGCATGTGATGTACATTTGAAAAGCATTTATTTGCAAATGGACTTTCAATACTGGAAAGAAATCCATCTTTTAAAAAATAATAAGAGCAACTGATGGAGCCTGAAAATCTTTAAACTCTAAGCAGACAAGTAGATGGAGATAAATATGTTCAAAGCAGATGAATTTGGTATGTGTGTTACATAAAGATATAACCTAGCTCAGTCTTAAGAAAGACTATATATAGATTCTCAAAATGTTAGTCCTAAACAGACCTGCTGGCCTATGACTGTAATAAACTGACTTTGAGCCCTAAACAGAAGGAAATGACATTTTGCTTTTCTCCAAGTTGCAAATGATAGGCCTTATATAGCATCTAGATTTGTAGTACCCACACCTTCCAGCAAGAGGACCTGTCTCATGGTTTATCCTAACTCTTAATGCAATTCTAATCCCAGCACTTTGTGCTGTAGGGTGTCCGACATTAGCTGCTGGCAACTCTGGAGATCCATCCACATGCCTCCCTGTAATTGTTGAGACTCCTGACCCAGTTGAGAAAGGAAATGAATACGTGCCCAGTCATTAAAAAAAATAAAAAATTCTTGCCAAGTTCTGGTAGCAAAAGAAGCTCTTGTACAAGCTTGATTTGTATTACTTTTTCACCACAAATAGAAACACACAGTAGCCACAGGCTTTACCAAGAGTTTTTTTAAAAATTGAATATTGATCCACATTCTAGAAGTATAGTTAGGAGGATTATTAAAAATATTGACCTTGTAACGTAAGACGCTGTTCTTTAAGTTCAGGTGATGAGTATCTGACCTAGAAATGGAGAACAGAAAGTGGGGGCATTAATGTCACTTTGAACTTGGTACAAACATGTACTGTACTCTGATCTGATCCTAGACTTATTTACTAAAAATGTCTTATTGCTTTTAATGGAACTTAACTTCCAAGTAAAAAAAAAAATTTTTTTAGGATTGTAGCCTTGCATATAATATCTGGATTACAAGTTAATCAGCAGAGAAAAAGAAACATTTTACAAAATAAAAAAGCAGTTCCTAAGCAATTTTTCTAATGCCTTAAACAGCAAAGTAATAATGGGCACAATCCACTACCATTCCTCCCCTGTGGTGGTTCTATTCCATCAACATTGTACACATTATTTTTCTACTAGCCAAAACATAGCCCCATGCAAAGAAATCACTGGATTATACTGATGCATTCTACCTCTGAAGCATCTCAATCTAGTAATTAGTATAGGAGCATCTTCCGAGGTTCATGTATTGCTGAGATACATGAAGAATTGCAGCGGGGGGCAGCATCTTTGCTAGAGGGTTTTTACCCAATTCAATAAGAACTAAAATATATACTGACTTCATCTTAACGTTTCCTGGTTGAAGAAAGGATTGGGGACGAACCAGCTGTGATTAATATAAGTCATCGGTGGGAGAGTATACAGTTAATATTTCTGGACTAGTTGCTGATAGATGAATCTTCCTCATACAAGGCATATTCAGGAAGGTCTGCTATTTCATAAAATAAAACAAAGAGCATGACCGTCAAGCAAGCTATTAAACTGGAAGCGTTCTTCTATATTGCATACAAGATTTCTAGAATGGAAACAGTAGTTCTTAAAGATGTAAGTAGGGCTGCAATTGTATGCACACTTACTCAGGAATAAGCCCCATTAAAATCTCTGTAAATATGCATAGGTTCAGGCTGCAGGTTTTCTACAGCTAGAATATAAAGTAAGATAAAATTATTTATAAATAAAGTTGAGATTACATTTCCTCTAAATTCAAAGCTCATAAATCATTAACCTAATTTCAAGTACTTCAACAGAATCAGTGAAGAATAGAACAATTGCATTCTAGACTAATAAAAGTAGAAATACCATATCCTATATTTAGTTAGCCACCTAAATTTTAGTGGGCTTACCACTTTTTTTTGTCTTCTGACTTAACAGAACGGTTTGAATATATGTGTATACATACAATTATAGAATTCAGTCAAGGTTTTGCTTTCATGATGCTGGGGTGGGTTACACGCACCACACAGCCCGCATGTGACCCCCCCCAGCCTATGTTCCCCATTGCCACTGCCTCTGCACCACTGAAATGTAGCAGCATTGCAGCAAAAAAAAAAGGGTGGTTTGCCAGAGGAAAGTGGCTTTGCCTACTCCTGATCTAATGGATCATTATTCAACCGTGTTTCATTTTTCTTTGTGGCAAACCCACTATATTTTAGCATGTCCCTTTCATTTTGAGAAGCAAATCAGCCAAAATTTCAGTTCACTTATATTAGCACTACACCACACAGTAATATCTTTGTCAGCTATAGCATGTGTAGTCTGCTGATACTGAATGCAGAGCACTCTGATCGTTTCACATCAGCTTTGTTTTAACTGATTACCTTAATGGCTCTAAATTTTCTCCAGTGCTCATACTATTATGAAATACTACCCTAAAATATATATCATGCCTATTAAAAATTGTTTCTTGACAGGCAATTAACCATTTGACAAGAAACCATGATCTGATAGAAAGAGATGTGTGTTTTAATTGTTCCTTTACAGTCTGGGATTTTAAAAAATAGTAAACATTGGTTTTTTGCTTGGCAGTTGGGTCCTGGTGCATAGGCTACACAAGGTGAGACACAAGAACAAGTTTACATCTTGTATGTGCCTCCTCCCACTACATGTGGAATGTCACGTGTAGCATGGAGTGTACATGTGTAGATCCATGCATGTGTGTGAAATACCAACATTATCCACCCACCCTTCTTTGTGGTGAACAGCTTTCCACACAAAGAATATATATGCATACAGATGTACAGTCTGCCACTGCAATACATGAAATATTGCACATACCGAATTTGCAGCAGGGGGCACATGTGATTTTGAGGCCCATTCTGTGCCCTGTATTGTCAGAGACTTATGTGAACTAGTTCTTAAAATTATGTTTGTGTGAATTATAATATTTTTGGTTTGTTTTTAAGAAGCTAGGTTCTGATTCATTTTTTTTTGTTCTGAATTATTTAAATTTTCCTGAGCAGAACAATTATTTGTTAAAAATAAGTCAGAGCAAGCACCATTGGGTAAGGTATCCACATTTTAAAGGAGAATGATGCTGCAAAGTGTTTGGGGCTAAAATCTTATCTTCTCAGATATTTATTTATGTATTTGTAGCATTTATATCTTACTTCACAATAAATGACCCAAAGTGCATACACAGTGGGTAAAAGAATATAAAAAGCAAAAATCCCATTGACTTAATGGGCAAAATCCACTTAGCTCCCTTGAAGTTTTCCTATTATCAGCTACTGGTTACAGAACTGATATATCTCAGAAAATCTTGTTTAAAATGTAACATAATAAGGAACTAGTAGTGTTTTCCTTTCTTTTGTACTTAAAATTACTACACTTAAGGTAGTAAGGTAGACAAAAAGTTTACAATTCCCAACATTCCCTAGCCAGCCATGCTGGCTAGGGAATGCTGGGAGTTGTTGCACTTTTTTTCTGTTTAAACATGCATAGGATTGTGCCCTTAAAAACTTTTAGCAGAACTCACTATAGACACAAACATTCTGAGATAGCCTGCTACTTGGCTGCACCACATACCCAAGAGATGGGCATCTAAATGACATCTTTTGACACCCTTCCTCCAAAATTAATTATATTTACCTTTTATGCAATAAAGAAAAGGAGACCTAAACTGTTTTGCCCTTAAAGTGGGAAATAAAATAAAAATTTTGTTCTTACCTATATATTTGAACAAATGAAAACCAAATGCTGATGACAATGGCCCCAAATTAAATCACTACATGGTGAGCTCCTTCCGAGCTCCCCTTTCAGAAGCAGCTCTCATATATCACCAGGTAAACTGCTCCTGAAGCCCAGGAAGCACTTCGTATCGCAAAGAGACTTCTGCTGGGAACAACAACAACAAAAATCCCAAAGAAATCCTGGTGTACCCACACTAATTTTTTGCATATACTTAACAGGAGTCTTCGGAGCTCAGTTAATCAACCCAACCCTATTGCTAATCTTAAACTGCAAATAGAGAAAGACACTCCTGAATGATCCCAATGCAAATATGTTGATGGTGCTTTCTGAGATTCTTCTACCATGAGAATTATGTGAACAATCACTACTATATCTTTTATATGAATAACACTTTGAAATGGCTGGATCATGATGAAAGGGATCAATATTTTTTAAAAGGCTGACAAGAAAATTGAAATAATTCTTTTACTTAAAGGTTTAGAATAACTGTAGTGACAGCTTCCCTGTCATCTAGTTACAGTTCCTCAATTTTCTACCTTTACAGTAGCTTAATAGGTTTCTGTATACAACTTTATTGAAGTTACATTATAGCTCTGCATATATAGAAACTCTGGAAAAGTTAGGCTTTTTTAAACTAAACATACTAATAATAATACAGTCTCATTCAAATGTTTGACATATACCTGGGTGCAGTCAGTTCAGTATACTGAAATGCAGATTTATTTGTTGTTTTTAATATGCATTGTTTGTTTAAATCTTTTCTTATTAAATTCTTAATTTGGAAGCTTACCAAGATAACCAAAATGTGTAATTACTTCAAAATGCAATATCATAATAAATATTTTTCCCATGGGAAAATTCCAGCCTTGGGCTATACCAAAGCTGGAATTGTTTTCTTGCAAGGTTATGCAAGAGTCATTTCTAGTGACACCAGACATCTTATGTTGGTCAGTATTTTGCCCCATGATGTGCTTAGAAATATAAAATAATACAGAGTAATTGATCTCTTTTGATCTTTCAAAAGCATCACTGTTGCTACTGCTGGACTCATACTTTTGATTTCAGTATGTTGGTGTTCAAGGGTTTATACATGAGCAGGATTTCACTACAGGCCGAGCAGGATTTCACTACAGGCCGAGCAGGATTTCACTACAGGCCAAGCAGTATGTGAAAGTCTAGAATCTGCCTTTTAGTGACTTTGAGAAGGTTAAATTTCATAATCTGTGTTTCAAATTAGTGTGTATATGGGATACAGCTGCTTAACTCTTACTTCCAATACATGGGGCTTACAACATTACCACATCATTTCTCAACTGGGCGCCTAAGAACACCAGTCATACTGGTGCCTTAGAAGGGGAGATGAATTTTCAAAAGATAATCTATGTTTTATGGCAGATAGATTATTTGTAGGTGTGCACACTTTTTGTTTACAAGATCAGATAAACTAAAATGCTAAATTCCAATCCTGCCAAAGTGGTGTACACATGTTTTCAAAAGCACTATTTACCTGCATGCAATTAAGCATGTGTATAAACATTTGCAGGTCTTGAGTCTTAATTCTTAGCTGTGACTTCAATTCTAAAGGACATCTGAGACCTGAATTAGAATCCCTGGTGTTTTATCAGATATCAAACTATATCATTTTATATAAAAAAAATACCTTGTGTATAAACTGTTTATAGATATTTGTGGACTTAAAATACACATGTATATTTTTAAACATTTAAGTTTAAAAAGTCTGAACTTCTCAGACTATGTGTGAAATGAAATATACTATCCTTCTAGTCTAGTTGGCCCTGTTTACTGCTTAGTCTGTGATGAAAGCTTTGCTGCTACCTGATGGTATCAGAGACAAATTGTAAACTATATAAAAGGTTTGTTGCATCAGAAACATTGCAGCAAAGCTTTGTATCTGACCATTGGTAATATGAATGTGTTGTATTGTTGAAGATAATCATAAAACCACATATTTTCAATGTTTCTTTCCTTATAGATTAGAATACAAATGTCTATTTTTTTTGTAAATAATGATTTTTATAATTGTCTTTCCTTCATGATTTCTCCCTAATCATCCATTTCACAAAATCCCGAATATGCAATTATTTATCATACATAATATTATACAACAAATAGGGTCCCCATTTCAGAACAAAGTTTATTAAATTCTATACATAAGAACAAAATAATGAAGAAGTTGTAATTGAGATGTGATTCCCCCCCCCTTGAAAATAAATGAGAAATCTAAAAATAGCATTGTACGTTTGAGCTGATTTTTTTCCTCCTAGTATTTGCAATACTTGTAGACTGCAATCCAATACACACTTACCTGGGAGTAAGTTCCACTGAACTAAGTGGGGATTACTTCTGGGCAGATATATGAAGGATTTCACTGTTAATAAATAAATAATCCTGTTTATTAAATGTCTACAAGTGCTAGGCACTGTACATAAAAACAAGTAATGACACAGAGTCCCTGTCCACAATCTTATAATTTAAGCAGACTTGACACATGAGATAGAGGGTGAGAGAAGCTGAAAATGGGAGAGAAGGGCTGTTCTTATAGCCAACACTATGTACTGGGCCACTTTCTAGTAGCTGCAGCTGCTATAATGCATATCAGGCTTAGGGCTAGTGAACATATTAAAGGGAGATACTGTAGCTTAATGGGAGAGCACATGCTTTGCATGCATAATGCCTCTGCTTCAATACCGGATCTACAGTTTAAAAGATCTTAGATTGCAATCTTCTATCTCAGACCCTGGGGAGACCCCATTAGGAGAGCAATTCTGTGGTCCCTGGGCGAGCGTCTCAGGAACCATAGGATGGCTCAGAAAACCCCTACCAAGGTCGGAGACAGCACTCTGACCTCAGAAGGGGAAGTCAGAGATTCAACCCCCCCCCCCCCTCATGGCACAGAGAGGACCATGTGGAAAATCGACCTTAGAGAGGGAGAAAACGGGGTGTTCTGGTGCGTGGGGAGGGGAGGAGACCAGAGAGGCCTGGATACCATTTATCCGGAACCTCCTCCAGCCTCCTTCCTTCCCCATCCAAAGCACTTTTGCTAGACCGGCTGAAAAGCCTGGCTAGCAAAAATAAGATTGCTTCTGCTGCTCCTCCCGCCCTGCCAGCTTCAGACCAGCAGGACATAGGGATCTCAGAAGCCTCTGAGCGTGGGGCCTTCAGACCAGCGAGAGTACAGTCCATAGAATTACACCCTGAGTGGCCAATACTGGGCTAGGTAGGCAATGGTCTGAGCAACAGATACATTTGATTAAATCTCAATTTAGTAAGCCGAGATACGAACGAGCTTTGTGCACTTGGACACAGCCCATTAAACTATAGCTTCCCATTACATTCAAACTGGGAAACTATAGTTAATGGCTTCCAATTACACTAACTTTAAACCATGATTTCATATCCTGGCTTATTTGAAAGCAATTTACCAAGTTTACCAATTCAGATGTAACAGAAAGCTATAGTCAACTGCAGCTTCCTGTGTTGTCTCTTACCTACCTCATAGGGTTGTTGTGAGGATAAAATGGAGAGGAGGATTATGTAAGCCGCCTTGGGTTCCTTTCAGGAAAAAAGGCGGGGTATAAATATAATAAATAATAAATAAAATACTTATATGAATGGAGAAATCAAGCAGCTGTGTGAAACTGCAGGAAGCTCGTTCATATTTTGGCTTATAAAACTGAGATTTAGTCATTGAGATTTGATCATCATGGTCAGTATAGAGAAGCTTCATATGTTACGTACTGGAGAAACGTGGAAAGCAAAGCAATGTAAGAAATTTAGTTTTATTGCTATCTGAGGAAATGAGACTTCCAAGAAGTCAGTTAGAAATATATGATATCTCCATTGGACAGAACTCTTTTAGTCAGGTTGTTCATCCTTTAAACACACAAGAATTAGACTGCTTCCAGACAATGATTTATTCTGGAATTGCCATGGTTCATTCACTCACATTTTATGGGGGATCTATATAACATAATTCATACGTAATCTTCCAGGGTTTTCCCAGTGCTGCTTCCACCCTTTTGTCTTACTGGAGAAAGTCTAAGGTTTTTTTAGAAGGACAAAAGAATATCATAATTCCCACAGATGTAGATGCCCTTAGCGCTATAGTGAATGTGTGCTGAGCTGTGATAGGCTCAGCTGCCCAATAAGTCACTACCTGGAGAGGGTTCAGAGGAGGGCAACAAGGATGATAAAGGGACTGGAAACAAGGCCCTATGAGGAGAGACTGAAAGAACTGGGCATGTTTAGCCTTCAGAAGAGGAGACTGAGGGGAGATATGAGAGCACTCTTCCAGTATTTGAAGGGATGTCACACAGAGGAGGGCAAGGATCTCTTCTCGATCATCCCAGTTTGCAGGACACGGAATAATGGGCTCAAGTTACAGGAACCTAGATTCCACCTAAACATCAGGAAAAATTTCCTGACTGTCAGAGCAATAAGACAATGGAATCAACTACCTAGGGAGGTGGTGGGCTCTCCCACTCTGGAGGCATTCAAGGTGCAGCTGGACAGACATCTGTCAGAGATGCTTTGACCTGGATTCCTGCATTGAGCAGGGGTTGGACTCGATGGCCTTGTAGGCCCCTTCCAACTCTACTTTTCTATGATTCTATGTGCACACAGAAGAACCTTCCCCCGTATCACGCGCAGCTGTGGGCGGGGAGAAATTTTGCGGACGTGGGGGGAAGTGAGGCGGGACATACCTGTTGATGCAGGTATGCAGTCAGCAAGGGGGCGGGGCTGCAGAAGCCTATATTAGGTCTCGCAGCCCGCCCCACACCCTCTTTGTCCTTTCAACAGCTCCCTCCCTCCCGCCCTGTATACAGTATGGGCTCCTCTGGTCGCCGTTAAGGGACCGAGTAGGAATTTTGGCTCATCTTTTTAGAAGGGTGAGCGCGTTTCACCTACTTCATACTGATGGGAGTTGGGAGCATGTGTATTTAGTGTATAGCTAGCCAAAATGGTCACATGTAGTTAGTGGCAGGTAAGTGCGGGTTAGGGGATTGATAGGGTGAGGTGAGCATACCTGGCACCATTCAGGTGACAGGCGGTTCCAGGATGCCTCAGGTTGATGGGTCCGTAGGCTCAGACAGCTGGGGATCAGGAACGCCTGTGAGGCCCTTTGTCATCGCCAAGCTTGTTGTCGTGAGACTCCGAGAGGAAGCGATGCAACAAAGGCTCCCATCACTGTAAAGTGGAAAATGGGGCGGCAGCGGATTCATCGCCACCTCCCGGTTTTGGATGCTCCGCCCACTTGTACAATAGAGCGGCCTAGGAGGCCGAGTAGAATAACCCGCACTCCATCCCTTTGCAGTCCATTGTATGTAAATAAACGTGGCCCAGTTAAAACACCAGATCAAGTGTCTCGACTCATTTCCCCCCCCCCATACGTTCGCAAAATGCACAATATCCTACGACAGTGTGGAAAGCTGATTGTAATTTGGCTTGTAGATTACAGAGGAGTGGTAAAACCCTCTGTTTTGTGGTTGGGAATACTATACTTTGTGGTTGGGAATACTATTAATGATAATACTAATTATCATACCAAGGGTGCTTCCAGATGGCGTCTAGCACTAGCAGCAATTCTCTTTTTTCCTTAACAGATTTTGTCCAATAAGGAAAAAGATGAAAGAAGTGCTGGGAAAACACAGGGTTAGGAGAGAAAGATGATGTCATCTGGACCCCCTGTAAAATTCTGTGAATGAGGCAACAATGGCAGAATAAATGCCTTGTTTGGAAGCACCCCAATTATCAAGGGGAGATCAGAGAGATCCAAAAAATAACAAATGACAGGACTGATTAACACAGACTTGAACAGGCCAATACTTAAGGAACACTAGCAAGTTGGACTTAGGGAAGGAAGAATAACTGTAGACCGTTATTTTGTGCTAGGGACTCGGGAGATCCGGGTTCTAGTCCCCACCCGGCCATGAAACTCACTGGGTGACTTTGGGCCAGTCACCGACTCTCAGCCTCACCTACCTCACAGGGTTGTTGTGAGGATGAAATGGAGGATTATGTAAGCCGCCTTGGGTTCCTTTCAGGAAAAAAGACGGGGTATAAATAGAATAAATAAGAAATAAGAAGGAAAATATATTGATGTGCAGAATCTGTACGTTCATCATCTGTTTTCTATACCATATACAGGAACCGCCTGTGCTATAAACTATTACCGGTATATTCTGTTATGCAGGCATGTGGCTCATGCTGGCTCAGCTTGTCTGAGTGTGGAAAGCTAAGCAGGGTCAGGCCTGGTTATTACTTGGATGGGAGACACCCCCCCCCTAGTTTCCTGCACTGAGCAGGGGGTTGGACTTGATGGCTTTGTAGGACCCTTCCAACTCTTATGATCTATGAAATCTTTATCAACAGAACGGAGGAGGCTGTTGATTTTGATCAAAATGCTTGCTTTCTAGGCGGGCAGCAATGTGAGAATCAGAATTGGCCTGACTGAGCAGTTACCAGCAGGCAATATACTAATGTGCCACAGGAAGGGCCGGGCCTGAGGGGCCTCCGAAATACCAATGCAAAAAAACAGCAGTTGCCCCACTGGCGTGGATTTTAAAAAAAACAAAAACCAGGAGCTTGAAAAGCAAGCTCGACTTTGGAGATGGACCTTAGAAAGAGGCTGCCGAGGGAAAGAGGGGGTGGGCCGTGCGCGCGGGGCGCTGTAGCCGAAGACTCCCGCCTCAGTTGGACATGATGCACGGCCTGCTTTGTCCCCGGCCAAAAGTATGTCAGGCAGCAGCCGGATCCCACTTCGCCCGTGCGTGCTAAACGAAGAACAGCCGCCGCCGCCGCCGCCGCCTCCTCCTCTCCCCGCCCCGCCCCGCCCCGCCCCAAGGCACTTCCACTCCCGGCCCGCCTCTTCTTCCCGGCCGTGGGGGCGGAGACGGCGCCGAGGCCGCCCTTCGGAGCAGTACAGTCAGGGCAGACTGAGTAGGATCACCCTGGAAACCAGCAACAGCTCCTGCTTTATCAGGCTGCTGCAGCAGGAAAGGTAAGAAGCCGCCACTGAGCGCTAGGTAGGCTTGTGAGGACCTATCGAAACCCGAGGGGCGTGGGCGAGCCTGTTCCCCTATGAGAGGGGAAAAGCTACATATATATTTTTGGACTGGAGCCCCGGAAACGCAACAATGCCGTGTTGAATTGGCTCCTACCTCCCCGCCCTCCTGGGGCAGGGCTCCTCCTGTGCCTTTTTAATAGCTTTTTATGAGAGACAGGAATTTAAGCGGTGAAGGTTTCCCTCAACGTGGGGTTGTCATACTAAGGAAAACCTTCATCTGTTGCTTTTCTGCCTGCCATACTCCTGTTGAAGGCACAGGCGCCCCCTGCCAGGAAACAGGTGTTAATCATTATGCTGTATATATGTGTACAGAATGATGAAGGTTAATTC
This sequence comes from Shinisaurus crocodilurus, assembly GCA_021292165.1. NCBI lineage: Eukaryota > Metazoa > Chordata > Lepidosauria > Squamata > Shinisauridae > Shinisaurus > Shinisaurus crocodilurus. The sequence goes on along the minus strand of CM037877.1, from coordinate 177,960,723 downwards.
CATCGCAGACCTTCTCTATTACGGTTCTTTTCATTTTGTACATCCCTTGTCTTTTTTCTCATTGTCTTTTTTCTCATTTTTGTCCATTTGCTGCTTTGTGTGCCTGCAATATGTATGTACAAAGCACACCACAGGGACAGCTCAGCTGTGGCACAGACGCAGTGGAGGGGGGGAGGAACATGGGTGGCTTAGGTCTTTCCCTCCTTAACTGACTCTTTGTGGTAAGGGGGAGTGGGGAATGGAAGAAGCGGTGAGAAAATATGGGAGGACGGGTTTTACAAATGGAAGACAATGACATGGGGGGGGGACCCATACAATCTGTGAATGAGGCAGGATGATTGCACAGTACAAGCCTTGTCGAAGTGCACTTCCCATTGCTTCAGTTGCAAAGTAGGAAGGGAGAGTTGTGTTGTGAGAACTGAGGAGCCCACTTCTGGAGGTCACAGATGATCCTCGGTTCCACTCCCCTGATTACAGCAGGAGTAAATAAAGGACGCCTCTAGCTAATTTTATGTGGTGTGTTAATCTTTCCATAAATTACTAATTATGGATTTCTGTATTTTATGTGTTTGGAAGTCACTTTGAGACTACTTTTTGCAGTGGTAAGCAATGCATAAATGTAGTAATAATACTTTACATAATTAAGTGGCCCCATAACCGTTTGTACCAAGTCTTCAGGGGAGGTGGTTTTTCTAGTGCGGAGCTATGACAGTTCTCCCTGCCACCTGCCTCTTCAGTTTTCAAAGACTCTGTTAGTTGATTTTGTAAAACAAGTGTTCCTCTGTATACCAGCTGCAAATATCTTTTTAGGTAGTAGTAGTAGTAGTAGTATCTTTATTGATTAGTCAATTTGACCATATCGGAACTGCAATAAATTCAATATATTTTCAATATCTTTTTAGGTCGCAGTTATGTTTTTAAAAACATATTTTCCTGTAAATATTTTCTAGTAAACATGTCGGACACAATGAAGGATAAAGCAGCCCGCTTATTAAAGAAAAGAGGCAGCATTTCCTCTTTAGGGAGCCATGAGGTCAAGGCAAGAGAATTCCTTGGAAAAAACAAAGAGTGAGTTACATCTGTACTGTTTTCTGACTTCTTTTCCCACTAAATCTTTGGTAGCTTTTTGACAGATTATTTCATCTGGACAGTATAAGAAAATGTTCTTAAGTCTTTCACAGATGTCATGTTCAGTTCTTATTTTCATACATGGGAGTGTCTGGTGATGGGTGGGAACTCATGTGGCGTTTAGCTGTTTACTATCTTGTGTTGTGTCTATTTTGTTTAATGAAGCTGGGCACTTCTTAGAGCTGTGTTGAGTAGAAAATGGTGAGGAGGACTTTTTCTCATGCTGCACTTATAACTGTAACAGTAAAGTGTGCTTGGCTTTGGATTTCAAGGACTTTATAGGGTGGAGTTAAAAATGTGGGATTGTGAACCCACATTTGCTTCATAGCATGTAGTTCTACCCTAACTGGGCATGCACAATCAAATACTATGTACTAGTACAATCATGTACTATAGCGTGAGGAGAGGTGAAAGGAAGGGATAAACTGGAAGAAATAGCAATGCCTGAACCAGGACATATTAGTTAGTTTTTAAGGTGCCACAAAACTCCTTGTCCTTTTTAGAGTGGTGCTTCACACATTATTGAACTTGCCTGAACTTGAAAAATGTAGTTTTCAATAAATAGAAATTAATACAGTTATTGATGGGGACTGTATTTAGCTCCATAAGTACAGTGTCTTACATGGATGAACCTGGCCACCATGATGATATCCTTCGTCCTGCTGTTCAGATGGAGAACACATACCAGTTGAGTAAGTATCACTTCCTCCCTAATACTACAATCCCACATTTAAGATTCTCAGGGCCGCTATTATACTTAAGCAGCAGATTGTGGAAAGGGGTGGAACAGTCTGAATCCTTCGTAGTTTGTATGCTCTTTAATAAAGTCAACATTACCTAGTAGTTAGGGGACTCCGTGTGTGAATAATAATAATAATAATTATTATTATTATTATTATTATTATTATTATTATTATTTTATAATATTTATTTGTATCCCACCTTTTTCCCAACACTGGGACCCAAGGCAGCTCACAACCTTTAAAATTCATACAATTAAAACAGAGCTAGAAAAATACAAAAGTTAAAAATAGAATAAATACAGCATTCCATTGCATCACAGGCGAGTTCCAAATGCCTGCCGGAACAGGAAGATCTTTGCCTGCCTCCGGAAGTTTACCAGGGAGGGCACCACCCTAGCCTCCCTGGGGAGTGAATTCCAGAGCGCTGGGGCAGCCACCGAGAAAGCCCTCTCCTTTGTTCTCACCAGGCATGCCTGTGATGGTGGTGGAACCAAGAGAAGGGCCTCCCCTGAGGATCTCAAAGTACGGGCAGGCTCGTAGGGGAGAATGCAGTCTCTCAGATAACCTGGACCCAAGCCGTATAGGGCTTTATAGGTCATAACCAGCACTTTGAATTGTGCCCAGAAACAGACTGGGAGCCAGTGAAGCTGTTGTAACAGAGGAGTTGTATGCTCCCTGTAACCAGCCCCAGTCAGCAGTCTGGCAGCAGCTCTTTGAACCAGCTGAAGTTTCCGGACACTCTTCAGAGGCAGCCCCACGTAGAGCGTGTTACAGTAATCCAAATGGAATGTAACTAAGGCATGTGTCACTGTGGCCAAATCAGACATCTCCAGAAATGGGCGCAGCTGGCGCACTAGCTTTAACTGTGCAAATGCACAGAAATTAGAAATTAGAAATAAATAGAAATTAATACAGTTATTGATGGGGACTGTATTTAGCTCCATAAGTACAGTGTCTTACATGGATGAACCTGGCCACCATGATGATATCCTTCGTCCTGCTGTTCACTGGCCACTGCCAAAACCTGGGCATCCAGGTTCAGGGCTGAATCCAAAAGTACACCCAAGCTGCGAAGCTGTGTCTTCAGGGGGAGTGTAACCCCGTCCAACACTAGCTGACTCCCTATTCCCTGATCTGCCTTCTGTCTGACTAGGAGCACCTCTGTCTGTCTGGATTAAGCTTCAATTTGTTTGCCCTCATACAGTCCATTACCGCCAACAGACACCGGTTTAGCACAGCAACAGGTTCCTTGGAATTAGATGGAAAGGAGAAATAGAGTTGGGTGTCATCAGCATACTGGTGACACCGAACCCCAAAACTCCGGACAACCTCTCCCAACGGCTTCATGTATATGTTAAATAGCATGGGGGACAAGACAGAACCCTGAGGAACTCCACAGGCCAACAGTCAGGGAGTCGAACAGGAGTCCCCCAGCACCACCTTCTGGGTCCACCCCTTCAGGAAGGAATGGAGCCACTGTAAAACAGTGCCTCCAAGTCCCATCCCAGCGAGGCAGCCCAGAAGGATACTATGGTTGATGGTATCGAAAGCTGCTGAGAGGTCCAGCAGAACCAACAGGGATACACTCCCCCTGTCTAGTTCCTGGCGTAGGTCATCTACCAAGGCTACCAAAGCTGTTTCTGCCCCATAACCAGGCCTGGCCCTGAAACCAGACTGAAATGGATCTAGATAATCCGTATCATCCAGGAATCCCTGGAGTTGGGAGGCCACCACGCGCTCCAATACCTTGCCCAGAAAAGGAATATTGGAGACTGGCCGATAATTATCCAATAAAGAATGGTTCAGGGAGGGCTTTTTTTACCAAGGGTCTCACCACTGCCTCCTTCAGGCAGGTTGGTATCCTGCCTTGGTGAAGAGAGGCATTAACCACTCCCCTTACCCACTCAGTCAGTCCCACTCCACTCTGGCTGCCTTTATGAGCTAGGAAGGGCAAGGATCTAGAACACACGTGGTGGCTCTCACCTCCCCAAGAATCCTGTCCACATCCTCAGGCTGTACAAATTGAAAAGTATCCAATAACACTGGACAAACAGGAGCCAAAGTTATATCCACAGGGTCTGTATCAACTATAGCATCCAAGTCAGAGCGGAGCCGAGTGACTTTGTCTGCAAAGTAGGGGTGTACCGATTCGCCTCACGTGGGCGTAGTGGGCCGAAATCGGCCCTGCTCACGTCCATGCGAGGCTCGCGCGGGCCTACCTGTCTCCGGCAGCGGCTTGCCTCTCCGCGGCGAGCCGGCCGCGCTGGTCCAGTCATGTCAATTCCGGCATGCTGGAAGTGATGCGACGGGACCAGCACAGCTCCGCGCCGCTCAGAAGAACGAGACGGGGGGGCCGCCGCCATGGAGAGGCGAGGCGGCGGAGAGGTGGCCCCTTGTACAGGTTCGTGGCCACCACTACTGCAAAGTGCTGAACAAATTGTTCACAGTGGGCTGTTGAGAGGTCTAAGTTCTCCTCTTGGGGGCTAGTGTATAGAAGGCCCCTGACCACTCGGAACAGCTCCACAGGGAGGCTCTTTGCAGACGCAATAGTGGCAGGGAAAAAATGTGGTTTTTTGCTGCCCGTATTGCCACAGAGTAGGCCATGGGTTATGCAAGGTGGTTTTCTATGATATTTACCTGAAAAAAGCAGCACCAGGGTCCCATCGCATCCGTTCGTGGCACAGCGCCAGGAACCCGTTGCGTCACTTCCAGGTCCCCAGAAAGTCGGAAGGAAGCCTTGCTGTCGCCGCACGAGGAATCGAGCGGCGGGGGTGCTCACCGAGCACAAGGCGAGCACCCCAAAAGGTATGCGTACATCACTATAAGTGAAGGCTACAGTCCTTCACAGAGAGAGTAGGTGCCGTTAAACACAAGGTTACTTGCTTTCAAGTAAACATGAATAAAATTGTGCTGTAGCCGTGGCAGTAGAAAGCACTTTACCTGGCATCACAAAGACATAGGATTTGGCATCAGATGAACCTATTTGGGGAGAGAGTTCCACAAGTGGGGTGGCACTACCATAAGTCCCTTTCCCTGGTTATCACCTGCCTCACTTTGGGTAGGTTCATGAGAGAACAATGTAGTAACATATGTATGATGACATACACATCTAGAAGCATTTCTGAAAGGATTGACCATGCAGTTGATTCTGAGACCGCCATGTGCTTGACAAGCAAAATATTTCAGATTTTGATTGTGAGTGAAAACCCTTTAGACATTTTTTTAACCTTTGAATTCCACCATAAAGTTATCTTTATATCATGTGCAGAGCTGTCAAACATTTTCTTCAAATAGGATATATTCCATGCTATGATATGATTCCATGTTTAGTGGAGAATGAAATAGAAAACTAGAATGTATGTGCTTTGGAGATGGAGAGAGCGATCCTATGACCCCATAGACAGTGTCTAGGGGGCCATAGGATACTTCAGGTTCCCAGATCAGAGGTCAGAAATAGAGCTCCAACCTCAGAGCTGGGGATTCACACTCTGATTCCCCTCTCCCCACCTCAGCCAGCACAGAAAGAACCGCGTTGGCTGCATCTCTGAGGTCAGAAACTCGACCTTGGAGAATGGGGTAAAGGGGGCGGGGAGGGGAGGAGACTAGGGAGGCCAGGATATGAGGTATCCTGACAGTGCTCCAGCCTCTTTCCCTTCTCCTCTGAAGTGTCGCAGCTAGATGGCCGAAAACAGCTGTCTAGCTGAATTTCAGAGTAGGAGGTGTGGGGAGGCTGAGTTTGCCTCCACTGCTCCTCCTGCTCTGCGTTGGATGCTCGCAAGCTTCTGAGTTTGGAGGCTTATGAGCATCGAGGGCGCAATTGGCAAATCTGATATAAATATTATGCCAATTCAAATTTATACTGAGGAAAAACAAGAATGTTCTTTTTATTATTCATAAGTTTTATTATTCATAAAGAATAATCTTGTTCTCTGTCCTATCTAAAACATGTATTTTATCACAGGAGCATTAAAAACTAAACAAATCCCCATTAAAACAAATACATCCACATAACTAACTGGAGGAGAAACCAAAAGACCTGCATCTCCGAGGTTGTAAGAGTGACCTCGGGGAAAGGGTGAACAGGGCGTTCCAGGAGGTAGGGAGGGGAGGAGACCAGGGTTGCTAGGATATGATGTAGCCTGGCAGTGCCCCAGCCTGCTTCCCTCCCAGCCCAAAGAGCTGCAGCTAGTTGGCCAAAATCTGGCTGATTTGCAGGGCAGGAAGAGCATGGAGGCGATCTTCACCTCAAAGCTCCTCCCCTGCTCCATAGGATGCCCATAGTCCTTCAAGTTCAGAGGCTTATGGGCATCCCCATTGGATTGCGCACAGAGTGTATTTAAAAATAAAAAAGAAACCCATAAATATCCCCCAAAACATGTAAGAAACTTAACATGCCAGTATATGTACAAAACAATAGTTCTGTGTAAGTTTCCACAAAGCACCTCAATTTCAGTCTTCAGGACCTTTTTCTAGGGGCACAATAGGAGGCAGTTCATAAATTAATAGCAGCAGCATTGCTGCTTCCAGGTCACTCGTAATAACATTTGAAGGAAGCAAATCACATGGATGGGGCAGCCATCAACATGGTTGCTCCCCGTCCCGTTATTGTTCCATCCCGCAAGGTTTGATCATGTGCCTGTGGGAAGCAACCACTTCATCAGACCCAGCTATTTGATTTGCTTCCTTCAAATCTTATTGGGAGCAGCGCAAAACTCTGCCTTACAGACCAAGATCTGAGTCATTTTAACCAGATTTTAAAATAAGTCCAATAATGCTGCTGCCTTTTCTAAGTTGCCACACCTTTGAGATCAGAAAAATAATATTCAGTTGTGACCTAATCTGAATACCAAACGGGTTTCCTTTTTTCTTCTTCCCCCTGATCCTTTTTCATAATGGCTATAATGTATTACTCAGTTTTTTTCACATTACAGCCTTCTGAAATAATGCTGTGAGCTGTTTCTGTAAATCAGGTCCTATAAGATGCTTTCCAGTGGCCACTGTGAATAATATTTTGAAGGATGTGGTAGCAAGTTATCTTCAAGAAGAAAAATATGAAGCAGAGTTGTGCAGACAAATGACAAAGACCATCTCTGAGGTAAAAAATTATTAGTAAAGCAAAGTTTAAAAACAAGTATTGGGAGGTAGAACTTAGAGAAATCCCCGCAGTCCAGGAAAAAAGCCTATACTATACTTCATTTGACTTGGATCTGAGCTCAGGAAGTGCTTTTCAATACCAGAGGTTAACTTTGAGATATTGTGGAAGTGCAATATTAAAATACTTTTAAAAGGATATAATTTTGTTACCCTATAGGTCAGGCTTTTCTCATGTAAACAACATAGTGGCTAGAGTGTTGGACTAGGACTCAGGAGATACATATGGGTTCTAGTCCCCACTCGGCCATGAAGCTCACTGGGTGACTCTGGGCCAGTCACTGACTCTCAACCTAACCGACCTCACAGGGTTGTTGTGAGGATAAAATGGAGAGGAGGAGGATTATGTAAGCTGCCTTGGGTTCCTTGCAAGAAAAAAAGGCGGGATATAAATATAATAAATACATGAAAAAATACATGAAATATTCTCCAGCTATGATTCTGTATCCCAGGCTGCTACCAGATGGGTGGCTCCTAGCACTACTGGATCATTACTCTTCTGTTTTAAGCTACAAGTGGAATTGCAATTGACGTTCAAATTATTGGGACTATTGTGTGTTTTCTATGTGTATGCTATAACACTATAATACAATAACACTAATTTTTAAAAAATGATTAAAAATCCTTTCAGGTTGTAGTTGGTGGTGGTGACTGGGAAAAGGTCTTTAAAAGTCATTTTTAAAAAGGTAACATTATAGTGTTGATAGTGCTATATCTCTCTTTCCAAAAATTATAGCTGGAAAGGCATTTAGTGTTAATTACAAGATAATATTAATAATGAATGGGCTCAAATAATGGTGCCTACCACAAGGATTATAATGAATGTGTGGTGAGCTGTGACAGGTTCCCTTTCCCGACATGTCATTGCCCAACTCAAAACCCCGTTCTTATTAAAAGATGGAAGTGTAGCGCTAAAGGCATATACACCTGTGGAGATTGGACTACTCTTCCATTCTTTTTTTTTAAAGCTTTTTATTTCCATAAAAGAAAGCAACAAACAACAGAAAACATATAACAATCAACAAAACTAAAATGGACTTCCAATTTTTCCTACAGCAAATATAAGTAATAATACCAAAAAGTTGTGATATGTCGACCAATTATATTTACTTGACATTTCTCTTCTATGATGCGCTTCTTGTGCTGATAACCACAATGGTACTCTCGGACAAAACCTAGGTTTATATTTATTCCATATTCTCAAAATGGCACGTCTGACATAATGATTATTAAATTCTGCATTCACCTTGGCTTTATCATACCACAAATACCCGTGCCACCCAAATCTCAGTTCATGTCCCTCGGCCTCTAGCTCTAATAATCTACTATTTTCCAGCAAGAGCCATTCTTTCATCCATATTAAGCAACAGGCGGCAAAATATAATTTCAGATCAGGTAGACCCAGACCTCCTCTTTCTTTTGCATCCTGCAAGATCTTATATTTAACTTGAGGTTTTTTCCTTGCCTTATAAATCTAGATATATCTTTCTGCCATTGTTTAAATAGTAGTTGCGATGTCACAGTAGGGATAGTCTGAAACAGAAATAACATTCTAGGTAGAACATTCATCTTAATTGTGGCTATTCTCCCCAAAAGTGAGAGTTGAGCTTTATCCCATCTTACTAAGTTTTTTAATTTCATTCTACAACTTAACTTTATTTATTTATTTATTTATATTTATACCCCACCTTTTTTCCTACAAGGAACCCAAGGCGGCTTACATAATCCTCTTCCTCCTCTCCATTTTATCCTCACAACAACCCTGTGAGGTAGGTTAGGCTGAGAGGCCATGACCCAAAGTCACCCAGTGAGTTATTTTGGAACACCATACAATTCATATTTGTCAAGGTAATACCCAAGTATTTAACTTTCTTTTCAATCTTAAAACCTGATTTATTTGACTATTTTACTTGATCTTGGGTTTTCATATTTTTTGTTAACATCTTTGTCTTCCGTTTATTAACCTTAGAACCCGCTACCACACCAAACTCCTTCAATTTAACTATTAACATTTCAGTTCCCTTTAGAGGATCTTCCAAAGTAAACACCAAATCATCTGCAAAAGCTCTCAATTTATAAGACTCTTTTTTAATTTTTACAACTCCAATTCTTTCACCTTGTCTTATATCTCTGTTCAATATTTCAAGCACAAGAATAAACAGCAGAGGTGACAGTGGGCAGCCCTGTCTTGTTCCTCTTTGTATTCCACATGGTTTTGCCATGACTCCATTAATAATTATTTGTGCTGTTTGTGAAGTATAAATCGATTTTATCCATTTTATAAAATTTCCTCCAAAATCCACCTCCTCCAAAAATTTCAAGAGAAACACCCAATTCAATTATCAAACACTTTCTCTGCATCTAAAAAAATCAATGCAGCTTGCTTATCATTATGCTTTTCAAATATTCCAAGATATCTAAAACAGTTCTAACATTGTCCCTCAGCTGTCTTTTAGGTAAGAATCCACATTGATCTTTATGAATAAATTCTTGAAGAATTATTTTTAATCTTTCAGCTAGTATCATTGTAAACAACTTATAATCATTCAATAATGATATCGGTTTATAATTTCTTGTTAGTGTCAAATCCTGTCCCTCTTTTGGTATTAATGTTATATTTTCCTCTTTCAGGCATCTTACCTCCTTGCAAAATGGAATTTATCGTATTTTGTAAAGGTTGTAAAAGTTCATCCTCAAAACTCTAATAATATTTACCTGAAAGTCCATCCGGTCCCAGAGCCTTTCGTGGTTTAATCTTTTTTATAGCATCTACCAGTTCTCTTATTGTTATGGGACCATTCATAATGTGCCTCTGTTCCTCTGTAATCTTAGGCAACTTTTGTTTTTCAGTATATTCATCTATTCTTTCTAGTAGGATGACATGTCCTTTATATAGATGCGAGTAATAGTGATAGAATGCTTTTTATATCTCCATGTTATCTGTTAATACTTTATCGCCCTCTTGTATTTTTAATATCATTTTCTTTTCTCTTTCTTTTCGCAGTTTATAGGCCAACCATCTCCCTGGTTTCTTTGCAAATTCAAAGTTCCTCTGTTTCACATAATTCAGTTTTGTTTCCATTTCTCTTATTGGATTACAAATTATTTACGGTGTCAAATGTACGGTATGTTGGAAATGTCAAACTCATGAAGGAACATTTTATCATGTTTGGTGGACATGTAAAAAAGTGAAAACATATTGGATACAAATACACACATGGATACAAAAGATTTTAAAAGTGAATATTAAACTGAAACCAGAAATGTTTTTATTGGGTATAATGGACTTACAACTTGAGAAAGACTATGGAACATTACTACAATATATGATGACGACAGCAAGAATAATTTATGCTCAAAAATGGAAAGAAGCAACAATACCAACTATAGAAGACTGGCCATTGAAAATGTTGGACTTAGCAGAGATGGCAAAATTGACTTGTTTAATTAGAGAAAAAAATCTAACTTCATTCAAGAAAGACTGGAAAGTTTGGAGGTGAAAAAGTTGCTAGACTAAGGAACAGCTGTTGTAGGATTGTTTGGTGTTTGAGTACTGGCTTCCATAACAAGAAGATAAAGTAAAGAACAGAATGAGAGTTCTGTTGCTATATGACAATTCTGCTGAAAAGCCTTGAAGCCTGAGTTTAGCAGAGGTCTTTGGATTTTAAGATTGGCTACTTGACTGCAGTGAATAATGTGCAAAATCCAGGAAAGGTTTGATAGATTTAACTACAGATAAAATGGTCACACCTCAGTTGCTTCAGAATTTATTTGACCAAATGAGTAATAAAATGGAAGACCTGGGAAACAAGTTGGAAAACAGGATGGATAAGCTAGAAAACAGAATGGTAGCCTTTGAGAAAAGAATGGATGACAAGATTTTGAAAATGCAAGTGGAGATGACAGATGCAGTTAAAAAGTTGGATGGTTCCATATTGCAAATATCTGGTGAGGTTAAACAGATTACTGATAAGGTTGAAATATTAAAGAATAAAACAGAAGTAATAAGTAGAGAAGTTGACAGGGAACTAAATAACATGTCACTATTGGAATTACGAGCAAATGAACATTGTCTGAGATTTAGAGCTGTCCCAGAGACGGATGAAGACATTAGGGCAAGGACGATTAAAATTCTGGCAATTTTTTTGGACCTGGAAGAGGGAGACATGGAGGGAGAACTTGTCAAGATTTATAGAATTAACTCTGCCTATGCTAGATCAAGAGGGGTACCGAGAGATATCTTGATCCATTTCTGCTCAAAATTCTTAACCATTAAAACCTCAGATATCTTCTTTTCTTCGCTTCCCCCCCCCCTTTTTTTTTAGTCCCAGAGAAAAGGAATTATCTCACCGTAATATGCCTCATTAGTTGCTGCAGGAAAAAACTTCCTTCGTCGTAAATAATTTGTAATCCATAAATCATGTGGGAAATGAGAATTTTTTCATGCTTAGTGTCTTTTTTTTTTTTAAGGCTCTGATTAGTGGCAGCGAGCGTGATTGTAAGTTCCCAGCCTCAGATTGCTTCTGTGTATCCACTGTCCAAACCTTCTCCTGGGCAGTAAATCCACAGATAATGACCCCCGGGTTGTCTGTGATTAATCTCCTCAATCTTCCCCTTTGATCTGGGGTGATTTTCTCCAGTTGGAATCACTTCTAGCTGATAATCCACCACTATCAGTCTCCACTTCTTAGTGGAGCTTCAGCCTGCCATAAATTCTCACCGGAAGTCGCTACTCTTCCATTCTTCTGAAAAAAGTTGGACTTCCTGTAGTCTGAGAAAAGATGGAAGAACTGCATGGAAAATACAGGATTACCATGACTGAATGACAGTGTTGTGTGGATGCCCAGTAAGAAGTGGATGAACAAAGCATGGCAGTTCCACACTAAATGCCTAGTGTGAAAGTACTCCCAGTTACAGTGATAGAGCTGGGTTCTATGATTGCTGATGATATGAGAAATCTGTTTCAATGTCTTGTTTTGGGAACTGAATTCTTCTCTCGTAGTGCCTTATGTGTTGTTTTTCCTTCAAGTTAGCTGGGCATGTAGACTGCCAAAAATAATACCATGTAGTGGCATTCAGATGGGGGAGAGGAGGCTTTGATGTTTTAAAACAGCTCACCAATTGATATCCCTGATTGCATGGAGAGTTTCTATGCCAGCACTCACAAGTGCCAGAAATGCTAAAGCTGCTATCCTAATTACATATACTTGGGATAAGTTCCATTGGACTTGGTGACTGCCTGACTTGCTTCTAGTAAAACATCCATAACCGGGAGCTTACAGTATCAGTTTGCATTTGAGAACATATGGTGTGTTTTTTTCTGCTCTCTTTTAGGTAATTAAGGCTCGGATAAAAGACCTGATGATACCAAGATACAAAATTATTGTGGTTATACATATTGGACAACTAGACAAGCAAAGCATGCAGATTGGAAGCAGGTGCCTCTGGGATACTACAAGTGATACTTTTTGCTCATACTCCTTCAAAAATAGATCACTGTTTGCTCTTGCAAATGTCTATGCAGTTTACTCAGAGTAACAAAAAAAGTTCAGTATGAAATCTAACCTAAACACATAGCTAGGTACCATTTTTAGGCTGCAATCCTATGCACACTTACCTGGGAGTAAGCTCCATTAAACACAGTGGGACATACCTCTGAGTAAACCTGGATATGTGGGATTGTATTCTATGGGCACTAAGGGTAGTAATTACTCTTAACACCACTGCTACAATTATCACAGCTGGTATGTGAACATAGAGTTTGGTCTTGTACACATTCCCAGGAGAGGACTCAGTACCCCCATTATCATAACAAGGATGTTATAACAGGTATGTATATGAGGCCTAATTAATTGTGTTTATATACTTTACAATTTATTGAAATATAGAGCAAGTTCACATTTGTCTGTGCTTAGTGAGCTGATCAGTTCAAAGTGTGTTCCTGTCACCTTAACTTTGGACTCCATTTTAGCCTTTGCAGAACCGTGCTTAATTTAAAGGCAATGGCAATACTAGCCAGACCACACGTAGTGGAAGCTGGTGCTGGTGATAACTATGTTGCTGTTCCCTTTTTTCTTTTTGAGAGAGAGAGAGAGAGAGACGCTTCATATGGACTCCACTATACAAAGAACTTCTTAAGAGTGAGCTTGTCCAGTAGCTGAAACTGAATAGTCTGAAGGCAAAGTATGGAGAAATCGTGTGTCAATTTTGCTTGGACAACAAGTTGGCTAAAGTCTTAAGGAAAAGTCTGAATACTGAGTGCCAGGTCAAAACTGCCAGACTTTGCCTTTACAGTAATACCTTGGATTGCAAGTAACTTGGTCTGAGAGCGTTTTGCAAGACAAGCAAATTTTTTAAATAACTTTTGACTTGATAAGCAAGCGACGTCTTGCAATACAAGTCACTCACTTGTAGGGATGTAACCGCTCGCTTCGAGCGGGCGTAGCAGGCCGAAATCGACCCCGCTCACGCCCGCCAGAGACTCGCTTTGATATAAGAGTGTTTTGGATTACAAGCATGGTTCCGGAACGAATTATGCTTGCAATCCAAGGTATTACTGTAGTTGATTTGGTTTCAGCTTTTTACACTAGTGCATGCATCATCTAGTGTCCTTAAAAGGTAGGGAAGCAAAGCATGGGTATCTTGCCCCATTGTAATTGACTTGAGGATGGTCAGTTTCAGCTTCCATGCACATCCATGACTGATCTCTGGTGTCAGGGTCACAGTATGGCCAGGAATTGTGTCACTTGTGAACAGTGATGTCACAGGCATTAGCTAATAGGCACTTGCAAAACGTACTCAAGTACATTTACTCCAAGTCACAGTGAGCCATTGAGGCATGCAGTCTTTTCCCCCCCCCCCATCTATATATACGTAGCATAATTCCAACCAAAGCATTGTGGATGAACATGTAGTTCAGCTGGCTGCTGACTACAGCTCCTCTGCACCACATGAACCAGCATGGAAAATGTATGTTAAACAGCAACAACAAAATTTAAACAGTTGCTGCTGCCCCCACTTTTACTGGTTTTACTGAACATGGGACCCCTTTCATGCATAATATGTGCTCTAGCACTTGTTGGCAGGCTGCTGGGCATAGGAGCCTGAGAGATACTTTGCCCCAATATTATTTGATGTTGGCTGATGTTGCTTTAAGGCTGGTATTGATCCAGGCCAAGGTATTTTTTCCCCCTTTTGCTTGGCTTTGTTTAAAAACACTACAAAAACTCTGGACTTCAGGTCCCTAGTGGCCCCCTGGATTCCATGACTCTGGTGGTTCCCGCCATTCCTGCTGGCACTTTGACCCTTGCTGAAATTCACTTATCACTTTCCATGCCACAGAACTCAAGGATTTGGCAGAAACCACGCTAACCCCTCTGCCCCCACCCCACCGAAAACCTACTTCTGGCTGCCTGAGCCCTGCTTCAGCTGAAGCCTTGCCCGAGGCCCTTTCCCCACTGTAGTTGCACCCCAGCTCCATCTTCAGGACAATCCATCAGGATCCCTGGCAAGGTATCATTCTAATTCTGTCCTATCTTATGGAGATCCTTTCCCTCCAAATTGTGGTCTCCACCGATGTTACCCGCTTTCCTATGATGTGATTGTATGAGTCCTTGGATAGGTTTATTCTATTTTTGGACCCAGCATTTCTTCCGAAGCCCAGCCACATCAATGCAGCCCATCCCCAGTGTACTAGTGGAAATGACTGTGGCCAGGCACCCTTTTGGGTCCCGCTTCCCTTCCAGTTCAGTGGGCTTTTCCGTATTAACAAAATCCTCTAGAGGATTCTGATAAGATATGTTCACAATAACGATCTGGAAGAGGAGGAAGACAAGGAGGATTAGGAAAGATCACAAGATGACAAGGCCTGTGTGTATGTGTTAGATTAGCTTCCCCTCTTGCTCTCCCCACCCCTTTGTGTCACTGACCAGGCATATTGGCTAGCCCCTGGCTATGCACATGTCTGAAACAAGTTGCTTCAGAAGCCTTCTCTCCCTATTCTGGAGTTCTCTTCTTTCCCCAATCTCATTCTCTTCCATAAGCTTTAGAACCCCCATTTGCTAAACTCCAACCCAGGTAGCACTCCTGGAACCCAGAGCCCAGTCCATCCATGACAAGCAGGCACCCGCAGCCATGGCCTAGTTCCTTAAGCACAAGGCAGTTTTGCCACATATGAGTCCTGTCTATGAAGTTGTATGCTCTCTACTTGATCTTCTGCCTCATATGTCTAGTGTGCATAGGTTTGTCTGTTATAGATGAGCTAATTTCCTATTGTAGTTTATATAGTCCTTACGACCAACAAGCTAGTTCCCAATGTAATCATTGTGTACATTTTTAATTCTTGTGTAACCAATAAATCAACCCCCTTTTGGAATAAAACCTGTGTGTGTGTGTGTGTGTGTTTGTATGTATATAAAAAAAATAATTGGGACATGTCTGCTAAGGCATGCTACTGCCAATGTTAAAAGATCCCTTTTTACACTTGTATCAGCTTGTATGCAAGCCTGGTTGAACCACTTGAATAAAATAAACTTTGTCCCCAAAATTTAAGCAAGATATTGCCTACTCAAAGCCCAATCTATTTCTTTTAATTTTCATGTGGATGTTGAGGTCTGTATTAATATTTGCAAGACAGACTGGAAGCCATTAATACACTGAGCTATAGCGCTTCCTACAAACTGGCCTTAGTTCTGATGACTTCCTGAGGAAACACAATGTGTTCTATTTCAAAGGATTTTAAAATAATTGCAGGCCTAACAGGAACAAACAATGCACTGACAAGTATAAACAATGAAAGCCAATGAAGTGAACTGCATATTTATTTCAAAAGCAGGAACTAAGAGAGAGAGAGAGATCTTTACATATCTGAAATGCAGATGTTGCAAAACATTTGTCAGTTTGTACAAGATCCTAAATGGAACAGCACTTAGGAAGTACTGCAGAACTGGAAACTACAAAGTGTGATAGAAAAGGTATCAAAATTACCCATTTTTAGACCCCAAACATCTTTCTAATGTATTCATATATCAATACAATAGCATCCATGCCAGCATTTGATAATTTTTTAGCACAGTGAATTTATACTGCTTTCGCTGCAGCCGATGGTACAACAAGTCACTGTGAGGCTCATGATATCCTCATGCCTTTTGTGTATAGATTTTTGTTGCTTGCCTCGCAGATCTCTTTCAGCCTCGGAGATGGACTGCATGAATTCTTTGCTTTGGGCATCTGGGTTCTCAATGTAATTTTCTTGGGCACCTGTTATTAATATCAAGCGGTTAATGTGGGTGACTTCCTTGATCTGTTGCATGAAAATAATAAAGATATGAAAGCTGGAGAGGACTTGCAAACTTTAATAAACTTTGGATGGTTGAACCACTTGAATAAATTTTGTTCCAAGAATCTAAGCAAGATATTGCCAACTCAAAGCCTGATCATTTCTTTTAATTTTCAAGTTGGTGTTGGGACAAGAAAAAAACTGGGAGCCTTAAGAAAATTTACATAGAAATAAATTCCATTGCATTCAAAGAAATGTGCTTTCAATGCAGTGTGTTCAGGATCGAAGCCTAAGTTATTTCTATAGGATTACCCTAGTTGTGTTGAGAGAGAGATTAGCTTTAAAATAAGGTCTGTGGGGGGAGAAGAAGCAACAGACTTTTCCTTCAGATTCTCCAATTCGAATAGAAATTATGAGTCCAAGGTCACAGATATCAAAAGCAATTTGATTGACTTCAGTTTGACTTAAGGATTATCAATTCAATACTTCTGAACCCTTTTGTGTGTGACTTGGAAAATACTGCATTTAGCCATTCTACAGTGGGACCCTATACTGGAGGAAGAGGATTTTATACCACCTGGAGCTGGGTCTTTATCCTCTGGGGGTTCATCCCCTCCAACTACTAGGTAAAGTTGCCCAATTTGGCTTATGTTGCATAACGACTGCCTAGTTTCTCTCTGTGGTCCACTGGTAGAATAGACCTGTGTGTTTCACCTAGCACTGAAACACATCTAAGTAACAGCTGTACTTTATATTTCCAAAATAGGGGATGTCATATTTTTTATTTCGTGCTCCCAGCATCCCTAGAGATAGCTCCAGGTCCAACCTGTAATCATCATATGACCTGCAGAGCCTCATTTGAATATCTGCAGATCCCTCCTTCCCAACTTTGTCTTGGAACTCTGAACATGCAGACACTTGTACGATACGACAGCCCACTATGGGTTATTTAACCCACAGTGAGGCTACGGGATCGCATGCTGCACCATTTTACATATCCATCCCCCTCTTGGGGTTGTCGTGTTATGTGAACCACAAGCATGGGTTATGCAAGGGTTAAACAACCCTTGCATAACCCTAGAACAGATCATGGGTTATGTGAGGATCATTTAACCCTTACATAACCCACGCTTGCCAGTTTCACCAGACAAGACAACCCCTGAGTGGGGCTTGGATATGCAGAATGAGCCTGCAGGCACCATGGCTCATTATGGATTAAATAACCCACGAGCCATGCCGTGTTGTGCAAACTGGGTTCCTGTGACTTCACTGTCTGATTTGATTCCCTCTCCTCTTCCCCCAAACCTGCTCTTGTAACATCTTGCCTGACTATGAGATCTTGAAACCTTGCACATTTTTGGTGACCTTTTAGTTGGTCTAATAAAGGTATTACACTATTGATTTTTGGAATTTTTCTTATGGGCAATACAGCTACCATTGCTCTTTATTCTGTTTTTATCTGACTTATTTTGTTATCATTATTTTATGTTTTTAATTTGTGCACTATCCAGAGAACTTTGGGTAGGTTAAAGATGCAATAAATAAATATGTTTTGGGTTTTATTGTATAAGCCACCCTGAGAATATTTCTATTAAAGAGTGGCATGGTCAATTTATCAACAATCAAATATTGCCATTCATTTAATTGTGTTTTGCATGCAAAAGGCCAAAGTAGTTGGACAATATATAATTAAAGCCATTACCTATGAGATTTTCTGGGAAATCAGTCAGTTCTCTTCTCCAGCGGGATCCTCCACAAGTAAAGACGACAGCTCTGACAAAGTCTCTCCCACAGAGTTTAATGGGGACTTCTGATTTTACTTCAAATACAGCCATGAAGAGAGAGAATAAAAGCAGCCCTAGCACCATGGCCTTCATTTTGTAGAAACAGCACCGGATTAACCAGGGCAGGAAAGAAGCAGAGTGCCACTAAGACTGAAGCCAAGACCACAGGCCAATTTATACCATGTGCTCATCTTTCCTGTTAGTCAAATGGTGAGGTTGATGATGTCCTAATGTTTGTCAAATATTTTTGTTAACAGTTTAAGTGCTTTCGGATCTGCACCTGGATTGTTCTCAAATAGTCATTAAGGTTATAATATATTGCTATATTGTCTAAAAATAAAAACACACAGTACTACAGCATATTTAAAGAGCTCCCCCACCTTAAACAAACATTGCAAATATATGCTTCCTGCCCCCCTCAAAGTTTTATTACATGTTTCACTCATCACTAATTACTGTGGCTTGCTATAACTTTTAAATCATGGATAAGCTTGACCAATAGGCAGGGGAGGCTGGTGACCCCTGTGTCAGTGGGGCTCCTTATCCATTGCATCTTTTTGCTGGAGCTTTATAGGCACTATCTATGGTGCTGCACTCCATCCCCAAAATAGGTTCACCACCATGGATAGCTCCTATATGCTCTAACAAAAAGGGTTTGGGGGTCAAAGGTTTTGCACCCCTGTTGTAGACAATTTGGCTCACTTTTCTTAACAAAATCACCCCTGCCCCAAGCTGCTTTTTGCCCCTTGTGGGAAAAGATCGGAGTTCCTATATTTTCCCCTATGGTGCAATAGGCAGCTTGGAGAAGACATTTTATTAAGAAGAGCAGTCTGTAGGGAAGCAAATACTACTACCCTCTTCTCTTTCCCCACTCACCATTGCAAAATTCTGATCCAAACTGCAGGTGCCTGCCTGCCACTGCCTTAGTTTTAAACAAAAAAACCAGATAAGACATTCACACAACTAACATATGCAGTGTGACTCTAAGGTCTATCTAAAAGAAGCACTATTCTTAGACACTAGTTTATTAGAAAAGATCAAGCTCAATACATTTTAATTATTTTGAATTCCTATTCATTGTATGCTCTGTGAATGGAGATTTCTAGAACTTTGCTAAGTGGAGCATTTTGTGTCCCCATGACCCCTGGTGATGTTGTTTTTGTAGGTTAGTCTAATATTTTTGGACTAAAAAGATAATTTTTATGTACCGTACTGGGCAGTAGAGACTAGAAGTTCATCAATTTACACATTGAAGTAAATAATAGATGTTCTATGAAGACCACTATTAATTCCTAGTATCACCCATGTTCTCCAGCATCAAGAAATAAAAGTTTGACTAATATTTACCTTGAGATATAGTAAGATATATTGTAGGTTACAAAAGCATTGGAAAGATCATTCAGTTCTTTGGTAAAACCAATGAGTAAACTATTCTAGTCATTAAAAAAAAGGGCATATCATTTTGTCACATTTTTTGCATAATGATTAACTTGCTGTTAACTCTAATGTATGTCATCTTTAGAAACATAGAAGAAATAGGTTTGTCTCATATAATTTCTTCATAAAAATGCAAACTGCACATGTATGGATGTTAATGCCCCTTAATGGTCTATAATTTTGAACTGTTTAAACATTCAATGCTTGTTGCCAAGCTGATGAACCCAATATTATTATAGTTTTTAAAATATAATGCCATGTGTGGCAACTCTCCAAATTGTATAGTTTTAGGCCAATCCATTTGATAAACTAATCAGAGCATTTAAATGCATCTTTTGAGTCAGGAGATGGAATATTTGCTAAGTTTAGATGCAGAGGGTTGGATTCGGACTGGCTGTTAGGTGAATGGAAGGGCTCCATTCACAGGACAGACTGAGATCCAGTGGAGAAAGGGTAGGGGGAGACTATTTCCACAGTTTCCTCCTCCCCCTGTAGTCCCCTGTGCTGCCTCTCATGCTGCCCTGGAGGGTCTCCCACCCCTCTGCCAATCATAAGCCTAAATCCAGCCTGATAGATGGAATAAAATGTGGATAGCTCTTGTCTAAATTATCCATTCCATAACCCAGAGCAAAATTAAAGGTTTAGTTTCTACCTTCTGGACAGTCTTTGGCATACGTCATGTTGTGCAACACTACATTGATAGTAAAAATCAGTATCTCACTTTACATGTGTAATAATTGGTACTTTCCAAGCAAACATCTAGGGAGTTTCAAAAAGATTCCCAACAGATCTGTTTCTAAATATACATACATACATTTAATAGTAACATTTTTCTGTGTTGCATAATTGTCACTGTAAAAGTCAATTTTTCACTGTAAAAATGAACTATGGAGTGATTAGATTAGCGCCAATCATATCATGCAAAACATCCACCTGAAAAAGAGAAAAGGGGTATGAACATGGGCATTTAGAAACACAATTATTTAAACGCAAGTTATTAAAACTAAGAAAACCATATGTATTAAACTGACTATAATGTGGGAAAGGCCTAAGGTCCTGGAAAAAACAACAGAACGTTACTGCTGTAATATTGCTAATGGGAACTTACAATATTTATGGTACTTCATGATCTTCCTGTATCCTTGTTTTGTCTAGAATTGCCTTTTAATTAACACAATGACTGGCTTTGCACGACATGCTAAAGCTCAGTAGGTTAATTCCTACTGAGGTTTAGAGTGTTGTCTGACCCCCATGGGGTGCTTTAGAAGCCAACCTGGTGTACCCGGACGACATGCTAAACCTCTCAAAAACCAAAAGGGGCATAGAGCCCGTTGGCCAGAGTGGCAAACAAGAGCTGCCACTCTGGCCAAGGGGCTCTGGCCGATGACAGCTGGCTAGTGCCCCAGCTGCACTTAGCACAGCTGTCATTGGCTTCCCAGACCCCAGCACGCTCCTGCCGAAGCTGGGAAAGTGGGATTGCTAGCAATCAATCCCGCGCTCTCAGCATTGGCTGGAGTGCGGGGGGGGGAAGCCCCAAAGCACATTTGCGACGGGGGATCCAGGCGCCCGGCCTCGCTTGTTCTCGAGAGCAAGTGAGGCTGGGTGCCTGGATCCCTCGCCTTCGCTCTGCCACTGCTGCCCTTTTGAGCAATCCCACCCCCCATCACCTTCGGCTGAAAGGACAGCAGCAGCGAAGGCAGCAGCGTTGCATCCTCCACAATCCCCACTCAGAGATTGGGCAGGAGGAGGCGCGCAGCAGACTCCTCCTGCCTCCCCGCCCTTGCTGGGTGCAGTGCCTCTGGGTGTCACACCCCGAAAGGATAGGGGGCAGGAGGGGGAGTGAAGAGGATTAGTCCCCCACAGCACGCGGGCACGTCCCCACCACTGACACTGATGCCAATGCCGCTGATACGCTCCTAAGCAAGGGTGGGTTAAACCTGTCCTGGCTAAGGAGCATGTTGGCGGTGGCAGTGAGGGGGCATGGCAGCGTGCTGTCATAGCATGTAGCCACATCCTCTCACTGCTGTTGCCGATGGAGCGTGCCCTAGCAATGGCAGGTTTTACCCACCGTTGCTAGGGAGTGACGGGTCAACATCAGCAGAGTCTGCTGCCCAGCCCCTTCCCACTTGGCACCTGCAATGAGTGGGAGCAGGGTGATGAGGGGGGAAAGGCCGGGGTTGCTATTGCTCGGCAGGGCTGCTAGGTCCCCGCTGAGCAGGGGTAACTGACAGCTGGAGGAAAGTGCCGCAGTGCTGCTTGGGCACTTTTCACCAGCTGTCATCCCCGCTCTGCTCCCTTCAGTGCTTCCGTGGTGTCCCCTGGGATACAGACGGGAGGACTGACGTGAGAGGCAGTACCTCTGGGCCCCCGCTGTGCCTGACCATCAGTCGGGCACAGCCGGGGCCTGGGGCAACTTTAAACCCACAGAAGTTTCAGAACCTCTGTGGGTTTAAAGTGGCATGCAAACCTGGCCATTGACTGGGTTCGCACAACGTGGTAAACCTCAGTAGGTTTACCGCTCAAGTATACCTACTGAGGTTTAGCGTGGCGTGTGAACCTGGGAACCCTACTAAGCCATGGCTTGTGGTAGGGTTTACTTACCCTACTGAGATTTAGTGTGTTGTCCGAACTCAGATGATACGCTAACCTTCCCGCAAATCCGAGCTGGCACAGAGCCCCTTGGCCAGAGTGGCCTAAACCAGCTGCTGCTCTGGCCAAGGGGCTCTGGCCAATGGCAGCCGGCCAAGTTCCCAAGCTGCATTTAGTGCGACAGTAATTTACTTCCCCATGCGCTGCTGCTGATGTCCTGCATCGGCAGCAGCGCAGGGGAAGCCACCGGTGTCTGCTGCGCACTCCCTTCCCACTTGGGACAAGGGTGTGGGGCAGACACCACCACCACCATGCGCCTCTTCCTCGCTGAGCCCCGAGTGGGGCTTGGCAAGGAAGAGGCATGCGGAGTTGATGTCTGCCCTGCACCCTCTTCCCAAGCGGGAAGGGGGTGTGGGGCAGACCCTTCCTTGCCCCCCTCCTCTTGCTGGTTATAGCGCTCGTGGGCACCATAACCAGAGAGCTGAGTGGGTGGGAAGGGGGGTTCTCTCTGCCAGTGCTGCACGGTGCTGGCAGAGAATGAGCACCCACCCACTGCCGGAGTCTTGAGATGTCTGTGGCTCCTGCAGTGGGCAGGGGCTCATTCTCCTCCCCCTCTCCTTTCCCATTCTACCAGGAGCCGCGGTCAAGCGGTGCCTGGGTGGAAGGGAAAGGGGGGAACCGTTCCCTGTGCTGGGTTTACGTAGAAGTAAG
Source organism: Shinisaurus crocodilurus (assembly GCA_021292165.1). Classification (NCBI taxonomy): domain Eukaryota; kingdom Metazoa; phylum Chordata; class Lepidosauria; order Squamata; family Shinisauridae; genus Shinisaurus; species Shinisaurus crocodilurus. Next base: position 177,937,903 of record CM037877.1, on the reverse strand, counting down.
CCCAGCAGAAGGGAGCATTTTAATATGATATATGTCGTCGAAGAATAAAACAAATCACTCATATCTTCTGCATTGAGACAACAGTACAGCTGAGCATAAGTTCAAGCAGCACCATTCAAAATGGTTAGGCCGTGTGCAGGGTGCTTTCCTATCATGCCTTCAGCTTATTAGGCAGAAATAATGAATGACTAATGTTAAAATGGTGGCTGCATGCACCCACAGCCTCACCATGGGTTAAGTAACGTACAATGGGCTGCTGTGTCATGCGAACAGTCCCATAAAGTACATATAGGGCACGGGCATTGGGAATTGTAAACTGAGGTCAGAAGGAAATTGAATGCAGAAAGTACTGACAATGACAATCGCATTATTAGATATGCAACCCCTGCTAGGGGGTTGTTGTCATGCCATACAAACCTGGAGAACATGAGTTATGCGAGGGTTAAACAATCCTTGCATAACCCATGGTCTGTTTCAGGGTTGTGCGAGGTTTGTTTAACCCTCGCTTAACCCACACTTGCCAGGTTCGGGCAACATGACAAGCCCCAACCAGGGGTTGCATATTTAACATGGCCCCTGTGGGTGCTGTGGCTCATTGTGGGTTAAAAAACCGACAACAAGCCGCAGTGTATCATCCGAACCCAGTCATTACAAACCTGAAACTCTCTCTAACACTCCATGCGTGATGTATCTGATGAAATGGGCAATATGAAAGCTTATGCCAGAATATATTTGTTAGTCTTTACGGTGTCACAAGACTCTTTGTTGTTTTTGCTACAATCAACTCACACGGCTAACCTCTGGAAATTGTTCTGACCTCATTTCCGAATGGTCCCAGCACACTGCCATCACATCCACAGTGCACACAAGCCCAACTACACTGTGAGTCAAGTGTGGTACAACACTGTGGCCATCAGCCCAGTGCCTACACAGGTCAAAGGCTGCCAACTAGGAATAGGGGAACAGCTTGCACCAAGTGCAAGTGCATCAGCTCTTTGCAGGGGCTCATGAAGCTAAATTAGTTAATAATGTGGTGAAATATACCTTCTTTCTGTCCAAGGCAATCATCTCTCTTAGTGCATACACAGTGACTAATCCATCACTGTCTCCAATCAGAAGACAATCTGCATTTTTAGCAAAAAGTACAGTTGTGAATTTCAAATTTCCAGTGGCAGGATTCACAATCAGGGGATCCAATCTGCATACAAAACAATAAGATATATAACATACAAGAGCTGTACAGCTGTTTGGAGCATCCCATAACAACATAAGAAGAGCCATGCTGAATCAGTCCAAAGGCCTATCTGGGCCAGCATTCATGGGAATCCCAGAAGCAGGGCATAAGTGCAATTGCACTCTCCCACTCATGTTCCCCAGCAACTGGTGTACATAGGCATACTGCCTCCGACACTGGAGGTAATATATAGCCATCGTGACAAGTAGTCATTGACTTATCCTCCATGAATTTGTGTAAGCCCCTTTTAAAACCATCCAAGTTGGTGGCCATCACTACAACGTGTGGCAGCAAATTCCATAGTTTAACTATGTGCTATGTGAAGAAGTACTTCATTTTCTCTGACCTCCATCTTCCACCAACCAACTTCATAAGATGACCCCAGGTTCTAGTATTATTAATAACTATCTAGTAGTGACGACCAGAACTGTACACTGTATTCCAAGCGTGGTCACATCACAGATTTGTTTAAGGGCACTATGATATAGGCAGTTTTATTTTGAATTCCTTTTCTAATTATGCAAAAAATGAAATTTGCCTTTTTCTCCACAGCCGCACACTGGGTTGACTTGTAACTGAGCTATCCACTATAAGCCCAAGATCTCTTTCTCAGTCAGTCACCACCTGCTTGGATCCCATCAGTGTATACATGAAGTTGGGATTTTTTTTTGCCCCAGCATGCGTCACTTTACACTTGCTTACATTGAACTGCATTTGCCATTTTAATGTCCATTCTCCCTTTTGGAGCTCTTCACAATCTCTTTTTGTTTTAACCACCCTAAATAATTTGATGTAATCAGCAAACAAAGCCACCTTACTGGTAACTCCTAATTCTAGATCATTTATGAACAATATAAAAAGCACCCATCCCTAGATCTTTATCTCCCTCCATTGTGAGAATTGGTCATTTATTCCTACTCTCTGTTTCTGTTCTTTAATCAGTTAGCAATCCATAAGAGGACCTCTCATCTTATTCCATGACTGCTAAGTTTGCCCAGGAGTCTTTGGTGAGGGACTTTGTCAAAAGCCTTTTGGAAGTCCAAGTAAACAGTGTCTACCAGATCACCTCTAAAAGGTTAGTGAGACAGGACATAGCTTTGCAGAACCCATGTTTATTCTTTTTCAGCAGGACTTGTCCTTCTAGATGCTTGGTAGCTTTATCTTTAATAATGCTTCCCACCAGTTTACCCAGAACAGATGTTAAGCTAACCGGTCTGTAACTTCCTGGATCCCCCCTGTATCACTTAAAAATAAATAAATAGTGTTATATTGGCCACTTTCCAGTCCTCTGGTACAGAGGTTGATTTTAGAGACATGTTCCACTTTTTTCTTGTAGAAGATCAGCAATTTTACATTTGAGTTATTTAAGTACTCTAGGATGGATACCATCTGGATAGATATAAATATCCTGTTGTGGGATATTGTTTTTCTTACTACCATTTATTTGTTTGTCTCACAAGTTACTTTCTCCCTAACAGTAATCTCCATGTCTTCTAGTGAAACTAGCATATGCAGCAGTATTGTAGTCAAGGCACAGCAAGATGTATAACTTTAGCTAACTGTTTGAGGGCCAAACTATCACACAGTGAAGCTTTGTTTGGTAGGTTTTTTTACTCCAGTTTAAGTGCGCACGGCCCACATTTGGATTGGGCCTGTGGTGCTGTGTGTGTGTGTGTGTGTGTGTGTGTGTGTGTGTGAAACTCTTCCCCCATTTTTGTTGAGAAATTACACACACACACACACACACACACACATGGGGGATAAAAAATGAATAAAAGTCTCCATTGTCTGCAATGAAGACTTCCCCCCCCCTTTTTTTAACCCCCCTGTGACAGGCAGGATTTCACAACAAAAATGGGTGGGAAGGTTTATCCCCACACACACTAATGGAGCACTGTGGTCCCAATCTGAAACAGGGCTGTACACACAGTGGAGTGAAAAACCTACCATACATAGGTTCACTATGCATCATTACAAGAACAGTTAGTTTGGGCCTCACACTGCAGCATTGTTGTGCCTGTCACCTCATGCTAGAAGATGGGTTTTGTGAATGGAAGTGCTGAGCTGCTATTTCACATTGTTAGATGAGGGAATCAAGGCTCCCAATGTCTGCATATCAATGGGGGTGGGCAACAGGGAGGTGCTACTGCTTGCTAGCTTGCTTTCTCATAGTTGGGAGATAGATGCTACAGCAAACATGCAGTTACTACCAAAAACATATCTTCCTCTCCCTGGTAATGTCTAGTAAGACAAACTGTGTGACATGTCATCATTGTGCTTTAGGGTTTCCTCATCTGCAAGTGGCAGCCTATGATATGGACCAGGGAAAATTGGAGTGCAAAGACATCCTGTGTTTTGTTTTACTATACATTACAGAGCAAAGGAGATGTAGGGCTACTGTTTTCAGCAGCTGCCATGATTGTAGTTCCAGCCATACTCTCTGCACTCTATGGTGGATGCTCTTCCTTCTCCCCTTACTATGGAGAGGATTTATGGACATGAGTCAAGTCACGTCTGAGGGGTTAATGTTGTCAATGAGATGCAGTGCTTATGCCTGAACAAGCACTTCTCTCACTATGGCCTGCACCCTTTTCATGATGTACCTCTTCTCTTTTGTTACTGTCTTCCCCTCCTGTTTCCATCTCTGGAATTACCGGTGACTGCTAATATCATGAGGCTTCTAGTCATCCCTTCTAGCTCTCCATCAGACAGGGTGGTAGCAGCCTGGCTTTGACTGAAACCAATGCAAATGCGTCCCCCACTGGGATAAGCTGCTTAGCAAACAGGAAGGCTTTACAACTGTTTCAAAATGATCAATTAAATATGATACTTTGAAATACCGTATAGTGGAGTGCTACTCCATGCTATTTCAAGAATAACTGGGTACAGGGCATTTTGCTACATCCATTTCAAAATTACCTTTAAGAAATGTTCTTACTTACGTGCTGACACTAAGATCCCAGATTTCCACTCTAGTCTCATTCACTGCTGCAAACACATATGCCGACGTGGGAGACCACATTATATCATAAATAACATTGGTGGTGGAACTGAGAGTCAAAACAGGGCGAACTGAGTCCTGGCGCCATAATATAATACTCCAGTCAGCTGAACAACTTAGAAACACTTCTGTACTGAATGGATTCCATGCTATCTTGTACACAGGGCCCTTAACAAGTGAGTGAGATTGAGAGAGAGAGGGAGGGAAGTGAAATTGTTTCATTGTAAAGCTACTAGCATGTCAAAATATCATAAGATCATGGGTAGTATTGTACATATTGTGCGGAAGTATGTTGCTGCTACAGCACTGCTACAGCACTGAAGCAATGTCCCAATAAGATTTTAGAGGACACTGAACTTCTCTGAACAGTGTGTGATGGATGGCACAGCTATAGCCAAATTAACCTCATTGGCCATCGTCCAAAGGAGATGCTGAAGGGAAACCTGTGCACATTTGAGGCTCTCTCTACGGTTTGTACCACAGCAGCTCTGCTAGTGAACAAGGCAAGTCACCTCTTGAACTGAATGGCAGTTTGGCTCTTCAGCTATGGGCTGCTGCTGTGAAAACTGCAGAGAAAGCTCCGGCTTTGTGCACTCTACTCAGTGCCTCACAAGTAACTTTTCTCCTTTGGATCACAGCCACAGGGTTCATTGAGATTATAGCACTTTAAGTCAAAGAGTGCTTGATACACAAGGCTGGTCTAAGACATATTGATTCAAATTCCTTCCTGCTAATTAAATGGGGCACAAACCACTGGGAATTCTCCTCCACAAGCCTCTTTAAATGAATGGGAGCTGTGCTACAGTGTTCTTCATCCTGTCCTGGGGAAGGCAAAACCCACAAATCACCAGGGAGGCAGGAGGTCCTGTCTGAAGACGGGCACTCAAGAAAACTGGGACTGTCATGGTGGACAATCCAGTGCTCACAATCCTGGAGGTCAAAGGTAGCCATTGACTTCAGCCATATACAGATAGCATGAGGCCTGTTGCAGACCCAGGTCCTGATCTAAGGTGGGTTGGACACAAAGCCTGGAGAACTATGGACAGATCTCTGGGACAGCAACTTGTTTCTATGGAGTCTTGGCTCCAGTGGAGTCTTTTTGTCTCAACAAAAACTACCTCTCAAAAACTACCTGACTACCTCTCCCAGACTCTACCCCCTTGCTTGAGGAGTGGAGAGCCTTAAAGGGGTAGCCTACAAGCCTGGAACCAAGCATTCCTGCCTGGTGCTTGGGAGCAGGCCATGGGAATGAGAGGTATCTGATGTGGTGGGGCTCAGTTCCTTGCAGCATCAGGCTCAAGAGAAGCTGTCTGCGGGCCTGGGTTCAGGGATCTCCAGAATAACAGTCTCAGTTTTGATATCTGGGATCAAATCTTTGATATAGAATCATAGAAAAGTAGAGTTGGAAGGGGCCTATAAGGCCATCGAGTCCAACCCCCTGCTCAATGCAGGAATCCAAGTCAAAGCATCCCTGACAGATGGCTGTCCAGCTGCACCTTGAATGCCTCCAGAGTGGGAGAGCCCACCACCTCCCTAGGTAGTTGGTTCCGTTGTCTTATTGCTCTAACAGTCAGGTTGTTTAGGTGGAATCTGGGTTCCTGTAACTTGAGCCCATTATTCCATGCCCTGCAAACTGGGATGATCGAGAAGAGATCCTGGCCCTCCTCTTTGTGACAACCCTTCAAGTACTGGAAGAGTGCTCTCATATCTCCCCTCAGTCTCCTCTTCTGAAGGCTAAACATGCCCAGTTATTTCAGTCTCTCCTCATAGGGCCTTGTTTCCAGTCCCTTTATCATCTTTGTTGCCCTCCTCTGAACCCTCTCCAGTTTGTCTACATCCTTCTTAAAGTGTGGTGCCCAGAACTGGACGCAGTACTCAAGATGAGGCCTAACCAGTGCTAAGTAAAGGGGAATTATCACTTCACGCGATTTGGAAGCTATACTTCTATTAATGCAGCCCAAAATAGCATTTGCCTTCTTTGTAGCCACATCACATTGCTGGCTCATATTCAGTTTGTGATCTACAACAATTCCAAGATCCTTCTCGCTTGTAGTATTGTTGAGCCAAGTGTCCCCCATTCTGTAACTCTGCATTTGGTTTCCTTTCCCTAGGTGCAGCACTTGGTATTTATCCCTATTAAATGTCATTCTGTTGTTTTCGGCCCAGCGCTCCAGCCTATCGAGATCACTTTGAATTTTGTTTCTGTCTTCCAGAGTATTAGCTGTTCCACCCAACTTTGTGTCATCTGCAAATTTGCTAAGCATTCCCTGCACCTCCTCATCCAAGTAATTAATAAAAATGTTGAATAGCACTGGGCCCAGGACCGAGCCCTGTGGTCCCCCACTTGTTACCTCTCCCCAGTTTGAGAAGGTACCATTGATAAGCACTCTTTGAGTTCGATTCTGTAGCCAATTGTGGATCCACCTGATAGTTGTTCCATCCAGCCCACTTTTAGCTAGCTTGCCAATTAGGATATCATGAGGCACTTTGTCGAAAGCTTTGCTGAAGTCCAGATATATTATGTCCACAGCATTCCCACAGTCCACAAGGGAGGTTACCTGATCAAAATATGAGATCAGATTAGTCTGGCAGGATTTGTTCTTGACAAATCAATGCTGGCTTCTAGTAATCACTGCATTGTTTTCAAGGTGCTTGCAGAATGACTTCTTTATAATCTGCTCCAAAAATTTCCCAGGGATTGATGTCAGACTGACTGGTCTATAGTTCCCAGGTTCCTCCTTCTTGCCCTTTTTGAAGATAGGAACAACATTTGCCCTCCTCCAGTCATCTGGCACTTCACCTGCCCTCCATAATTTCTGAAAGATAATAGACAGTGGTTCTGAGAGTTCTTCTGCCAGTTCCTTTATTACTCTAGGATGCAGTTCGTCAGGCCCTGGAGATTTAAACTCGTTCAAAGTAATCAGGTGTTCCTTGACCATTTGCCTATCAATCTCAAGCTGCAATCCTGCCCCTTCAGTCTGCACTTCAGGTTTGCCAGGGGGGACATAAACTCTATTTTGGGAGAAGACCAAAGCATTGCATATCTGGGATCAGGTCTTGCTCCTCTGGCTGCAAGGTTATGGCAACTTTGCAGTTACTCTACATTTCAATGAGACTTGTGAAGGAGAAACTCCTAGTAGATTATGCTCCAAGGTTCCTATCTGTCTCTGTCCCACTCTTGTTACTCTTAATGTCACCCACAATCAGCTTCTTTAGGTGGCTGCCTTATCTTGCCCTGGGACAGGACCACCTCTGTTTATATATGACAACTTGACATTCAAGTTTGCATAATGACTCAGGACATCATTGATATGATAATAATGTTAAATATTCACTGTTTGACAGTGGAACAGACTGCCATGGGAGGTGATGAGTCCTCCTTCACTGGAGGTACATAAGCAGAGTTGGAGAGCCATCTGTCAGGGATGCTGTAGCTGCATCCTGCATTGCAGAGCCTGCATTGAGCAAGGGGGTTGGACTAGATGCTTTCCAAGGTCCATTCCAACTCTATGATTCTATGAAAGAGTCAGTATATAAGTATGTCCAGAATCATCCTTGTCTAGTTAAGACACCTTGATTTATATTCAAGAAAGCAATACTGAACTCTGAGTTCATTGGTCATTGATTTCCCCAACATGATGGATTCATTTGGTACCTAGAGATTGCTTCTCTGAGCTGAAGGTGGCCATCCAGTATGGGACTCCAACCCACTGTTTTCACAAACATTGTAGTAGTCATTGTACTTTCATCTTAAATTTTTAAAATTTTAGTAGTCATTGTACTTTCATCTTAAATAGAATTAAAATTTAAGAAATAGTTTATATGTTTTATTAACACTTATAATTAAGAAGTAACCCAATCCAGCAGACTTATCTACCCTTGCTTGAGTTGATATTGATCCCACTCTAATGGTATAAGAAATAAAAGATTTACCGGTAAGCACTGGAGCTGCCTATCCATGAGTGGCTCCCATGCAGGTGGGAAAATGTTTAAATGACCCAACCACAAATTAGGGGTGGGGGAAATCACACGGGTGTTTCCCATGGAATTGGTACCTATGATTGGATCATTTAAATATTCTCCCAGCTTGGCAGAAGAGTTGTTCATGTATAAGCAGCTCCCATATGGTTGGGAGAACATTACAGTACATTAGAGTGTGTGTGTGTGTGTGAGAGAGAGAGAGACAGAGACAGAGACAGAGACAATGAGAGAGGTAACTTCACCCACTTTGTGTCCTCTGTAGGTCTCCAGATATTGCTCATTGTAAGAACAAAAGCATTTGTGAATATAGCCTTCTTCAGTTCCAGCCAAGTATATATTAGTGTCCTGAAAACAAAACCAAATTACCATGATCAGCTTTGACTTTGTCCACCTTCAGCACTTCCCTGAGAATTTTCACTGCAGGAAGATGGCAGACATTTGGAGGGCCACAAGTTACCCACCCCTGGACTAGAATCTAGTGTAGGGTAATTCTCAAAAGCTCATACCAGAGATCCAATGAACTGTGTATCAAGAACTGTGTAACGAGATAACCAGAGAAATAATATAAAACCAGTTGATAGTAGTAAAGTATTCCATTTCCAGTCATTCAACCTCAGGACAATTTTGTGCATATCATGTGTGTGTGTGTCCCCTGCAGAGGAAGATCAACTACATACAGAAAAGAATGTATACATACATGGTATAAACCGACCTTCTCCAACCTGGTGCCCTCTATGTGTTTTGGACTACAATGCCCAGAATTCCTGACCATTAGCTATGCTGGCTGGTTCTGATGGGAGCTGAAGTCCAAAACGGTCCATCTGGAGGGCACCAGGTTGGGTAAGGTTGGTATATACCATAAGGCAAGAAGAAGGTGCATGTGTCACCTGGAGTTTACATGCTGGGAAGCCATTGCATGCAGGAAAAATATATGTCCTGTATGAAGCCACCTCCAGTTTAGGCATTTCTTGCCTATGTTAGTTCCTTGCTTTGTAGAATGCTTATTTCTTCTGATGTGGCTGATGAAACCAACTCAAAGTTATGACCTCCATAGCTAAGCTTAAAGGGAACTCTCCATCTGGTACCCAGGACGGATTGTGAAATCTCTGTGGTCTGTGAAAAGATGCTCAAGTTATTAATTTTCCTGCTTACTCTGGAGATCTAACAGGCTGTGCTATAATACTTGTTTAGGACTGAATAGCAGGCAGAAACAAGCAGAGGCCATTTCCTGCTGTTCACTCTCCTGGGCAAGATGATTGCTATGATGTATGTGAATGCTGACAAAACATTTAGGGCCAGCTGGTGTGAACCAGAACACTGCAAAAGATCAATTTACCTTTGGATGAAAATCAAAGGCTAGTCCTGGAGCTTGACGAGATACTAGTGCTTCAGTTTTCTTTTCCACTCCCTTTTTCTTTTCACCTGCTGTTCGTTTTAGCTTCATCAGATCTGTGCAGATAAACAATGCAAATAGAATTGTAGACCTCTGGTTTAATTATGAGCGTCATAGAGACTGTTTCTCATCCACAGAGCACATAATTGCTATGAACTCTATTTGTCTACTATTGGAGATAGACTGTATAAGAACTGTTGTCATGTCTGGTTGCCTATACTAGAACAGCACAGCATCACTCCAGTCCAGCAGTGCACTATGCAAACATGGAAGCAGGTTTCTGAATAGCCCTACTCAGGGGTCAACATGTGAGAGGAGAGATCAAGGATTAGCACACTAGCTCTGCCTCCTCACCATCCTCCTCACCCTCCACAAGTTGGAGGGGCAGCTTCTCCCAATCCAGCTGCTGGAACTGTGCACATGTAACCCTTTTCCAAGAAGCCAATATCTTGCCAATCAGTTGTTCAGATGGGGAAGCAGTAAGGTTGAATGAGTCCCTACTCCTCACCAAAGAGCTGGTTGGTGGGATTTCAACATTTTAAAGAGGGCTACGTGCATTCATTCCCAGCTATTCTATGTGCACTTGATTGGATCACAGCTTGTGTAATGCCCTGTGTTTTACATCTTGCAGTGTCTACATTATTCCTGAAGTTATTACATATATTTATTTATTATTTCTGTTTATATCCTGCCTTTCTGCTTGTAGCACCCAATGCAGCTACCAATAATAATAAAAATACATGATTTTTTTTAAAAAAACAATAAGATAAGAAAAACACAGTTGAAAACCAGTCAACACAGTCAATGCTTTAATTATTTCAAGATGTAAGGTGACAACATTTACCAGTGCAGCTTAATCCTTTCCGAACAAACCACTTGGTTATTCTGCCATCTGCTGATATGGAGACTAGTATCTCCCCTTTGTCTTCTCCTGTTGTCCCCCTGTCCTGCTCTACCCACTTCAGCTGCCACACAGGGCCTAAGTGTTTATCATGAGATTCACTGAAACAGAAATTCAATGGATGCATATAGTAGGTAAAATATAACACTGCAAAGGAAAAAAGAGCATTGGGGGAGGGAAGCAGCATATATAGGAAGCAACACTGGAGTGCCTGCAGCATATGAAAATCTACCTGAAACAATGAGAGTTACATGCCATGTAAGTGTAAATTGGAATCTCCATGCGTCTAGTTACAGAGAAGCTAAAAGAAGCTAAACAATAACTGAGTTCATATGACACAACAGCCCACCATGGCCTAATTTAGCCGCAGAGACTGTTGTGTTGTGCCGGGTGCCCGCAGCCACCCTTTTAGCATGGCACCCATGGGCTGCCCTTCTTGCCACAGTTTGGCATGTCATGTGAACCTGGCGTTGTGCATTTTTTGAGGGGGGTAGACAACCCTCAATCACCCTAAAACAAACTATGGGATATTTGAGGGTTGTGTATCCCCTCAAACAACCCACGCTGCAGGATTCACATGACAGGGCAGCAGCCATGTGCATATTCAATATGGCAGCCAGTATGCTCTACTAAACCCCTTAGAGAAATTAACCCATGGTAGCTTAGCATTACATACAAACAGCCGGGATGTTGTTGTAAGATTGGGTGTTCGGAACAGGAGAGTATTTGGAGCCAGGACTGCTGATAATCCTTTAAATTGCCGGGTATGTCTTTTGTTAGGGAGATTGCTAGTTGACTCCTCTTCATAGCTGGTGCTGCTCCTTAAGTATCCGGAAAGAGGGTATGCCTTTCTCCCCACCAGCTAAGGATGATGTAATCTAGGTGTGTGAAAGGAAACAAAAGGACTGTGGGGTGGGGAGGGTGTTTTGTGTGTGTGTGTGTGTGTGTGTGTGTGTGTGTGTTTTTGAGAGAGAGAAAGAGACAGAGATAGAGACAGAGCTGGGTTGGGGTGTTCTGTATGCTAACAGCATCAGGGGATGCAGGGGTGCCTCTCTGGAGATCTGGTGTGGGCAAGTGGTTTTGGCTGCTATCTGTTGGAGTGTTTAAGCTGTCTGCCTCTACCTGCATTGAACCTGTATATTTGTAAATGAACTAAAATATTACAAAACACCATACGTCTCCAATGATGACCTTCCAAAGGAAACCAAAGTCGGGTAAGCACTACATTCCTGGAATTGCTCACTGTTCAGAGGAGTGAGGAGGACATGGCAATACCAATTAATCCTCCAAGTTTTCAAAACAGCCAAGGGTGATCAGACAAGAGATTAGGAGATGTAGCAGGTGTGTGTTATAGACCCAGATATATGATGCCTAGGCACTGCTTACAAATCTATATCCCCACAAACACATCAGAACATGATTTTAACAATGGTGTGGTCAAGACGTGGAAGTGGCCCAACAAGACTCATTTTATCATACCTGGTATCTAAAACAGAAGTTGAATTATGGGACTGGACATTGTAGACTGCAATTGTCCCATTGAACAATCCAACTGCTAGGAGGTTTGGATTGGCTGCTGAGAAATCCAGCGCAGTTACCCCATGAGTACAATGGTAGATACGTTCTGGCCACTGAACAGAAGAAAAAACAAACTGGTTTTAACTGAGAGGGCATTCACACATTATAGAGAGCCAGGGACCCCAGAAGTGTTTTGAAGGTGGCAAGGGGAGAAGGGTCAGGCAGTTAGGCTGCGAGGAATGTTTTTAGGAACATTTTTACTACTGCTTATTTATTACTTTCCCATTAAATGAGTTAGGGTGCAATCCAATGTCCCTCCAACCTTGTCTGGGGGGACATAGGAATGGGCCTAGAAGGTGCTGCGAGCCCAGAAATCCCTTCTGAGGTCGCAGTGCCGCAGAGCGCCACCGCACCTTGTAGCCAGCGTGGCTCTTTCCACACCGGCATGGAACCAAACACAGAAGATTGTGTAATTTGTGTTTGGTTCCCCTGTGTTTGGGAGTGTGTGTTCCTGGTTGCAGGGAGGGGAGGAGTGAGGCTCTGCCGGATTCTGAGGAATCCAGGTGGTGCCTCAGCCTCTCCTCACGAGGAGAGGAAAAACATCTAGATAGCTGAAATCAGCTGTCTATATGTTTTTTGGGGTGTGAGGGAAGCGCGGTGGCAATCCTATCCACCGCAATCCTCCCGCCCTGCATAGGATGCCCGCAATCCTCTGGGTTCAGAGGGTTACCAACAGCCTCATAGGATTGTGCTGCCCAAAGCTATAAACACAATACTGTTGAACTTATCTCAATCATATTTAGACTTGTTTTAAAAAATAAATATTAAGGATCCAGATTTACGCTGGATTGACTGTGCTGATGGTCCCTCCTTCCCACAGCAGCCCTTCCAGCCCCCTGAAAATGCTACACAGAGTCAGGAGACCCTGCTGAATGGGGTGAGCTGCATTGTGTTGGGGTGGGGGGATCTCCAAAAATCAGGGAGAGGGACTTTCCACAAGCAGGGCTCTTCCTCTTGCAAAAAGTCCCTTCCTCTTGAGAAAGGCAGATCCTGGATCCAAGCCAAGAATCAGTAACTGATCAAAGTAAAAATTATAGAACACTTGTGGAATTACGGAATTCAATTATGGGACACACATATGATAAAGCTTACCCATATTATTTGCTTCAGAGAAGGAATGGATGGATGTAATGAAGTAAGGTCTTCCATAGAAATCTGGACCCTTTTCATTAATTGTAATAGCTAATACAATAGAGCTTTTCCATTTTTAGTTTCCTGCCTGTTTTATGCAGTTCAAGACTGGTATGTCTGTTGTATCATACTATTTATAACATGGTTAATTGGTATTTATGCACATTTACTTCGAAGTAAGCCCCACTGAACTCTGTAGGACTTACTTCTGAGTAAGCATGCATAGGATTGGGGAATTAGATTATAAGCCTGCCCTATTTCAAAAGATGAGGGCAGGCTGTAAATGAACAATCTGTGATGTTATGAAATAATTTTCTTAAGGCCTCAGGACCTAAGGAAGCATAAAAATGAAATCTGCTACTAAATTGTCACTGCATCTTACAATGAAGATACTAATTCAATTAAAATCACAAATAGAGGAAGGGCCAACATATTTCTGATTGCTTGCATTACCATGGGGTTCTTCAATGACCAGCAGCAAGCCAAGCCTCTCTTCTGCTCTTTGTAACGAAACTGCCCATAACCAACAGCCAGAAGATCCTACAACACAATAATATAGATCACTACACTGCCAACCAATAATTAACCCTTGAAATAGCCATGTGTATGGCCTTTGAGGCTCAGTTTAACTTGGGGTGGGTGCATAATCACAATACACTGCAGGCACAGAGCAGCGTTGGCAGGGCCAGCCCAAGACTTTGCATCGCGTGAGGTGGAGCAGCAAATGGAGCCACCCCAAGTCTCCAGTCAAGATATATCGTACTCAAGGCCGGGTCAAGGTATTTTGGCACCTGGGACAGAAAATCCCACAAGTGCCTCTCCCCAGACCTGGTGGTAAAAGCACATTGGCTTGGATCCTGTAGACTTCCTTCCCTAGACAGAAGGGGATCCTTCCCTCAGCAGAAGGCTTTCAGTCAAGTGGAGCATTTCTGCTGGTGGAACGAAGGAGATGATCTTTGCTGATTTTCCTTCCCCTTTCAGAGCCCTATCCCCACCCAACTGCTCCAGACCCTCTGGGATAGTGGGGGAGGTGGTGCTGATGGCTGCAGAGGGAGGGGAATTGGCAAAGATTGCGTCCCCACCTCCTCCCTTGTTCAGCCAGCAGGCACATTCTGAGTGGAACTCCACTTTGGGAACACTCCTGTCAGCACAAAAGAAGCTGGATCCAACCCAATACAAATAAAATAACAATTTGTCATCCTTTTATGACACCCAAAATCAGCTGCCTGAAGCAGCTGCCTCACTCTGTCTAATGGTAGTGAGGGCCCTGACAGTAGTAAGGCTGTGCACTGGTGCTAGGGCTCTGGTCGTGACTGTTTTCTCACCCCTGCTGTCATCTTTACAGCTAGCCCCTGCCTCCATACTTGCACCCACAGCTGTTGTCACTGGTATTGTTGGCATAATCTCTATTGCTATGTGCTAAAGGGATATGATGGTGTTGATTGTGGTGAAAACTCTCCCAGTGATTGGTTAACCTGCTGTGATGTCATGGACATTCTAACTGAGATGGGGTAGCACTGAACAACAGGCCAGCTTCTATGGGGGAGGTCTGTTTGGCTAGAAAAAAAACAACTCACACAAGCCTTAGGAGAGAGGAGCTGTCCCCAGTCTCTTTCCTCTGACCACCAATCATTTGGTGGCTTCCCAGCTTTTGCACTCTTTTTTCCCCATTCTAAAAGACTGAAATGTCTCTCCTAAGGTTTACTGGCAGTGAGAGCTTTAACAAAAATATACTGGTATTTTTTGTATTTTGGGCCCACCCCTTTTACCATTGGCCAAACCCTTTTTGTTTTTGGCCCTGCCCACCACTGGAATACAGTCCCCAAGAGCTTCTCTGAAATGACATTTGGACCTTATGCTGAAAGACATTCATGCCTCTGACTTACAGGATTCAGCTTGTTCCAAGCCATACAGCTGACATTGTTGCCTCTAGTCAAATCACATCCATAGGCCCACAAGGCTTCCATATAAGGCGGTGGGATGTCTTTTTGCCCTTCACCAAATTCTAACAGCAGTGATGACCTAACAGACACTGCCTCTTCCTCTTCCTCCTCCTTCTCCTCCTCCTCCTCCTCCTCCTCCGTTTCTTCTTCCTTTTCTGATGCATCATCACGTTCAGATTCCCCTTGTTCAGATTTGATATCTGGCTCTTCAAATTCCGGCAGACAGAGAAAACTTCAATAGCATTACCTCCCCAAACAGACATTGCTGTAGGTGAGACCCCGAGAACCCATGGACCATTGTAGGGGTTGTTTTACCCATGGTGGGTTGTCGTGTCATCCAAACCTGGATGACCGATCCCACTGTGGATAAGGTCCAGCAGTGGCAAGTGAGGTTCGAGTCAAGAGTGGCAAAAAAAACCCTCTTGACAATCTTGCCAGTACTGCCGCCAGTGACAGCCCCTTCAAAGTGCCCAAGCAATACATTGGAGGGGCTGTCACTGGTTTGCCACCACTTTTTTTAAAGAAATGTGCCCCAAATATGAGCACATTTTTTCAGTAAGCTTTTAAAAATTATTTTTATAGTCAGATTTGTGCAAGTGCAGAGGTGCACACTTGTACGGGTCTGAAAAAGGGAAGCCTCACCTCAGCAATGTCCTGGGGGGTACCTGCCATCAAAGTGCAGCAGGTACCAAAACTGGACATTGACCCAGAGAAGATCCAAATAGTTTTTCCCCCACCTTTGCTTTCCCTGACAGCTGTCAAAAGGCGAACTGTCAAGGGAAAGCAAAGACACGAGTGATCTGAGCTTGCAAAAAGGGGATCATGGGATTTACACCACTTTTGTGGTAAGAGCCTCATGTTTTCCCCCTGATAGTCCTCAGGGTGATGCACTTTTTGCACTTTCCCCTGAGACTCTAGCTCAGTGATGGCGAACCTATGGCACGGGTGCCACAGCTGGCACGCAGGGACCTCTCTGTGGGCACTCGAGCCATTGGTCACCAGATCGCGAAAAGACTGTCCCCTTCTGCAAAACAGTAATGATTTTGTTCTTTCTCACAGTGTGGAACAGAATGATTTTATTCTAGAATTCCTGTTACAGAATTCTTTTCTACATTGTTATCACATTTAAAAGATTTTGAAGAATGATGCACAGAGCATGGCTTGGATGTAAAGCCCTAACAGTTGACCTGAGTGCTGCATGTGTTGCTCTCAAACTAACGGAGTATGAGCCAAGGTTTGACAAATTATCAGCATGCATGCAATAGCAAAAATCACATTAATTGTGCAAAAGCATGCCCAATGCAAACTTTTACCTAATGCAGTGTTTGTAGTCCAAGACATAAAGTGTTTAAAATGTATTAAGCACGTTTAGTTTTCTTGTTTATCTTGCTCATCCTAGTACAGGTTGACTTTTACTTTTACTAATCCAACACCTGTAGAAGCAGGGAAAGTACCCAGAGTAAAGCTTGCCCCATACAATTTCAGTCTGGCATATAATCATATTACAAGTTGAGAATCCCTTATCCCAAAATACATGTGCCTAATTATTTTAAAAGTTTGTATAAATTCCCTTCAGGCTATGTGTACAATGTAGTACTATTATAATTTTTTGAGTTGATTTTTTTTTCAACAAAAAACTGTTTGTATCATTGAAAGCTCTGTTATTGTGTTTTTCTTTTAAGACAAAAGATGTTAATTAGTTCGGACAACTGTATGAGTTGTTTTTCTAAAACCAAAACCTCAGTATTCAGGTTTAATTGCAGTGTTGGCACTTTGAAATAAATAAGTTGGTTTTGTGTTGCAGTTTGGGCACTCGGGCTCAAAAAGGTTCGCCATCACTGCTCTAGCTGCTATAGCTGTCACTGGCTGTCAAAAGCCTCGCAGCCATGCCATGCAAGTCACAGACATTTGCATTTCTTTTTACAAGGCAAGCATGAAAAGCTTGTAACCAACTGAAAATGAAGTATCTGAGAACATATTTACCTATGAGGACAGGAAGCTGCCGATAAGCTGCAAGTTTAGGCTGGAAAATATTCTCCATTAGGACCCTCTCCATATAAAATAAATCTTGATGAAATTTTTCAGATTTTAATATAGCTTCTGAGCGGTCTTCTTCTTCTTCATGGATTCGGGACAGAATTACACTTTCAAGATCAATGATTGAACTTGATGCACTGCTCTCTGGGGGTGGAAAAAACAGATGCCATAAAGGGTACATTTAGCATGCTTTGAGAAGAAGTTAGGGCAAAGAAACTTCATAAGCTGCTTTATTACCAGACTGCCTTTAGCACCTTGCCTGGTGATTTAACTCTCATATGTATAGAATTGTAACTGCCACCAACCATGTAGTAAAAGTAGCAATGTCTTGCTTTTAACTACTGTTTTATATTGACTATTGTGATTGGATTCTGCTTTTGATTTGGTGAACTAGCATAGAATTTTGATGAAGGGCAGTATATACATCCATTAATTAATTAATTAAAATACATAAAACTTTACTCCATAATGTGTGGTTTTATCATACCCCATATATTATTCTACAATATAAGAGTTCATTGCTCTGTGGTGTTTAAACAACCAACCCCCCCCCCCCCCCCCGTGTGTGTGTGTTTGAGGATTTCACTAAAATGGCTTTGGGGTTACTTAGATCCCAATTAGACTAATGGGGAAAATGCTGTACATCCAGATGTACTGGAGTGGAAGGACTCTGTGCCTTAATTTGAATCTTTATTGTGAATTTACCTGGTGATGTAACTAGTTGGCATAATGATTTCTGACCTGTATTCTCCATTTTGTTGTCCTCAGCTTGGAAGATGACAGCTTTGACATGCTTCTCCTTAAGGAGGTCATGACAATAAGATACTATAGGAATCAACATGGTGACTGAGGGCAGGGGTGATGGGGAGAGTGAGGAGAATCAATACAAGCCAGAGATACAATTCCAGTAAAGACATAACCCTGTACTATAAACACCAATCCTTAATACAGTACTGTATTATTTCCATGAAATTGGAGTAATTGTAAAATATGCCTCTCTTTTTTTTAAAAAAAGACTGCTGTAATCCTATTCCTGCTTACTTGGGAGTAAGCCCTATTAAATACAGTTGGACTTACACCCTATTAATTAGGGTTTATTTTGTCCCATATTAGATTAGAAAATTGGTCTCCCTAACTTAAAATGGTATTATATAGCTAATCAACTTAGATATATTATGGATATTATTGTTAGAAAGGATTTTATGTGGTGGGAAATAGAAGCATTTGAATTGGGTAATAGGGTGGAGAAATTCTTATTTACAAAACAAGGACATATTATGACAAAAAGATTAGAAAATCCCTTTTTAAAAAATATGTTAGAAATTTGGGGTAGAAATAAGGAAATATTTTTACCAGGTATATCCCCGCTTACTCCAGTGGTGGTTATGGAGGATTTTCCCGAGAATGTTAGACATTTAGAACGAATTTTTAGAGAGAGAAAGGTGATAAGTTTAATGGATTGGCTGGAAAAAATGGAGACAAGACAGCAAATAATTGATAGGGTTGGGGCAGGAAGAATTTCGTGGTTAAATTTAATTCAATTAGTACAATGGGGTAAGAAATGGAAGAGGAGACATGAGCATGAAAGGGATTTCAGCGCATTTGAGCAGTTGGTTATGTCTAAAGAACTTATAGAAGGAAATGCATCAGCTAGGGGTCTTACAAAGATGTTATATAAAATGTTGCAGAAATCAGAAGAGCAAGCAGAAAATCTTAAAATAGTTTGGGATACAGAGTTTGAAGAGGAAATATCAAAGGATGAGTGGAACAAGATTTGGGATAGGCGAATATTGAAAAATATGTCAGTGGAAGACCGACAGCCTGGTCTTCTGCGCAATGTCTATAAGAATCAAAGATAATTTGGAGATGGTATTTGACTCCGGTGAGATTAAATAGAATAGATAACAAATGTTCTCCAATGTGTTGGCGAGGATGTCAGGAGCTGGGTACATATGCTCACATGTGGTGGAGTTGTAAAAATGTAATGGATTTTTGGAAAATGATTTTTGAGGAAATATCAGAAATTGTTGGAGCTGATTTAGAGGTTTGTCCTAAACTAGCTTTGCTATCAATAACGGAAAAGGTGACCGGTCCTCAAAACGTTAAAGAATTAATTATAAATTTGTTAACGGCAGGTAGATTAATGATAGCAAGGAAATGGAAAATTCAGCAAGTTTTCACTATTACCGATTGGTATAAAGAAGTATGGGATATGGCATTGAATGATATGTTGGTTTGTAATATCAAATGCAAAAGGGGTCAATTAAAGAAAAATATTTTAAAGGATATTTGGGGTTTATTTTTGGAATATGTGTTAAAAAAAGGGGAAAGGGAGTTTACCCAGTCAAGATATGTTGTATTTTTGGAATAATGAACAATTATAGAGTTATTGTATTATTTGGTCCCATGGTGATGGGAGCACTATATTAGTTATATGTGTGTGTTATTTTCTTTGTATTGTTTAAAATTTTTTAAAATAATATATATATATATATATATATATATATATATATATAAAAGATTAGAAAATTATAAGAAGGTTAACAAGAGAATTTGCCCATAGTGGTACAGTTTGCTGCCCTCAAACCAGCAGCAGTAGCAGTATCTCATCCCAAGAGGCACAGTCTAGCTACAAGGGATAAAGCCACGCTCCAGTATAATTGCCTATATACAATCATGGCAGCCTAAAACTTGATATTGTACAAATTTTGTGTGTCTATTGTCTGTTGACTTACTGTTTATGCTGGTCTTGGACTGTAATAAGGATTTGATTTGATTTGAATCATGGCACATAGGTACTATTTGAAACTTTACATGGCACAGAGAAGATGCAGAAATGTAAATGTTGTATGAAAGATTACCTCTGTCCACAGAAGTTATAGACATGGTTTTGTCACGCTCTTTGAACCCAGTCGATTTACTGCTACTCATACTTAGTGGTCTGCTAGTCTTTTCTAGCAATGCTGCTTCCAAAGCATTAAAGGAATCATATAAATCCCAGGTAGTGGCCATGATCTCTAGGAACCAAGGACATTGTTAGTTAGTACTTTGTCCTGTATTTATTTATTTGTTTGTTTGTACCCCGCCTTTCTATCAAGAAAAATATCATTCGGCGGCTTACAATCATAAATAAAACTTGATTAAAACAATAATGAAACAATGCATTAATACACAATAGAAACACAGCAACAACAGAATAAAAACAGCACCCAACCCAACAGAACTGCTTACACGCCAAAGGCCTTTTTGAATAAAGTGGTCTTTGACTGATGGTGGAGGGACAGCAGAGAGGGTGAGCCTCCCTTGGCAAAGAGTTCCACAGCCTGGGAGGGCCACTCTTGCATCGCCAACTAATGTACCTGTGAAGGTGGCAGGGTCAAAAGAAGGGCCTGTCCCAAAGATCTTAAGATCCAGGCAGGATTGTATGGGAGAAGGTGGACTTTCAGGTAGCCTGGTCCCAAGCCGTATAGGGCTTTATAGGTAAGAACCAGCACTTTGAATTCTGCCAGAAAACAGACCAGTAGCCAGTGAAGCTGTTGTAACAAGGGAGTCACATGCTCCCTGTAACTGGCCCCAGTCAACAGCCTGGCTGCAGCATTCTGTATCAGCTGAAGTTTCTGAACAGTTTTCAAAGGTCCCACATACAGTTCATTACAGTAGTACTAATGGGATGTAACTAAGGCATAAGTGACTATGGCCAGATCAGACATCTCTAGGAACAGGCACTGTTGGTGCACTAGCCTCAGCTGCGCAAATGTACTCCTGACCACTGCCGAAACCTGGGCATCCAGGTTCAGGGCCAAGTCCAGAAGTACACCCAAACTATGAGCCTGAGTCTTCAGGGGAAGTGTAACCCCATCCAGCGCCAGTTGAGTCCCTATTCCCTGATCTGCCCTACAACTGACCAGGAGCACCTCTGTCTTGTCTGGATTAAGCTTCAATTTGGTTGCCCGCACCCAGTCCATTACCAACATCAGACACAGATTTAGTACTAGAACATCTTCCTTGGATTTAGATAGAAAGGAGAGGTAGAGTTGGGTGTCATCAGCATACTGGTGGCACCAAATCCAACATTTTCATGTATATGTTAAATAGCATGGGAGATAAGATGGAACCCTGAGAGACACCACAGGCCAGCAGCCATGGCGTCGACCAGGATTCCCCCAGCACCACCTTCTTAAATTGACCCTCCAAGGACCAGAGCGACTGTATAACAGTGCCCCCCAGTCCCAGCTCAGAGAGATGTCCCAGAAGGATACCATGGTGGATGGTACTGAAAGCCATTGAGAGGTCCAGCAGAACTAACAGGGACACAATCTCCCTGTCCTGTTCCTGGCCTAGATCGTCCACCATGGTGACCAAAGCAGTCTCTGTCCCACAGCCAGGCCTGATTGACATGGATCTAGATAATCTGTCTCATCCAGTAATCCCTGGAGCTAAGAAACCACCACATACTCCAGCACCTTGCCCAAGAATGGAATATTGGAGACCAGTTGGAAATTAGCCAGTACAGTGGGGTTTAGGGAGGTTTTTTATTTATTTATTTAGTTTTTAAACAAAGGTTTTACCACCACCACCTTTAGGCAAGATGGAATCACACCTTGCCATAAAGAGGCACTTACTACTACCCTTTCCCACTCAGCCAGTCCTCCCCCCCGCTCTTTTATAAACCGGGAAGGGCAAGAGTCCAGCACACAAGTGGTAGGCCTCACCTCTCCAAGCATCCTGTCCACATCCTCAGGCTGTACAAATGGAAAAGTATCCATTGTAACTGGACAAGCAGGAACCAAACTTACATCCATCAGACCTGTATCAACCATGGCATCCAATCCAAGTCAGCACAGATATAATTGATTTTATTTGCAAAGTGTTGCACAAATTGGTCACAACAGGCTATTGAGTGGTCCATCTTTTCTTCTTGCAGGCCAGCATGTAATAGCCTCTGACCACCTGCAAAAGTTCTGCTGGGCAACACAGTGCAGATGCAATGGTGGCAGAGAAGTGCAATTTCTTTGCTGCCCTTGCTGCCACAGAGTAGCCTTTAAAATGAGCTCTAGCCCCTGTTCGATCAGACTTGTTCTGGGTTTTTTGCCTACGTCACTCTAGTTGAGGTCCCAATCATTTTATCACCTGCAGCACCCAGGAAAACCAGGGGGCTCATTTGACTCCACTCCATGGGAGAGGATGCTCAGGAGTGATCATGTCAACCACCCAGGCCATGTCTCCATTCCAGAGATCAACCAGGGCTTTGACAAAATTGCCTGCCGAGGTGACAGGAAAATTCCCAAGAGCCATCAGAAAACCATCTGGATCCATCAGTCTCCTGGGGTGGACCTGTGAGGGTTTGAGGCCTACACAGGATTGGGTTTGTTGAGGCCTACACAGGCTTCAGTTTGTTGAAGCCTGAAGGCCCAAACACTCCACGATGGGAGGGGGAGTTTGAGAGTTTTAAGTTACCCAATAGAAGTTTAGAATCAGTTCTCCAGTGCAAGGTCACATGGTTATAACCTTCCAGTCCTGGGAAGACTATATATGTGGGGTGTGGTCAGCTAGCAGTCAGTGAGAGAGTGTGTGCTGAGCAGCAGAGAGAAACAGCAGAGAGAGAAGCAGAGAGAGAGAGAAAGAGAACTTGGCTAGCTGACTACATAGGAATTAGGTAGACTGAAGTTAAACTAGAGATCATTGGACTGTTTGTTTGTTTGTTTTATTTTATCATACCTGCTTTTGATTTAAAACCACTCTATTAAGTAATTTCCCTACTACTATAAGTAAAGTTTGTTGTGTACCCTGGAGTTTGGAGTGACTTATTCACACGCCTACAGCCTACACCCACGTTACTGGGGGAAGCAGGCAAAGGACTGGGTCTTTGGGGAGAGGCAGATATCTCCTAAAGGCAGATCAAGGGGTCCCTGCAGTAGTGGAACCTTGACAGGACCATCTTAATCAGCTGCCTACAGAAGCTCTGAGTCCCAGCAAGTCTAAAACCCACCAGGTAGTGATCTGTCCATGACAGCGGAACTATAGAAAGTTCCTCCACCCCCCAGATCACCATCATCCCATGCTATGCAGAAAACCAGATCCAAAGTGTGCCCTGTCGAATAAATGGGGCCAGATATTAGCTGGGACAGACCCATAGCTGCCATGGAGGCCATGATATGTTTATGTTACAAAGAAATACAACTAAACAATCCATTATACTTTGAATAGCAAATTCTAAGTGTTTCTACATGAGGCTTTTATTGTGCAGTCTTCGTCACAGGGGTCCAAACACCATCATCTTCCATTTGTAACCCTCCCATGTTTGTCCACTGCTTCTTCCATCTTTTTTCTTTTCATAAAAAATACATTAAGGGGGAAAAGATGGAATAGCTGCATAATGTGCAGATGAGAGCCAGTGTGGCGTAGTGGTTAGAGTGTTGGACTGGGACTCGGGAGATCCGGGTTCTAGTCCCCGCTCGGCCATGAAACTCACTGGGTGACTTTGGGCCAGTCACTGACTCTCAGCCTAACCTACCTCACAGGGTTGTTGTGAGGATAAAATGGAGAGGAGGAGGAGGATTATGTAAGCCGCCTTGGGTTCCTTGCAGGAAAAAAGGCGGGGTATAAATATAATAAATAAATAAATAAATAAATAAATGTATTTTAATTGGTAGTGCTAGACGTCCTCCATCTGAAAGCACCCTAATGACACAGTCCTCTGCATGTTTAGAGAGAAAAAAGTTCCACAACTCCCAGCATAGGATTGTGCCTTTAATCTCTTTTAACCAGCTCATTTAACTGTTGGCGCGTGTGAGCAGAGTTGGGAGATTTATGATCCTATCTGTGTGCTAACAGACGCCTGAAATTCCACACACAGATCTTCCAGATCTCACCTCCCTCCTGCGCAGCGTGCAGCGTGTTGTTCCAGTTAACCAGCCCAGTCTGCCCTGTTGTCAGACTGCCTCCAGCTTCCCCGTTGCAGATTAATCCATGGAGTCAGGAAACACTCTGTAACACCACAGGTCTAATTCTACCTGTTTATTCACTTAGTAAGTAAAGTTCTACAGAGTATACATTTCCTAGTTACAGTCCATGTGCAGAGTATAAATGCATAGCAAGCATTACATCCAGTGGAGTAAGTTGAGCTTAACTCCACCTCAGCAAAGACGTTACATTGTTGCAGGAAAAAAGTCTAGCAAGAAGAACAAGAAGAAGAAGAGAGAAAGCAGTCCAGCTTCTCTCTAAGATGGCTTCAGACAGAAAACAAGTTAGCACGTCATCAGAACATATAAACCATGTGACCAGTTCATATTGTTCTCACAGTCTAGTTTCCCATGCGAAAACACGAGATCCCAGAAAGACACAACAAACCTGTTTACAGCCATTCTGTCCCTTCCATGTGTAAACAATGTGCTGCAGCTGGTAAAGTGATACATATCACAACTACTAGTGGGTTCCTTGCAGGAAAAAAGGCAGGGTATAAATATAATAAATAAATAAATGTATTTTAATTGGTAGCGCTAGACGTCCTCCATCTGAAAGCACCCTAATGACACAGTCCTCTGCATGTTTAGAGAGAAAAAAAGTTCCACAACTCCCAGCATAGGATTGTGCCTTTAATCTCTTTTAACCAGCTCATTTAACCAGCTAGGGTAAATGTAATCAGAAGATGTTGAACCTTTTGCGATTACATATTCTTCTAGGAAATTATGAAGCATGTGATCAGAACTATTTGCTATCTTTCTAGATAGTCTTCTTCATAATCTACAGGGATGTGCAATTGCATGTTCCCATCACACAGAGGCAGTGTTCTTTCACAAATGCATCCTGCAAGCTTGTTTTAAAATTTGCAAAGCAATCCAAAACGCTACCTTGAGCACTATTTTTAGTGGAAAGGTGGGATATAAATTTAAGTAATAAATGAAATCATCATAACAAACTGAGTAGAAACTAGGCTCAGTTGGGTATGAAGTCACCTTTTATGCCAATGGAAATGGACAAAGGCAAAAGCAAGGAAAGCAAAGGAGGACAGAAGCACTGATCCACATCCATCAATCATGATGTCATAATACAGTGTTACTTTAAAATTATTAAGGCTGTCACCTGATCAAAGAAATCTTAAAACAAGTAATCATATGAGTTTTAATTGATGAATTAGCTGATCTAGCAATCGAATGTGAATATGAGTAAAAAGAATAGTTCTGAGACAAGAAGCATACTTTCTTTTTTAGATGACACATTCCTGTGTAATAGCAGGGAGAGTGTCTCTTTAAGATGGTGCTTACCATTTTCAGCTTTTAATAACCTATTAAAAATAATATTTTTAAAAATCTGGCTGATTAATCAGGGGCTCCTTTTTGGTTGATTAGATTTTTCTTTAATCAAGTTATCTAACTGATTGATTAAACATATATCTCTACTAGTATAAAATATATGCTAGTATAAAATGTATACAGTAGCATGATAGTATTTAGGCTGCAATCCTATTCACATTTTCCCCTTGGGAATAAGTTCCTTTGAATATATACTTTTCAATATACATGTGTAGGATTGCACTGTAAGCTTTGTCTGGGACATTTGTCTTTCTTTGTGTAGTACATGTTGAACTGAGCAATCACAACTTTTAGGAGCATTTGCATGTAGGTGCCATGTTCCATCTGGTACAGGACTTCTGTTCCTTAACAGCTATGATAGGCTGCCCCATCAACAGCTATGATAGGCTGACCCATTAACCAGGCAGGGTCAAGCCTGGTTATTACTTGGATGGGAGACCCCTCCTCTAATTTCCTGCATTGAGCAGGGGGTTGGACTTGTAGGCTCCTTCCAACTCTATAGATCTATGAAATCCCATCACAGTTTTACAGACAAAAGAAAACAAAACAATGAAATCCCATCGCAGTTTTAAAGACAAAACAAAACAAAACACCTGGGGGGGGGGGATGCTATAATGCTGCAAAGGGTTGGAGAGGCCCTGGAGGATGACCATCATCATGTAAAGCACCTGCAAACTACAATAAATGCCTCATGTAGAAAGGCTACAGTTCTTTCCATACCTCCTTCAGTGTTTTCTAAAAAAAACTTCCCACGCACAAATTTACCTTTGTCAACCATGATAATTTTTTCACATTGTACTTCCTTTGTCTTTGGTGCTCCATTAAGTGTTTGCATCATTCTATCAGCATAACGATCATTGCCAACTCTATTTTTACAGAGTTCCATGTAATTTATATTATTTCTCCTTTGGGGAGGAAAAACATACATATTAAAACAACAACAAAATATGTGCACATTTCAACTTCCACTTGATGGGTTGGATCCAAGATCGGATACCACTAGTGGAACAGGACTTCTCCATTTTCTCCTCCACACTGCAGCCCCCTGGGCGCCTTCTAAATCTGCTCCAGAGGTTCCCCCTACCCTCAATCCCATTTATCTGGAAATATGCCCCATTAAATATAATAGGGCTTCCCTCTGAGTAGACATGTATAGGATTGCCTTGTGAAACACTTTGGAACTATTTAGAAGAAGATCTGAAGGTCGTCTTTCTCAGACAAGATGGTGAAAATTCAGCTGTGCAATTACACATCCTTTAGAGACAAATAATGTAGATTGCCTTCTGATACAGCAAATGTTAGGATTCTCCCTTCAGTGTGCTAACAATGTAATCCAAGCTGTAGCTTTGATCTACTGATATATTGGTTATCAGGTTAACAGGACCAAGGGCTGTAACAGTTACCGCTCACTTCCAAGTAAATGTGATTAGGATTGGTGGATAAGAGAGCTTTTCCAAGGTGACAATGTTTTTAGGGAAATAGCATGCTATCAGAGAGGTGCACCCTAGGATCCTTGCAGTGTTTTGGAACATAGGAAGCTGCCTTATATTGAGTCATACCATTGGTCCTTCTAGCTCAGTATTGTCACTGGCAGCAGCTCTCCAGGCTTTCAGATAAGGCACAGGAGTCTTTCCCTGCCACACCTGGAAATGCTGAGCATTGAAGCAGGTACCTTCTGCATGTGATCTAGCACTGAGCTATGGCCCTTCCCCAAACTGTTTTGGAGATGGCTCATAGCCCAACTTTCATGTACTGACTGTCCACAAGTTAAGAACTAAACCAGCATACCCTTTAGAATGGATTACATATTCGTAGGGCAAATCTCCAGCATTCAGATACTGTTGAAATGGTGAGGAATAATGTCCATCCCCCTTTTTTTAACAGTGGTGCCATTTGTGAGGATACAGCAGAGTAAACCAATTCTGGGACTGAATCCACCTCTTCCATCACTCCTCCTGCCTGTTCTATGAAGTGCCACCATACTCCACCCCAGCCTGTAGTATACATGCCTCTTTAAGTCATTTCACACATTATACAGAGGCAAATTCAGATTTGCCACTAATAGCCAAACCAGAGGAGATGCAGACCTGTGATCATATCTCCTAATGTTTCATTATTATTTTTCCTTCAAAGTAGCTGCAGGAGAAAATTGGATTAGGATGACAGCACTGGGGGAGAGAACTTCTGTTGAATGTTTTCTCTGTTGGGACAAAAAGCTACTAGGGGGGAATTTAGATCAGGGAAACAGGATCATGATGTTTGATTGAAACAAGCCAGTTTTATAAACCATGGCTTGAAGTTGGCTTGTTTCAGTAAACCATAGTGAAGACTAACCATAGTGTGTTCAGGTTCAGAAATAATGTTAATCCGTAATTACTTAAAAATGGAACTGAGAGCTTCCAAACTCTTCCTTGTGGCCACGCCAGAGGAGAGGGTACGGGGGACACGCAAGCCCAAGGCTTGATTGCTTCATGTTAAACCTCAGTTTAGTGTTGCATCCAAACACAGCCATTTTGTTGCTAGGAAACATCTAGTAGAAGATGGAGAGGCTATGCAGAAGAAAAGCCAGCAAAGAGAGCAATTGTGAAATTATAAGTTATGTTTGTTTACAAAGTTACTGATGAGAGCCCAGTTTACATAAATAGCAGTCTTGGTGGCCTCTTGAAACCCAAACCACATGGAAACTGCTCCACATTAGCAAGCTGTTTGTGCACAGTGGGCTCATCCATAACACTTCTAATAGATTTTAAAACTATTCCCCTCTTTGTCAAGCCTTGCCCTGTTTGAGCCAATGGCCACTTCCTCAGTTGTCACAACTTTGCTACCTGCCCCATTTCCCTCCTTAATGCATGACATACTTTATGGACAGTCATGGGGGCTTTTAATTTTGCTTATTTATTAATTGAATTTATATACCACCCAATTAGAAGATGTCCTTGGGGCGGTTTACAATCATTACAATTTAAAAAAAAAAAAACCCCAAACAACAGTACAATGACAACCATAACAATAAATACAACAATAAAAATAATAAAACATTAAAAATATTAAAGAGCCAGCAGTGCAACAGATTAAAGATTAAATGCCTGCTGGAAGAGGAAGGTCTTATCCTGGTGTCTAACCATATACAGTAAAGATGCCAGGTGGATCTCCCTATGGATCTCACCACTGCTAACCATGGTTTTTGCTGGTTTGCAGAATGAAAATCACTGGATCAATGTGGAGAGAGAGTCACTGTATATAACTAGTTTGCCATGTAGAGCAGCTTGCACACGTTACAGGTTTCAAGTAGCTACCACATCACTGCTTGTGTGGATCAGCCTTCAGACTACACAATTATGCCACAGACTTCTTTTTAATAATGTATTTGCTTTATAAACCCCAAGCTCCTAAAATCAAAGTCTCAGTGCCCTGGCACAGGCTACAGAGCTGCTGGTGAGCAGTCTACATTTAAAATTAATGCATTACAAATTCTTACACTGCACTCCTGTGCATGTTTATTCAGAAATAAGTCCTACTGTATGTTCAGTATGGCTTGCTCCTTAGCAAGTGTGTTTAGAACTGCAAGCTCAATACTTTCCAGAGGAAGGAAATGGGTAGAAACCCTCTAGTCTCAGAGCTCTAGTGGTGTGGCTGAATTTTTACTAAATAGCACATTGAGCCTTATTTTAACTTCCAAAAAACAAGGTCAAGATCTCATAGTGAGGTACATTTGGGATCTGTAGTCTTAATACCCTGAGGAAATTAACCCATCTCAAATTTCCTTGAAAAACTAAAGCCATGAGGCCCAATAGATAGGCCCATTATATAGGAATTGTGCCTACCTCACATGGTCAGCTTCCTCAGACTCTGTAGATACCATGACAGTTGGCATGTCAAATAACCAAATGGTTTCTGTCTCTGTGAGGAAAATATCCACACGCTTTTCTAGGTCTCGTTTTGTCAATTGTTCTGGCACATCCTCTCGCCTGACCTGAACATCTGCCAAATTAGTATACCATGTGAAAGAATGAAGCCATGTTTTGTGCTTAAGTAATTAAGAAATCATAGGTAGGGAATACAGCAATGATTTGAAACATGCTTGTTATAAGATACACAATTCCCTTGAAAGGAGTGTGGGGCAGTTGAGGCTGATGGCTCCAATGTCAGTGGGAGAGTGTATCCACTCCGTGTTTCAGTCTGAACTTTAAAGGAGCTATCCATGGTGCTGAGCCTATTTTGGGCTAGCGGTCAGAACCATGGATAGCTTCTTAAAAGTTCGGACTAAAACCTGGAGTGGATACACCATCCCACTGACATTGGAGCCACCAGCCTCCACTGGTGTGGGGGAATCATTAGAGCATAACTACAGGGTACAGAGAGTGCATGGCTGGTGCTGACTCACATTCCCTCTCATTTTGTAAAACAAATGCAGCATGTGACAGAAAGCCAGTGTGGCATAGTGGTCAGAGTGTTGGACTGGGACTCGGGAGATCCAGATTCTAGTCCCCACTAGACCATGAAGCTCACTGGGTGACTTTGGGCCAGTCACTGACTCTCAGCCTAACCTACCTCACAGGGTTGTTGTGAGGATAAAATGGAAAGGAGGGGGAAGATTATGTAAACCTCCTTGGATTCCTTGCAGGAACAAAGGCAGGATATAAATATAATAAATAAATGAATAAGTCATATGCCTCCTGCAAGCAGCAGCCAGTGAACTGGAGTAGGGGCACAGCATGCCGAAGGCAACAACATCACATTAAGCATTTCTTTTATCAAATGTTACCAGAGAGACATGTGGGGCAGATGCAGGTCCTGAGAACATACTGACTTTTAACATTTTAGGATATCACAGGAACATGAGATGAGAAGATTCAAGTTTATTGCATAGGAGTAAGCTTATTCTACCTGTAAAGCTAGCAATTGTTTCTCGTCTAGATCCGGGTTCCACAATTTCTTCTGCCATTGATTCAGTAGAAGTGGTTGACTTTGTAATACTGCTACTGCCATAAGTCCTGTGTTTTGTTTTTTAAAAATATTAGCATCTATTGTAAGTAAAACAACAAGGAATGGCCGAAGCCGAAATACCAACATAAGCTTAAAACAATAAAAACAAGAACATTAAAAACAGCAAAACACTAGAATTTTAAAACAACTACATAATTTAAAAGGCTAGATTAAACAGATGTGCCTTCACAACCTTTCTAAAAGCCAGGAGAGTGTGTGCCTATCATAGGTCTTGAGGGAGCACATTCCACAGCTTGGGAGCAACAAGGGAGAAAGCCCTTTCATGCATGCCTGACAAATATGCCGCCGTGGGTAATGGTACCCTCAAAAGGGCATCTCCTGCATAATGAGCCAGGCAGTCCCATAGATAGATAGATAGATAGATAG
Organism: Shinisaurus crocodilurus; assembly: GCA_021292165.1. NCBI lineage: Eukaryota > Metazoa > Chordata > Lepidosauria > Squamata > Shinisauridae > Shinisaurus > Shinisaurus crocodilurus. The sequence goes on along the minus strand of CM037877.1, from coordinate 177,907,019 downwards.
AATTTTAAAGCGGGGGTGGGCAAGTCCAGAAGGTCTAGGGGCAAACAAGATGATTTTGGCCCTTTGGGTGCTCTGTAGCAGCTGCAGACAACTCCCCCCCATTTTTAAAAAACTGAATTTAGGGGGCAACAAAAGGAGCAGTGAGGGCTGCATGTGGCCCATCCCTGTTTTAAAGGTTAAAACTAACATCTTCAATTGAGCCTGGAAAACAACTGGTAAACAGTGCAGGTCTTTTAACTTGTAGGGGATGCTGGTGACTCCTATTTTGGTGGGGCTGCTTTTCAATTGCAGGTTTTGCAGGTTTAATTTGGAGCGTCATAGGAGCTATCCATGGTGCTCCATGGTGGTGAATCTATTTTGGGAATGGAGTCTAAGTATGATGTAACCAAAGTATGGATAACGGTGGCTGTCAAGTCAGACTGACTCAGGTAGAGTCGGAACTAGCACACCAAGTGTAATTGTGCAAACCACTCTTTGCTACTGCCACCACCTGAAGAGCCAGGGAAACACCCCCAAGATCGAGAAACACCCCCAAGCTACTGACCTGATTATTCAGAGGTAAACTGTCCCTTCCAGAACTAGTTGAATCCTGATCCCTGAGTCAGGCTTTCTACTGACCAACAACACCTCTTGTATTGTCTGGGTTTAACTTCAGCTTGTTCACCCTCACCGTGCCCATTATCAAACCCAGGCAACATTCAAGGGTTATGACTGCTTCCTTGGCAGTAGGCAGCAAAGAGCAACAGAGCCGGGTGTTATCAGTATATCAGTGGCACGCTTACTAGCTCCGAATGACCTCTCCCAGCGGTTTTGTGTAAATGTTAAACAACATGCAGGACAAAACAGAACCCTATGGGACATCATAGGTCAGTAGCCGTGGAATTGAACAGTAATCTCCCAGCACCACTTTCTGGATCTGACCTGACAAAAAGGACCAAAACCACTGCAAAACAGCAAACACCAATTAATTGATACATTCCCACAGCAGTTCAGTTGCCAAGCAGTTTTCAGTTGTCACTAAAAAAAACCACCCTCTTCTGGTTGAGGAACCACACCGCTGCAGAAATATTTGAACTCATTCAAACATAGAAAAGGCATCTAGCGCAGCTTTCATGGGACTGTACCACCACAGAATCCACCTGGGGGTTCACATGTTTGAATGCTTCGCACATTAAAATCTTGAAAATTTGATGGATCCAGCTTTAACTGTAATGATGCATGCTGCAGCTTGCATATCATACTGAAAGGGGATTTTTAAAAATGGAGCCCATGAGCCTTTTAAAGTGTTCTTAGCTTACACGAGGCACTGAGAACAATTCAGTCTTTAAAACTGGAGTCATCCTTTGGTATGAACTTGTCTAGTCAAAAGCCTCTGTGGCAAGAATCAAGCCCACATTATTGAAAAGCTACTAGAAATGCTTTCAGAATCTTCATCCTGTTCAAATTCACATTATCTTCTAACAGGGACAGTGTTCAACCAAATTTCTTCTTTTGTACATAATACATGCGAAATGGGGACACCAGAATAAAAATACAACTGGGACCAGAGAAATGATCCATGGCACATCAGAATAGCCCATATATTGCCACAAACATACAATGATATCCACCAAATCTTATTTCTAGCACGTTTGAACATTATGTGCATAGCCATTCTTTAGGGCAGGGGTGAATGACCTGTGGCCCTCCAGATGTTTGGGCCTACAAATCCCATCAGTCCTAGCCAGCATAGGCAATGGTAAGGGTTGATGGGAGTAGTAGTCCAAAACATCTGGAGGTACACAAGTTACCCACCCCTGCTATAGGGGGCCCATACAGTTTTAACCAGACAGATTTTATGGGATGCTATGTCATACCTGGAGAATGGTCCTACTAAGCTAATACTGCCTCCAGAAGTTTGTTGTAGAGAGAGGGAAGACAAGAATTCATTTTGAGTCACCCCAGCAAAATCTTGTGCAGATAAGATTTTGCTTTGTCTGTGCATGGTAGCACTTGGCTCTGGGTGATAAAGTGGACGAGGCGTCACATCTTTTCCATACTCATCAAAAACCTGTAGACACAATAAAACAACAAAATAATAGCAAATGACCCACCCACCCACACTCCTGCTTCTTTACAGTTCCAAAAACCAATATATTTGCAGCTAACTAAATTTGAGACTGACAGAGCAATCTTACTCATGTCTATTCAGAAGTAAGTCCCACTGAGTGTAATGTGGCTTACTCCTAAGTAAGTAAGTAAGTAAGTATAGGATTGCAGCCTATCCTATGCACATTTACCTGGGCATAAGTCCAACTGAATACAATGGGACATACTTCTCAGCTTTCAGCCATGGCACTCTCTTCCTGGAGCCAACGTCTTCTGGATATCTGCAGGAGCCTGTCTGTGGTGACTTTCAGGTGGTGAGTAAAGATGGGTTTTGTTTTGTTTTGTTTCATTTTGTCAGGCCTTAGTAGATGGTTAGGGCAGTTCTTCTCACATATATTTATGTATGTGTATCTGTGTGTATATAGTGCTGATTGCATGGGTTTTTAAAATGTGATTTTATTGATAGGTTTTGTAATTTGAATTGTTGGGGCAGTATTTTTTGTAAGCAGTCTTCCAGCCCATTGGCTGAGAGTCTCTAATACGAGGATGAAACAAACAAATATGCATAGGATCAACTGCACAGACCTTAAGGGCATAATTATAATCTACATGACATAAGAAGAGAAAAATTGTGCCTCCAGGTCATAGTGATCCTTATTATATGTAACAGACTGGAAAGTGGAATTGCTCTCAAGAAGGAGACCATTGACTACATTCATTGCTGTTTTTTAGCAGACTGATCAGAAAGGGTCAGAGAGTGGGTTTGCATGTCACTTTAAAACCTCTATGGGCCTAAAGTTGTCCACCACCACCACCACCCGCTGTGGCTGGGCACAGCAGGGGTCCAGAGGCACTGCCTCTCCCCTCAACCTCCCTCAGTCCTCCTGTCTGGTATCCCAGGGGACACCATATGGCAGCACTGAGGGCAGCAAGAGGGGATGACAGCTGGGGAAAAGTGCCCAAGTGGCACTTTTGCCAGCTGTCATTTGCCCTTCCTTGCGGGGCCACTACTCAGCTGAATTGTGGCCCTGCTAAGCAACAACAATGTGCCCCATGGCACTGCATTTCCTCAAGAGGAACTGCAACGCCACGGGGCTCATCCCTGGGCCTTTCTCGGTGCGGCTGCCAATCAGCAGAGCATCAGCCACATCAGTTTCCCTGCCACCTCACCGCCCCCGCCCCCCGCCTGGCCGCCTCCCGACTTATCTTACTTTTTGGTGGTAGCGGCAGCAAGGCTCTGGCAGTAGCGGTGGCGTGGCTTGGTGGTAACTACTGCTGCTGCGCATCTCTTCCTTGCCAAGCTCTGAGCTGGACTGGGCGAGGCAGAGGTGCACGGCGGCGTCGGCGTCAGCGTCTGCTGTGCGCCTCCTTCCCAAGTGGGAGGAGGACACACAGCAGACTCCCACCTTGCCCCCCCCTCCTACCACTGACTGGGGCACCTGTGGGCGCCACAGTCAGCGATAGTGGGGGGGCCTCCAGCTGATTGGCCGCACGTGCCACCAATCAACCTAAGCGCCACCTCCAACATTGCCAGTGTTAGCGACGTCGGGTGGTGTGTGTAGGCCAACTGTCAGCGCACGTGGCCAATTGGCCTAAGTACCTTGACCCCCTCCTATCACTGGCTGACAGTCAGCAGTAGGAGGGGGCAAGGTGGGGGTCTGCCACATGCTCTCCTCCTGCATTGGAAGGGGGCACCCGGCAGACGCTGCTGTCACCACACGCCACTGTCTTGCCCAGCCCCACTTGGGGCTCGACCAGTAAGAGGCGTGTGGCGGCGGCAGCCACCGCTGAGCCTCACTGCCCATGCTGCTGCCGCCCCTGGAGCCTTGCCTCCACCAGCGGTGGAGAGTAAGATAAGTCAAAGGGGTGTGTGACTGGGCGGGGGATGGCGAGGCAAGGCAGGTGGGGGGGGGGTCTACTGCTGCATGGAAGCCGATGACAGCCAGTCAAGTGCCGCTGGAGCACTTGGCTGGCTGTCATCGGCAGAGCCTGCTGGCCAGAGCAGCAGCCTTTCTTTGCTGCTTTGGCCAAGTGGCTCTGTGCCTTTTTGGCTTGCAGGAGAGTTAGTGTGTTGTCAGGGTTCGGATGACACACTAAACCTCAATAGGTTAAGTAAACCCTACCGCAAGCCATGGCTTGGTAGGGTGGTTAAGGAGACTCTCAAACTCAAACTAAACCTACCCAGGTTTGGATGACACTTTAAACTTCAGTAGGTTTATCATGCAGGTAAACCTACTGAGGTTTAATGTGTTGTGCGAACCCAATCAGAGGCTCATTCGGGAAAGTTGGGGAACTCCCTGTTATCTCTGGGTGCTTCTAGATGAGGCTTTTATTGTGTAATCACAGTTAGGGCAGCCACTTGGGAATTGCTGGCTGGGGAATGCTGGGAGTTGCAGGACTTTTTTCTGTCTAAACCATCATAGGATTATGCCCTTAAGGAAGAAAAGATGGAATAGTTTTACAATGCCTTTCAATTGCTGGTGATAGGAGTCCTCTGTCTGGAAGCACCCCTAGGCCAGTTACCGGTACTTTCCGACACCAGAGCAATGGATTATTTTAAGAGTGCATCAGAGGTGACTGTGCCATTGCATTTGTGTGGTGCAAGAAGCTTGAGAAAATTGTTTTGCATCATAGTTGGGGTGGAAATTCACAAAGCACAAGAACATTCTTACCCTATGGCAAATAACGATTGTTGTAAGGTTTATGGAAAAATTCCCTTCCCTGTACAAAATGAACAAATGGTTCAGCCAACTTGTGAAATCAAGAGCTTTTGGAAGTTCCCTGATTCAGTTATGGATTGAATTGAACGTTTATGAACATATGAATCTGCCTCATGCTCAGTGAGACTATTTGCCCCTTCTGCCCAGCCAGCCACGTTGTAGTCCAAGATAGCTAGCGGGCACCAGGTTGTGGAAAGCTGGTGTACTCTAACTGCCAGCAGCTCTCTAGGGTCTCAGGCAGTGGTTTTTCCCATCACCTGCTACCTGAGTCTTGTAACTGGAGATGCTGCCAGGAATTGAATCAGGGATCCGCTGCATACAAAACACCCTGTCACTGCCCATCCCTTTATATGTATTTACATTGTGCCATCAGTGTGTAAGCCTTGGTCTTGTGCACTGTCCCTCTGCTCTCCTCCCCCAGTGTGGTTGTAAAGAGATTGGAAGCTTTCACTTCTGTTGGAACTCTAAATTAGTCTTAATGATGTTTGATTGAAACAAGCCAGCTTTATAAATCATGGTTTGAAGTTGGCTTGTTTTAGTAAACCATAGTGAAGACTAACCACAGTTGTGCACTGCACAAAGCACAAGTTGACAGGTACCTGCCCCCAAAGGGCTTACAATCTATAATTCGGCAGATGGGAGATAACTGAGGAAGGTGAGGGAAATGTTGGTAGGGGAGAACAAGAGAAGATTATGTAATTATTTTAATCTCTAGAGGTTAGTCATGTGAATCGATTGCAGCAAAAACAACAGATAGTTTTGTGGCACCTTAAAGACTAACAAATTTATTCTGGCATAAGCTTTTGTGGAATATAGCCTGCATCTGATGAAGTGCACTATAGTCCACCGAAGCATATGCCAGAATACATTTGTTAGTCTTCAAGGAGCCACAAGACTCTTTGTTGCAATGATTTCAGTTACACATACTTAGGCTTAGTTACCGTAGGGTATGGGTAGCAGGGGGTTGATCCAAGACGTCATGGAAAAATTGGTTTTTGAAAGGAGTGAGGGCATTGGCATCATGCAGGTATTCTGGGAGGCAGCTAGGCATAAGGGGTTGGGAGAGAAAGAAAGTGGAACCATTTAAGGGAGCAAGAGACCTTCAGACAGCAGAGGGTGGTGGGACCAGATATGAGCAGAAAGTGGCAAGGCTATGGAAGGTTTTAAATAACTTGTGCAGGACCTGGGAGTGGCCAGGAAACAAGGAGGGTTGTCCTGTGGTCAAAGCAGTGACAGAGAGGAAATGATTCTGGCAGAGGGTGGAGGGGCAGTTGAGAAATTTGGTCTTTGACATATTGAGTTTAAGTTATCAATGAAGCAACTAAGAGGAAGAAAGGCAGTTGGAGATGTGGGATTGGAGGAAGGGAGGAAGTTCTGGGGAAGAGAGGTAAGGCTGGGTGTTGCCAGAATATACATAGTACTAAAAGCCATGGAATGGTAAGAGGCCACCTAGGAACAGTGACCTGGTTTGCATGATCACCACAGCACACCATGGCTTATTTAAGCCATGACAAGTTGCCTATTCAAGCCCAGGCTGTTGCTTGTTGTGTTGTCTGAACCTGGGTGGCAGGGGTTGTTTGTGGGTTAAACAACTCTCAAATAACACATGGTCTGTTGTAGGGTTCTTTGAGGGTAGTTTAACCCTGAAACAGCACCTGCCGCCTGGATTTGGATGACACGACAAACCATGGCAACCCCCCACTGGGTAATGAATATTCAAAATGGTCACTGGTACCTGCAGCAACCCACCACGGCTTAAATAAGCCATGGTGGGCTGCATGATTGTGTGAACCAATGTAGAGAGAGAATAGGAGAGGACCAAGAGCAAATCCCGGAGGGAATTCCCCCATGACATATCTTTAACATAATTCTGAAATTGGTTTGAATATTAATCCTGTTTCTTCTACCATAGCTTTGAATTCTGAATGCTCCTTTCTGATTAAGTGATCTGGTTTGCATAATCACCACAGCAGGTGGGTTGCAGCACATGCCAGCATGTGCCAGGTAACTTTTGCATATTCAAGCCACAACTATGGTGGCTTCTTGTTACGTGTGAACCGAGCTATTGACCAGGTTCGCATAATCACTGCAGCCCACCACAGTCTGTTTTAGGGTCATGGGTGGTTTGTTAACCACTCCAACAACCCACCCTCACTGGTTTTGCATGACATGACAAGCTGCAGTTGCAGCTTGAATATTCAAAATGGCCACCTGTTCACACTGCAGCCCACCGTAGCTTAAATAACCCATGGTAGGCTGCTTGGTCATGTGAACCAGCCCATAGACATACCCTGACTTAAGAAGAAGATTGATCTTAGTAGCTTTGCCTCTTCTCTGAAATGTGTGTAAGAAATTTCTGGCAACTCCAGTAAGCCTTTGTCAACCATTTAGTTCTCCTCTGAAACTACGTATGTTCATTGTTCTAATGTTGCTCCATTACCTGGACAAGATGTTTGCTACTTGCTAGAGAACCCTTGTCCACAGACTTTGCCTCTGAATTAATCAGGATGCTCCTGCGAGCCAATGATCCAACTTTGCTGGCTAGCATAGTGCTAGTGACACTCATTCGTCTACCTGAAGCTGTAGACGATACCTTCTTCATTGTATTTTGCTCTTTTGTGGTCCTGGATTAATAAAATAAGAGGTGAGATTCTGCAGCAGATTAGTAGCTTTAAAATGGGGGCATTTTAATTTGTCAGTTTTCATTAGCGAATATATTTATTATTAATTTCCATCGTTCCCAAAACACTTAGAAAGAAAGGCAATGCTGTAGTTCTTTTCAGTAACTGGCAACAGTAGATTAAGAGATCCTCCCACAGAGTGTGTGTATGTTTCGACATTCTGTTGGCCTGCAACTCTCATCATCCCTCAGTCACAATTGACTATGCTGGCTAGGGCTGATGGGAGTTGTGTCGGCCCTAAAACTGGAGGGCTTCAAGTCTCCCACCCCTGTTAGAGAAGGACTGCCTAACCTGAGAGAAGGGAATGATTTATGGTTGCAGTTGTTTCACTATGTCCTTAACTACAGCTATCTCTAAATTATCATAGCATGTGGTTTCACCCACAAAGCAATACCATGTTTTAAAAAGTACCATGACTGTGGTGGTTATGGGTACTGGTATGAGTACCCCAGTCATCTCATACAAGCTACAAAAGTGGGCAGGTAACAGAAGGCCTGCATGCCATATCTAGTATACCAAGACTTCTCCTTCAGATTGTCAGCTCTTGCTGCTGCTCTACGGTCACTCAGCTGTCATCACTCCAGGAAAAAAAGGGAAGCAGGATAATGGTGGGCCACATATGGCCCACAGGCTTTATGTTAATCTGCATTATTGTAATGCTTGTGCCCAGAAACTCAGGTGGTGGCTAATTCACCATAACACAATCATCCCTCATTTGTGAAGTGGGGAAAATAGAAACCTACTTCACAGAGTTATTGTGTGAATAAGTTAAATGAGGAAGCTAGTTAACCATCCTGATCCTGATATCATCATCAGGAGTGGGAGAGAGACCCCACCCTCCTGCCTTTCATAAGGTTAGACTTTTGGTAGGAAGTTGCATAAATGGCATGTGATGGGGAAGAGGAGGGGAAGTACACCATTACAGATTTAGGATGCTTCCAGTTGAAGCTGTTATTGTGCAACTGCCCTTCCTTATTCATGGAATTTTATGGGGATTCCAGACACCCCCAACTCCCATTTATAATCCTCTTTTGTTTTGCCATTGCATCTTTTGTCTTTCTTACTACAGAAAATCCATTAAGGAGGGAAAGACTGAATAACTGCACAATGCCTTCTAACTGGTAGCAGTAGGAGCCATCTGTCTGGAACCATCCTATATTCTTACCCTCATTTTTTTAAAAGGATAAAATGGTTGTTAGAAAGCAGGTTCTGGAGATCATGACCCCATTTGGACATAATGCTAAACTAGGGTTTAGCTTTAGCATTATGTGAATGAGCCTTGGGCTAGTCAGCTCCCTCCTCCTCTGGAATGGAGGAGGTCGAAGCTTTCTTTTCTATTTTAACTAACCACAGTTGAGCATTATGTCCAAACTCAGAAAAAGTGAACATAAGAACATAAGAAGAACCATGCTGAATCAGACCAGGGGTCCATCTAGTCCAGCATTTTGTTCACACAGTGTCCAAACAGCTGCCCACAGGATCCCACAAGCAGGGCATGAGTGCAAAGCACCCTCCCACCCACATTTCCCAGCAACTGGTGTACATAGGCATACTGGGGGCAGAATATAGCCAATCAGGGCTAGTAGCCATTGATAGCCCTCTCCTCCATGAATTTGTCCAATTCCCTTTTAAAACTCTTCAAATTGGTGGCCATCACTACATCCTGTGGAAGTGAATTCCATAGTTTAACTATGCGCTGTGTGAAGAAGTACTTCCTTTTATCTGTCCTGACCCTCCCACCAGTCAGCTTCATGGGATGACCCCAGGTTCTAGTATTTTGAGAGAGAGAGAGAGAGAGAGAGATGTCTCCCTATCTACTTTCTCCACACAATGCATAATTTTGTACACCTCTATGATGTCTCCCCTTACTTGCCTTTTTTCTAAGGTAAACAATCCCAGCTGCTGTAACCTTTCCTTATAGGTTGCTCCAGCCCCTTGATCATTTTAGTTGCCCTTTTCTGCCCTTTTTCCAACTCTACAATATCCCTTTTTAGGTGCGGTGAGTTCTTATGTTCAGTTTTCTGAGTTAAGACTAACTGAAGTTAGTCTTAACTATGGTTTATTGAAATGAGCCAACTTCAAATAGCGGTTTATGAAATTGGCATGTTTCAGTAAACCATAGTTAAGATTAACCACAGGTTAGGGCTTGGATATAATACTGGACTTTGGTTCATTGAAAATGGAAGTGAAAGCTTCCAATCTCTTGTGTGTGACTGTACCAGAGCAGAGGGGGTGGGATGAAGCATGATCCCAAAGTTCAAAGGGGATGGTAAACATAAGGATGTTTGGGAGGTTTTAGGGAGATGAAAAAGATAGGAAAGTTGGGGACTAACTACAAATTCCACTAGAGGGTGTTGGTTATAGCCAGGCAGTGGATTGTAGGTTATAGCCAGGCAATGGATAGTAAAGTATGGGCACTCCCCTATGTGAGGAGCATGTTGGGAGGATGGAGTGTTTAGATCTGGGGTTGGAGAAGTTCAGTCCAGTCAATAAGGAGGAATGGACAAGTCTTTTGCAGTTAATTTTTTTCTGCCAGGAGTTTAAATGTTCTGTATTGTATGACAATGTAGGCTTTACTTTTATGTCATAGTCTGCAGTGGCAAGAGGAGAGGAGACCTCTAGGTGCACAAGAAATTATAATTTATTAGGCCCTTCTCTACAGCCTGCAATGTGCCTTCAGGATAGAGTAAAATCAAAACACCAATAATAACAAAGTTATTTACATTAGGGCATTTTATTTTAGGTTTTTTTTTTAAAAAAAAAACTAAAATAAAAATAAGCATGATTGATGACTTCACTAGCTATATGATTGGAGAATGTTTTAGGTTCCTATATGATTACCACATGGGATATATGTGATAAGGAGAGCCAGTGTGGCATAGTGGCTAGAGTCTTGGACTTGGACTCGGGAGATTCGGGTTTTAATCCCCCCTCAGCCATGAAACTCACTGGGTGTCTTTGGGCCAGTCATTGACTCTCAGCCTAACCTACCTCACAGAGTTGTTGTGAAGATAAAATGAAGAGGAGGAAGAGGAGGGTTCCTTGCAGGAAAAAAGGTGTGTGTGTGTGTGTGTGTGTGTGTGTGTTATTTATTTATATATATGAATGAATGCTCTTGTGTCTTGGCCCAGTTCTCTTCTGCATACTGCATGTGGCCAGCCACATTTATCCCCATATTTTAAAATGAAAGGTTTTAGGGTAGGATAAAAAATAGAAGCACCACACTTGGGTGAAACTGAAATTCAGAGCTACCTCGCTTCATCCCAGCTCCCAGCCGAGAAAGCATTAACCAAAAGGCAGAGAGGTATGTGGGAAGGGAACCTTATAATACAGCCTTCCCCAACCTGGTGCGCTTCAGATGTGTTGGACTACAATTCCCAGCATCCCTCATCTGTCTGGGGGATGCTGGGAATTATAGTCCAACACATCTGAAGCGCACCAGGTTGGGACGGCTGGCATAGAATTTATGCCTTCTCCCACCCACCCACTCACCCACCCAATCTCTCTGGTGAAATCTCACTCTCTTTTCTCTCTTAGATTCAGGTAGGTTTATTTTTAGTGGTCCCTCCAAAATTCAGGAGAGGAAGAAAAAATTCATCACAAAATAATGAATTGGGAATGTCTTCCTTTTCATGGTTCCACCCAACAGATCATTCCGTCCCCAACTCAGCCTTTGCTACTTGCTACAGCAACACAAATGGCACTTACACACTGATAATGATGCTCTGCCTCTTGCCCCTGCTGATCTGGACAGAAGGGGGCACACCACCATCCGACATGGTCAAACTGTAGTATTTGTCTCCTGGTAGGATGGCAAGGAGAAAACTTGGGTCCTCTGAAGTAGCAGCAGCCGGTGCAGAGGATAATACAGTGAAGTGCTACCGCTCAGTGTCTGGGCCACTGGGATGCTCTGCTTTAAAAGTGGAGCACCGAACAAGAAATTCACTACAGTGCTTGCTGCACTCTCAACAGCTGCTGCTTAAACAAGAAGCTGTTTACATGGTAACCATGGCAGCTACCTCTTCAGCATGCAGCCATGTGATTGGCTGACAGTGAGAGTGAAAGAGAGAGAGAGAGAGAGAGAGAGAGAGGGACTAGATGAAAAGATAGATTGGAGCCTGTTCTTGCTGGGTAAACAATAGCTGCATTTCCTTGAGTTGCCACTAATCTGTTCAGTAACTTCAGTTCAAGAGATTTTATTGCCATGGTCAGTTACGAATCATGTAAGTGCTGCCACTGGTTCCCCTCCCCCCACCGGGAATAAAGAAAAGCGATACAATCCAACCTGTCTGTGAATTTGACCTACGTACTCTTGTCCATTCTCGCTCTGTCCTGCACTCTTGACTTGCCAGTAATGCGATGCCGTCTCATCTACTAGCTTTTTCTTCCTTGGGATTATGTTAGATTCTCCCTGTATGTTTGTCTGCATCAAAAACTCTACTGTCGCTCAGTGGCAGAGCACCTGCTTTGCAGGCAGAAGGTCCCAGGATGAATCGCTGGCATCCATTTGAAATAACAAGGAAGCAGGTGATGGGGAGTACCTCTGCCAGAGACCCTAGGGAGCTGCTGCCCATCAGGGTGTGGGTGGATAAATAGTCGGACCTGCTGTAAGACAGTTTCCTATTTTCTTATGAAATAAATGACATACTTTCCGCGCCCACCCTACTACAATCTAGAGCAGTCTTTCCCAACACAGTGCCCTCCAGTTGTGTGGGACTGCAAGTCCCATCATCCCTAGCCATGACCATGCTGGTTGGGAATGGTGAAAATTGTAGTCCAACACATCTGGAGGGCACCAGGTTGGGAAAGGCTGTTCTGGAGGCAAATTAATTACCAGGTAGTGACATCTTTCTTTCGCAGACCAGAGACTTTCCTTCTTGGGGATACCTGCCTTCCTAGAGTTTCTATGTGCCACAGCTATACTTGTTGCCAGAGAGAGGATGCATGCAGATGTTAAGGGTGGCTCTTTGTATTACCACACAACAGCCATGGCTCTGTTGTACTTGTGTGTGTTCATGTGGAGCGGATCCATGCTTTCTGCATTGTGCCATCTACTTGTTTCATTGTGATCATTGTATATGCAACACAGCAGGTTCCGGAAGAAAGGGTTATTATTACACCATATGCACGGTTTGTGCAGTTGCAAAGCCTCTCAACTTCAGTTTATTGTGTCCCACCACTCTGCATTGTTCCCCTGCTTCCCCCCACCCCCATGCCTTTGAATGCTTTCACCAGCATTGCGAGCAATCTTGGCACAAAGCATGCCATTGTGGTAAGTGTGGAGGCAATTTCTACATATAGCTTTGTTACTATAATGCAGGGCTGGGCAACTTGCAGCCTTTCAGATGTTTTGGCCTGCAGTTCCCATCATCCCTCACCATTGGCTATGCTGGCTAGGACTGATGGAATTTGTAGGCCAAAACATCGGGTGGGCAACAAGTTGCGCATCCCCACAATCTAATGGAAGATGGGTGATGCTTGTGTAGCACTGGTGTTGTGGTCTGCTGAGGATTGAAACAACAGCCTCATAACCTCTGTTTGGTTTGGGGGTGGTGGTGTTGTATTCTTTTCCATTTACCGGTAATTACAAATAGTTCTCTGTTACAAACAGTTGCATTTCATTTGAAGTTTTTGTGGTATGTTTCTTAATATCTAGCAATCCTTCCAAACGTGTTCCCTTTCATGCAGCTTAAGCCCATGTGTGTTTATTCTGGAGTAATTCCCATTGAGTTTAATAGCATTTACTCCCAAGTAGTAAGTGTGCATATGGCTGCATCCATGCAGCACAGTCCTGTGATGTTGGGACGGGAGTAAGTCCAATTGAACTCAATATGGGACTTACAGCAAAGTAGGTGTTAATACAGTTATTGCTTTAAGCTGCAGTCCTAAGCACACTTACCTGAAAGTAAGACCCATTGAACATATTCTGATTTAATGTTGAGTAAAGATGCATAGGATTGTGCTGTTAATTACAAGTCTCAATGCTGACAAAGCCACATCACTAGAGCTCTTGTGGGGGCAGAATTGTCCACACATCCCTTCAGTGGAAGTGGGAACATAAACCGAGTGGGAGACAGGGAGAGAGAGCATTTATAAGGCTGCCCCACCCTCTTTATCTTTGCAGTGGCTTCCCCCTCTCTCTGAGCATCAGTGTGCATCTCACTGGTTGCTGGTTAAGGGGCTGAGTAGGAATTTTTTAGTGAACGCTGATTAGATTTTGATGCACCCTTTTCACCTACTGCACACTGTTTGTCATTTGGGACTGGTTTGATTTGGCTAATTTGGCTAATTTGAGCTTGAATTTGCTCACAGTTTAGCAGGCAGTCCAAGCACTGAGATAGGTCAACAGGCTGCTTTGATCTGTCTGATGAGCACCCTGAGGCACCTAGAGGCTGAAGACATCTGACTGCCTCATTGCCAGCCAGCTGGAGAGGGCTGAGGAGGGAAGCAGCCCTTAGGCACAGTAGCTCTCTAGCCCATCCAGTGCTGGCTCACCTTCATGGTGGGTAGGCAATGAAAAGCCTGGATCAGCATCAGGTCAATCTGATGCATCAATCTAGAGTGGAGTTGCCCAGGAAGGGACCCTGGGATGTAATCTGAAGTCCCTGCTGTAAAGGGGGCTCTACACATATCTGTAGGCTCATTACACCTTTGCTGTTTGTTAATAAAGTTGTGGCCCCTTTACCCAAAAGTGGTGCCTCATGTCTTCATTTGAGGGGGGAGGGACAATGAGAGCCAAGCATTCCAGAAATGTTTGATTTAGCACCATAAAGTGACATGCTTTTACCTGCAATCATATTTGCACTACGGTGCAGTTGGGGGCAGTGGTTAATCAGGCAGTAGTAATGTATTACTACTAATACATTACTACTAATCTTTTTGGAGTACAAAATCTTCCACTTTAATATACAGCTAAGAACACCTTGAGTTCTATAAAGATATAATGCAGAAGTCTATACACGTTTCAGGAAAGAGAAAAAAGCCCCACCTGTCAATTATTAACTTTCATTATTGAATATTTTATTTGACTATTGCAATGAGGGGGTCTTCTTGTATGAACCTTTTCCCCACCTAATATAATGATACAATCATATGATCACAATTTGTTTTTATTCTACCTTCCCCATATGCCTATATGCAATGTCAATATGAGATCTATTGTTTCTTGACCTACGTTCTACATAGTGAGTCTATTATGTTTTTGAGACTGATGAAATAGCTTAGTAATTTTGCTTCATCCTCTTCCTTCCTTAAAATACTGGAAATTTAGAGTAGCCTTGACAGTAATGAATGTTTACTCAGACATAAGGCTCGCTGTGTTAAATGTTGCTTACTCAGAGGTAACTGTCTGTGCATATGATTGCACCCCTGAGATACCTTTTTGAGGAGAGACCCCTGATGGTATCTCTGAAATAATGTGCTTATTTACACACATACAAGTGGAGCGGGTAATACAAGGACACAGAAGCAAGCAGACACAGGATGGCTTAACTTTTACTAAACCTGAATCAGTTGAAAATATGCAAGAAAACACTGCTCCTGTGGCTGGGTTTAAGGGGAGCTGACTCAGGTGATTGACCAGGTGACAGATTTGTGTGTGGCAGCCACAAGCTGAGTGCACATCTCTCCCCTCAAAAGCTGAGACAAATACCGTAGTTCATCTTCACTTGTAAAGCTGGCAACACTGATCTGCATGGCCAACATTGTGTTAACAGCTGGTGTCATTGTTTTTAATTTACAGGAAAATTTACAACATCAGTTCCCATTCAACAAACTGCATGTGCACGCACTGGGCCAGTGTTAAGGGTAGGCATGGTTGGGCACACCTGCCAAGGGACCACACCCCAGCAGGGGCCCACTGACAAGAGTCCCCTGAAGTTGCTCTTCCTCTTCACCATTTGCAACCTGTTTGTTCACCTGCCCATCACTCTGGCCCAGACAATGGTAGTGGTGAGGAGGAGGAGCAGTAGATGCCACTGCTTATTTGCTTACTGGCTCTCTTCTTGTCAAGCAAGCAAGTGGTAGCAATAATGAGAAAGAGGAGGAGGAGGAGCAATAGCAGATGGTGACAATGGTGGTGAGAAGCTAGCTAGACTCATTGAGGGAGTGGGGCCAAGGGCCCTCAAAAACCTGGAGCCAGCACTGTGTGTATGTGTGTGTGATTGTGAGCAGACCTATGCGTGCATATTTATCTGCTTATATAACAGGCATAGATCATGCATGCACATTTTGCATTAAAATCTGAAACAGGCTACAAATGCAATAAAAATATGGTATAGCCTGGCCACTGTAGCCCATGCATTGGTAACCTCACATTTAGATTACTGTAATGTGCTTTATTGGGACTACCCTTGTGCTTGATCCGGAAGCTGCAGCTAGTGCAGAATGCAGCAGCCAGGATGCTGAGTGGAGTGCCCGGCTGTGCACATATTACACCGGTGTAGAAGCAACTGCACTGGTTACCTATTAGTTACCAAGTCAAGTACAAGTTCTTGCTGTTGGTATATAAAGCCCTGAACAACCTGGGACCTGGCAAATCGCCTTCCCCAGTACAGACCTGTGCCATCATTAAGATCATCTGAGGAGGTCTTGCTGTTGTACCATGGCCTGCAGACTGCCATCTCGCAAATACCAGGAAGTGGACCTTCTCCATGGTGGTGCCCACCTTGTGGAATGACTCCCCCCCCCCCAGTATCTTGGAGGCACCAACTATAATATGTTTTAGGTGCCAGTTAAAGATCCATTTCTTTACTGAGGCATTCCCTGAGTGACTGTGCTCCCTAGTCTGTAATTATGTGTGGTGGTTTTAATTGGTTTTAATGTTTTATTAATGTTTTATATAAATATTTTTTAATATTTTTTTTTTAAATTTTATTTAAATTTTTTAAACAATACAAAGAAAATAACACACACATATAACTAATATTGTGCTCCCATCACCATGGGACCAAATAATCCAATAACTCTATAATTGTTCATTATTCCAAAAATACAACATATCTTGACAGGGTAAACTCCCTTTCCCCTTTTTAAACACATATTCCAAAAATAAACCCCAAATATCCTTGAAAATATTTTTCTTTAATTGACCCCTTTTGCATTTAATATTACAAGTCAACATATCATTCAAAGCCATATCCCATACTTCTTTATACCAATCAGTAATAGTGAAAACTTGCTGAATTTTCCATTTCCTTGCTATCATTAGTCTACCTGCCGTTAACAAGTTTATAATTAATTCTTTAACATTTTGAGGACCAATCACCTTTTCCGTTATTGATAGCAAAGCTAGTTTAGGACAAACCTCTAAATCAGCTCCAACAATTTCTGATATTTCCTCAAAAATCATTTTCCAAAAATCCATTACATTTTTACAACTCCACCACATATGAGCATATGTACCCAACTCCTGACATCCTCGCCAACACATTGGAGAACATTTATTATCTATTCTATTTAATCTCATTGGAGTCAAATACCATCTCCAAATTAGCTTATAAAAATTCTCTTTAATTCTTATAGACATATTTTTCAATATTCGCCTATCCCAAATCTTGTTCCACTCGTTCTTTGATATTTCCTCTTCAAACTCTGTATCCCAAACTATTTTAAGATTTTCTGCTTGCTCTTCTGATTTCTGCAACATTTTATATAACATCTTTGTAAGACCCCTAGCTGATGCATTTCCTTCTACGAGTTCTCTGGACATTACCAACTGCTCAAATGCGGTGAAATCCCTTTCATGCTCATGTCTCCTCTTCCATTTCTTACCCCATTGTACTAATTGAATTAAATTTAACCAAGAAATTCTTCCTGCCCCAACCCTATCAATTATTTGCTGTCTTGTCTCCATTTTTTCCAGCCAATCCATTAAGCTTATCACCTTTTTCTCTCTAAAAATTCGTTCTAAATGTCTAACATTCTCGGGAAAATCTTCCATAACCACCACTGGAGTAAGCGGGGATATACCTGGTAAAAATATTTCCTTATTTCTACCCCAAATTTCTAACATATTTTTTAAAAAGGGATTTTCTAATCTTTTTGTCATAATATGTCCTTGTTTTGTAAATAAGAATTTCTCCACCCTATTACCCAATTCAAATGCTTCTATTTCCCACCACATAAAATCTTTTCTAGCAATAATATCCATAATATATCTAAGTTGATTAGCTATATAATACCATTTTAAATTAGGGGGACCAAGTCCCCCTATTTTTTGAGCTTTATATTCTTAGTAATCCTTGATCTTTTCCCCCCATTGCAATAGCTATTTAACATTACTTGCCACTCTTTGATTTCTTTCTCTGATATCTTATATGGTATCATTCTAAATAGAAAATTAAACTTCGGTAAAATCTTCATTTTAATCAAAGCTATCCTACCGAACCACGATAATCCCAATTTTTTATAATCCTCTATTTGATTTTTAACTTCATCTTTTAGTTTTTTAAAATTCCATTCCCCTATTTTATCCATATCTTTTAATATATCAATACCTAAATATTTAATTATATTTTTTATCTTTATATCCACTTTCCTTTGTTTAAATCCCCTTTCCTCCAGTTTACTATATTTAAATGTCATTATCTCCGATTTAGCCCAATTAACTTTTAACCCTGTTACTTCTCTAAATTCATCTAAATGTTTCTCTATCCAATCCCAATTTTCCATAGGCCTTTCTAATGTTAACAATATATCATCTGCAAAAAGGTTTATCTTACATTTGACCTCTATCCCTATCCCCAGTAATTTCTTCTCCTGTCTTATCGCATTCGCTAACAATTCCATAACTAACACAAATAATACAGGGGAAAGGGGACAACCCTGTCTAGTTCCCCGGCCTAGGCTAATAGTTTCTGTTATTCCATCATTTACAATTACCGACGTAACATTATGAGTATATAATTGATTAGTAATACCTATAAATTTTTCTCCAAACCCTATAGTTTTTATTAACATCTTTAGTGCAGGCCATTCCACACAATCAAAGGCTTTAAAAATATCCAATGCAAGAACCCCCGCTTTCAAATTATTTTTCTTTATTAAATATATTATATTCAGAACCCTTCTTGTTAAGTCTGCCATTTGTCTTCCTTGAATGAAACCGCATTGATCTGTCCCTATATACTTATTTAGAAAACTATTCATTCTTCTAGCTAAAATTGCTGTCAATAATTTAGCATCTTGATTAATTAATGATATTGGTCTATAAGAACCTGGTTCTGCTAAATCCTTCCTTGGTTTCGGGATTAAAATAGTCAAGGACTGTTTCCATGATGGGGGGATCTCTCCCCCCTGTAAAATATCATTAAACAATCGTTTTAACTTTGGAATTAACATTTTTTAAAAACTTTATAATATTCCGCCCCCAGACCATCCAATCCTGGCGTTTTCCCCGTTTCAATTTATTTATAGCATTTTCTATTTCAATTTCCGTAAATGGTTGCTCCATTTTCTCTCTATCTTCATCCTGGATTTTTATTTTTAAATTTTTCTCGATATATTTTCTACTCTCAGCTTCCGACCATTTTCCTGCCTTGTATAACTCCGTGTAATATTCATGAAAAATTTTCAATTTATCCTTTAATAGATTATATTCTTTACCCCTCTTGTCTTTAATCACCCCCACTAAACTTTTTTCTTTTTTTTTTGTGCTAATCTAGCCAACATTTTAGAATTTTTATTACTATTCTCAAAATACTCCCTTTTTGTATAAAGCAAATTCCTTTGTACCCTATCCAGTTCTTTATTCTCCAATTCTTTCCTTTTACCCTGTAATTCTGCAAAAATCTTCTTATCCCTCTTCTCTAAATACTTCTTTTCCAAATCCCTAATCTCCCCCTCTAGCTTTTGATAAAAAACTTCTTGTTGTTTCCTCAAATTTATTGCCTCTCTCAATCCTGTTCCTCTCATTACACTCTTCATTGTATCCCATATTATCGCTTCAGTACATTCTTCTGTTTGGTTAAATTCCCAAATTTCCCTCAATTCCTTCTCTATTTTTTCTGTTAAATGTTTGAAACGAAAAATATTACAATTCAATCTCCATCTTTTCGCTTCTCTATAATCCTTATGTATCTTCAAATCCATATTAACCAAAGCATGATCTGTAACTTTTATCACTCCTATCTCTGTGCCCAAGACCCTTGAAAACAGTGTCCTGGACACAAATATAAAATCTATCCTAGAATAGTTCTTAGTTGCTGTTGAGTAAAATGTATATCTTTCCTCATTCCCCTTGACCCCTCTCCAAACATCTAGCAACCCTTCCTTACTAATTAACTTATTCAAGATCGTTAAATTATTTCTCTGATCTTCTCTCGTCGGATTGGATTTGTCTTTTCTTCTATCCAATACCATGTTAAAGTCCCCAGCCATAATAACCCTTTGATTTTGAAAATTACCCATTTCTTTAAACACATGTTGATAAAATTCTCCTTGATTTTGATTGGGAGCATAAACATTAACTATAACATATTCTTCTCCTCCCAAGGTCCCATACATTATAATATATCTACCTGTACCATCCTTTTTCACCTTTAAAACATTAAAACCACAATTCTTTGAAATTATAATTGCTACTCCTCTTGATTTAGATGATCCACATGCTATCTCATATATTCTAGACCACCTCAATTTCAATTCATTGACTCCTTTCCTTGCCTGGTGCGTTTCTTGCAAGAATATAATATCTGCCTTATCCTTCTTAAGAAGTGCTTCTATTCGCCTCCTCTTAGTAACTGAACCTAGCCCCTTAACATTTAAAGTTGAAATTCTTAACTTATAATCCATCTATTAACATCATTTTTCCTTTTTTGGTCCCCAAACGTGAATATACTAAACAATAACATACCCATTAACCCACCCCCACATTCATCTAAACTATCCCCCCTGCTAAGCCAGGGCAACTTGCCCCACCCTAAACCTACCCACCTATCCCAGGGGGGGGGGGAAGGACCCATCACCCGCCCGAACAGCAGCCCCTCATTCCCTCCCGGATAACTTCTTTATAACACATTTTCTCTTTCTTTTTTTCTTCTCGTGCTGAAACAACCTCTTATACAATTCCTCCGCTTGCTCCTTCTTCTGCCAGTTGACCCATCAATTCTGGACCCTCCGCATCATCATGAAGCCCCAACTCTCCCAGCAGGCCCATGCTTTGGTCACATGATGAGATCTTGTATCTCTTACTGTTCCACACAAAAGTAAGAAAGACTGGATAACCCCAGTTGTATTGTAATCCCTTTCTGATCAAGACTGCTGTACACGGTTTAACACTTCGCCTCCAATTAATTGTTTGCTGACAGAGATCATTGTAGATTTGCAGAGTAGCTCCCTTAAAAGCTACTTGACCTTTCTTTCTGATCGCTTTCATGAAGACATCCTTCTTGTATAAATTTGCAAATTTCATTACAACATCTCTGGATGTCATACCACGCCTTAATATTCCCACTCTATGCACAATCTCAATGTCCATATCATCCCAAAGATTTGTTTCTCCAGAGACAGCTTCATTCATCCATTCCAAAATACTGCCTCTTAACTTATATCCAGTCTCCCCCATCTCCATGGGGAAGCCTCTGATCCGAATGTTGGAACGACGTTGCCTGTCTTGCATGTTGATCATCTGTATTTCCATCTCATTAAATTTCGTTTCATACTTTTCAAAACTTTTTTCATCCTTCGCCTGGAGTTTTTCCACCTTATCAACTCTAACTTGCAGCTCTTTAATTTGAACCCCTATCCGATCCATGGACTCTCTCATGTGTTTCATATCCTCCTGATGCAGTTTTTGAAATTTCTCAATTGCTTCTGTATGTTTCTGCTGGCCTGTTTCCATAGAGTTTTGAAACTGTAATAAAAGCTTCTCCCAATCTGGTGCTGCCCCTTTTAGCTTAACTGGAGATGTTGTCTTTGGCTTGGCACCAGCAAGGAATTTGCCAGCTGAATCTGCCATTTTTCCGCCCTTCCCCCTCGCTGTCTCGGAACTTTCACCACCTCGTAGCTTCTTTTCAGGACCCTGTTGCTCAAATTGATAAGAAAGCTCAGTATCTCTCGTGTCAGGGATCCTAATTAGCCTTTTCAAACTGTTATCCGAGGGATGCACCCGATCGCGTTTCCAAAGAGGGGGTAGGGACTTTTTCACCCGTCTGGAGCTCATAAACAATCCAGAGCAAAGCACAGCAAAAAAAAAAAAACTGTTCTTTTTATTTCCTTTTTAACTCTGCATCTGCATACCTTCCAGAAAGCAAACAGCGAAGGAATTTTAACTCACGATTTGTCTTTCCTGTGTATTTTGCAGATGTTATCAAATCATTCCGGGAGCTCTGCAGAAAGCTACTGCTCCATAGCTGGCTAGGCTCCTCCCCCATAAATATTTTATATAAATATTTTAGTAAGTATGTATTTTAATGCATATCATGATGTATTTTAAGGTTTTTAATTTTCTTGTAAACTGCTTAGAGATATTTTAAAATATGGACAGCGGTTTATAAATCTATTAAATTGTTAAATAAAAGGGAAATATTGTTTGGTCTAGCTCCAGCCCTGCTCATAGACTAAAATAAATTATTTCGTAGTGCTCAAAGAAGAGCTAAAGATATCTGTGAACAAATGAGAAACAAAAACATTTATTTCCTCTGAAGTACCTCACAAACTATTTGCAGGTGCATTTAAGTACCTGTTTGAAGTCCGTTATGGAATGGATATGGGTGAATAAACTGAAACACAATACATATAAGATGGAGTTGCTTATGCTGGATTTGCCTGCCTGAAATAGGGTTACACTCCCCCTGAAAGGCAACATTGACAGTTTGGGAGTGCTCCTGGGTACCCTGATGGTAGCTGTGGCTAGGAGCATGTTTCATTAGCATCAGCTGGTGTGCCAGTTGCATGCACCTCTTTCTGGATAATGAGGACCTTGCTATGGAATTTATGCCCTGATACAACTTCTGTCACATGTGGAGCTGCCCTTGAAGATAGGTGACTTAGAAATATCAGCAGGTCCAGAATACAACAGTCTGTTTGTGGAGTATATGATAGTGTCATATTATGACACCAATTCTGCAAGAGCTGTACTGGCTTCCAGTTAGTTTTCCAGACTCAGCGTGCGTTTTGACTTTAAGGCCCTCCAAAGCCTGGTTACAGAAGGAACTTAGGGTGGCCAGGTGTCCCCTTTTATAGAGGGCAATCCTCTGGTAGCCATTCAAGTAAAGAGGACTGTGCTCTTTGAAGGTGTCCTCTATTGGAAGGGCTCTCCTGTCCAATTCCAGTTTAAATATAAAGAACCATTAGAACTGTTGGCCATCAACAGTTAGCACCTGGACAGCAGACTGAATAGGCAGGCACATAGGTCACCTGGTCACATCTTCCATGCTATGGTGAGATGTACTCTATTTTGCCTTAAATTATATTAATTATTTCTAAATTTGCACCTATACATATACATTAGCATATGCAACTGTTATACAATTCACTGTCCTCTTTTGTCTTCTTTTTTGGTGATGCATTTCCTCTCTTTCCCCCGCTTTATTCATAAGTGGCCACCCTATGTAGCATCCCCACCTCCACGCACAGATAACAAATTTAGTGCTCAGGCCTTTTTACAGATCCCACCACTGAGGAAAGCAAGACTGTCAACCTGTGGAACTCCCTTCCAGGGGAAACCTGGCAGATTTGCACCCATAGCCCATTTGCACCCATAGCCCATTTGCACCCATAGCCCATTTGATTTTACTCTATCCTGAAGGCTCATTGCAGGCTGTAGAGAAGGGCCTAATAAATTATAATTTCTTGTGCATTTAGAAGAGTAGTAAGAATTATTTTAGGCCTTTTAAACTGTTGATCTCTGTTTATATATGTTTTATACTTGTATGCTTTTTGTAATTTCTTTTACTGTTATTGACATTTCTGTTTTCACTGTGTGTGTTGTACACTACTTTGGGAACAGTAAAGTTCAAAAGCAGCCTAGATAAATAATAAATCATGCTGATGCTTTTTTTTTTAAAGCATCAGCATGATTTATTATTTATCTAGGCTGCTTTTGAACTTTACTGTTCCCAAAGTAGTGTACAACACACACAGTGAAAACAGAAATGTCAATAACAGTAAAAGAAATTACAAAAAGCATACAAGTATAAAACATATATAAACAGAGATCAACAGTTTAAAAGGCCTAAAATAATTCTTACTACTCTTCTAAATGCACAAGAAATTATAATTTATTAGGCCCTTCTCTACAGCCTGCAATGAGCCTTCAGGATAGAGTAAAATCAAATGGGCTATGGGTGCAAATGGGCTATGGGTGCAAATGGGCTATGGGTGCAAATCTGCCAGGTTTCCCCTGGAAGGGAGTTCCACAGGTTGACAGTCTTGCTTTCCTCAGTGGTGGGATCTGTAAAAAGGCCTGAGCACTAAATTTAAAAAAAACCCAAAATTATTGATTCAGCTGTCTCATGCAGTCAAGACAGATTTGTTACTATGAGGAATGTGAAAGACAAGACTGAATTACTGTGAGATTTGAAAGAGACAACTGAAATGCTCTTAAAGAATTGTTAAGTGAACACTGCAATAACTTGCAATGCATTTGCACTCCAAGCAGGAATCAAATCTCAACAGAAAAGAACTTGTTCAAGACATTTTAAGCATAGACAATTTGATTCTACAGAAAATGTCCGCCTTTGAAGTTTTATCATTTATCAAATGAAAACCAAATTAAATTGATGCATCCTAAGTTTTGGATGATATTAAGAACTGATATATGTAGATATGACATATGCAAAGGGGAGCTTTTCAGGAACTGAAATCAATAAAAAAGATTGAAATCATATTCAGCTTTGGATTATTTATGCAGATTGGCAGGTGTGTTTTTTTTTTATGGGGTGCTGCTTTTATTTATAATCACTGTTCTTCTTGAATATTATTGTTTATATTGGTTGTTTTATCTTGTAAACTGCCTTGGGAAAGTTCCACTGTAAAATAATACTGGATGCTGAAATATCCTTCACTATTTTTATAGTCTATCAAGAGCGTAAACTAGAAACCTGTTAAGTTGTGTTTTGTTTTTTTTTAAAGCACAGCCCAATTTTATGCATGCTTACTTGGAAGAGCCAGTGTGGCATAGTGGTGAGAGTGTTGGGCTGGGACTCAGGAGATCCGGGTACTAGTCCCCGCTCAGCCATGAAACTCACTGGGTGACTTTGGGCCAGTCACTGACTCTCAGCCTAACCTACCTCACAGGGTTGTTGTGAGGATAAAATGGAGAGGAGGAGGAGGATTATGTAAGCTGCCTTGGGTTCCTTGCAGGAAAAAAGGTGGGGTATAAATATAATAAATAAATAAATAAATAAATAAGTGATTCCCACTTTATTCAATAGATACACAATAGACACACCCACAAAGAGACTTGTGTCACCTTAAAGATTTATTGTGGTATAAGCTTGTAGTATTATTCTCTGTCAGATTTTTACACACACATACATGGGTACAGAGGGGGGGAAATTAAACATTGAGGCCAAAAGGCTATGACATTTAGGATGTGCAAGCCAGGCTGTAACATTCTTGTGAACATAGGGGGGGAAATGACGAGTCAAGACGCTTAGTTGGTGTTTCACTGGGCCACGTTTATTTACATACAATGAACTGCAAAGGGATGGAGTGCGGGTTATTCTACTCGGCCTCCTAGGCCGCTCAATCGTACAAGTGGGCGGAGCATCCAAAACCGGGAGGTGGCGATGAATCCGCCGCTGCCCCATTTCCCACTTTACAGTGATGGGAGCCTTTGTTGCATCGCCTCCTCTCAGAGTCTCACGACAACAAGCTTGGCGAGAACAAAGGCCTCACAGGCGTTCCTGATCCCCAGCTGTCTGAGCCTACGGACCCATTAACCTGAGGCATCCTGGAACCACCTGTCACCTGAATGGTGCCAGGTATGCTCACCTCATCTTATCAATCCCCTAACCTGCACTTACCCGCCACAGAGAGGGACCAGCGCCTGCTTAGTCCCCTCTGCCTGGAACTAGTTCCAGCAGGGCCCTTTGCAGGTCTTTGATAAATATGTCATTACCTTAATCAGTCAAATGCACTCCATCGGTGCGGTACAGCTCCCTCCGCGCCAACACAATATCGGGATGGGGTACATAATATCCTTCCCCACCCAGCCCTTTAACAATTTCTCTATTAACCCTTCTGGCGGCTCTGTTCATAATCCTGGAGCTTGCGTTGCCCCTCCAACAGTAGCGTGGCAGTATGTGAGACCAAACAATCCGAGTCGCTGGCCATCTTTCCTTGATGGTCCTCAAGTCTGCAAGCGCTTGCAGGATCATGGCCTTACTCCTGAGTAAGCCCAAATCATTCCCCCCAAGATGTAGCACCAGCAGGTGCGGGGGTTGCTCGTTGAAGCCAGGCCGGAACAGGGTGGTCAGTAGGTTCTGCCACTGCAAGCCGTGGCGTCCCAACCAGTGGATGTCCGCCATTCGTTCGATTCCCAGTTGGGTTCCTATGCCCGAAGTTCCAACCCTTCGAGCTGCCCAGAAAATGAAGCTGTGTCCGCACACTAGAACACGCACCAGCCTGGCCCCTGAACGTTCTGCAATAAAGAAACAGAGGCCGCAGTATCGCTCATAGAAATTTGCGTACATAAGACCGGTAGGCCTGAGATCGCCAACGCCCCAAGGCCTGTACTCTGTCGGCAGGGAAGCCCACTGCAGCAGCCGTGGATGCCGCCCCAATATGGAAGGAGTGTGTTCCAAAGCGCTTGTCCCCCAACCCCAATGCTCCCAATGCTAATTTGGCTACAGACCAAAACTGGAACTTCGTGAGTGGTGAGCCATCTGTATGTTGGAACAGCGGGCCATCATTTTGGCCCCTGTTGTTGATATATGTACGCAAGGCAGTCACCGGGCACAGTTCTGGCTCTGCAGCATGGTAGAGAAATACCCGTATTTTTCCGTGTATAAGACGCCCCCATGTATAAGACGACCCCCACTGGGCAGTTTTGCAACCATGCGGTTCTCTCCTTGGCTTACTTCCGTGTATAAGACGACCCTCAATTTTTAGTCTAACAATTTTAGGAAAAAGTATAGTCTTATACATGGAAAAATACTGTATGTCAGTCCCCCTGGCTAACTGGTCCGTTTTAGACCTGCGCAAGTGGATCTTTACTCCTGTTGAGATAAATGTGAGATCGGAGTATTGCAGGGCATGGCCCGATGTATCTGCTCTGGACATAAGCACCAGTTCAGATATGCGGAATGCACCAAAAAAGGCTGTTAATGCCGTGGCGTGGAACAAAATTGCCTCGTATTTGGAGTTACATATGACTGGCCATTGTGCACGCAGGCCCAGAAGTACCTCTGGGGATACGGGGGGTCTGGCATCTGGTAAAGAGGGATTTTGCCGAGAAAAAATTCATAGACGCATATGAATGGAACAACTATCTTTGTTTTGTAGCCAATATGCCCCGACTAACGTCTGCAATAAACATTGCTTATTACATTAAGACATGAACCTGTAAATTATATTTCGTACAGTTTTGACCCTGAAATCTTGAAATTCACTACCTGCCCTGTTGTAGGCCGCCCGCGTACTAGGCTCCAGGGAACTCACGATGGCATTTTCAGCCATAGACCTCCAATCTGCCAAAGATAGTCTGGCATCATTACAGGAAGTTCAGAAGCCCATGGAGCAAGTTGTCTGAATCTTTGCATCTGATTTCAGGATAATGCGTCAGCAATTCCGTTGTCTAACCCGGGCACGTGCCGAGCCCGGAACAGAATGTTAAATTCAAGACACTGCATTGTGATGTCCCTCACTAAACACATGACGTTGTTATTTCTTGAGGTAAGTGAGTTAACTACTTGAACAGTGGCCTGATTGTCACAACGAAAATGTACCACAGAATTGGAGAGCTGCTCCGCCCAGAGATGTACAGCAATGTACACTGGGAACAACTCCAGAAACGTGAGATCACGCACCAATTCCGAAGATTTCCATTGCTCTGGCCATCTTTTAGCACACCACTGTTCCCCCCAAAACGCCCCGAAACCCAAAGTTCCAGATGCATCTGATTGGACTCTAAACTCGGCATCTAATAGCCTGTCCTGCCTCCAAAAAGAAATCCCATTGAACTGTGCCAGGAATTTGGCCCATATTTGGAGGTCTGCTCTGATGGACGCAGATACTCGGAGCCTGTGGTGTGGTCGTGTCAGGCTCTGCATGGCATTACACAGGCGGCGCAAGAACGCCCTTCCTGGTGCGATTACCCTGCATGCGAAATTAAGATGGCCCACCAATTCCTGTAACCCTCGTAGTGTGATCTTTTTTAACTACAGTGTATTGCTGATTTTTTCCTGCAAAGCTTCAATCTTCTCCCTGGGTAGCCTGGAACACTGTTGCATTGTGTCCAATTCTATACCCAGAAAAGTTAGTGTATCTGCCAGTCCCTCAGTCTTCTCGTGGGCTAGTGGTACCCCAATTGAGTCACACAGCACGCGGAATTGATGCATAAGTTTCTTGCATTGGTTAGAGCGCTGTGGGCCGGCAAATAGGAAAAAATCAGCAATACACTGTAGTTAAAAAAGATCACACTACGAGGGTTACAGGAATTGGTGGGCCATCTTAATTTCGCATGCAAGGTAATCACACCAGGAAACTATAATTCACTTAATGTACGTGATAATTCAGCCTATTTTGGGCTCTATGTATTATTTGAATCAAAACACAATGGCATCCCGATACTAAATATTTACACTGGCTTATCTGCCTGCAACACTAGCAAAATTTCCCTTTGACATAGTTAAAAATTCATGAAGGGTAATTCCTCAATAAGCAAACATGTTCAGGCAAGTTAAAACTACATCTCTGTTTCAGCTTTAAAAAGGTTTATTGTGCTGAGTCATACTTGCATGGTTATACTGAAATCCCATTGCCATTATATATTGATTTGCAGTGCAATATTATACATGCCTACCTGGAAGTAAGCTCCATTGAGTTCAATAGGACTAACTTCCAAATAAGTGTGTATAGGATAATAGCCTGAAGACAGGGAACTCCAAGGGATGGCATACTTAGGCTGGAATCCTATGCACTCAGTTGGGAGTAACCACATTGAATTCAGTGGGATTTATTTCTAGTAAACATGCATAGGATTGGGCCACACAGCTGCAATGCCATGCACCCTTACTAATGAGCAAATCAGTGGAACTTGCTTCTAAGTAAACTTGCATAGAATTGGATTGCACAACTACCTAGGAATTTCTGGCTGTACTATTTTAAAAGTCAAGTCAAGAAATGAGGGAGAGGGGCAGAAGGGCTGGTAGGTAACTAAATGTTTGCAGATGAGAAATGGGAGGAGGAACATATGGAAGAAGAAAGGAGGAACAAGGTGGTACATTTTGAAATGGGGTATAGAAAGGATCAAAATTCCCAAACCCATATTAGTGTAATCCATTTATTAGGCCAATGAAAAATGAGCAAGTTTTTGAGATCTGGAGATACCTTACTCAGGCAAGATGTTGGAGCAAGTGATTAAAGCATCTCCCTAAAGCGTCCTAGCTAGCAATAAAGCAAGGTAATAATGTGTGAATAAGAAACAAATTACTGAAGTTCTATTTAGTTATCAGCTTTCTAGAGCAAAGAACCTGAGCAAAAGGACCCTTTAACTGCACTGTACTCAGGCCTCAAAGCCTGTCCTACTTAGACTAATTGATTAACTGGAAGTTCTCTCTCCTCCCCTAGGTCATGCTGGAACATCCAAAGCCATCCTTTTGCACCTTATCCATAATACAATAGCCAGAGAGTTCATATTCTAATCTTACAGCAGTTTTGTAGGTCAACTAACATTTACTGGTCCACCATTATAAAACTGGCTGTAGTGTGTTGGTTGGTTTATGAAGCCATTGTATTACCAACTTTATTGTATGCCTGCGAAACATGGACTATCTATAAACGTCACTTCCACCTCCTTGAAAGGTTTCATCAACGTTGCCTCCGGAAAATCCTGCGAATTACTTGGGAAGATAGACGAACAAATGTCAGTGTACTGGAAGAAGCAAAGACTACTAGCATTGAAAAAATGATCCTTCAACGCCAACTTCAGTGGACTGGTCATGTTGTTCGAATGCCTGACTGCCGTCTCCCAAAGCAGTTACTTTACTCCCAACTCAAGGATGGAAAGCGGAATATCGGTGGTCAATATAAGAGGTTTAAAGATGTTCATAAGGCTAATCTAAAAAAATGCAATATAAACATCGAAAACTGGGAAGCTCTGGCCCATGAACAATCTAAATGGAGGTTGGCCTTTCACAAAGGTTCCATGGACTTTGAAGAAGCCCGAGTGCAAGGTGAAAGGGAGAAACGTGCTAAGCGAAAAGCACATCAAATGAATCCTTTACAGGACCATCTTCTATCTGGTAACCTGTGTCCTCACTGTGGGAAGCTGTGTGGATCTAGAATTGGCCTCCACAGTCACTTACGGACCCATCGCTAGAGTCTACACAATCTTCTTTAGAATTTCCTCCTTTTATCCTGGAAGACAATCTTACTCGGTCACGAGTGATCGCCTGATGATGATGATGAGTGTGTTGATCAGTGGTTCAGTAAATGTGGATAAAGTTGTACGTTGGGCAAGAGATGAAGCTCAGGACTAGTCAGCACCGCTGGACAGCTGCTAAGTGCCAACTCCCACTAGTGCTAGCACCTCAGCACTCTGAGAGGATTCACTAGTGCTAACACTAAACAACCACCCCTGCTGCAGAGAGGGGAGAAGACCCACCCATGCCCACCCAAGCATGCTGCCAAGACCCCCACCCCCACCAGGAATGAGCCCTGATGAAGCGTCACCCTGGGCCAGTTTGGATGATACTTGAAAAGTTTTGTCCAGCTCTGTGCATGGAGTTGGTGTGCCAGTCCTGCCATGCAGAGATGGCACATCTGAATTACAGCCACTGTGCATAAAATCCTATGTCTGTATGCCAAATCAACTGTACAATTTTGGCCTACCTGTATAGGATTTTATGTACACAAGATGTGTGAACAGAAGGTATCTTCAGACGTTTTGGACTTTCACTCCCAGAAGTCCCTGCCAGCATTGTCAATGGTCAGGAATGCAAAACATCTGGGGATCTTCTTTCTATCCATTCCTGATGTAGGACATAATTTGGATGTGCTGCCCCTGCATGGACATTTGGGGCTGGCACACCAGCTCCACACATAAGGCTGGATCATATTTTTCAGGACTTTTCCTAAGTGCTGCCATATCTCACACTTACACTCTGCACAAATCTCCTTAACTCTGGTCAACCAACTTGGTCCTGATGTGAAACTTACCCCCAAGCCCACCCTGTGTTGTTCAGGTGTTGTTGTTTTACTGGTTTGACCATCAAACCCATATTTTGTCATGTAAGCAGTATTGAGGGGCTTTAAAAGGCAGTAAAGATTCTGTCAGGCTCTGTCTCCCAATCCATCAAAATTCTTCCATTGCCAGAGACTGCCCCTGCCCTGCCCCATGTGCCAGGTTCAATTGGCTCCATCCCTGGATCAGTATTTTTAAATGAAAAAGTTGACCTCTTTAGTGCATCCCTATCAAAGGGGGTGATCAGTGTTTGAAGGTGGTTGAGTGAAATTTCCTTCAATGTAGGAAACTTTAAAGTGTCTTATGTTGTTTGTAGTACACAGTTTGCAGACTGAAACTCTGTACATTGTGGAGCGAAATTCTTCGGAAACAGGTAGTTTCGCCAGTTCAAGATAGCTCAGCTTCCTGTTCCTGCATCTCTCTCTCTCTCTCTCTCGCACATACACGTCATGCATAAGTGCTGTTCAGAGGGCCGGACTAGAATATACGTGAAATACTTCACGTATCTCTTTGCTCACTCAAATTTAAATAGCAACCGGGGCAGGGAGGCCGACAGGCCGTCATGAGCGGGACAGTGGCGGGCAGGCAGGGAGGCAAGGCTTCAACCTTCCACCCGCGCCATGGTCCCAATGAAACCCTTCTCCGCCTGCTACTGGGACCGTCCCACGTTGTTTTTTGACGGTAAAAAGCAGTCGCCACCATAGGGGTCGGATCCCCTCGCCCTTCAGGAAAAAACAATCAGGCTTGCGCCTTGTCTATCAAATGTTTTCACTGCACAAACTTGTTCGAGTAACTTTATTATTTATTCGACGTAAGTCAGGAAGGTATTTTTGATTTCATTCTTAGGCGTGTCGAGAAAAATGTGCTGAAGAACATCTACGAAGAGCGTACGGGTGGGCGGAGTATCGAGCAGGGGAGCATAAAGCTTTGACTCGCACCAGGCCGGCCGGTTGCCTTAAACCGAGAACTTCGGCGGGCCCACTTTCTGTTAGTTGACTTCCTGTCAGCCTTGAGGAGACGGGAGTCCCGTTTTGGCTCGTGACTGGCGTGACATTTTTAATTTTTTTCTTTTAGTGCACTAGGACCATGAGCCCACCCTTCTGACTATGTCCCGAAAAGACCGTTTATACAGTTAGGAGGGCGCGGTGTGTGTGCGCGCGCGCGAGGCCGGGGTCTTTCTCGAACGCCCAGCGCTGAAAAGCGGCCGCCGCCGTCTCGTGACTTGCTGAGGCGCTCGCCGAGAGAAAGCCAGGCGCGGGGCGGGGGAGAGGAGAGGCGGTGTCGCGGGCGCGCCCACCTCCTTTGCGCGGTGACGTTGTGCCTCTTCCTCCCCCTGGTGGCTCCCCGCTCCCTCCGCCTCCTTCCATCCACCACTGCCGCCTCAGAGACCGTGACCCGCCGCCGCCGCCGCCGCTCCTGCTGCCCTTCCGTGCTATTTCCTCCTCCTTCGCCGCGGCGGCGATGTGACTCCCCTCTCCTGGCTCGGCCCGCCCCAGCTGCGCGGCGAACATGGCGGAGGTGAGTGAGAGCCGCGGGCGGCGGCGATGAGGGGGATGGAAGGAAGGGGGTGGTGGGGAGAAGAGGAGGAGGCCGGAGGGGAGGAGGAGGAGGAGAGGAGTCGAGTCGGGGCCCGGCCGGGAACTTGTTGCGCGGCCACTGCCAACCTCGGTGCTTTCGCTTCCCACAAGTTAGTTACAGGGGGTGTGCGAGGAAGGTCCCAGGGCCTGGGTGGCGTGTTGCGTGTGAAACTCGCTCCCCCCACCCCAGCCGAGGTCCGTGAGGACGCACCGGTCCTCCTGGAACTTGGGGGCATGGATGGAGGGGCGAGTTGGGTGTGAGGGGTCGAGGAAAAAGCATTGGCTTCTTCTTTTTCCCCCTTTGGGGGTGGAGGGAGGGGGTTACTTACTATTGAGAGAGGGGGAGCGGGAAACAGGAGCTCTTCCTGTGTGGGACAGTCAGGATTCACCCAAGTTGCCCTCTCTTTTATTTCCGGGGGGGCGGTAAAGGGGAGGAGAGAAGGGATATTTGGGGGGAATTAACTAAGCTTTACTTTTCTTGGGTTTGGGGAGTGAGGATGCACTCATGGTAGGATATTTCAGTCATGTTTCTTGGAAGGGGAAAGAGAGTTGCTCTGAAAATCTTGTCCCTTTTAGAGAGACACTCTGACAGTGAGTGAGAGCTTGTCTTGTGAACACTGTGAAAGATTATTCTTAGTTTAGGTTGCAGTATGATGTATTATTATTTAACCATGTTGCTACATTTGTATTCTTCTTTAATCTTTGAAGCTCAGAATGGTGGTGTAGTCTCTCAACAATGTTTAGGGTAAGGTGATTTGCCCAAATGTCTGAGCAGGGGTTTGAATCTGGATTTCTCAGAACCATACTTAACAGTTACAGTAGTTAGATCACACTAGCTCCCAGCACAACTAAGAAATGAAACTCACTGGGTGACTTTGGGCCAGTCATTGCCTCAGCCTAACCTACCTCACAGGGTTGTTGTGAGGATAAAATGGAGAGGAGGAGGAGGATTATGTAAGCCGCCTTGGGTTCCTTGCAGGAAAAAAAAGGCGGGGTATAAAATAATTAAATAAATAAATAAATGGTGCTGAAATTTGAACATTCTTTGGAACACAGAAGTTTGAAAGTCTTTGGTATAGGGACAAACTCCTGAAAGCAGGCTTCTAAGTTGTCACTCACATAAGCTCAGTTCAGGTGTTTATCTGGCCAGTGATGAAGTATACACAGTGTCACCACCTTGCACCTAAAAAAGTGACGTGAGTGTTCCATGTGGAGTCATCCCCCTGCTGATTTCTCTGGGGTGGAAATCACATGAATAAGACCAGGGTCCAGTTGGCTTCTACATAGGGTGCCTATGCCGCATGTATCTTTAGATATGTGGTGGAGAAAACAGGTGCCCATTTGCTCCATCCAGGTACATTGCATTGCTTCCTAGATAATTGTCTGAAACAGGCCCTTGTCTCCTGAAGTAATAATCATCTTTGGGTGATCATGCTTTATTGCTGCAGGTGTGCAGATTTCCCCTCCATTTACTTCCCAGCCATTAAATTTGTGTATATTTCTGTGTTTTTTAAAGAACTGTCAGTGAACCTCAGTAACTGCAGCTGTAACTGCTCCGAAAAGGTGGTGGTGGGGAGTTAATATTTCTCCTTTCTGGAGTAGCTGGAGACTTGGGGAAGTGTTGAAAAGGTGGAGGGCACTGAGAAGTATCAGTTCAACCCTTAAAAGCTAGAGGACCACATTAACAAGGGGGAGATTTTGGCCCCCTCCTTGCTAGAGGATCACATTAATAAGGGGGAGATTTTGCCCCCGTCTTTGCTGTTTTCCCCCCATTACCAGTGCTTTTCAATTGACAGCTAGGCAAGTGGTCCCTGGCAACTGCATGCAAATTAGCCTGTATGCAGTCTAGCCTCTTCCCTGGTCCCTTTGACAGCTGAAACAGACAAGGAAATTTACCAAGCAAGACTACACATATTGGACAGCTAATATTGGAAAAACCGACCCCCCCAAAAAATAAATATTAAAAATTGGGAGCACAGTTGCACAATTTTCTGAGTCCAAAATATATAAAAAAACCATGATCCCAATTGTGCTTTTTTTGAGGCTCCAAACCCCCCCCCATCCCAGTGGTGAATGAAAAGGGGTAGTGATTGGAGCAGGAGACAAGATGGGTTCTGCCGCGAGGGACACTGAGTTTCCAGCTGGGGGACTGAGGGGGAAGGAGCAGGAGAACAAACCACTGTGAGCCCAGTTGTCTGTTGGGTGCACCATGCGTTGTTCCAGGAACAACCCACACTGCATAGCTTATTCGCATGGTGGCTTGGTGTGACGTGTGAACACGACCTAAGAGTAACAGATCTGAACGTCAGTCTGGGCAAGTAAACATATCCCTTTACCTGGTGCCAAAAAGACATCACACAAGCCACACAAACCTCCCCAGGAAAAGCATTTCAAAATGAAAAAGTCATGTATATGTGCACAGGTGGACTATTAAAAAAATACTATTGGCTACTAACTTTGGATTTATTTGTAAGTCTCCTTTTAATAAAGCAACTTGCCTTTTTGAAGATCAAAGTCAGGAAGTTCCACTTTAAAGGCCAACCATTGCCAGATCAGGTGGTGACTTTTTTTTTTTTTTTTTGGTAGAGGGAGTACTTCTTTCCCAATTTTGGTTGATGGAACGTATCAGTTTTCAACATGTATCTTCCCTTCTGAAACATCACACTTGGCATGGAAACTACTTCTTGTCACAAAAAAATATTCACAACTTTATACATTCCTTAGCTAAGTGAAAGCACCCATTTTAGTTGATGTAATAAGAAAAGGAGTGGGGGCCTTATTGTTATTTTCATTTTCTGTGGTCAATACAATACAGTGTTCATTGTGTAGTCAATATTTATAAGGCCAAAGAAAGACACAATTTATTAAAATATCTTGGAAGTCTCATTAGTCACTATGGAAAATTGGCAGGAAGGTGCTAGACTGGACTAGAAAACTTCCAGTTTGGTGTGAGTTAAACATTTACAAATCTGTTAGAGAAGAACTGCAACATTCTAGTATTGGAACTAGTATACTGTTATCATATGTATTAGCTTTATATTGTTGAATCAGTATATGAGGAGTTACAGTTGCAGAGTAATGTACAAAGTCATTACCTGCCTTTGCTTCTACTTTGTGAACACTTGGGTTGATATTGCTATTCTTCTCAATAAAGAAAACTCAAATTCAAAAAGGCCTTCTAATACAGTATAAATCTGAAGAGACATCATGGAAACCTGCACATTTTAAATAGGACCTTCTGGCTGGGGTATCTCCTGCAGTGGTCATGTAATGTGCTTTAAGGGTGCAATCCTATGGCGCTCCAACCTTGCCTGGGGGGCCATAGGATTATTCGGAATCCAGCTCCGAGGTCTTGCAAGCTCAGAGCTGGGACTCTGAACGCCAAGCCCCAGCTCCCCTCTTGCAGCCAGTGTGGAAAGAACCACACCGGCTGCCTCCCCAGGGTCACAAATTGGCCTCAGAGAGGAGGAAAAGGGGTGTGCCGCGGGGGTGGGGAGAGGAAGAGGCTGGGGACAACAGCTTACCCTGTATCCAAATGGCACCCCAGCCTCCTTCCCTCCCCCCGTAGAGCTTCAGCTACATGGCCGAAAATGGCTGCCTAGATGATATGCAGGACGCGAGGTGCAGCGGTGGCAACGGTTGCCGCCACCGCACCTTGCATTGAATGCACGTAAGCCTCCGAGTTCGGAGGCTTACGTACATCAAGGATGGGAGCGATAGGATTGTGCTCTAGGTCACTTTTGTGATTCTTGGTACACCTTGTCCTCAGCACTTGCATAGAGGCATGGTAAGGATCTGGCTGTTACAGGAAAACAAAATAATTCACAAAGGCTAGTAATCTGTGATGCAAGCAAGCTTGTGCAGTGCAATCCTATACATGTTTATTCAGAAGTAAGTCCTGCTTAATTCAGAGGGACTTACTCCCTAAAATGTGTGTTGCACCTAGATTCCTAATGCCCTTTGGAAAACAACATTTTATTGTGTTAGCTCAGAAGTCTTCATAGATAAGTGCTGTGGTTAGAAATATTCCTTGCTGGAATCATGAATAGTGAACTATAAGTGGGATCTGGGACATAATGTTGCAATGTATCCTTACCTCCTAAAGGGGTGTCGCAGTTCAAGAGTCTAGCCTTATTTGTTTCTTTATGTCTTCATATTGTATTGTTTTTAAGGTCTTATGTATACTGCCTTGAAATCCAGTTAATCCTTTGGTGTAATTTTTTTTTTTTGGGAGGGTGTATTTCTGCAAATCCTGAGCATGCTGATACCTCCCTCACATTTCTTGTTCACTCCATTTTGGCTGCAATCCTGTCAGCACTCACCACCTGAGTTTTCTATTAGAGGGAGTGATTGCTCTTGCCTCTAAAACAGCTATATTTGGCAGAAACTATGTTAGTAGTAACTCCTGTTCGCATAATTACAGGTGTGGACTAACTTTATGTGTTCTAGGTTTTCCCACAGTTAAGAGATTCATCCCTACCCTGAATGACTTATGCCACCATGGTTAAACTGTTTATTTTTTGGAGACCTACGGTAGTTGATGGTTTGGGGTTTTTTAAAAATCTGTTTTGATGTGTGTTCCAGTTCCATCATACTGTTGAACCAATCCAGAAAATAAGTCAATCTTCAAGGCTCAGATCATTATTCAAAACAACGGCCTGGATCCAACATTGCACAAGTGGATGTCCGCTTGCGCAATGGGACCTCTGCTCGTGTCAGAAATTCTCTATCCTCTCCTTCCCCCTGCAGCCCCCCATGACCCACCAAATCTTCTGCAGAGGGTCCCCCAACTCTCTAGAGCAGATTTGGGGGCTGCAGGGGGGGAGGAGAAATCCATACCTCCAGTGGTTTCTCTTCTGCTGGTAGAACAACACCATTGGATCCAAGCCAGTCCTTATCATTTAATTACTTAATTGCCAAAAGCTGTGTGAATTGCAGATATTTTTACTGTATTCCTCTTTGTGGTTTTTGTTGGTGGGTTAATTACTACTTTTGAGAGGTAATATTGACTAAAGAGGTTTCAAGAACTTGTATTTGTTTTTGTATATTTAATCCCTGGGGAGAAAACAAACATGTCTTCCTCTGGGTAGATAGGAAGGCAAACAACGGAACTTTGTGGAATGATTCTATGTATGGAGGCTCTGGGATTTTCCTTTATTTCTTGTGGTTATATGATAACCTTTATCAACCTGGTATCCTCCAGATGTTTTGGACTTCAACTCCCATCTGCCCCAGCCAACATGGCCAATGATCAGGAGTGCTGGGAATTGTAGCCCAAAACATCTGGAAGGCACCAGGTTGGGAGAGGCTGCTATAGCTTTGTCTGGCTTTGTTTGTGGGACATAGGAGTTATAGCACTGAAAACATGGAAGAAATCATAAGTGGTCATGATATCATGAAATTCTTAGACTGGGAAGATTCAAACATAAAACTTTAGCATATGCAATCATGTGGAGTATAAATAACTTGAGAATGAAAAGTGCTATTCTTGCCATTGTAAAAATAGTGGCCAGAGTTTGGAATCTGGAAACTAGGAATCGAAGGATGAAATCCCCATTCAAGTTTGCTGGATAGCTTTGGTCAAGCTACCTGTCCTAGCCTAATTTACCTAATAGGGTGGTTGTTAGACTGAAACACTGTTTTAGGTTCCTTGGAGGAAGGGCAGGATACAAATGTAACAAAGAAGTAAACAGAAATCCCCAAGCCAACAAAGGCTGCACATAGCCTTTAGATTATGGTTTCCTCCTTTCAGGCATACAGTCATGCCTTGGATTGAGAGCATAATTCGTTCTGGAAACGTGCTTGCAATCCAAAACACTCTTATATCAAAACGAAATTCCCCCAAAAAAATTTGTACAGAGATTTTTAATTTAAGCCGTACTACAGTACTTGTATTGCAAGACGTCGCTTGTATATCAAGTCAATTTTTTAAAAATAAATATTTAAAAATTTGCTTGTCTTGCAAAACGCTCTCAAACCAAGTTACTTGCAATCCAAGGTATTACTGTAGTTGTTTGCAGTGGATCTTTGTAAAAAAAAAAAAAAAAAAGAATTTATCATGACATGATTTAAATTGTAATCAGCAACAATATAAATATATATCTAGGCCAGATTTACTTACTTTGGGAAGAATAAAATATATAAAGCAGTTATATATTCTGTAACAAATAAATGAAATTGATTAACTTTGTCAAACTTCTAAAACAATCCTTTTGGGCAGAATGTACTCGATGATACTAATATATTACTGTCTAGGTAGGAAATAACCATGACATTATAGCCCTTTGCCTATATGGATCCTGGCTAAGTTAATTGAACTTGGCTCCCTTTGAAATCAATGGGACGAGTTAGTCCTGACTTAGTTCCCATTGAAATTAATGGAGGTTGCAGTGCAACTAACTTATAGTAAAATCCTATACATGTCTGCTCAGAAGCAAGTCTAATTGAGCTAAATGAAGATTACTCCCAGGTAAGTAGGTATAACATTGCAGCCGTGGCCTGTATCGAACCTTATGTATTTTACTTTATTCTGTTGGAACCTTGCACACAAGTCTTGTCAGTTGATATGATTAAATTAGTAAGAATTCAACATTGAGAAATAGTAAACCATTCAGGGCCCTTCTGTGACTTCTATAAAAATAAACTTTTCAACAGTCTTGTCCTACACTAAAATAATAAATGCACTGAAACTTTATTAAAAGACTATTAAAAGGCTTTACTTTTGAAAACATATTTTTAGTATTTTTAAGGTTTCAGTATGACCTTGTAAATGTTATGTGATTTTCTCTTTCTGAGTGTGCAGAGACAGTGACCCTTTTATTGCTTAATATTTTGTATAGGCAAGAGTAAAGCGTAAACCTCCCAAGGCTAAGGTTCATGACCTTAGAGAATCATATTGTGGAGCAGCCGGAAGAGTTTGGTGACTGTGCTGCAATGGAAAAACATGTTTTTTGCCTAAGTGTGGGGGTAATTATTATGAAGCTGAGTATATCCTGATAGCAGTGAAAAGGTGGAAACTGGCACAGTTTGAACAGAGTGAACCTTGTAGTGAAACTGCTTTTTAATGTTTGTGCATTGTACCTTCAGTGGCTGAAAGATTAACATTTATGTGTGGTCTATGAACTGTGTATGAGCACTGATATTAATGTAAATTTAGAATAGATCACAGTAGATCATTTTCTGCATTTTTCACCTTGCAGTGTACTTTACACTGTGAGTGATATGTAAAACAGACAAAATTTGGCTGTGTTGCAAAGTGAATTCACGATCACTGACATTAATGATATGAAACCCATGTTAATCACATATAGTTGCTATTTGGGTTTCTAAAGGGCCAATCCTATGCATGTTTAGATGAAAAAAGGTCCGCAAACTCCCAGCATTCCCCAGCCAGTATGGCTGGCCAGGAAATGCTGGGAATAGTAGGACTTTTTTTCCCATCTAAACATGTATAGGTTTGTGCCCTAACTTGTCTTGTGACTTGGGTTTAGGATGGGTAATAACTATTTAAATGTAGGTAACTGATTTATTTAAATTACATTCTATTAAATGTATAAAGCTCTTGACTAAAATAATCTCAAGCTTCCCCTTTCATACTAAATGCCTATTTTATTAAAAATGATTCATATTACTTCTGAAGAATGTTCTGTTCTAACCTATACAAGAGAGGTTCAGAGCTGAAAATGCTTCCATATGTCCTGCTCTTTGTAGCTGATGTAATAGAGATAAATATCAAGAGGTAACATGGGGCGTAAACTAGATGTGATGTTGGAAATCCATAGTTGGGATCCTTCATATTTTTTTAAAAGGTAAAACAGGAATAGCCACCCCAACCGCAACCTTTAAAAGTGCCTTTAAGGGTGGAACTCGTATTTAAATCATAAAAACAGTGCAGGGAGGAAAGGTAACTCTTCCCTCCACTGCAAAGCCACAGTCCAATTTAGGGGAACCCATGGCTGTTTTTAAAAAGAAAGATTCTGATGATAGATCTCCTGCAGTTTTGTCTAATTGGACCATTTAATGGCTTCGGGCATTCTATGCAAATCCATGAATGAGGGTTGCATCATTGTCATGGGTTTTGTTGAATTTTTTTAGAAGAATGCCACATGTAAAAATAAAACAAAAGAAACCACCAATGGGGACAGGACTAAACCCCTCTGAAAATTTGTTCAAGGCAGGCTGGATAAAAAACAATTATTTAAAAAGTAAATGAATGAATAAAATTGGATTTTTTAAATTTAAATTGGATTTTTTAATTTTAAAATATATAAAAATAAAATACTAAATTTCTCATTTAAAAATAACATAGTTACAATTAATTTCACCATAAACATGCTAAACCTACACTTACAGATTCATAAAAATGAATTATGACTGTGTTACACTCACCCACATTGATAGGACATTCAAACATGGGTGTTCATTTTATTTTTACATTTCATGAAAATAGCTCTGTCCAGTCTAACCAATGCTTCCTGAAAATTTTGGCCTTTTGGTCTCTGTTTCTCTGACTAAAGGCATATGTGCAGGGACACAGGCTGCATAGGATGATTGTTCTCTGCTTATGTGAGCAAAGCTGTGCCAAGCAAGGCAGAGGAGTTAGTTAAGACAGAAAGACACTGACTGGGTTTGGATGACACATCGTGGTTTGTTGTGGGTTATTTAACCTATGATGAGTTGTGCTGCTGCAGGCGCCAGGGTTGCATATGCAGTCCCCACTAGGAGGTTGTCGTGTCATGCGAACCTGCGAAGTGGGTTATGCGAGGGTTAAATAACCCTCGCATAACCTTAAAACTGACCATGGGTTATGCAAGGGTTGTTTTACCCTTGCATAACCCACGCTCGCTGGGTTCTCACAACACTACAGTCTGCCGGGGTATGTGTGTGTGTGTGCATATTCAAGATGGCAGCCCTACTGCAGCCTAATTGTGGGTTAAATAAATAACCCACAGTGGGCTGTTGTGTTGTGTGAACAGCCTCAATATGCCACAGTATGTATGTATGTATTATACATACATACATATTGTGGCAGGGAAAAATGGATTTTTAGACATTGTAATCAGATTTTTAATGTTTTTAAAAATGTAAATACTACGTTTTTCTTAGTAAGTAGGTTAACATTCAATAATCTTGATTTAGCCATACAGTTAATGTCTAAACTGAATCAATGCCTCTACCAGATACATTGAGGTAAAGGAGGCTTTTCTATCCAAATGAAGAAATAATCTGATCATTTCTCAAATATGAATATTTACACTCTACCCAAATGTAGGCATTTCATATTCTGCCCAGCAAATCTATCTTCGACCTATGAGTCATAGATATTTCATTTTTGTTTCCTACTTACTCTTTGTGAGGGCAAGACAGAGACCTGGTTCGCATGTAACAGCAAGTCATGGGTTGTGCAACCATGAATTGCCAAGGTACAGCAGGAGTGAGCGTGTGTGTGTGTGTGGGGACGCTGCCTCCTGCATTATTGTCACTTCCGCTTTACACCCAGCTTTGTAAACAACCCAGGAATGCCTTGTTCCTGGGTTGTTGTCATGATGTGCAAACTCTACACTCTGAGTTGTTTATGGTTAAACAACCCAGAGTTTTAATCCAACAACAAACGTGATAGTTGGGTTAAAACTCTGTGTTGTTTAATCCTAAACAACCCAGAATGCCGGATTCCCACATAATGACAACAATCCAGGAACGGGGCATTCCTGGGATGTTTGCAAAGCCAGATATAAAACTGGAGTGACGAGTGCATGGGAAGCAGTGCACTCACCTGCTCTGTCCTGGCCATGGCTAACTATGGATTATTTAACCCATAGTTAGATGCGATGTGTGAACCAGGACACCACAACCCACCATAGTTTATAAGCCACGGTGGGCTGCAGTGATTGTGCAAACCAAGCCAACAACAGTCCATGGGTTATTTGTGTTTTCCCCTCCAACAAGCCATGCCACCCAGGCTTGGATGACATCACAAGCCATGCCCAGGTGGGTGATTAGGCAAATAGCATCTGGCATGCGCTGCAGCTTAAAGAAGCAACCATGACTTGTTTAACCCACAGTGATTGTGCACACCAGGTCACTGACTGAGCCTTTTTTCACTTTCAGTGTAGCCATGATCAAACTCTACCCAAAAGTACAGCAAGTAGATATATAAATAAAAACAAAACTAGAGCAAAGCTAATGCAAAATACCAGGCTAACTTGACAGTTTTTAGTAGTAACTAACCAGAATGTTAAAAGTCACAAATTGGGGGAGGCACAGGCTGTGCCTGACAATGTCGCTATCTTAACTGGAAGCCCCTCAGTTAACGCAGGCACCTTCTTTTGAAGAAGGCCAAAGCCAAATAATACTGTCTAGATTATGGACTGTGGCTGAACTAGGCATATTCATCGACCTCTGGATCAGTCTGGAGGCATAGGGTGCTCTACAGAGCACCAGACACGACACTCTGTTCCCATGGTTTTCTCGGCAGATGATACTGCAAGGCTTTGCATGTTCCCCTGCACACTGAAGGGAAAAGCTGCACAGGCTGAAGAAGTTTAAGGAAATAACAACCCACAACAAGCGGTCGGGAGTTGAGGCACACACCATGCCATTTTACGACAAATTGGTGACAATTCTGCTGGACAGGAGGGATGTGACACTTGGCTATACCACTAGCAGTGGCATCCCCTTGTTGCATTCCTCAAGAGTTAGGCATCACCCCCGAATCCCAGCCTTTCGTCCACTAGGGATTCCTCCTCACTGACACCAGGGCCATCAAGGGAAGTGTATGCTTCATGGAGAGAGGTTACCAAGCTGAAGGATCCCTCTGTGGCCTGTGCACCCATCGCAAGTACACCTAAGCAGTGTCACGTCCTGTCAGCAACTGTCTCATCACTGCCTGATGCTGCTGTCAAGGTTCCACCTGTACCAGGACACCTTGATCAGCTCCTAAAGATATCTGCCTCTTTAAGAGCCCCTCCTGTATCAGGATGCCAATTCTCTGCCTCTTTACCTCCTCTTCCCAGTAACGTGGGATTAGGCCTTAGGCGTGGTGCAAAATACACTCCAACAACTGAATTTTAACAATAACTGTTTACTGTAGTAAATATTAGTAAAGTAGAATCACATTAACTTAGGGCAGTGATGGTGAACCTATGGCATGCG
The DNA here is from genome assembly GCA_021292165.1 of Shinisaurus crocodilurus. NCBI lineage: Eukaryota > Metazoa > Chordata > Lepidosauria > Squamata > Shinisauridae > Shinisaurus > Shinisaurus crocodilurus. The sequence continues at coordinate 177,863,452 of CM037877.1, read as the reverse complement.
TGCCACAGGTGGCACGTGTGGACCGCTCTGCTGACACGCGAGCCATAGGTCACCAGGAGAGTCACCTCCTGGCGCCAACACTCCCCGGCGGCGGCGTGAGGCAGCCTCATGCTGCGCGCCCGGGCTCAGGCCGTGACGCGGCGGGCGGGGCCGACGGGCCTACCTGCTGCCTCCTTGCCGGCGGCGCCGCCCGTGCTGGACCCGCCGCCGCCCGTCGCGTCATGTCCGGCGCGCTGGATCCCCGTGCTCTGTTTTGGGGGGGGGGTTAAACAGCCCTGTTGCCCTGGTTCCCCCCCGCCCAAAACAGAGCGCGGGGATCCAGCGCGCAGGACATGATGCGACGGGCGGCGATGGCGGGTCCAGAGGCGGCGGGTCCAGAGGCGGCGGCTTCAGTGGCGCGGAGAACGCTCCGCGCTGCTCAGAAGAGCGACGGGTGGCGGCGGCGGCAGCTTGAGCGGCGTGGAGAACGCTCCGCGCCGCTCAGAAGAGCGATGGGCGGCGGCAGCAGCTTGAGAGGCGTGGAGAACGCTCCGCGCCACTCAGAAGAGCGACAGGTGGCGGCGGCGGCAGCAGCTTGAGCGGCGTGGAGAATGCTCAACGATCGGAGAACACGGAGCCCAGGTAAGGCTTGTATTACATCCCTGCCGCGTGTTCCCATCCAGCCGCCTCATTCTTGCCTCCCAGCTGCCTCATTCCCTTCTAGCCAGCACCTTCTTCTCCTTTCCCCACATTCTCCCTGGCTTCTTCACAATCCCCCCCCCTTTCTCCCAAACGCTTGAGGTCTCCTCCTTTCCCCACATTCTCCCTGGCTTCTTCACAATCCCCCCCCCTTTCCCCCAAACGCTTGAGGTCTTCTCCTTTCCCCACATTCTCCCTGGCTTCATCACAATCCCCCCCCCTCTTTCCCCCAAACGCTTGAAGTCTGCTCCTTTCCCCTCCAGATTCCTTCCCTTCCTCCCCTGTTTATTTACATTTATCTACATTTATTTATACATGAATTATAAACCACTAATCATTTTTAGCATAAATAAGAACTATAAACTTTCTACAGCCTGAAAAATTGCATGTCCAATGCAAAAATTTACCTAATGCAGTGTTTGCAGTCCAAGAATAAAGGTTGTTTAAAATGTGTTAAGCACGTTTAGTTTTCTTGTTTATCTTGCTCATCCTAGTACAGGTTGACTTTTACTTTTACTAATCCAACACCTGTAGAAGCAGGGAAAGTACCCAGAGTAAAGCTTGCCCCATACAATTTCAGTCTGGCATATAATCATATTACAAGTTGAGAATCCCTTATCCAAAAATACATGCGCCTAATTATTTAAAAAGTGTATCTAAATTACCTTCAGGCTATGTGTACAATGTAGTACTATTTAAAAAATTTGAGTTGATGTTTTTTTCAATAAAAAACTGTTTGTATAATTGAAAGCCCTGTTGTTGTGTTTTTCTTTTAAGACAAAAGATGTTAATTAGTTCAGACAACTGTATGAGTTGTTTTTACTAAACTAAAACCCCAGTATTCAGGTTTATTTGCAGTGTTGGCACTTTGAAATAAATAAGTTGGTTTTGTGTTGCAGTTTGGGCACTTGGGCTCAAAAAGGTTTGCCATCACTGACTTAGGGTAATTACACAAATAGAGCTGTAAGATTACAAAAAGCAAGTATAAGGGAAATAAAAGGGAAAATAATGCAAGGTTCTCTAACCTAGCTACACTGTCACCTGTAGGCCTCAGTTAAGAGATTCCTTCTCCAGCCTTTCTCCTAGCTGTTCTGCAGTTCTTTAGTGATAGTCAGACTCTCTTCTCTGTCTGCTTAACTCTCTCTCCAATGTCGCTCTCTCTATCTGCCACACTGCAGCTCCAGATCCACTCTTTATATACACTTCTCCCCACCCCCAGACCTAGAAGGTTACAATCGTGTGACCTCAAACTGGAGAAATGAAACTTAACTCACAAATGCCCCCTCCCATCAGGAGATGTTTGGGCCTACAGGCTTCAACTAACTCAGGCCTGTGTAGGCCTCACTCCTTCACAGCTGCACCTTCTGAAAAAATGCTTCATATGGAATCTGCCACAGAATGGCCTCCTACCACTTCTGTTGAAAGTTGTCAGGAAAAGACAACCAGAGAGCATGTTGTCTGCTCTGGGAGCACATTGCTATTGGCCTTACAAGCTACCACTTCTGATTTAGGGACCAGCAGCCCCACTTACTCCTCCAGTACAAGCAGCCGAAGTGGGTTTCAACCAGTACAGAGGAATCCAGTCGCTACTAGTCATAGGGCATCAACAGCTTCCTCCCAAGCACAGGATGTGGAATGTGCCATTTGTAAAGCGGTCTGGAGCTCCTTTCCAAGGACAGTAGTATCTGAGATTGACCTCCCCAGGGATGGTGCTATGGATGTTTGTGGGTATGGCATGCCAGATCCTGCCCTTCTCCTGAAGATCCTTGTGTAGCAAGTGTCCCAGGAAGAGGAGAAGCTCACACACCACACAATAGCGGATCTCGATGAGTTTGTGACGCGCTCCATTACCCGTACCAGCGCACCTCCGCCTGAGGAGTGGCTTGCACTGGAAAGTACAGTTCTTCCAGAACCAGCTGAAGGTGGGGGTGGTGAGACACCACTGCTGGAACAGGATTTGATTGGTCTATTTGCTGAACAGAGCAACCCCACTTTTACCAGACTCCTGCCCAGGGCAGGAGAGCAGGAATTGGCAGAAGATGAAGGGGAACCTGTGAAAGAGCAGCAGCTTCTATGAGTGGAGGAGCAAAGAACTCCTGCTCCACGAGAGACTGCCAAACCACAGGAACCACAGAAGGAGTGCACAGAAGGAGATGCGCCATTGACTATCGCACAGAGAGTGGCATGCTTGAGGAATAAATGCAAAACCAATCATGTGCAGCTTGCTAGAGACTTGATTCGTGCCACAGAATGTGTGGTGAATGCACATATGAACGTTTCAAGGAACTGGACACCAGGGAAGAGAGGTGTAGAGTGAATGGTGTAACCCACACAAACAGGAGACCACATCACATAGCTCAGAGCATATGTGCTTCTGGAGAGTCAGTAGCTACTGCTCTGTGCGAAAGCATGCATGCCTCGGATCGTACTTTTGAGTGGGCCATGGCAGAATGAACTGTCGTGATGGAAAGGTAGACTAAACTTCTACAAATGTTAGTGGCGGCCTTGTCAACAGCTGTTCCAGGACATCCGGCTCAAGCCACTTACCATCCCTACCCCTATGCCTCCCCCCTTCCACAGCAGCTGCTTCCTCCTCCCAGTCAGGGTTAGTTTCAGCAGCATGCCTGGGTTCCTGTAAACATACAATCCTGTCACCCCTCCAGTCGCTTCATCCACCACTTCAGCCTGTGGCTCCTGGTGTGTGCTTCCCAGAGCCACTGTTGGGAATGCAACTGCAGCACCACCAAGATAGGGCAATGGGCCAACAAGCAGGCCAGGGTGCCCAGCAGGCCCACATTTGGATGGAAGAAAAAATTCCCCAAGAGCCTCCAACAACTCTGATTAATCCCCCTTCCTTCCCCCATGTAATGATAGCCCAAATTCTGTCCTTTCTTTCCTTTCTACTGCTATCTTTCCCCCTGTCCTACTAATAATTACGTAGCAGAGCTAGAGTGCAGAAACTTGAATGAAAGAATCTGGTGAGGTCTCAAGGACGCTCCTAGCCAGCACTATGCAACAAAGTTTACAGTACAGTCCACCTAGTTGAGGAGAAGAGAAGGGTGGAGGTCAGTTACATTTTCAGTTCCATAGAAGCTGCAAGAGCCATGGGACTAGAAAGTTCACATTTGAAGCGGATAATTGCCTCCCCCTTGTAGAAAAGTTTGATGTATGAGGCAGAAAAGTACATCACAAGGTGTTATTCAGGAATGATAGTGGTGGGTGGGGAGGTTATGTTAGAAATAACAATGTGCTTTCTGTTCGGACCCCCTGCCTTTCCTTCCCCACTTTGTCATCCCTCCCTAGTGTGCCTCTTTAAGAGCCGGTACACACTATTTTGCAGATACCTTTATCAAAATGAAAGTAGAGCCTACTATGGGATACACCCAGATTTGCTTGCTATCATGCGCAGAATACTTATACTGGAGAGCACGGTATTCAGGGCCTGTCAGTGCAGACTTGAAGGTGTGGGCATGAGGGAGAATCGAGAGCCTACTTAACTGCTTTGTCACAGCGCACAGCACCACAGGTTCTTGGTAGAGGAAATGTATTTACCCTCACTCCATCTCTTTAGCATCCTCCCCCCCCCCTTCTCCCTCCACACCTTTCCCCTCCCACTGCTTTCTTGTGCCTGCTTGCTTCTCCTCCACTCAAAGCTATAAGTACTGGTGACCATAGCTTGCACCTCAACTTTCAGAGTCTGAGAAGAAAGTATGGGCACCAATGCTGTAGTCATGACCACCATCTGCTTAAGTCTACAGTGTATCCTCAAGTATCACATCTGTGGAGGCGCTGTTCAAGGGGCATTTGAGGATCTGTACAGTGGCTGAAGTCTTGGAGCAGTTCTGTAACCGACAGTGTTTCTACAGCCTGGTTTTGCAGACAGTTGTAGATGCAAAAGGCAGGTTCACCAATGTGTATGCTGGTGTTTCTGGAAGAAGTCATGACAGAGCTGTCTTTTGGAATTCACCTGTGGTAGATAAGCTAGCCTCAGGCACATTCTTTGCCACTGCCCCCTGTAATAGTTAATGGGGTCCCCGTTGGCCTCTCAACCTGGGCAACCAGGCTTTCACACTTCAGCCTTGGCTCATGGCACCGTACTGTGTTCCAAGAACCCCCAAAGAAAGAAAACTTTAATTACTACCATAGCAGGGTGAGACTAGCAGCAAAGAGAACATTTGGGCAACTAAAGTCACGATGGCACTCTCTGTACATGCTTCTGGATGTTAAGGAAAACCTAATAGCGGATGTTACCATTGTGTGTGTCATTCTTCACACTGAGGGGTGATGTGTTCCTGGAGAACCCCCGCCTTCCTGGACCCAGGGCTGAGAATGATGCCATCCTCATTGATCCCCAGCGCCAGCAGGCTGCACCGCACCCTCTGAATCCCCACTCAGAAACAGCATCATACCATGAAGCGTGAGCAATAAGAGCAGCTATAGCTGATTTAATCTAGGACCATTATTCACATATTGTCCGTGGCTAAGTACTATGTGTTACTGTGCATGACTGTTAGGTGCTTCCCCCTCCCCTGCAACCAAATGAAGCACTTGCCTTCCTCATACAGTAATACCTTGGATTGCAAGTAACTTGGTCTGAGAGCGTTTTGCAAGACAAGCAAAAAAATTTAAAAAAAATTTGATAAACGAGCGTGGTCTTGCAAGACAAGTGTAGGGATGTAACTGCTTGCCTCGAGCGGGCGTAGCGGGCTGAAATCGGCCCCGCTCACGCCTGCCAGAGACTCGCTTTGATATAAGAGTGTTTTGGATTACAAGCACATTTCCGGAACGAATTATTTGTGAAAGAATTCAGCCTTACTGAGAAGAAGAGTTAACTGTGAAAAGGCCTGTTCCTCTTTTCGGCCTCTTGTCTTGAGATGGTCACAGCAAGCTGAGGTGGTTTATTACCTCCTCATCAAGTTGGTACTGGGCAGTTCTGTGCTCAAGGCCATTTGGCCTGCCAGCTAAATTGGCCTCAATAATTCTCAGCTGAGAAGAATGTGGAAAGATGCCCTCGTCCTGAGACGGGGGGGGAGGGGCTAGATGGTGGGACTTGAGTTTATTGGCTAAAACAGATCTGCCCAGTTACCAAGGGAGGAGGTTAAAAGACTGCCCCAGAGAAATCATCTTTGTCTTCTGTCCTGGTGATGTGAACTGTCCATGGGGTGGAGGCTGTGGTGATCTGGCTGGATTTCTGCCCCAAGAGAGACCCCCTTGGCTTGGGTAAGAAGCTGATTAGCTAAAGTTAGCTTTTGTTGTTTTTCTTGGCTGTGATCAAATGAGTCTGTATTAGTCATTTTGCTCTTTGTTTTATCCTTACCCTTTCCCCCTTCCCTCTCTTGATACTATTCCTTTTAATAAACTTACATCTACCTCAGTTGAGCATGGTTTCTTCTAGTTTGACTCAGTGCTAATTTCAGTGCCTCAGACCAAGTGACTGGCTACCTAATTGTGTTTCAGGTTGGAGAAGCTGTAATAGAGGGTCACGGCTTGCACCCTTATTCCAGTCTTCTCCAATGGATCCGTGAGGCCCCCTTCCTCAAGCTGCAGGGGATGACTAAGGGGTGGTGGCAGCCTACTGGTAAGGTTTGACCTGCCTGCCTTGCAGGAGTGGAGGAGGATTATTGCCTTTACTCCTTCACAGTATTTTGTAATCCATGCCAGTTTTGGTTTTTTGTCTAAAATACATGTAGGGAGCCTGCAATTGCTTTGGAATGGTAAAAGTATTGAAAAGACAGGAGGGGAGAGGGTTGGAAAACCGGTGAGTAATGGTGGGTGCTTTAATGTGCTGGGGTGGTGGTGGAAGGAAGCATCACAGCAGGAGGAGAGGCTTGGCTGGTCCGCATGGTGCTACAAGTGGGAAGTCAGAGGGGTAGGGTGGAAAAGGGGAAGAGGAGGGGTGGAGGGAACCATTGCAGCAGGAGGAGGGGGAGGGTACATGGGTGAACGAAATGGGATTGTCCAGAAGATGCAGTGATCAAGTCCCGTGGCTCCTTCCAGTACTGACTGAGGGCAGCAAGGATGTTTTACTGTTCACACAAGGCTCCAATGGGAAACAGGTGGCCTAGGGGGTAGCGGGGGGAAATGTTGTTCAAGATGAAGCAGTTGGCGCGGGAGGGGAAGGGTTTAATCGGCACAGTATGAGTATTCCCAGGAACAGACGACGATTAACACATGCCCAGACAAGAGCAGACCAGTGGCAAAAAGGCTGCTGATGTAGTGATGCCTTGCCCTTCTGTGCTGTAAAGGCTCCAGGGATATGTGCTGGGAGCGCGCAAGGAGGGCAGAGGAAAGCTACCCACTACCTGCAAGAACAACGCAGCGTTCGATTGTCTGGTGGTGGGACCATGGTTTAGTTATGGGTAGAAACAACCCACTCTGGGTTAATTAGACCAAGAACTGTTCTGTCATGTGAACTGGGTCATTATGAAATGTGAGCACCCTCAGATGGCTGTGTTTCAAGTGGCAGCCCATGTGGTTGTTTTCACATATATATATATATTCTGCTTTGTGTAACTTGGGAAACTAGAAAGTTGCAACAGCATCTGTTAAAAGTTTTCCTAACAGATCACTTTTATTGCTTATACAAAATATGAGGTGGATGAAATGCAGCTTAGATAAATTTTATTATTATTTTTTCTGTGGTGCAAATATATTCTGTTCCTACTATATTGAACTCTTTAACTACGGGTAAACATTATGGTATTTAATCAGATGCTGCCTTTGTTGTGTTCTGTGTTCTTTAGATTTATATATATTTTTAAAAAGACTATGGTGTGCATTTTTAGGCAGTTATATGCTTGATTTAAATGCAGAGGTGAAAATAATGTAATACTAAGTGTAATTCAGAGTATTTCTGATGTATTGCTAAATAATTGGTGTTGCTCACCGATAACATTTTCTTTTTCTTTCCTCCCCCCCCCCCCCCCTTCTGGATAGCCTTCTGTTGAGTCAGCAAGTCCAGGTAAAGTTTTATTTTGATACTTACAAAGTTTTTGGGGAAAGTGAACACCTTATTTAAGTTCTCCAGTTAAATATTTTATGCAGGAATTAACTCCAGTGTACTGAACTGCATTTGAAGTTCTCTGTTCCATTCTAAAAGGTAATCTCATTTTAAGGGACGACTCTTTCATCTTAATTCTCATCCCGTGCTAGGCCAAATATGGCTGAGCCATGCTGCTCTGGCCCCGTTGCCATTAAAAGGCCTTTCAGTTTGCATTACTGCCATAAGAGTATGATGCAGGAGGTTCAGGGCCTATCTGACAGATTTCAGAATCCCATGCAAGAGGTTGATAAGAAGAGTTTGTAGACAGGTTCATACTACAAGTTTATTGATTCTGCTTGTATAATATAGTAGCTCATGTTTTCCCCCCCTGAAAGTTACCTTTCATTATTTATCATTATTATTTATCATTATTATTTATTATAATCATTATTATTATTATTATTATTAATAATAATAAATAAAATTTCATACTTTCAAAGTTACTGGGAATTTTGCAAACACCTTTCAGGCCCTGTTTATTTAGGAAAACGGAAATAACCATGTAATACAGTACTTGTGCTTTCGGTGTCAATGTATATTATTGGAGGATGCCAAAGAGAATAGCACAGAGAAAAAGAGCAATATGGCTGTGAAAATCCAAAATGGTGATATCTGTTCTTGAATGGTTCAATATTGGTATGTTGGCTCCAGTGCTTTTCAAATTGTCAAAGGCTTTACATTAATTTTCTGTATTAGATAAACACAAGTATATTCCGTAATGTTTTGTGCAGAGTTCTTAATTGTCATAGAAATAGTGTATATTAAAATTTGGTGCAATAACAATAATGTACTTGAAGATTAGATATTCTTGAAATTAGGACATTATGGTTATCCTTTTCATTAACAGGAAATCATAATGAAGAAATTGGCAATCTTGTTGTAATGTTTTTATAGTATATTTATAATATTTTGTAATGAAAATTGTGTCAGTTGAGCTGAAAGTTGGTAAAAAACAAACATCACCACCACCACCCAGTAATTTTGAAAGTATGAAAGAAGAAACCTTTCACAGCAAGAAAAACATGAGCTACTATATTATGCAAGCAGAATCAATAAACTTACAGTACGGACCTATCTATTACGTCTTTGTATTGGCCATTAGCTCTTTCATTCACAGTCCTGTATGGGATTAGGACAGAAATTATCCTTGTTAATAGGTAATTCTGCTTAACAAATCATTCTATTTGAATAGAATATGTCTGTAAGTTTCGAGTGTTCAACATAACTATTAGGTGAAAGACCCTTCCTGAACAGCTAGTTTAGTACTATATTGCTAAAAATGAAGTAGAGGCAAAGCATTAAGGAACTGTGTTATTCTGTAGCAGTCATGATTCTGAGCTGCACCACCTGTGCTGATCCTGCTAGTCCCCACTGCAATTTGTATGAGCAAGAATCTGCACAAAGGTGGTCATAGGGCATCTGCGGTGTTGGGCATGCTGAATCAGAGAGCATGGCACCCCCCAAAAGCCTCTGTCTGGAACATATCAGAGTGACATCTATTCTAATTATATACTACAATGTGTATATGTACTCCAGACATCCTTTCAGTCATAAGTTTTAAACAAATTTGTAGTTGTCCTGTTGTTGCTGTGCTAACATACAGTACTACACTATCTGCTATGTATTGGTAATTGCAAAGTTGTATGATTCAAGCTCTACTGGAGTCTTATGTTACAGTGGCTACATATAATATGTGAGCATATGCTGTCTTGTTATGAACCTGTCATAAGAGGTTCTTCTGAGGATTCTGCTACTCGCAGAGACCTGCTTGACAGGTATGCATGAGAAGGCTCTCTCCTGTGCCGCTCCCAAATTGTGAAATGCACCCCCTCAGAGCTACGATTGATCCCCACTCTTGCTGCTTTTAGAAGAGGTTCAAGACACATCTTTTTAATGACCTTTGAAATTGTTTTTAGTAGTGGTTTTTACAGAACAGTTATAACAATACTACTATTACTACTAAATAATAATAAGCAGCATATTATAAGAAAAGTCTTCTGTTGACCTGCTTTAAGTTTTCTGGTTGTTCATGTACTGAAAGCCCACCCATAAATAAGCAAGACTTCAGCAACTATGGCTGGACCATCCTAGATTCTTGTGGCATTTTGGTTTTAAAAACTGAGAATATGAGGAATGAACAGTAGTATACATTTCCTTTGATCACTTACCCAGTAGCGTCGGGGGGGAGGCACAATGCCCCACAAAAGCTGGTTTCAGAATATGCCAAACACTAGCAGTATCACAGTCCCATCTTGTAGAGACTGTAGCAGTATTCTCATGCCTTATGCCAAACTCGTATGGATTGGGTGAAGAAGGACTCAGCATAGATATGTCTACCAATAAGAAGAGTAAGCCAGAAAGTTACAGCAATATCTTACCTGAATCATTGATTTATTATTTGACTGTTTATTTATTCAGAGATCTGGTATTTGCAGAAATGTTTTTCATTTTTATCTTAACTTTAGTTTTAAAATTATTGACATGCCATAATAATGATCTTAATTCTATGATGGGATCAACTCTGAGGCTATTAATCAAATTGTAGGAGGGTCTGCAACATCAGATGATCATGAATTTGACCCAACGGCTGACATGCTGGTTCATGATTTTGATGATGAACGAACATTAGAAGAGGAAGAAATGATGGAAGGCGAAACAAACTTCAGTTCTGAAATAGAAGATCTTACAAGGGTAAATGCTAGAAAATATGTTTAAACTAACTCCAAATACTGTCTTTATTTGCATATATAATTTTTTGCAAATGTGTATAGGAAAATCTTCGAAATGTCTTGACAGTTACCTGGAAATCCATATATCTTTCAAAATTACAGCAGAATGGTGGTCTATGAAATGACATTTGGGTGAATAGTATAAGGAGCCTTCAGGGTAGTTCCACCTTACACAGTCCACATTATGTGAGCACTACTTCCCATACTGGACACTCTGCCCTGATTCAGCAGTAGATCTTGTCTCTGTGTATGTATTATGGTGATGCACTGTGATGAACTAATGTAAGTTAAAGGAAGACTCCCCAAGTACCAGAGGAACTGTGTAGCTGAAAAATCCCAGCAGAAGTACTCATAAGTGCCAGTAGAGGGGGGGGGATAATTAAATAAAGATTGTTTAGAATGTGTTGGAGCATCCCCTGCCCCAATAGAAGAACATATAAAGTGTTACGTGGTAACAGGTGAAGCATCAGTTCCATATGCTTCGTATTCATAATAGTCATGGTCTTCCACAGGAGCTATAAATAAGGGATGTGGAAAGTTTTATAGTATGTATTTTGTATGAAGTTCACAAAGGCTTTTTGCTTAGTGTAAGATATTTCTATCTAAGCCATTTAATTAATTCGCCTTCATTAAATCTCTTGTCACAGTTTTGAGTTTTTACATTTATGTAGTTTATTTATGTATTTGTGAAATTAATATTATTTTTGGACCAAGACATAGGGACACAGATTTCAGACTTGTTGAAAGCCATATCCAACAGGAATGAGGTTAGAACCAGTTTGATGGCTAGCTAATGCTTGACACAAATGTGTGCTTTTGGAAAAATATAACTTTCCTTTCAGTCAGATGAGTCTGTAGTTAAAAATTGCCTTTAATCTGTTCACTTGTTAATGATTTCCTGCAGTGAGTGTAAAGCCTTTACTTCTTGAAACTAAATAAATGGTCAAGTGAGCCTGTTTGGGAAATAGGGAGATCAGCAATGTAATTAGAACATTTTAGGTTCCACTGCCAGGCAATAGGCACATTACCTATACTTTTTTTTTACTTCTCTCCCCATAATTTTTGGTATGTGACAAATGGCAGCAGGGAAACATGTCTATGCAAAGTGGCACAGTTCTTTAGTGGCAAAATACTGCATGCCAACCAGATTTCAAATACTCATAAACACAGCAACCACCCTGCGAATAAGCTGCACAGTGTAGGTTGTTCATGGAACAACCCATGATGCACGTGACAGATGATCAGGCACACCATGGGTTGTGTCCCCCCTTCCCCCTCAGTCTTCCTGCAGGTATGCCAGGGACCTGCGCAGCAGAACCCGTCTTGTCTTCTCTCCCTGCTCCACTTGCGACCCCTTTTGCAGTTGCTGCTGTTCCCCTCCCCCCGTCAAAAAACTTGTTTTAAAAGAAACCCTTACTTTTGACAGCTTTCAAAAGTAAGTGCTCCCGTAAATGGGGTGGGTTGTATTTTTCCACTTGCCCCAGCACCTAAAGGCTTGGGAAAGGGTGGAAAAGGTGGAGGACACTGAGAACTGTCAGGTCCAAACTTAAAACCTAGAGGATCTCGCTGTGAAGGGAGAAATGTAATCACCACCCCTTTTTGCAAGCAAAGACCGTCTTGCGGCTTTGCTTTCACTTGTCAACTTGCCATTTGACATCTGTCAAATGAAAGCAAAGTAATGAATTTGAAGGCTGTCAGTATCCATAGATGGTGCCTATTTTGACAGCAGGCACTTACCAGGATGTTGACCAGACAAGGCTTTGTAGTTAGGGTAGTCAAAGTTGCGCACTTGCGCAACTGCAAACTATTGAAAATGCTTAAAGAAAAAAAATTAACGAAAACATTTGCACACATTTCTGGTGCAAAAACTTTTTTCAAAAAAATGATGGTGAAGGCCGCTCCATTGTGCCGCTTGGGCACTTTGGAGGGGCTGTCACTTCAGAGATCGTGAAAATCGATCTCTGATAAGAAAGGGGGGGAAAGCTGTGGCGACTGCAAATGGAATCTCAATCGGAGCGGGGGAGAGTGAATCAGTAACAGTCACTCCAAAGTGCTGCTTGGGCACTTGGTTGAGCAGCTGTCACTGGTGGTGGCCGGGGCAAGCTCGGCAAGAGCAGCAAGGGTTTTTTGCTGCTATTGCTTAGGGGCTTTCTCACTGCTTCCTGCAACCTGCAGTGGTGCTCATCACCTGGGTTCAGATGACATGACAACCCATTGTGGGTTCAACAACCGCTAAAACAAACCATGGGTTGTCAGGGTGGCTTGTTGGGGAAAAGCAAGCCACGCTGTGGGGAGCAGTCCAGGTTCGCACAACACAACCCACTGTGGCTAGTTACCCACAATGGGTTGCTGTGTCATGTGAACACAGTCAGTGAGGGTCAGAAGCATTGACTTTTAGTGAAAGCCTAGTATAGGCAAGACACTAATGTGTGTCAACAATATTGCATATTTGACTCTGTGGGTAGCTTGTTCAATATTGAGAATAGCCTTGGGGATATATTCTGATCAAAGGGCTATAATAATTTGCATATGATTAGGTAATATTAATATAGTCTGCATATCATTTTATTGAATATAGATGACAAATCTATGGTTGGTTTAGAATGTTGCACCTATTTGATGATACTTTGAAAGAATCCAGAGCAGCTGTGAAAACTTTGAACCACTATCTAATAATTCCTCATATGCAAGCCTTAGAAATCATAAGAGTTAGAAAAAAACACAATTAAGTTGTGGTTTCCTTTTACTTGCTAAGAGAAAAAAACAAGAAGAATGAAATATTTTCAATTTATTTCTGCAGTCATAAGTTACAAAGTAAAAAAATATATGTTTTTTTTAAATTTTAACATGCTTATGGCCCAAATGGGACTTGTAACCCATTGCTGACCTGCAGAAATATTTCTGTGGGGGAAATTACTTATTTTAATAAATAAATCCTTATAGCAGATTCAGTTTTTGGCACTACTTCAGACACCACAATGAGTTTATGTAAAAAGAGAATAGATGTAGCCTTTTCCAAAGTGCATACAGCTAGTTTTTTCTGCAAATATATATTTAACTGGACTGTTGAAGATTAGATATTCTTGTCATTTCATTGAAGAGATACCTCTCCCATTTATAGTTCCTCTGTCAAGCTTTTGTTGTAATTTTTGTGCAAAACAACTATAGAATTCAGTGAACTGGTTTGCGTGTAACACCAATTCATGGGTTGTTTAACCCATGAATTGGTGAGGCCACAGTGGACCAATCAAGCACACAGCCTCCCATGCACTCACTGCTTCTGTTTTGCATCCGCTTTCAGCAACAACCCAGGAATAACCTATGCAATGTGCAAATCCGGAACCCTGGGTTGTTGAGGGACAAACAACCCAGAGTTCCGGGTTCACATGTCTCATCAAACAGTCCAGGAACATTCCTGGGTTGTTTGATGAAACATGCAAATCTGGAACTCTGGGTTGTTTGCCCCTCAACAACCTAGAGTTCTGGATTTGCATGTTGCATCAAACAACCTGTGGCTTATGCTGGTTCAGCTTGTCTGCGTGTGGAAAGCTAAGCAGGGTCAGGCCTGGTTATTACTTGGATGGGAGACCCCTCCTCTAGTTTCCTGCATTGAGCAGGGGGTTGGACATGATAGCCTTGTAGGCTCCTTCCAACTCTATGATCTATGAAATCTATGAAACCCAGGAGACCGCGGGGTGGGTGTGGGTGTTGTTCCTGGATTGTTGCTGAAAGTAGATGCAAAGCGGAAGTGGTGAGTGGGCAGGAGGTCCATGGGTTGTCATTACATGCGAACCATGCCATTACAAAGAGGGAGCCACCAAAGCCCTGCCCCAGTGTTTTTTTGCTATCACTGTAGCCCCCTTTTGCTACCACTGTCAAGTCCAGTGGAAGTGGCAGCAGTCAGTCTCTCTGTTACTTTTTCCCTATGCATGTGGAGCAAGAAATGTACCAGAGGGAATGATTGCTCCCTCTTACTTTCCTTGGACCTGGGAGTGTAGATCACCCTGCTGTTGCCATATCAGATTGCATCAGTAGCTCATCCATGAAAACAGCAAGTAGACTTGAGGCTGAGGATGTATATGCAGGTTGACATCTGCTTTCCAGGGGGCAATTGTTGCCACTGTTGACTAGTCAACCTGCAGATTACAGGTTGGTGAAATTATTATAATTTCCTGTTTTAATTCTTTTTTAGGAAGGTGATATGCCAATTCATGAGCTTCTTAGCCTTTATGGCTATGATGGTACTGTACCACTACCAGAAGAGGAAGAAGAGGAGGAGGAGGAGGGTGAGGGTGAAGAAAATGATAACAACAGTGGGTACAGTGGAGAAAATAAAGTGAGTTAGTCTTAATAATTTGAAAACTTGGTCTGTGCTATTATGTGCTCCCCATCATGTGCCTTTGGTAAGCTAGAATGTACATTCCTTGAAGTTGGCATTATGTAGTGAAGCTGCTGTAAATAACAGAATTTAAAGCTAGAGTGTGCATTTGATTCCACATTTCTACCTCCCAATTGTGTATATAGGCTCTTAAAGGTCAGGAGGCAAAGGGAAAGCTGGGACTGACTGCTATCATAGGGCTGCGCCAGGGAAACTCATTCCAA
The DNA here is from genome assembly GCA_021292165.1 of Shinisaurus crocodilurus. Classification (NCBI taxonomy): domain Eukaryota; kingdom Metazoa; phylum Chordata; class Lepidosauria; order Squamata; family Shinisauridae; genus Shinisaurus; species Shinisaurus crocodilurus. The sequence continues at coordinate 177,848,401 of CM037877.1, read as the reverse complement.
TATAGTGGCTGCATGTGCATGGGTATATGCTCTCTCTTCCCTTAAAAAAAACTACAGAGTTAAGGACAGAAGATGGTTACTTCTTTTTGGAGATTGTATCTTTGGTGGAAGTGGGCATTGGGCTCCTGTGCTCCATCCCCTGCTCCAGTCACCTAGGGAGAAGTTAATAGCTGAACAGGGAAGTGCCCATGTAATTTAAAAGAGGATATCCATGACTGCATTTTCCAGTGGCTTCCATCTCACAGTCTCCCCAGTTCAGTCATTAACTTCTCCTCCTAATCATTGTCAAACTTCTGAAGAGAGTGGGGAAGCATGGAGGCCCATGGTTCACTCCTAATTTCATCTCAAATAAAATCTGAAGGCCAAGAAATGAGTAAACAGTCCTGGAGAGTAAACAGTCCTGGGAGTACAGGCAGTTCCCAAGTTACGAATGAGTTCCGTTCTTAAGAATGTCTTTAAGTCAAATTTGTATGTAAGTTGGAACAGCATAGCATTCTATACGTTAAAATCGGCATTTACGCAAATTGCATAATATACTACGCTATGTACTTTATGTAAATGAGGTAGCGCTGGGGAACCCGTTCTTAAGTATGGGTTGTCTGTAAGTTGGACGTTCTTAACTCGGGGACTGCCTGTATAGTGTTATGCAGGCTGCCACTTTGGATAGCACTGAAACAGGTGTATATCATCAAAATAAAGAGAGGCAAATAATCTTTCAGCCTATTGCCTGAGGGAATTTTCTGTTCACCTCTGATATGCAGGTAAGTGGCAAATTGCTTGATTAACTAACATAGTACAGGGGTGTGCGGCCCTGCTCCCAGTGCAACCCGACAAGCCTTGAGGACCTCTGGCCCAGAGACTGGAGGTAAGTGTTAGCAGGGGAAACCCATTCCTTATGTCCTATCCCTGATGAGAGATCAGAGATAAGGGAAGGGTTTCCCTTGCCAGTAGTAGTGCTAGCTAGGGAAACCTTTGATGAGAGATTGGAGATAAGGGAAAGTTTTCCTTTGCTACCACTAGCAAGGAAAACCTTCCATTGTCTCCAATATCAGAAGTTAGCACTGGCAGTGGAAACCCATGTAAGTGGGTTGAGGAGAGAATGTGTGTGTGGGGTGGAAGAATGTGTATGTGTGAGTGCATGCACATATGTGCGGCATCCAGCCTTCCGTATGGCACTGGATATGGCCCTCAGGGCCGAAAAGGTTGCACATGCCTGTTATAATGTGCTGTAATCAAGAAAATGTGAATTATTTTAATGAAGATAATATCAGAAAGTATGCTTTGTTACTGAGAATCTTGCCGAATATTTGGCCAGCAGAATTTGCTCTATTAAATTGTATTACCTTGTTTAATTTGGTCTATAACCTGTGATAGGAAATGCTTTATTATTTGGCTGTATTTTCTGGAATAAAGACATTAAGGTTCCTAAACAGTCTACAGTTTTATTGATTTACAACATGCTACCCCACTTTTCTCACAAATAGTTATAATGGAAATAAGATATTTCTAGTATAAACTCATATTCCTAGAGCATGTCTTTTTTGTGACTGTGCTGCAGGCTTCATTTGCTTTTGTTTGAGTGGCTTCTGAGATTTGGATTCCAGTCTTGCCAATTTTAACTGAAATCTTGTTTGTTTTATCAGGAATCACAAAAGCTTTGACAAACTCCATAGCTAGATATAGCAGGACAATTGCAAGAGGGGAAATGGAGTAATAAGCAGATTTTGTGCTTCTGATCAAGCTCTTAATGGCATTCTTTTTTAGACTTTTGAGAAACCTGTATCTAAGTAAATCTTAATGTTTTAAAATTTCCAGTAGATATAGTACAATCTTGCACATATGTATAAAACAGCCCACATCACTGTCTATGGGTATGTGTTACATTACAGGGCAGTTTGAGTGGTGGATGACAAGCAATATAGCAAACTGTAAGACTTGTTATGAACAAATCTTACATTATTTTGTTGTCATGTATGAAATGTCTTTCTGTGGCAGTGAAACATTTGGGCAGGGGTATATAATTTAGTTATAAGAAATAAAGCTATAAGAAAGCTTTGGACTTAATTAGTAACTGGCGGCAATCAAACAGAGCTATGGCTACAGCACACATGGCAGAAAATTTGGGATGTATCCACCCTAACACAGGCTACAACCCATGTTGAAGTGTCACTGGGGGTGAAAAAATCTTATTGCTCCACCACCATTGCATCTGCAAAATGTCAACCAGCAGAGCAATTCTAGGTGGTTAGAGGCCTATTCTGGTCAGCAAGGAGAATTGTTGGTTTCTTCTTAGTGGTCTCTGTGCATCACACATATGGGCTCTGTGCCTGTGTGGAGCCTCTTTTGGGAAACTTCTCTAGCTGAGGAATTTAGGCGGGAACCCTCTCCCCCACCATCTCACTGAGCATGCTCCTAGCAGGTTCCTGCCTATTCCTTCAGTTCCTCTTTGACTGCCATTGTGGCTGGGCCTCTGAAGGACATCTGTCTCTCCTTTGTGAGAGCATTTTTTGTGCTGAGGTGTTCTTATTATTGATTTTATTCTATCTTATTCTCCTTCTATCATTCCCCCCCCCCCTTTTATTCTGTTTTATTTTAGTTCTTTCTTTCACTCTTCGATTGGTTAGACTGTGGAGGTCTATCCGGAACAATGCCCCTCAAGGCCCCATTCCAAAAGTGTTCTTGTTGCAGCAGTAAATTGCACCCAACTGATGGACATAGACTTACCTCCAAGGCCGGGTTGCGCCCCCGACCCGATTCTCCGCGGGGGTGCCGACCCGATCTTCTGAGTGACGCGGAGAGGTTCTCCGCGCTGCTCGATTGGGCGTCTTCTGCCCCGTCCGTCACTTCTGAGACTGGAAATGACGCGACGGGACGCTGCGCAGGCGCAGAACGCGCCACAAGGGTCCAGCGCGCCTGCGCAGGGTTCCGTCGCATCATTTCCGGTCCCGGAAGTGACGGGACGGAATGGACCGCGCGGGCGGCTCGCCACGGAGAGGACGAGCCGCCCCGAAGACCAAGGTAAGGCCTCGCCGGGCGTGAGCAGGGCCAATTTTGGCCTCGTTTCTGCCCGGCGAGGCTCGTTTTCACAAGCCTAGATGGACATTCCCTCTGTCTGTTCTGTCTTGGGGAGGAGCACATAGTGGATATGTGCCCTCACAGCCAGGCCTTCACCAAGCAGACCAGGAGGAACCGTTCGGACAGGTTAAGGGCTGTACTGTGGCGGAAGGCTCTAGAGGTGGTGGACACACCTAGACCTTCAACAGAGATGGCTATGACCTCGCACTCTGTTGCCTGGCCCTCCTGACCTAGCCAGACATTGATAGTCTTGGATCCTCTAACCCCAGGCCACTCTCTCACCATCTCGATGGCCAAGAGGCTCTCCAAAAAAGCCTGCTCTTCGAAATCGAAGTCGGAGTGGAGGAAGAGGAGAAAGGGGGCAAAGCGCTCCCCAAAGGAAGCAGCTTCAACTCTGCAATTGTCTCCTCCACGGGCTCAACCACTAGCCTCGGTACCAACTCGGCCTCTGTCGGTACAAGCAGTGCCCTCGGTACTGTCCCAACCCTCGGTCCCGACAGTCTCTGTGTAAGAAGGGGAGATTCAGCACCCTTCTTCTGCCTCATATAGACCATGGTCCCAAGAGCTGCTTTCTCTGTCGGGCTCGGCTGCCCCCTCACCTTGATGCCATCACTGCAAGTCGAGAAGAAGCCCTTGCTACGAGCCTCACATCCAATCTTGGTCACCACCTTTGGATTGGGAAGGCAGGTCCGACTGGTCTGCTCCTCCTAGGAGACGCTACTACTAGGGGGACTGGCAGTTTAGACACCTTGGGCAGCCCTACTTCAGCCACCACAACTACTACAGGGAGATGTCACCTTGGTACCGAGAGGACTCTCCATACACCCGGGAGACATCCCCTTGGATGTGTCATCATCCTCCATCAGCTTCTCTGGGTTGGCCTCCTTCCAAACAACAGATCAATTTGGCTCATCATCAGACCGATTGCAACGCCAGGGCCATGATCGGTGCTGTAGCACTTCGCAGACATGCCTGTCTTTATTCGGCGGGTCTCACGCAGGAGGCCTGTGTGAGGATTGAGGACCTTTCTTTTGATGGGGAAGGTCTCCAACTCCAAGACCGACGAGGCCATAGATTCCATTCAAAAGGCCAAAACGATGGCAAAAAAGATGATTCTTGGCCAGACTCCTTCTGCACGTACTTACCGACAATGACGATGGTTTCGGCAGCCTCCTCCATTTCAACCACGACAGCAGCCTGATCATCAACCTTGTGTGCAGCAGCCCTCGGTACTGAAATGCTCGTACAACCAGCCTTGGTACCAGGGCACCTGCAGGAGAGGAAACTATGGAGGAAAGCGCCGGCTTTGACTTCCCATTGGCTTCAATCAAGAGCTATGTTCCTCACTTTGGCACACATCTGACATCCTACCTTTCAATGTGGAGAGAGATCACATCTGACTCCTGAGTTTTGAATATCATCCAGCATGGTTACAGGATTGAATTTGATGCTCACCCTCCCTTTCTCGGTATCCAGACCACACAGCCTTCTCAACCGCTGCAGGACGAGGTGACTTCCTTGCTACAGAAGGGAGTGATCCAGCGAGTCCCAACACAGGACTTGCAGAGAGGCCTGTATTCAAGATACCGTATTGTTCCGAATATAGGCCGCTCCTGATTATAAGCCGCACCCTTAAAGTTTGGTGCTATTTTTAAATTTTCTGATTAATTTTTCGATTTTCTGAGTGGCGCGGAGCAGTTCTCCATGCTGCTTGAGCCCACCACGCTGGTGCCATCGCTGGTGCCGCTGCCGACAGCTGGGCCCCGGGGCAAGCGAGCGAGCGCGCCCTCAGAAGGCCTTTCCTGCCTGCTTCCTGAGGCGGTGGTGGCGACCCTCCTCCCTGCCCTCAGCTGCCCGCACCAGCCTATCATCATGGCCAGCGAAGAGTTGGCTGGCGGTGGCAACAAACTCCGCCTGAAGTGCAGGAGGCCGCCGGAGCCACCGGGGACAGCCTCGCTCCTCCTCCTTGCCGGCTGAGGTGAGCTTGGGCAAGGAAGCGGAGGATTCATTCCGGCGCCTCGCCTGCAAAGGCGGTGGGCTCCGCCTGTTTGTGAGAGTGCGGTGCGGGTGTGGGCTAGTTTGGGGGGGGGTCTGTGTGTGGATGTGAGGGGGGTGAGTGTGTTTGAGAATGTGAGAGAAAGGGGGACTGATTGTGGGGGGGGAGTGAGTGAGTGAGAGAGAGGGGGGTCATCTGTTGAACATGGCTGCTTGCTACAATAAGAATTAAAATATACAACTTTCCTTAATGGAAAAGCAAGAAGGTGGTAAATGGAATAATTTCAGTGAATTTTAACGAAGTTACTTCATTATCTGCATTTTGAGACTAGGAGTACTGATGATGCAGGATTGCTACAGCATTCATAGTACCGTATTGTTCCAAATATAGGCCGCACTTCCCCCCCGGTATTTTTATTGTTGTTGGTTTTTTTGCAACATCCCGATTGTAGGCCGCACCCCTAGTTTAAAGACTTACATTGCAGGGGGGGAAGTGCGGCCTATACTCAGAACAATACGGTACTTTACAGTACTAAAGAGGGATGGAGGGCTTTGTCCGATCCTGGACCTCAGGGGTGTAAACCTCTACATCACCCCAAGAAGGTTTCAGCTTCATTCGATCCTGCCACTCTTTCACAAGGGCAATTGGTTTGTGTCCGTCAGTCTCAGAAACACCTATTTTCATGTGGCCATTCACCCAGACAGTCAACACTTCCTCTGGTTCAGCATCGGTCCAGGGTCCTTCCAGTTTCGGGTTCTGCCCTTCGGCCTATTGACAGCTTCTCAAGTCTTTACAAATGTGTCGCGGTAGTGTGTGCTCTCCTCCACACTCGAGGCATACAACTCTTTTCCTACCTGGATGACTGGCTGGCCATAGATTCCATGGAGCAGGGCTTGCAGGCTGCAGTTACGGCAACACTTACCCTCCTGAAGGACTTACCTGGCTATCACTGCTGAAGTCAGAGCTTCCCTCTGTTGGTGGATGATCGAAAGCAACTTGAATGACAGCCTGCCATTTTGTCCTGCTCTGGCCTCTCACATCCCAAACACCTCAGTTCAAATAAGCTCTTTATTGTTGCAGTCTATTGTGCAGTAGATTGCACTCATAAAGCAATCGAACCCCTTCATTACCTTCATGAAGGGTGTAACTTAAAAGTCCATAAATCAAAGCCAGGTTCCAAGTGCAAAGTCGGTGAATCAGTCCGTAGTTGTTTCAGCCAGGGAATCAGCAGGTAGGAATCCAAGGAGCAGAGTGAGAGTACCAGAGTTCAGAGTCATTGCTTCCTACAACTAGTCCCTGTCAGTTCTTCCATTAAATACCTTAACACTGGCCTCACTTTCAGTCCGAATCCAATCTGGGGTCTTGGCATGGATAACGGGCTTGAAGTCACCTACTGCGCCTCCTCCTGGGCAAACGCCTTTCCACGAGGCGCTTCTCTTGGCAACGTTTTGAAGGCTGCAGTCCTGATGTCCCTTCCCCCATTGAATCAGTCTCGCTGTTCAAGGCCAGGTCCTGCAGCTGTGGCACGTTGGCTGGCTCCTCCTGAGTTAGCTCTCCCTCCTCCTGTTCACTTAGGGGAGGGGGACTTGCCAAGGTCAGATGGCCTTCGCTCCGATCTCCTGCAACTGAATGCCCCTCTCCCTGCTCCAGCTCATAGTCTGCATCTGTTTCTGACCTGGGGCCTGTCTTGAGACTGGAGCAAGTTCCCACACATTTCTCCCTCAGTCTCACTCCAGGACTTTCACTACAGATGCCTCCCTTCTGGGATGGGGTGCCCACTGCAGGGAGAGGACTACGCAAGGCCTGTGGTCAACTCATGAATGATCTGCCCATATCAACTATCTGGAGCTTCTAGCAGTCTTGAACTCCTTAAGGCTCTTGAGGCCAATCTGTAGGGGCACAAGATACAAATCGTCATGGAGAATACCACTGTGGTTGCCTATATAAACAAGCAAGGGGGCATGAGGTCATCCAGACTCACCCGTTTGACCCTGCAGCTTTTCCACTGGGCCATCCCGAGGGGAATGCTGTTTGTGGTGATCCACATAGCAGGGAAAGACAATGTTCTAGCAGATGCCCTCAGCAGAGTAGCGCTAACATCTCACGAGTGGCAGTTGAATTATCGAATCCAACGAGGCCTCTTTGATCGATGGAGAGTCTCCGATGTACATCTGTTTGTGATGACAGAGAATGCAGCCTGCCACAACTTCTGCAGCAGAGTGGGCCTGGATCCCAATTCATTGGAAGATGCCTTTCTCCACCTGTGGACAGGAGGTCTCTTTTACATCTTCCCTCCATTTCCACTGCTCACATGAGTATTGGCGAAGGTCCGGTCCAACAACACCAACTGCATCCTCGGTGGCCGAGGCAGGCCTGGTTTGCTCCTCTTCTCCACGGGAGCAGGGGAAGAATACCTTTGCCTCCCTTCGGAACCAACGCTGCTGTCTCAGGATCGAGGTCGCATTTGACGTCCGGATCTCTTCACTCTCCATCTCATGGCATGGAAGCTTTGGTAGAGAACTCTGTACCTGGACCCACAACTGAAGTTCAAGTGGTTTTGGACGCAGCAAGAAAACCTTCCACCTGCCACTCCTATGCTAGAAAATGGGCTGCTTTCTCCTCCTTTGCAGCATCGACTGGCTTTCATCCATCATCTTGCTCAATTCACCATGTTTTGCAGTTCCTCCACTCCCTGATGTGGAGAGGACTGAAGCTCTCCTCAATTAAAGTCTACCTGGCAGTGATTTCAGCGTTATCACCCTCTATTTAAAGGAGCAACACTCTTCTCCCACCCGCATGTTCACCAGTTGCTGAAAGAACTACGGAATTTGATTCCTCCGGTTTGCAGTCCTTCCCAACTGGAATCTTACAGTCGTGCTATGGGCTCTGACAGCTAAGCCCTTTGAGCCACTAGCTATGGCAGATCTTAGACTCTTAACTTGGAAAGTGGCCTTTCTAGTGGCTATAATGTCTGCGCACTGATCCAGTGAAGTATGTGCCCTCCGGGTTGATCCCCCATACCTCACTTTTCACAGGGATAAGGTAGTGCTCCGAATGGACATTACTTTTCTCCCAAAAGTGGTGTCATCTTTTTACCTAAACCAGGACATTATATTGCCAGCCTTTTCCCCATCTCGCTCCACACCGATAGAGCGGACAGTGTATGCTCTTGATGTCAGGAGAGCTCCAGCCTTCTATAAAGCACAGACCAAGTTGCTCCGTCGGTCTCAAAGGTTGTTTCGTCTGCTATGGGCGGAGAACTGAAGGACTTCCAGTCTCCTCGCAGCACTTTGTGGCTTGGGTTGTCAGTACAATCGTGCTGGCCTACGAGTTGAGCAGACTGCCACTTCCTGACACGGTGACTGCACATTCTACAAGAGGCATTGCTACTTCGGTGGCATTTGGTCAGGGTGTGCCCCTGCCTGAACTGTGCAGGGCCACGACATGGTTGACTCTGTCTACCTTTATTCAGCACTACTGCCTGAATGTTCGGGCTTGAGCGGACTGCACCTTCAGTAGAGCTGTACTTTCATCGCTCTTATGACACTCACCCGTCTCCGGTAAGTTAGCTTGTTAAATTGCCCATGTGTGTGATGCACAGAGACCATGAAGAAGAAGAAGAAGAAGAAGAACAGGTTGCTTACCTGTAACTGTGGGTCTTTGAGTGGTCATCTGTGCATTCACACAACCCACCCACTGTCCCTGCTTCAGTGTCACTATCGATTTCAATGGGACCAAGTGGAGTGGTTCTTCCATCAGTATCGATGTCAATGTCTGTACCAATGTTGATACCGAGGATTCTCTCAGTTCCGAGGCTACGATAGGCAGTCTCGGAACTGAGGGAATAGGTGGGAACCTGCTAGGAGCATGCTCAGTGAGATGGTGGGGGAAGGGTTCCCGCCTAAATTCCTCAGCTAGAGAAGTTTCCCAAAAGATGCTCCATGCGGGCGCAGAGCCCATATGTGTGAATGCACAGATGACCACTTGAAGAACCACAGTTACAAGTAAGCAACCTGTTCATATTTTGCAGATAAAATTGCTTGGATTTGTTCCAACTTGGACTCCACCTCTGGTGCAGAGTCAGAGATGAGAATTGTAGGGCACTGTTTGATCATGTTGGATCAACATGGAACATGGAATGGGTGGAAAACCTTTTTGACTCTGAGGACTGTGTCCCATCCCATCCCCGGTGGATTGATTTAATTCAAGGAGATTTAAATCATGATTTAAATCAGCTAGGAAAAAAGTTGATTTAAATCAAGTTTTCCATTGAAACTTTTTCATTTGTTTTCTGAACTATAGTGCAAATCTGGCCACTAAACTATGCTAATTTACAACTAAGTAGAGTATTATTTACACTTGCATGCTTCCTGTTTACCTATAGAGGGAATGTCTTTAAAATATTCCCATATAGAGCCTTTCTTATTAACAGCATCCATGACCGTTTGCAGTTAACAGCACAATCCTATAAGATGTCTCCTCAGAAATAAGTTCCACTGAGTTCAGTGGGGCTTACATCCATAGGGCTTACACCCAGGTAAGTGAGTATAGGATTGCAGCCTTAGTATAAGGATACAGGAAGATGCATGCTGGCCAATTTTGTCTTCTCTTTTTCTTTCTAGTGTTGCTCCTTTCTGCTTCACTGTGGGCCAGTTTGCATGTCACAGCAGCAAATGGGGGAATGTGTAGAGCACCTGAGCTGTTTCCAGATTGAATAAACAACCGATGAATACTCCGTTTGTAGGTTGTTAGCATGACATCTGAACCTGAACACTCTGGATTTTTTATGGTCCATAGGTTATTTATTCAAACTGGATTGGAAATGGCCCGCACGTTCCCCACATCCCCGCAAATCATGGGTCAGTTACTTAACCCACAATTTGCCACTGTGGTGTGTGAACCAGGTCTCTTGCTTGGCCGCCTTGCCTTAAAAAATACCCAAAGTAGCAAACAAAAATGAAATGCCAATGATTAGTAGATCAAAGTAGATCAAGAACAGTTATCAAAAGTAACTGTTTGATAGTTACTGGGCTGAAAAGATCCAATGTACATTTTTAAAAATCCTATTTTATGGTGGGGGGTCTTAAGCATTGGTTTTTATCCACCCTGCTATATTGTCTTTCTGTCTTATCTAACTCCTCTACCTTGTTTGGCCCAACTTTACCACATAAGCTCAGAACAAAACAATCTTATCTAGCCTGTATCTTTGCAGATGTGACTTTAGTCAGAAAAAATGAGAGCCCAGAACTTTCAAGGAGCAAGAGCTAGAAGTTAGGTTGGACAGAGCCATTTTAAAGAGATGAAAAACTAAAATTAATGCCCATGTTTGAACCTCATAAAAACTTCATTTTTATGAAGCTGTAAGTGTAGGTTTAGCATTTTTATGATGAGATTTAATTGTAATAATGTTATTTTTTTAAGTTAGAGAGAAATTTAGTATTTTATTTTTGATGTGTTTTTAAAAAATGACTTAATTTTTTTATAAATCTGATTTTTTATTTTTTTTAAATTAATTTTTATCCAGCCTGCCTGCCCTTGTGCAACTTCTTGAAATTGCATTCCTGTAGTGGGTGGCACCAGAGGCAAAAATGGGCAGGACATACACACACAGAGGTATGCATTCATTGACTCTCCCCAGCCCCCAAGAAACACCTGAAACGGGGGCAGCGGTTTTTAAATTATTTTTTAAATTATTATTGTTAAAAGGAAATCCTTTTAAGTTAGAAAAGAAAAGAAAGTGCCAGTCTCCTGTGCCCAGAGGCAGCTCCCAGGGATACTCATGCTTCCTGAAAGTCCTTGAACGCCAAAGTGCTGGGAGCCTGGGAAACTGCCTGTGGAGTATCTGAGACTGCACAATTTTTTAAATAGTTAGAAGGACTTCCTCTTAAATTAAATCATACTGGTCTCTGGCACTCCTCAGCTGTTTTTTAGCGATGGGCTGAAGAGCATGGGAGGGGAGAGATTGCCCTACATTCCCTGCCATCTCCTACCCCCCTCCTCTTCAGCTGATCACTAAAACAAACAGCACCTACTCATCTAATTGGGGGTGGGGGAAACATAGCAGGGAGGGAAGACTTAAGCCCCCCACTGCTTAGTTAATAGGGAAACAGCTGAGCAGTGGAGAAGAGGGAATCGCTCCATTGGGAGTTGCTCTATCAAGGTGCTCCAGGCATCTTGAGACGGCAGCTTCTGACTAACCAGGCTTCCCTCACCCATGGCCTATGCCCCTTCAACACACTCCAGGCACCTTATCGCAGCAGTTCCCAATGGAGCTGGCTACCTGCTCCTCTTGCCCTTGTATGAGGAGTGGGGCTTTTCAGGGGTGGAGGAAGGGAGCCTCATCCAGGCCTTGTCAGGGTGGATGGGGAGGCCTGGTGGGCTGCATCCAGCCCATGGACAAGAGGTTCCTCACCACTGTTGTAATGTATACATCTGAGCGTCTACATCTGCGGTGAGACCTATCTTGAAAAAAGTGAACTTGGGCCCAGGCAATTTTAACAACTATCACCCTGTGCCAAATCTACCTTATTTGGGCAAGGTGTTCAAGCATGTAGTAACATCTCCAGATGTTCTTGGATGAAACTGATTATCTGGATCTATTTGTGTCTGGTTTTTTGACTGGCTTTGGAACTGAAACTGCCTTGGTCACCCTGGTGGATGGATGGCTTCCACTAAGAGATGGACAGGAGTGCAACCCTGTTGGTTCTCATGAATGTCTTGGCATCTTTCGATACTATCACCCGTGATATCTTACTGAGTTCTCTGAAGAGAATGATGCTTTGGGGCACTGTATTTCATTGGTTTTGTTCTTTGGTAGAAGGTAGTCTCAGAAAGTGTTTCTGGAAGACTATTGTACTGCCCTGTGGCTCTGGGACTGTGGGATACTGCAGGGTCCCATTTGTTGAAGAGCATGGGAGATGTCTTCATAAAATTGCTGGGAGAGGTTATCCAGAACATTGAGCAGAAGTGTCATAAGTATGTGGATTGCATCAGCTCTATTTCTTGTTTCCAACTTCCAATCCCAGGGAGGGAATAGAGATTACAAACTAGTGTCTGTCATTAGTTGAGGGGTGAGTGGGGTGAACAAACACAATGAAACGAGTGTACTGTTTATCATGAGTTCTGGTGATCTGGGAAAGGTTATATGGCCTGAGACAAGACTATACTCCCTTGAAGATGTCCGTACATGCAGTCTAGGTGTGCACCTTGATCTGATGCTGTTCTTGGATATTCAGGTTGTGACAGTGGCAAGAAGTGACATTTACCAGCTTCAGCTGTTTCACCAGCTGTGACCTTTTAATGAAAAAGACAAATTTGGCTTCAGTTATCTATCCTGTAGTTACTTCCAGTTTGGACTCTTGCAGTGCTCTCTATGTGGAGCCTTCTTTAAAGAAAATCTGGAAACGGCAGTTAGTCAAAATACAATGGCCAGGTTCCTCTCTGGGTCCCAAGGATCAGAGCATATTACTCCAATGTTACTTCATCTACATAGGCTGCCTGTTTATTTTCTTGCTCAGTTTAAAGTGTTGGTTCTAGCCTTTAGAGCTTCTAAATGGCTTGGGGCCAGATAAACTCAGGAACTGCCTGTTCCTGCATAATAAGCCTGCGACTCAGTTAATATTGACATCAATGGCCCTGTTCTTGGTCCCATCCATCTGTAAAATCAGATGAGTGAGTATGCTAGATGGGGCCTTTTCAGTGGTGGTACGGAAACTGTAGAATACCCTCTATGTGGAGATCTGCAAAGTTCCTTCTGCTTTAGTCTTTAGACATGTTAAAGACCACCTTTTTTTCAATGTGCTTTCAATGTATGGTTTTAGTCTGCTAATCTGCTATATTCTGCATTTAATTTGGATACTTTTTTAAGGTGTCTGTTTTTCTTGTTACGATTATGATTCTTTTGTATTGTTCATTTTACTATTTTTTATTTTGTGTGCTAACTTTTATAAGCCACATTATGTGTTTGCTAAACAGAAAGTCAGGTAGAAATAATAAAAATAATTGTGGCCTTTTTTTTATTTCATTGTTTGCAAGGAGGAGGCCATAAAGGATTCATTGGGTCAGGAGGATGAGACGCAGTCCTCCAATGATGATCCAGCACCATCTGTTGTACAGGAGATAATTCGCCCACGGCGCTGTAAATACTTTGATGCAAGTATGTGTTTTCAAGTACTAAGCACTGTCATCTAAACCTGTTTTTCAAAAACGCTTGCGGTTTGATATGCTATAAAGGTTTGATCCACAGTTGGGCAATACCTTTATTAAGACCAACCAAAATTCCACAAAAATGTGCAAGCTTTTGAGTTCTCCAGAACCGTTCCTCAGGCTAGATAGTAAAAACAAACAAAAAAACAGAGGGCAGGAAAAGAAGCAGAAAAGTCCAAAAATGTGGCAAAATGTTGGAATAGAGAGCACTCAAACAGTTTCTCCTTGAATCCTAACTCACCAAAAGCAAACAACAAACATGGAAAGATGCAAGGTAACTTAAGGAACAGAGGCAAGGAATTATATGGTGGGAGGGGGTGGTCTCATCTGAGCTTTTGGGGAAACTTAACACAACTTTGACACTTAGCTTGGGTACAGGAAGAATGAACCACTGTGCTTAAAGGACAGTTACGCCACTTTCTCTTATTTGTGAGGCACGGCTCCCTGAGATTCCAAGAGCCCTGCAGAAGATCAGCGGCCTTGATATTGCATTCCCAAACCCAAAGCAGGAGGGCCCATGGGTGTCCCAGGCAGATATTTGAGCTTTCGTATGCTTGGGCGACCACACTGAAATGAAACTTGGCTTGAAGGCAGCAATGAAGGCCTACCTGGGTTTACAAGGCAACACAGTGTTTATCTGGATATATAAAGAATCAAGGTAGTAGAAGCAAAAGCGCTAGCTCTGGAAATGTAGGTTCAGAACCAGAGGACACAAAGGGGGAGTGCTATGAATGGAGCATGGTGAACAGGCAGCAAGCAAGGGAAACCTCGGGCAGATCTTGGAATTATACCGCAGAATGGCTGTCCACGCCGAGTCCCACAATCAAGCACATAGTGTGCCTGCATGGGTATAATTTTGGCTGAAAACACAGCAGGGCAATGACTCTGGGTGTTCTCAGGCTGAGGTTAAAGACTACAAGAGCTTGGCTCTGAGGATGATTAAACTCCTGACTTCTTGACTGAGTTAAGCCTGGTTGATTGAGCATTACAAAAGCCATGTTTATGAGAGACAATTAGGCGGAGACTCCTAGAACAAAGGGTACCAAGGGGTGCACAGTGATATTTTAACCTACTAATTTTATCTTGAGGCAAGGACACTTCAGGATTGGACCATGTTTCTTCCCAAGGCTTTAGATTGATGAATTTAAAGGTATCCTCATGGGTTCTTTACTAGGGTGGTATCTTGGTAGTTAGTAAGTCATGCTTTCTCAGACTTTAAGATGCAGCTGGTCCTAGATAAACATTTCACTATATATATAAACTCTTCAGCAGTGGAGCTTAGTGATATTTAAAATGAATATATTGAAGTGTGCTGTCCTTTAAAACTGGAAATCTTGCTTGTTGCAGTTCTCAGTATTACAATTCAGTAAGGAGATCTCTGCCACAATTAGTCACATAGAGTTGGTTGTGACATCATAGCTCACTGCTCAATTAACCAACCAGAACTGGCTTTGAGAAAGCTGTTTCTAGGTTATACTTTATTTGAAGGAATATAATTCAGGGTACCCATCTACATTTGTTAATTTTCTTATATAGATAGTGAAATAGAAGAAGAATCTGAAGAAGACGAAGATTATATTCCCTCAGAAGACTGGAAAAAGGTAAAAATTTGAAGCATATCAGCATTTATGTCCATTATACAAATGACTGTGTACATCAGTCAAATAATATTTTCAGGAAAGCATTCCTAAGCATTGTGTGTGCTCAAAGGTCCCTCTTGCCATGGGATCATCCCAGCCAGTTAGGAAGATCAAAGAGCCTTTGCAAATGTGCAGTTTGAGGATTGTACTTGATGGTTTATATCAGAGGCTGGATACACTACCATCAAACCTGCAATTTTCTTTGCATCCAGGAAAGAAATTCGCTTCCACAAGATGTAGTGATGGCCACCAATTTGGAGGGCTTTAAAAGAGGATTGGACAAATTCATGGAGGATAAGGCTATCAATATCTACTAGTCCCGATGGCTGTATGCTACCTTCAGTATCAGAGACAGTATGCCTATATACACCAGTTGCTAGGAAACATGGGTGGTAGGGTGCTGTTGCACTCATGTCCTGCCTGTGCGTTTCCCGTGGTCAGCTGTGGCCACTGTGTGAACAGAATGCTGGACTAGATGGACCCTTGGACTGATCCAGCATGGTTCTTCTTATGTTCTTATGAGACCTAAATATTTTTAATGAAAGCGCAAATCCTCAAGGTTCTACTAAACTGAGACTTTAGATCATGAATGCCTCATAATTAACTAAGGGTGGAATCCTATGCATTTTTAGACAGAAAAAAGGGTGCAGTCCTATGCATGTTTAGACAGAAAACTTAACTAAGGGTGCAATCCTATGCATGTTTAGACAGAAAAAAAAGTCCTACAATTCCCAGCATGCCCCAGCCAGCCATGGCTGGCTGCGGAATACTGGGGGTTGTATGACTTTTTTCTGCCTAAACATGCATAGGATTGCTCCCTAAGAGGGCATTGTTCATTCTTGTAGTTATGTTGAAGATATAAAGTTGTAATTTAATATCCAGTACTGTAAAACATATTTTTGTTGGTTTATGTCATATATAAATTATTTTTCAATGACACTTTCCCTTTATTAAAGTAATAAGTTTGACAGTTGAAGTAATTGCTGCTTGGCCATCAAACAATATCTTTAGTGATTGGATGCATTCATAACAGCCACGTTCACACACAATTATGGAGAATCCTGGCTTATTGTTCATGAACAGCATGCATGAGTACTCTGCCCAATTTCTCTTGCTTGGCTCCTCCTTGCAGTGGGAGTAGCTTAACAAACCAAGAATTCACCAGAATGCAAAAGCCTAGCATTGCATCCCAACTGGGACTCCTGGTTTGTTGCTCCACTAACAAGCCAGAATCTGAAGCCAGTGTTTGTAGTCTGATTCCAGGCTTCTTCAGGAACAACAATCCGAGAGTTGGGTTCAGACATACAGTAATGCTAACCTTTTCCTTGCTTGTGAGTTCCTGGTTTGGTTAACTGCTCCTCTGGGCTGTTATTTAAGCCTATATATACATACATATACATATACAGCACAAAGATACTAACAAATATAGCATTATGCTTTCTTATGTTTTTAATGCTGCTGTTCCTACTGTTCAGTTATATTTCTGGTTTTATTTATTACATTTTTTATTACATTTCTATACTGCCCAATAGCCAAAGCTCTCTGGGCGGTTCACAACAATTAAATTTTGATGAGCTTAATATTTGATTCATGATTACAATGTATTTATATATATTTGAAACAGGAAATCATGGTCGGCTCCATGTATCAAGCTGAAATTCCAGTTGGTATTTCTAAATACAAAGAGAATGAGAAAGGTAATTGCTGTTAATGTTACTGTGATAATTTGATCTAATTTGAAAGATCTGGGAAATTTTAGGTAAGTTCTTTAGGAAAATGTTGACCACTAAGGTTCAATTCACTTAGGATTTCATGTGGTAAAAATCTAGCAATTCTCAGGATATGGCAATTTTTATTGCATTAATTTCATGGGTGAAAGTCACCATCCAGTGATTTTACTATGTGAAAGTGTTTGTGGGAATCATGCCTGATTCGTACTGGAACTCTACAAGAGAGATTTTCTCTTGGTTAGTGGAAAACTGCTGTTTAGGAAATTGTATCTGTATTTATATTGTCATTGGTGATGAGCAAACACTTACATTGCCTTGCAGAAGTATTCACCCGCCTTTGCACTTTTCCACATTTTGTTGTGTTACAACCAGGAATTGAAATGGATTTAATTGGCATTGTTACCACTTGATGTACACAAGATACTCAACACTGTGAAGGTGCAAAATATTTTTTATTGTGGCACAGAAGTCAAGTAAACAAAAACAAACTGGCACTTGTTGGTTGCATAAGTATTCACCCCCTTTGCTGTGACATGCCTAAATAAGCTCTGGTGCAACCCACTGCCTCCAGAAGTCATATACTGTAAGTACGTAGTTGAATGGAGTCCACCTGTGTGCAAGTCCAGTGCCAGACGATCTCAGATTAAATATACCTGTTTCTGGAAGGCCCTAGAGTGCATTTCTAAACAAACAGCATCATGAAGACCAAGGAGCTATCAAAACAACTCCAGGATAAAGTTGTGCAGAAGCACCAATCAAGGTTGGGTTATAAAAAAATATCCCAAACTATGAACATCCCCCATAGCACCGTTAAATCCATTATTACAAAATGGAAAGAATATGGCTCAACTGAGACTCTGCTTAGAGAAGGCTGTCCACCAAAACTCAGTGACCAGGTAAGGAGGGCATTAGTCAGAGAAGCAACCAAGATGCCAATGATAACTCTGAAGGAGCTGGAGAGATCTGCAGCTAAGATGGGAGAAACCGTCCATGGGACAACTATCACCCGAATGCCCACAAAACTGGGCTTTATGGAAGAGTGGTGAGAAGAAAGCCATTGCTGAAACAAACTGACCTCAAAGCCTGTTTGGAGTTTGCAGAAAGGCATGTGGGAGACACAGCAAACATGGAAAAAGATTCTCTGGTCTAATGAGACCAAAATTGAACTTTTTGGCCTTGCCGCAAAACGCTGTGTGTGGCACAAACCCAACAGTGCTCATTGCACTGAGAACACCATCCCCATGGTGAATCATGGTGGTGGCAGCATCATGTTGTGGGGATGCCTTTCCATGGCAGGACCTGGGAAACTGATCAGGATGGAGCCAAATACAGGGCAATTCTAGAGGAAAACCTGTTTCAGTCTGCAAGAGACCTGGGACTGGGGCAGAGGTTCACCTTCCAGCAGGACAATGACCCTAAACACACAACCAAAGTAACACTGGAGTGGTTTAAAAACAAGAACCTGAAAGTCTTAGAATGGCCCAGTCAAAGCCCAGACCTCAATCCGATTGAAAATCTGTGGCAAGACTTGAAAGTTGCTGTTCACCAACGGTTCCCATCCAACCTGACAAAGCTGGAGCAATTTTGCCAGGAAGAATGGGCAAACATGGCAGGATCCAGATGCACAAAGCTGATGGAGACTTATCCAAGAAGACTTGCAGCTGTAATTGCTGCCAAAGGTGCTTCTACCAAGTATTGACTTGGGGGTGAATACTTATGCAACCTGTATTTTGTTGCACACAGCTTCCCATCAGTGCAGAGTGATAGGATGTAGTTGCCTATTACTAGGAGCAAGACTTTCTACTGTGTCAATTATGTATGTGCCCTAAGCTCCCTAATATTCCATAAATCATTGAATCAGTAAGACTCAGTACTTCATAACTGCCAGCTTTCTAGCAGTCTTATGCATGTCTACTCAGAAGTAAGTCCCACTGAATTCAGTGGGACATACTCTGAGGTAAGCATGTGTAGGATTACAGCCTTGGTTGTATTACAGCCTTGGTTGTATTTCAGGCAACCATTTGCCTGAAATTTTGGCTGTGTGAAGTTTCATAAATCCTAAGGAGAACCTTTTGGAGCTGCTATGGCAAATTTCTGCTAATTGGAATCTTGGTGCAGACTCCAACCAGTCCACATAACAGAATAGGGCCAAAACAGAGTTGGTTCTGTCCAGTTCAAATACCTTCCCAGCTTGATCTGTTACTCAGCTGGGTAACTAATAACTTCATTCTGGGTAGTGGTTTCATATTGTCTGAGGGCAGCTCTGAATAAAAAATGGACTAATTGGAGTGCAAAAACTCTACAGGTGTGCATACTTGCTCTTCGTTCTATTAGCAAGCTCATTCCTATGGATTTGTTACTCTTAGGCATGCTTCACTTAATTATAGATCCCAGAGTCCTGTTCATCAAAGAGCTGACTCCACTTTATCATTATGCTACCCAGCTTTGGACATACTTCAAAATATATTTTGACTAGTCTTGTGTAGATCATGGGGGAGTGAGCTATCTTATCAGTCTGGGCTGTTTTTCAGACTTTGAAATGCAACACTACTTTTGACTGCCAGTGGCTTTGGCAGTTTTTTACTCTCCCCCCCCCCCCCAAAAAAAAAACTTGATGAGAGGCCTTAGCAGAGGTCTGCAAAATTCCTTTGTAGCCCTAGGTTATTGTCACCTGTTCTTTACACGCTCTTACATAGCTTCTGCAAAAGTGGTATCCTGGGGATTTAAGTTTTTTTTTTACAAACCACGCCTATGTCCATTACTGACAAACATTGCCTTTTTACATGTGTGATAAAGTACCACTTGCACATGAATTGCTAATGGGTAGGGGTGTACAGTGAAATTAGATTTCAAAATCTGAAATCCCCAGCTCTGCTTTTATATGAGCTGGATGAGTGTGTGTGTGTGTGTGAGAGAGAGAGAGGGGGGGGGATTTATCTCCTTTCCTGTCTGCCAGCTATATGTAAAGTGGCTTTAACAAAAAGCAGCATATTTTTTACCTGTAGCATTGTCATATGCATCAAAGTCATTAGTTTCTCCTCCTCCTATATAAATTAGAAAATGGCTGCTAAAATGATACATTTCTGTGTAAAATTGTTATCACATTTGATAAAGCAATGCATGGAAGTGTGTTTAGAATTATAGTTTGCCTTTTCTTGGAAGTGAGTTTTAGTTAAATAAGCTGGACTTAAAATATATAGGATGAGGCTGATGTCTACATTTTTCAGAATCTGCTAGAGAAATGCTTTAAGTAAGGAATATTGATCAGCTTTCTGCTTTGGTTCAGTTCCCCTATACTTAGGAGGTATTTGAAAAATAGAACTTTGTGGCTTGATTTAGAGGTAAGGTGAAAGGAAAACAATTAGTTTCTTTAGATATCTTTTAAGCTTAGATGTTAGGTAATGTGTAATTGCCTTTCTCTAATTTTAGTGTATGAAAATGATGACCAGTTGCTGTGGGATCCAGATAACCTGAATGAAAATAGAGTGATTGAATTCCTTAATGAAGCCTCCAGACGAACAGGTGATGAGAGGGGAATAGATGCAATTCCCGAAGGATCTCATATTAAAGACAATGAACAGGTATATGAAACTCCTGGAGCTCTTAATGGCCATAAAATACTGTATTTTTCTTTTGTTCTGTGTCACATTACACTCTCTCAGCTTGGCTGAATTGCATAGATGCTTTTAGTTATAGTCTGTTATGTTCTCTGAAAATCTGCTCCACAGAGTTTGGGGACCCTCCAGAATAGAGGGGGGAGGTAGCAATGGGGCCTGCAGGACATTTTGAGCAAAACTCTGCTTAGGAATGCTCTTATCGGTGGAATAATTCTGTGGATCTAACCCATGTTTTGGGTGCAGGATTCAGAACCTCATATTTGTTAGAGGACAAGTAAACCTTATGTTCACTGTTGCAGAATCTAAGTCTGTCTTAATATTAGATATTTTTTTTAAAAAAAAACTAAGTTGTTGAGCCTGCTATACTGTTTTTAAACAACAATTCAGAGCTTGAGATCATAATCTGGATTCTTTCCTTCTTTCCTAGGCTTTGTATGAACTGGTGAAGTGCCGTTTTGACACAGAAGAAGCACTAAGAAGATTGAGATTTAATGTAAAAGCAGCCCGGGGTGTGTATATTTCATCTTTTTAAATGTATTTAATTATACTAACTGCTGGCAGTTTCCAAACCAATTTCTTACGTTAAGATTGCTTTAATATATCCAATTTTGATGGTTCTTAAAATCACTTCAGTTTACTATTTGAGAGTCCCCAGCCTTTAAGCATACTTTTCAATTCTGTGGAACACACATACAGTTGGGGTGATGTTTCCTTATAAAGGCCATACAGTAATACCTTGGATTGCAAGCATAATTCATTCCGGAAACGTGCTTGTAATCCAAAGCACTTGTATATCAAAGCGAAATTCCCCATAAGAAATTTGTACACATATTTTTATATGTGTGCAAATAAGAAATTTGTACACATAAGAAATTTGTACACATAAATTTGTGTACACATAAGAAATTATGTGTACACATAAGAAATTTGTACACATTTTTAATTTAAGCTGCAATAAAGAATGATAGTGTAAAGTCTTCATTTTTCTTGACTGTACTACAGTACTTGTATTGCAAGACGTCGCTTGTTTATCAAGTTAAATTTTATTTTAACTTGATAATTTGCTTGTCTTGCAAAACACTTGCAGACCAAGTTACTTGCAATCCAAGGTTTTACTGTATTTTGTTTTGGTACTCTGCTAAACTGGAAATGTAGCATGAACATCTCAAAATAATAATTTAAGTGCAGTGTAGCACAAGAGCATCCTATGCAAATATATCTTTGATGCCCAGTTTCACTGTCCCTACCCCCCCCCCCATTTGTAGTAGAGATGGGAAGGGGAACATGGATTGAACTGAAGACACCATGTGACTTGTAGGAATCAAACGTGGTGTGTGTGTGTGTGTGTGTGTGTTGCAGAGGGTAGGCAACCTGGTGCCCTCCAGATGTTTTGGACTAAACTCCCATAATCCCATAAGTTGTAGTCGAAAACATCTGGAGGGCACAATGTTACCCACTTCTGGCCTACACTATGGACACATTTCTAAAGTGTCTTAGGATGCAATCCTGTATAGAAAGAAAAAAAGTCCTACAATTTCCATGCTGGCTGGGGAATGCTGGGAGTTGTAGGACTTTTTTCTGTCTAAACATGCATAGGATTGCATTCTCAGTTGTCCTGAGACCTCAGTGTATCAGTAGCATAGACACACAAGCAAATGTATCTTAACTAGGTGTGTTCTCAGTTCCATTTTGGTGAAGAAAAAAGTTAATGGTAGTAATTACTAGATTATGTTTGAGATTCCCTGTTAGTAAATGGAATTAAGATAGTTTGCCATACTGTTAAAATAGTATTGGCTTGTACTGAAGAAAAGGTCATGAGGTTTAAGTTTGTTAACCTCTATGAAAATAAACAAGTCCTATTTAAAAGAAAAAATGCCTGGCCAACTTTATTTCATTGTTCTCCAATACCCACAATACAATGTTTTCTATAGGCCAAACTAGATGTGATAGCAGAGCCTTGTACATGGCTGCTCTGTTAACATATAAAGTGGAGATGGAGGATGTCTGCTCTGCATACAAAGAGAAATGCATGAGGAAGGGGGCAATACCTTGCTACATTCTATTGCTTTAAGCTGTTTTTCCCAGCCTGGTTCCAATGGTGGAAGTGAGCTGGGCAGTGAAAAAAATGCTTTTAACATCAGAGCACAACGTAAGGATTTTGCTCCACTCCCATGTGGTCCTTTTTGTGTAAAATGTAGATCCCCCACACCAACTTTAGCTTCATATATAAACAGGGCAGAACATGTATAAAATACACATAGTTTTCCTTCAAATTTAATTTAGTCCTGCATCAAAGACTAGAAGCAGTTTGTGATATATATTTTTTATGATTAACAGCTGGCTTCTTTTTGTGTCATGTAGTTTCTCATTAATATAGATTTTATATTCCTTTATTTCAGAGGAGCTATCTGTCTGGACAGAAGAAGAATGTAGAAATTTTGAACAAGGGTTGAAGGCTTATGGAAAGGATTTTCATTTGATTCAAGCAAACAAGGTTAGTGAATTGAGTAAAGACTAAAGCCAGACGTGTAGAAAACTAGGTGCCTAACAGCTACTGGTGCCTAATACCCAGGTTGCTTCAGAGGTGAAGAGGCTGGTTTCTCCTTCGAACAGAGAGGCAGTGTGATATAGTAGTTACGGTTGGACTGGACTCGGGAGACCCAGATTCTAATCCGCACTTGGCCATGAAGCTCGCTGAGATTTGGGGCCAGTCACTGACTCTCGGCTTAACCTACCTCACAGGATTGTTGTGAAGATAAAAGGGAGTGGATCAAGTACACCACCTTGGGCTCCTTTAAACAGTAACATTAGTTGATATGTTCAGTTTTTTCTTCCAGGTGCACTCTAAGGCCAGCTACTAAACAATGAATCAGTATTTTTGTAAGCCCTATGCAGGTTTTAACCACACAATGATACTTCTGCAGTTTCTTTTGCTGTTGTAGGCTCCCCATATGATCTAGAAGCCTGGAACATCAGGTTTCTAGTTCTATAGGGAATCTACTTAGAAGAGGCTCAGGGATGGGGCTAAATGCACAGCCCCTTTGTACTTGCCTTGATCACCACACCAGTAATGTTTGCATAGGGCTATAGTATTCATACTAATATGGCAGGAGAAATAAGATTGATGTTTTTGCACCCTGGCAGGACCCATCTCTCCAAACACCTGCCCTACCATCACCACCCCCAGCCAGTCAGTTGGGACTGCAGGCAGGCATTTTAATTTTCATCACTGCCCTGTAGTAGTGCTACATAAAGCACCCTGGGGCATTGTGTAAAAAATCAATGGTGGCTCCTAACTGCCCTTGAAGTGCTACTGATGGATAAGCCTGATGGGGCCCACCAGAGGGTATTTTGTCCAGGTCATCATGAAACCTGGAGCCAGTGCTTATATAATGCAACAAATATGCCACTAATCCTATTGGATTTTCCAACAATCTTTATTTGAGATATCTTTTGAATGCACTTGTCAGTGGTCTGGAACCATTGTATAGAGCTCTGCCTCTTGATGGGCCTGTAGTTCCAGGAACATTTTTCACGGGTGTTTTCCAGGGCATTTGAGTAGCCTTCCGGGCACAATTGTTATTAGCATTCAGCTGTAAAATGCTATTTTCTGGAACCTATTGCTTAGTTTTATCTTATTGGTTTCTCAGTAAGAATTCAGCTGTCATGGTCTTCATGATACTGGGCAGTATCCAAAGCTGCCCTTGCATAGCAGGAATAAGTGCTAGCACAACCAGAAACTAGCCATAACTAGCATTTCCTGAAAGGAACAAGTCAGTAGAGCTCACAGAAGGGAACTCCAACGATTTGTCCCATTCTGGAAGTGCTAAACTCAGCTAGTTTCCAGGTTACTCTAGGAAGCATTAGCCTCCTGTTGTGCTAGCAGTTATTTCCGCTAGCACAACCTAATGAGTGCTGGCAGACTGACAGGTTTGGATGCTACCCACTGTACGTGCATTATTTCCAAACAGTGATGCAATACAGGCATTTACACTAATTGCTCCACAGTGATGGAATTCTTTCCTGCAAGCTTGATAAGGCTTTACCAGTGGGAATATATTTTGTTTGCACTATTTTTGCCTGAGACTTAGCATGTAGAGGGCTATCTTAGATAAGTGTTTCATATTCTAGTTTTATTATTTATTTAAACAAGTAACTATGTAGCCCAGAGTGACAGTCACCTTAACATTGCACATCAGTTTCCTGATGAGAGAATGCTGTTTGCAACTATCTAGCTTTTGATAGCCAGGAAAAATGTGTGGTGTGGTGGTTTGGGAGGGAAAGCCAGGGAAGTTTCACATCCGCCTAAATTTCCCATTTTGAATAGTCCCTGAACTGCAGGTCTTGTCTTCTCAGGGAATGTGTCATGAATCTTGTCTAAAAAGCAGATTAAGCACTTGGATTACTCATTTTCATAGGTACGAACAAGATCCGTTGGAGAATGTGTGGCATTTTATTACATGTGGAAAAAATCAGAACGATATGACTTCTTTGCTCAACAGACACGATTTGGTAAAAAGAAGTACAATCTGCATCCTGGTGTAACGTAAGCTGTTCTGTTTTCATGTTATCTATCTTTTGTTGTGTAGTACAAAAAATCAGTAGAAAACCTACACCACATTATCTTTCCTAGGACACTTGCATTAGTTTGTTTTTTGTACTGCTTTTTGGTTATGCAGCCCATAAAGCAGTAAACATATGTTACCTGGCAGTGCTACAGTACTCAGTGATGACATGCCAAATGAAGGGAACAGAGCACTATGCAAAAGTGGATGCAGATGGTAGGTGACATATTCTAAACAGTTTTAAAAAAATAATAATTTAAATTTATTAAATTTTCTTAAAGTAAACAAATTACTATCACCAAAAAAACAAAATTACGGTAAGTAGCAACAAGTAAAGAGCAAAAACACCAAGTAAATGGAAATGCATAACAGAGAAAAGTATTGTGAAGTGGCACAGTATAAAGCATGGGAAAATAAAAAGTGGTTTGCCTGGCTCCGGAAAGACATCAGAGTAAATTCCAGGTAAGTTTCCAGGGGAGGGTATTTCAGGGATGGAGTCTCTCCAGTGGCATGAAATAATTGATATTGTCAATGAAATATGGCTTGGTATTTAGTAGCATCTTTATACCTAAAATATGAATATATTGTTTCCACAGTTGTGTTGTATGGCTTGTTTGATCAATGGATGTCCTTTAAAAACTTAATAATGTGGTATATATAGACTGTGCTCTTGTTGCTTTAAATGTACACTTTCCACTAAGGTGTGCTTTACAGGAATTACACTGCAGAGCAGAGGTAGGCAACCTGGTGCCCTCCAGATGTTTTGGACTATAGCTCCCATAAGCCCCAGCCAGCAGAGCCAATGATCAGGGAATACAGTATTGTAGTCCAAAACATCTGGAGGGCACCAAGTTGCCCACCCCTGCTCTAGAGTACTTTAAGCAAAAAATGAAGATCATAAGTCATACATCATTCCAAACAAAGTAGAAAGTTCTTTGAATTTGGGCATAATATTTTAAAGATATAATTTGATTACACACAACTTAAAATGTGACACTGATTGTTATGGAAACATGTTCATGATTAATGTAGCATATTATGAGTGTATCCATTCTGAAGAGTGAATGTTTTCTTTGTGTTAAGGGATTACATGGATCGCCTCTTAGATGAAAGTGAAAGTGCTGCATCCAGCAGAGCACCCTCCCCTCCCCCAACAACGTCTAACAGCAGCACCAGCCATTCAGAAAGAGAGGACAGTACAACCAGCAACAGTAATCAAAATGGTATGTACAATTTCTGTATGCCTTGCATGCCTGAATTGTCACCAATTTCCAAGTTTAAAACTGACTGTGTCCACAAAATCTTATCAATTTGTTACTCTTTAAGGCGCCACAAGTGTTTTCCCTTTAAAATTAAGCATTTTAAAAATCTCACTGCAGTGACTTCATGGGACATCTTATTTCTTTTTTTGTGTGTGTGAGCAAAGATGGTGGTAACGACTGAATTCTTAAAACCACTTTTTCAGCCCCAAAGTTGTGTTATGGGTTTGGTAGTTATTAAATATTGCATAGACCACTGTTGTGAATAGTCCTTGAATCTAGACACACACACACTTTCATGTGGTCTCATGCTGGAAGCTCATCTGGGAAACCATATAGAGTAAGATGCAACTACATAGCCAATGCAATGATAAGACTTTACTTCTGTTATGCCTGTCAGTGGTTTTAAGCTTGTTCTAGTGACTTGCTTCAAAATTATTTGATGGCCCTTCCTTTTCTAGTTCATATTATTCTTCTGTTTTCCCCATAATGTAGGTGTATCCA
Organism: Shinisaurus crocodilurus; assembly: GCA_021292165.1. Lineage (NCBI taxonomy): Eukaryota > Metazoa > Chordata > Lepidosauria > Squamata > Shinisauridae > Shinisaurus > Shinisaurus crocodilurus. Next base: position 177,821,810 of record CM037877.1, on the reverse strand, counting down.
CTAATGGGCCAGGTGAATTATCAAGTAAAGAAGAAGTAAAAATAGAAGGGTTGCACCTCAATGGACCAACTGGCAAAAAAATGCCTCTTGCGGATTTAGATACAAATGGGTATGAAACTGAAAACCTTTCCAATCATTCTAAATTGGCTCATTCAAATGCAAGGAGTGAAAATGATTTTGAAGAAAAAAATGAAAGGCCTGTGAAGAGGAGACGAGTCAACAGTAATGAAAAGGACTGTCCAGGTTCCTCAGAGATTTTCCAAGAAGCAGCGGCCCAGGGAAATTGTGAGGAACAGAAGAGTGTGGATGACTGAATGTAATTCTTGGGGTGTCTGAAATTTTCAGGGTTGATGGGTTACCTTTACAGATTCAAATCCCTTAATATAACTTACTGAGATTTTGGAATACACTTTGGTTGCTTCCTAATTCTGACTGAAGTTACAGTATACTTTTTTAAAACCTGAAATGCAGATGCTGTAGATGGGAGAACCTTCTATTGGACAGAGCTGCTTCCTGATTAGCCTGTCAAGAAAAACATCTGTTACACAGGCAGTTCTCTGCAAATAATTCCAGAGCACTAAACTACTGTACAAAATATACTCTGGAAAGTAGCCTGTTTCAAATTTCTTAAGATGAGATACTAAAATGTAAAGCAGAATTGATTAAAATGAAGTGAGATCTTTCTTCAGTCCACAGGAAGCAAAGCAGTATTGGACAGTTAAGGAATGCCTGTAGATCCTGAAAGTTGTATGTGAGAGAATATTTTTATATATATTTATAAATAGATATATATATATATATATAGAAATATTTTAAAATAAACCAAGTCAGGTTTGTATATGTAAAATTGTTGACATCAGTGATGTCTTTCTATATTATCTGGATATAAGAAATACTTTCTGTATTTTTCCAGATTCTTTGTAGCCTTTGAAAGATTTTTACTTAAGTCATGATTGAGCTGTCATTTCTAAAAACAAGTGTGTAATTTTCATAACTTGTACAGTATGGTAAACTTTTGAGAGAGTTGATCTAAGGAGTCTGTCAGCTTCATTTTATTTTGCTAACACTTTTTTTTATTAAACAAAAGGTCATTCAGAAAGCAGTGCAAATTTTACATATTTAAAATTCACACCCAATTATGAATATCAGAATTTTCAAACTTCTCTCTTGGGACAAATGGTGACTTAAAATTTTGGAATTTAGCATGATTGCACAACTGTTCCTACTTTTATAATTGTTTTTCAGAATTATTTTTATGAGACAGAACCTTAAAATCAGCTAAATGCTTTAATGTTGCTAAATATTTTTAGCCAAGGTCGGACATTACATTATTCATCCATTTATTTTTACATTTCAGTGAGCAAAGTAGAATTAGGAAATAAGTCAAAAAATTCTGGCTGCCTTGATGATAAACAAATGCACAGCTCGTATTTGGGGCCTGATCTTGCATCCAAGAAATCCACTTGGATTCATGCTGCTGCTGCTTCTCAGGAAGCAGAAGAGACTTTGTGAATAGTTATTATTGCATATATATGTTTGTGTCTATGAATATGCACGTGTATGAGGTACCATAAGGGCTGGAAACTTCTAAAAAAGAATTTACTAGAAATAAAGTCTTGATGGTGTGGTGGAAATAGCCCCAGTAGCCATGGTTCCCATCTATGAAAGGATTTGGATTATGGCCACAATGGAGGTTTACAGTGTCAGTCCCTTGCTGCCATGTAAAGTGACTCATAGGAAGTATCATTTTTGGTTCTTGCATCAGGCTATCTGTACAGTAGTTTTAACAATCTACTTGTCTTGAGGCTTGCTTGAAAAATTACAACCTGATTGTAATTGGCCAAGTTGTCCTGATTACTGCTTAACTTAGCAAAATATCCAGTGTTTTATCTTTAATTATGAATCCCAGTAGCCTTTTAAGGCCACCCCAACACAATTTCATTGTAGACATCATTGTAGTTATTTATTTATTTAGCCCTCTGCTTTCTCCTGAAACGTTTTGGCTGAATTCTGTGTTTTAACATTATAGGGCTAATATTTATTGTCTACAGCTCAATAGCAGTGTATCTTGATAGGCGTAATCTGCAGATCTATAAATGAAATCCTTAATCTTGTAAACTTTACTGCTTTAGGAAGATGCCATGGCTGACAAATTCCAGTTTTGTTAATATGGGAATCCAAAGTTTTTTATAGCCTCGTATCAAAGATTGTCTTTAGAAAGTGTTTCAGAGCAAAGCAGTGCAATGCTTTTAGAAATCTTATTGCAATTTTGAAGACTTATTTTTCTGTTCCTTATCTATATATTTTGCAAGCTGGAAATGCTTGCAAAAACAATTCATAGGAAAGTTTATAAGTATATTGTTCTCAGGCTTGTAAGTAAAATATAGCACTGTGTACATTTTCAGACATTTTACTTTGGTCTTTAATCTTATCTTTACTTTAATGGTATGCCTAAGAAAAGTCCTGACATTCCGTAATCAATATGTAATGCTCAGCCGTTCTTAAGTATTTAATTGTAATGTGCATTTTGTTTATGCAGGTGTTTATACAATATTTTATTCATGTTCTTTAAAATGCAGCCACTATAACTTGATAAGACATTGCACTAGTAGTACTATTTAAAATTCTAGTAATATAGTAACCTGTTCAAGAAACTTTCAATGCAGTTTGGGAAAGAAGAAAACTTCTACTTTATTCCAAAATTGGATTGAAAAGTCAGTGCAGCTTGTGTATAGTAATTGTAATGTATATTTTTAAGCACTATTGTGTCCTGATCCATGAAGTGCATTGTGCGCAGTCTGAATCAAACCTTCAATTCAACAGGTCTGACTGTTGGCTTTATAAAAGGGTTTAAAGTGATATTTTGAAAGCAATCTAAAAATTTGCAAATTAGTTTTTATAAATTTTTCACATAGTACTTTTGCACTGTTGGTAATCCCTGTGTTCCTGCCCTCGCTCCCTGTCTGCAATTCTGAAAAAGCTTATTAAAGTATTTTTTTAAACATATTGCTTACATAAATACAACTGTTGAGTATTTTAAGAGTGGAACTTCTGTTTCTTTTAAAAGGATCTAACAAAACATTATTATTATTTTTAATCACATCTTTGAATCGCCCATCTGGCCAGTCACCCGGCCAGATTATAGAACATTTGGACTATTCAGTAGTAGTTTTAGCATGACCTTGCACTTGGAATATTAAAGTGTTACATTTGATTAGTCACTGAAGTTTAAAAACTGAATTCTGGTCATAAAATTACAGATGCAGAGAATACCAAACAAAAAATGGAAACAGCTGGGGATGAACTGAGATTTGTCTAAGCTTATTCAGCAGCAAGATCCCAACTATACTCCAAACATAAGATGTTTCAATTAAAAAATAAACCAGGGAGATACCTAGCAAGGACCGAGAAGGCACTCAAAAGATAATTTGTATTAAACCAATAGTGACAGATTATATATACACACACAAAGAGATAGTTAAGGAACTTGATCTAAGAATCTATATAAATCTAAGAATTCTTTTGATGAAGATATAGACAGCTTCATAATATAATCATTTCTAGGCTTTCAAGAGAACATAAAAGCCAATTAGATGCTGCAATATGAAGTCAAGTCAGGCGATCACTCGTGACCGAGTAAGATTGTCTTCCAGGATAAAAAAAAGAAAATTTACAAAAGGAGATTATCCCAGATGGGATAATAGGAGAATTCTCTCAGGTCTTTAGAGAATTAATGGTTCCTAAATTAATTTTAATTAATAAAGTATTACTGTTAAACAATCTCTAGGTTTTGGATGGAGACTCAAGAATATGATTTATAAAACAGGAAAGAATCCAGAAAAGCCTGAATCATACAGACTTATGTCCCACCTAAGTACAGATTACAAAATTATAACTATGCTGGCTGAGAGTTAATAAGATTCTAGAAAGTTTTAAGGGAGGATCAAACAGGATTCATAACAAGATGACACGGAACAACAGGAGAATGGTCAACTTGATTGTGCTGGCTCAAGCAAAAACAACCTGTATTTCTTTATATTGTATATGTAGAAAAAGTAAGTGATTCTACAGAATGGAAATTTGATTTTAAAAATTTAAAGGAAATTTGGATTCAGACCATATTGTTGTCATTTGATCCTGCTTATTTATACAACACCTTTTTCTAGGATCCTGATTAATAGCACCATCTCTCCTGTAGCAAATTTACAGTGTGGAGTTAGACAAGGATATCCTCTGTCACAGCTACTCTTAACAAATGTATTGAAACTATGGCACAAAAGGTTAGAGAGGACAGAAATAGTATAGTATTAGTAAATGGGAATATGAATCTAAAATCATGCTTTATGCAGCTGATACCATGTTTACCATTCAATATCCCATCATGTTAGTAATAACCCTTAATAAATTAGAAGCATTTAGTAGAGTACAGTCATGCCTTGGATTGAGAGCATTAATCCAGTTGGCCTCTCGACATTGTCTGGGGGACCCATAGGATTATTTGGAGCCCCAGCTCCGAGGTCCTGTGAAACGTTCCGGAAACGTGCTTGTAATCCAAAACACTCTTATATCAAAACGAAATCCCCCCAAAAAAATTTGTACAGAGATTTTTCATTTAAGCCGTACTACAGTACTTGTATTGCAAGACGTCGCTTGTATATCAAGTCAAAAAATTTTTAAATAAATATTTTAAAATTTGCTTGTCTTGCAAAACGCTCTCAAACCAAGTTACTTGCAATCCAAGGTATTACTGTATCTGGTTAAAAAGTCAATATAGGAAAATCAGAGATATTATCTATGACCCTAGGAGATCAACAGAGGAGGTGGAATCATTAACTGGTTCAATATGTAAATCAAGAGATATCTTGTTATCCCTTTCATATCACGTACACAGGTTAATAGAAGATAATCATATATAAGTAATTAAAAAAGGTGGAGAAGATATGAGGTGGTGGACCAAGTTACCAATCTTGTGGTTAGGGTGGATTGTCAATCCCCAATGTTGCCACTATGCAGCAGTACCGGGGGCAATGGGGTACAGTGATTTTAAAGGTATACTTGACTGAAGATAAGACGTGTGTGTGTGTGTGTGAGAGAGAGAGAGAGAGAGAGAGGGAGGGAGGGAGGGTGGAGATGGTGAGATAATAGTGTGTGAGAGACTGGGGTGGCTACACCACTGCTGGCCTGCTGCCTCCAGGCCCTTGGGCTGAAAAAGGTTCCTCACCCCTGCAGTATACAAAAACAATTACTTTAAAAATGGAGACAGGGAGAAATTGTCTCAATTTATTTTTAAGCCAGTACAAAAATACATATATACATAAAATTCTTTTTGGTGTCATGTGACTTACAATATATAGTCTACACAACATACAATTAAAAAAACCTTTACCCTTAATGCTAGAATGCTCAATTTTGTAAATAAATTCTATATAGGAAAAATAAAGACTAATAGCATAGAAAATAATCTAGTATTTTTGTTTACCTTTCCAGTGTATGTAATCTTCTGGAACTTGACACTAAAAAGGTGTACATTTTACAAAATGCAAATGCACTCAGAGCTATTTTACATTACAGTAAATCTACGCAGTAGATTAAAAAAAGTAACATTCTCTCTAACAGGTACCCTGAGAGCAACTGCCTCAGTACAGCAGATTAACAAAAATACAAGAATTTGTGACTGATCCCTCAGAACGTCAGTCTAAACAGACCCCACATTCTGTAACGAGACCATGCAAATATACTTATCTGCACAGAAATTATTTGCATAAATTCTCTGAATGTGTTTTTGCAGAGTTTGGTACTTTTTGGCAGAACTCTGGTGCAAGGGAAGAAAGATGGTAAGTAGAGAGAGAAAGCTTGCATGGTAAGTAATTTCACACATGGCTGCTGGAGCCTTACCTTTTAACAGACATGACCTGTATGATACCATAATACATAATACTTCACAACTACCATAAGCAAGAGAATACATTTTAAAGGGGTGTGTTTATTTCTCTTATTAATCAGGTGGACAACCTCAGGATCTGGGGGCCAATTCTCACCCCACAGAATCCACTGGGCGCTGCACCCCACCACCACGCTGAATTTGCTACAGCACAGCAGCAAAAAAAAAAGGGCCAATAAACAAGGGGGAAAGGCCTTTTTTTGCTGACGCATCACAGAATTTTGGTGGCAGTGGGAGCCACATGCAGCCTGGATGTTAGATTTACTTGAAAGAAGTTGCTGTACGGCAATGGCATTTGATGAGAAAGTATTCCTCCTACTATTCCTCCTTACTCCATTCATGCACTAACTAGCTTAGTCGTAAAAAAGGGTTAGGCCAACATTCCATAGTGCAAACTTAGTTAGATGCAGAATAAAATGTTTGGATTCAAGCTGGAATACAATTCTGTTGGTATGTTATGTTACATTATGAAAAATCCAATGTAGTACATTTCAAGTTGCTTAGGGCACAATCCAGTGCCCTCTGCCCATGATGCATGTACGCCTCCGAACACAGAGGCTTACACACATCCAATGCAGGTGTGAGGTGCGGCAGCAGCAATCTCTACCACCACCGCGTCTCGCGTCATGTATTTCATCTAGACCAGTGTTCTCCAACCTTGGGTCCCCAGATGTTTTTGGCCTACAACTCCCAGCATGCCCCAGCCAGCAGAGCTGGCTGGGGCATGCTGGGAGTTGTAGGCCAAAAACATCTGGGGACCCAAGGTTGGAGAACACTGATCTAGACAGCCATTTTCGGGGGGGGGGGGGAGAAGGAGGCTGGGGCGCTGTTTGGATACAGCATAAGCCATTAGCCCCAGCCTGCTCCCCTCCACACCACGCCCAGTTCCTCCTCTCTGAGGCGGATTTGCAACCTCGGAGAGGCAGCCAGTGCAGTTCTTTCTGCACCGGCTGCGAGGGGGGTGGGGCAGGGGCAGGGGCTCGGCCTTCGGAGTCCCAGCTCTGAGCTCACAGGACCTTGGAGCTGGGGCTCCAAATAATCCTATGGGTCCCCCAGACAATGTCGAGAGGCCATAGGATTGCGTCCTTAGAGGGCAATCCTATACATGTCTATTCAGAAGTGTGTCCCAATGTGCTCAATGGGGCTTATTCCCAGGTAAGTGAGTATAGAATTTCAGCCTTCGTGCACGAGAGAATGCAAAGGATCACAGTAGAATAAACTATAGGGGCAGCTCTTTTAAGATCATAATCTCCTACTTTGCAGTCCATCTGTTCTTGCAAATCTGAATATATAAAAATAGTTTACACTGTCTCACAACATGGTCCACCTCATTCAATATTGTATTTACTGATTCTCCAGAGGATCCGGAGAGCATTCCTTAACCTCAGGATGGTGCCTCCTTCTGGAGGTCATAGGCAGGGCTAAGCCTGCTCTTCAGAAGGAGGGGAAACCCACATCTCCCAGACTGGCTCTACCTTAGGAGCCAGTAGGTCAGGCTGAGTTGCCGCTTTGGAAAGCGCAATTCCTTGCTCTTCCCAAGTTTAGTTTGGTTCCCTACTCTTCTGCCTCCCCGCCACCCTATAAAGTTTAGGTAGGGATAACAGGGACACCTAGCTTGGAAAAGGCAAGGAACAGATCACAAATTGGAGGCCGCAAGATACCAGTATCTTGAAGTGGGCATATCAGCCCCACTTTTTGGCCCTATCGCTTCTCTAGCTCCAGGCAGAAATAGCATGTTGCATTTTCCACTCCAGAGTAATGGTGGGAAAACGCTCTGAGGCCATGAGAAGTCAGGAGGCCTCCATAATGGCAGCAGAGGTAGAGCCTGGGCCCAGTTCTCAGCAGGCCATCACGGTCCAATCCCTCTAGGCTAGATCTGAGGACGGGGTGAGGACCCTTCCCACCTCTGTTCCCAATCTCCTTCAACATGATATCTTTCTAAATGCAACTTGAGACACTAAAGGAAAATGAAACCTCCAGTCCTAAATGTATTAATTGATGTGCAGTCCAGGGAAATGTAGAGTATTAGAGTATGTTAGTTAATTTTGCTGGTCCAGAGACAGGTCCCTGCTTCTTACATACAATCCAAATAAAATTCATCCCCTCCAGCCAGGGATCAAGTAGTATTGGTAGGTGTTTTGTTTTTTTTATGTTCTTGTTGTTAAAGGCACTTCCCTGAATTCAGAGAAAGGGTTTGGCAGACTACATTGGAATTTCTTTGTATCATGCTTCCACAAATGACCACAAGCCTTTATACAATGGCTTGTTGTTACCCTATCACCGTATGTACAGTTTCTAAAATTGTTACTAGTGGAATCAGCTCCCATTCATCTGGCAAGAGGCAGGAAGCAGGGCCGCCCCATTATAACCCCTGCTTTTTTACCTGGCTTTAATGGCACTATCATGTGTGATCAGACAGGCAGTAAATAACTACAGTGCGTAAGATTTGGATTTAAGCTACTTATAGTGAATTAGGTGCTTCTGTTGCCTTTATATTTTGAAACATGTATCTCAGTCATGAAAGAGGAGATTTTGGTGATATCTCTGGCTATGAAATTAAACGGAATAAATCTGATGCCTTAATACAGGGGAGTGGGCAACATGCGGCCTGCAGGCAACATGTGCCACAGCCTTTTTTGCATCCCCCACCAAAATTCAGTGGCAGGGAGGAAAACCCCTTTCAAAAAAATAAATAAATTGGCAGCGTGCTCCCAAATTTTGGTGACATGTCAGCAAAAAGGGGATGTTGTAAAACAAAATGGTCCCTTTCTGCTGCCGCACTGCCCATTTTCCTTTTTAAAGCCCCCCCCCCCCCCCCCCGCTGCTGCACTACCAAATTTTGGTGGTGGGGCAAGTGCGAGCAGGACTGCAGCTGGAAGAAATGTGGCCCCCAAACCCTTTAGAATATCAGTACCTTGATACTGAATACTTTTCCCTCTCAGGTGTCCAGTGTTGGATGCAGAGATTTTGTCTTGAGTGGCCTAAGATAGAAATATTACAAATAACTTTTGTGTTAAAAATATTACTAATAACTTTGGAAAGCTGGATGACACTGGCTGGCATCACTTCCTCTAAATTTTTGTCAGACTCCCACTTCAAGATTTGTACTGAAATTAAAGTTATAGAAAGACTGCCTTGGAAAAACTTCAGGACAACTCTCTTGGCTTCTGGAGTAAGAATTTTTACATTCTTTTTACAGCCTCAGGAGGAATAAAGGGTAACTTGGCAATATGTGCAATTGTAGCATTACCAGGTTTTTAAATTTGGGCTTGAAGCCTACAGTGTTTTAGAGTATCTCGTTTAATTACATTATTTCTTGAGACAGAATACCTCACATAGCTATTGTGCTTCACAATCTCCATAGGGATAAGGCAATTATTTAGAACTTGCATGGTCTACAGAGGCTGGCCCCTTTTGTGAATAGTATAATCTGTACTTGACTGAGCAGCAGATTTTGCTTTGATCCTATCGGTCCCCTACTTATTTTCTTAAGTGTAGCCTGAACTTGGAACTCAACTGCTGTCAAGGTAGAGCCTTCTAGGCAAATCTTGTCCAGATGCAGCACGGCTATTCTAAGATTTCATTTGGGCATGAAATAGTAGAACTTTGTTTCAACCCTAGCTACTGCACTATCCTTTTCTTTTAACCATTTGATTTTGGGTGCTTTCTAAATATAGCAGTTTGTGGATTTAATGTGTTCTTTGGGAGAAGAGTAGCACTGGTAGTACTGGCACTTTCACCTTATTGATCAATAGGTGGAAATCACATTGGAGCTCTGTACAAAAGAAAAAGTGATTTACAACAGGAGCAAAACCTCCAATATGTATAGTTTGACAGAAGTACATTGATTTTGTTTTAGGACAGAGACCTATTAGTTTTGGGTTGGCATAGCTTCTCTTTCCTTTGAGCTTGTTTTTCTGTTGCTCTTCCTATATTTTCTTTAATTGGTTGATTATTCTCTCCTATCATGAGCTTATAATAATGGGAAATAGGCAGGCAAATGGTTGGAGAAGGCAGTGAGAGGGGTTCTCTGGTAATTTAGTGAATTAATTTTTCCTGTATGAAATCTTAGATCAAATTTTATGATCTGAAGAACTCAAGATTTGCAAAGTTTACACTGCATATAAAAAACACTACCATGGGTCTCTTGAGCACGTAACCCCTATATTGAATACTGTTCATAGGGAGAAGGCTCATTTACCTGTTTAAGTTAAAAGAGACACCAATGAGGCCATAACTCTTTTCTGACAGAAGCTGCACAGAGAAAAGTTAAGTCTAATCAAGTGTAAGCCTATGAGTCGGATGTACATTTTAGCACTGTATTTTCCACTGCACATTCTTCCACTGCTCAAACCCTTATTCTTCTGGAAAATGCACCTATGCTTGCAAGCTCCTTGTCTGGAATAGCTGCTTACTGGTCTATGAAGGTTTAAAACCACCATTTCTGACAAGGTACAATTGCAATGAGATATGGGTAACAAACTTATTCTGAACTACATTTCACTGATACCAACTTGAGTGTCATTAGGGAAAATGCAGTTAAGATTGGGCTTTTTAGCGAGTGAAAGTCATGAGCGTTTGCCCAGTAGTCTCAATTGATTCTGAAATATTTAGGACATATTTTCTTGCAGGACACAACTCTAGCTAGCAATGCTCTTGCTAGACACTGAGTTATTAATACTGTGGCATTTGAAGTATTTTTGCACAGATGGTGCAAGGTATTTTAAAAAATATTATTCCTTGCAGTCTCGAATTAACCACCTGTACATTTTTTGTGCAGTCAGTTATAAATATCTAATCCTCTTTTTAAAAGGCAGCAATCTTCAGATTGTGCAAATGCAAAGTACTCATACAGTTCCATTCACAGATACTGCATATTCTACTGATTTGTCAGCAATCATTTCTGCAGAGCAAGAGTTACTTTTGATAAGTAACCCCTTTGTCATACAGAGCTTTTCCCTTTAATGTCCATCTTGATGCTAGCTTCAGACTGCTTGTTCATCTGCTCTTCTGTAAAGGTGATGTAAGAATACACCAGACTTCCAGCAATACTGTAAGACATCAGGTTTTAGATTAAAAATGCATATTTTGAACTCAGTCCTCCTGAAGTTATACTAAACAACCTAGTCTGAATCTTGCTTTACTCCTACCAACATCTTAGTAAAGCTGGTCTCCATTATATGTTCTACTAAAAACTAGAACAGAAAATGTCAGAGATGTTCATGTAAATAGGTAATGACCCAGATAACTGCTAAATGGTTTCATTAATGCTTTATATTGTTAATACAGCATTTGAGTTGAATTATATGGAAAGAGAAAGTATACAGGATTCTGATAACTTAAGCCATACATGTGACAACTGATTGCCTCGCCCCTCTCCTGGATTCAATTTTACATTTCCTCACACTGTGTATAGTTTTCCCTTTGCATCTACTACAAACTTCTCAATTGCAATTCTATTCAGAAAGGCTACTATTAGAAGGCTGCCATTACAGCTGTATTTATGGCAGAAAACACTGAACACTTCAGTGAAGATTAAGCATTGTTTATTGCAATCCCACAGGGATGCCTATATATATATATATATACAGTAATACCTTGGATTGCAAGTAACTTGGTTTGAGAGCATTTTGCAAGACAAGCAAATTTTTAAATATTTATTTTAAAAAATTTGACTTGATATACAAGCGACATCTTGCAATACAAGTACTGTAGTATGGCTTAAATTAAAAATCTCTGTACAAATTTTTTTGGGGGAATTTCGTTTTGATATACAAGTGTTTTGGATTACAAGCACGTTTCCGGAACGAATTATGCTCTCAATCCAAGGCATGACTGTATATATATATATATATATATATATATGTGTGTGTGTGTGTGTGTGTGTGTAATGTTTCACTATTCAGGGCTCTCCAACCTTGGGTCCCCAGATTTTGCTGGCCTACAGCTCCCAGTATACCCAGCCAGCATGGCTAATGACAAGGGATTCTGGGAGCCGTAGTCCAGCAACATCTCGGGACCCAAGGTTGGAGAGCCCTGGAATAGATAATTTCTGAACAGACACACTACTTGAGGAAGCGAAAATCCATAGCAGGGAAAACAGATGCACATGTGGGAGCACACTCAGGTTCGCTACACAAGTCAATTCACCAGTCAAATATTGTCAACTGAGCAGTTAAAATTACTGACTACAGTCAAATGCTCCAGGAAGCCAAAAATGTTATGTACCTGACAGTCTACCTTCTTTAAACTGTGTCAAATGCTAGTAAAGTGAGAGCACCTTGATCCTTAGCCTAGAAGGACGCGAAGGTCCACCCTTCATGGCCCGCCCACCCCACTCCCAAACCACACACACTAGGAGCAAGGCAAGCCTACCCTGAGCTATACAGACAATATATAAAACGATTTGTGTCTTTTCTAGTTGGTAGTTTTTATTTATTTATTTATTACATTTATCAATCGCCCATCTGGCCGGTCACATAGTTGCGTATGTCTGGTTTCATTTTACCTTCCCCCACTAAACTGTAGTTCCAAAAGCCCTTTTTGAACACTATCATACAATCGTATACATGTCTACCCAGAAGTAAGTTCCACAGAGTTCAATGGGGCTTACTCCCAGGTGAGTATAGGACCTTGAACTGAAATATAAACACCTACCTATCAACTCCTTAACAGACTTGCTTAATTTGCCCATTATAAAAAGGGTATAAGCTTTATTGCACTTACCTGATATTTAACCCTACAAAGTTTGTCCATGTGAAAATATAATCTCCTCCAAAGAACATTCCTATATAAGTTATTAATATATTCTGGAAATAAAAAAACAACAACACATGATTTACCTGTTTTAGGGAGAGTAGGGTATTTTTTAAATTCATGAGAGATTACAACATTAGAAAAAAATGTTACACACAGGTCTTTGACCCTGCACTGAAGGGACCTGGTTCACACATCACAACAAGCCACCATGGGTTAATTAATCCTTAATTTTTCCCTCAGGTCCCAAACACACAATTGTAATGTGGGGTATTACAATTATTTGTCAGATGTATGGATTTGCAGAGCTTACCTTAATACAACCAACAATTGTAGTTGTAAGGGCAGAGTTATACTGAGTGCAAAGTACGGTTGAATACATCAGAATAAACCTACAAAGAAAATTCAAAATTTGACAGCGCATTTAATAAAGTGCATGGGGTGGACTGACCAATTTATGGCACACCATCTGGTACCTGCTGGTTTCTGAGATTTTGGCAAAAAATGTTGAACCTGATGGACCTAGACTAGCAAGGTAGAGTGCATCATTTAACAGAGATGAGTTAAGGCATAAGAGAGCCTATATTTTTGCTTTGTAAATCTAACACACTGGTAGACCACAAGGATTCTAGTAAGAACAACATAAAATATTCAGGATCGGAGTCAGCCTACCCTGAATACAGTGGAACCTTGAATCACTACTTTTTGTTAGAATAGCACAGTATGAGCATTCAAAGCACTCAGCCTTTGGAATACAGTAATACCTTGGATTGCAAGTAACTTGGTTTGAGAGCGTTTTGCAAGACAAGCAAATTTTTAAATATTTAATTTTTTTTTACTTGATATACAAGCGACATCTTGCAATACAAGTACTGTAGTACGGCTTAAATTAAAAATCTCTTTTTTGGGGGGATTTCGTTTTGGATTACAAGCACGTTTCCAGAACGAATTATGTTCTCAATCCAAGGCATGACTGTATAGGTATAATCTCCATAGCAGTTATTTTCTGATGTGTTTAGCCTGCTCCATCTAATGATAAAAGAGTCAGACATACTAACCCATAAGCTTGATAATACAGTGGAAGTGTTTCTTGAGAGAAAAACCAGGAAAGACAAAGATAAGTTATCCTTACCCCATTACACACGACAGTGTAAACTGTATAAGGAAGAGGGTGTCTGCCCAGCCCTTATATTCCATTGCCTGAAAACAAAACAAATCCATTATCTTAACAGAAAAATAAAATTCCAGAAGTTGATTCAGTCACACCTTGCACAAATAAGCTGGAAGCTTGAGGATGAGCATGCTCCAACTACATAGCCAGAAGAATATTATGCATGATAAATGTTGTGAGGATCAAATGGAGAGGAGGAGGAGGATTATGTAAGCCGCCTTGGGTTCCTTGCAGGAAAAAAGGTGGGGTATAAATGTAATAAATAAATAAACAAACAAACCTAACAGTGAAATATTCAAATTACTAGCACAATATAATTGCTACTAAAGTTTTGTCCTTGCAGGAGATGCAAGTCGTGGTAGTTTAAGGTGAGTGACAGAAAATGTTCAATACTGGAAAGCCAGCTATATCACATTTAAAAATAAAATCCCATGCTGTATAATTCAGCTGAACAGAACTAGTCAATGGAAGAGGCAACAGGCAAAAGTGCTTAAATTGCAGCAGTTTTGTTTACCGATGAGCATCACTATACATACAGGCACAGGCTGTTTCAAACATCTCTACTAAAAGATAATGTAGCTTGACATTCTCAATGTTTTTGGTTCAGCCATACGTCATTACAACTGTATCAGCACAAACCAAGTGCAAAGGGGCAGGGGTGGACAAATTGTGCAAACAAATGCATAAAATATAGGTAATATGAGCAAACTAGTCAAACAAAGATTTTATAAGTGTCTTCATGACAGTTTGTGAGATGGTCTCCAGTCTCCAGTACAGGATATTAAAAACTCAGTCCTAGTTTTTTCACTTGCCACTGTGGTACAACCCTATAAGGTAACAAAATTATCCACATCATAAAGTAGGCAGCAAATTATCTGAAAATCTCAACAGATTACTATGAAAACCTGACAGGAAATGATCTCTTGAAGCACTATACAACGGGCAGTGTAAACACAATGTGCAATATATTCACTTATACTTTGGCCATATATACAAAATTATTAATTTGTTAACAATCTAATATGCCCATTTCCAGATGACGACTTGCCTTTGGCAATCTTGGGTGGCACAGTCTCATAAATCGTTGCCTCTTGAAAAGTACCTGGGCTGAGAATAGTCCACTTTATCAAAGTGGTACTACTCAAGCAGCAAGTATTCTGAACGATTCCCATAACTGTTCTGTTCTAAACTGAAACTGACTGTTCTCTATGAAGCATTTTTAAGAGTACTGATGTCCTGGGACCATCTGCAGCTGGAGCCAATGAAAGTACTGACTGGTGCACTTGGGCCTTTACTGCAGGAAGCCCACCCCCTGCACACATCATTGCAAAGGAAATGCCTGAAGGCAAACAAAGAGATCTTTAAAACGGAGACAGGATCATCTCTCAGGAATGTATGTCAATCAGGCCCCACAACTCTATTCAATATATCCTAGCAATTTTACACACAACAAAACTTTAATTATAGACATTCTCGGGAGATCCGGGTTCTAGTCCCCGCTCGGCCATGAAACTCATTGGGTGACTTTGGGCCAGCCACTGACTCTCAGCCTAACCTACCTCACAGGGTTGTTGTGAGGATAAAATGGAGAGCAGGAGGAGGATTATGTAAGCCGCCTTGGATTCCTTGCAGGGAAAAAAGGTGGGGTATAAATATAATAATAATAATAATAATAATAATAATAATAATAATAATCACCACCACCACCTCCAATTCATGCATGCTTGTGCTAATCTGGAAGCTATCGATCTTGTGGTAGATTTATGCCACCACAATAGAGAAGGGTTCCTGCTCTATTTCATGTAAAATATTTTAATTTTTTGAGTTTCTAAAAATAGCCCTTCCTTTGCAAATTCCATTGCAATACAGGCCCCTTCGAAATCCATCCCAAATCTAGCCCGCATACTGGACACAGAAGCCTTGTGTCCGCTGGTTCACATGTAGCCGCATTGCACTTTTAAGTGTTGAAAAGCCCAAAAAAAAATTTTTCCCCACACAATCAGTCTAGAAAGAGCAGGAACTCCTGTCTTTGCTGCTACCTTTTGGGGGATGGGGGGGGGGGCACTGGTGTCTAAGCATGGTTACATTAAAATTCTGATTACTGCACTGATTTCTATGGGCAGCTCTCATTTCCACTCTGGGGGAGAATTTTTTTTTTAACTTTTACAAGTCTATGGTCTACATATGCAGAAGGAGGAAACAGAACTGTACCACTTCAGATTATAGTTTGGAGACATACCACATCTGAATGTTCCCCCATCTATGTAAAACAACAACAACAAAAACTCCCTGCAAAAGAGAAAACAATTCAGGGAGAAAGATTCTAGCCAAGGCCTTGGCCTGCTGTGCTGGTTTTCTATTTGCAGGGAGTGTACAACCTGGAAGCATTCAAGAGTGTGATCCTCCATCGGTAGTCTAAAGTGGTTTAAGGCGCAATCCTATGCATACATGCATAGTAAAAGACAGAGGAAAGAAATGGTGGTTCAACTACGCAATGAGGATGGCAAATTGATAACAGAAGACAAAGAAAAGGCAGAAGTGTTCAATTCCTACTTCAGCTCGGTCTTCTCCCAAAAGAGGGTCTATGACCCCCCTGGCAAACCTGAAGTGCAGACTGAAGGGGCAGGATTGCAGCTTGAGATTGATAGGCAAATGGTCAAGGAGTACCTGATTACTCTGAACTAAATCTCCAGGGCCTGAGGAGCTGCATCCTAGAGTAATAAAGGAACTGGCAGAAGAACTCTCAGAACCACTGTTTATTATCTTTGAGAAATCATGGAGGACAGGTGAAGTGCCAGATGACTGGAGGAGGGCAAATGTTGTTCCCATCTTCAAAAAGGACAAGAAGGAGGAACCTAGGAACTATAGGCCAGTCAGTCTGACATCAATCCCTGGGAAAATTTTGGAGCAGATTATAAAAAAGTCAGTCTGCAAGCACCTTGAAAACAATACAGTGATTACTAGAAGCCAGCATGGATTTGTCAAGAACAAATCCTGCCAGACTAATCTGATCTCATATTTTGATCGGGTCACCTCCCTTGTGGACTGTGGGAATGCTGTGGACATCATATCTCTGGACTTCAGCAAAGCTTTCGACAAAGTGCCTCATGATATCCTGATTAGCAAGCTAGCTAAAAGTGGGCTAGATGGAACAACTATCAGGTGGATCCACAATTGGCTACAGAATCGGACTCAAAGAGTGCTTATCAATGGTTCCTTCTCAAACTGGGGAGAGGTAATGAGCGGGGTACCACAGGGCTTGGTCCTGGGCCCAGTGCTCTTCAACATTTTTATTAATGACTTGGATGAGGAGGTGCAGGGAATGCTGAATCAAATTTGCAGATGACACAAAGTTGGGTGGAACAGCTAATGCTCTGGAAGACAGAGACAAAATTCAAAGAGATCTCGATAGGCTGGAGTGCTGGGCAGAAAACAACAGAATGAAATTTAATAGGGATAAATGCCAAGTGCTGCACCTAGGGAAAGGAAACCAAATGCAGAGTTACAGAATGGGGGACACTTGGCTCAACAATACTACAAGTGAGAAGGATCTTGGAATTGTGGTAGATCACAAACTGAATATGAGCCAGCAATGCGATGTGGCTGCAAAGAAGGCAAATGCTATTTTGGGCTGCATTAATAGAAGTATAGCTTCCAAATCGCGTGAAGTGATAATTCCCCTTTACTCGGCACTGGTTAGACCTCATCTTCAGTACTGCATCCAGTTCTGGGCACCACACTTTAAGAAGGACGTAGCCAAACTGGAGAGGATTCAGAGGAGGGCAACAAGGATGATAAAGGGACTGGAAACAAGGCCCTATGAGGAGAGACTGAAAGAACTGGGCATGTTTAGCCTTCAGAAGAGGAGACTGAGGGGAGATATGATAGCACTCTTCCAGTACTTGAAGGGTTGTCACACAGAGGAGGGCCAGGATCTCTTCTCGATCATCTCAGATTGCAAGACACGGAGTGTTGGGCTGGGACTCGGGAGATCCGGGTTCTAGTCCCCGCTCGGCCATGAAACTCACTGGGTGACTTTGGGTCAGTCACTGACTCTCAGCAAATAAATAAATAAATAATGGGCTCAAGTTACAGGAACCTAGATTCCACCTAAACATCAGGAAAAATTTCCTGACTGTCAGAGCAATAAGACAATGGAACCAACTACCCAGGGAGGTGGTGGGCTCTCCCACTCTGGAGACACAAGGTGCGGCTGGACAGCCATCTTTTGGGGATGCTTTGACCTGGATTCCTGCATTGAGCTTGGACTCGATGGCTTTGTAGGCCCCTTCCAACTCCACTTTTCTATGATTCTATGTGTAGACAGAAAAAAGTCCTACACCTCCCAGCATTCCGCAGCCAGACAGTGCCCTTAGCCTACATCCTATCCCCTCAGCACTTCATCACCTCATTTTGCTACAGGCCTGACATACATGTGATACCCTCCAACTGCCCCAATTATCCTGGGACCTTCATGAATCCCCTTCAGCCATCACGGGTTCTCCCTTTGTTATGCAAAGGGTGGCCAGGTGACCAGCCAGATGGGCGATTAACAAATGTAATAAGTAAATAAATAAATAAATATCCTGAATTTTTCGGTGCCTCCCACAAACTGCTTTAAATTTTTAGCTTAGCTACAATTTTGCCGATGGCCCCTTTAAGAAACAGTAAGCAGGGAGGGAACAGATGCTAGGATGTGTGTGTGTGTGTGTGTGACACCGTAAATTTACAGTGTCAGAAGGAAATGCAAGAAAGTTTCTCTTCTCTCTGAAACTCCGTGTTTGGGGTGGGTGGGTAAACTCCACCTGCTGAATTTGTGCCAGTCCTGACAATTTTAAAAGAAAAAGGGATTGTCCTGCAAGCACTGACCACACTCCCATGTATACACACTTTCCTGTTAGTAAGTCCCATTGACCGTAATAGGACTTACTTCTGACTACACATGCACAGGATTGCACTGTTACTGTTTTCAGAGCAGCAGTGAATTTTACTTGGCTTGTGAAAGTCTTTTTCTAACACATGCTGAAGTGCCATGGAGAAAGTTCTCTACAGTAATGATTAGGATTGCTCTGCAGGGATTTTGGATTGGGGTTTTTTAAAATGCATTAGAAATTTTTAAAAATTATTTTTTTTAGCAGAAAACACACCCTCCTCAAGAGAAAGAAAGAAAAATCCTAACTACTTCAAATAGCAGCAACAAACATCATTATTCCATTTTCACATTATTGTTCAATCACAGTGTTGTTGTTGTTTTATAAAGTACAATAGAGCCCACATGTTTTTTTTTTCTGAGTGGAGAAAATAAGAGCTTGCAGGGTGGGCCTGTGAACCACTTTGCACACTCAGATATCTAAATACAGGCCTGTGGCTCACGCTGGCTCAGCTTGTCTAAGCGTGGGAAGCTAAGCAGGGTCAGGCCTGGTTATTACTTGGATGGGAGACCCCTCCTCTAGTTTCCTGCATTGAGCAGGGGGTTGGACTTGATAGCCTTGTAGGCTCCTTCCAACTCTATGATCTATGAAATCTATAAATGTTAAATAATATTATTTCTTTGGCAAACTACTAATGAGAACATAGCCACCATAGAGGGATTGGATCTATTTTTAAAGTGGGAGGGAAATCTTTAAAACAAGGAGTTTCCTGCACAAGGTGGGGAAAGTAGGCTGAAAGTTTTGTTTGACTGAAATAATGGCATATTCCTCCCCGGTTTACCCCTTCCTACCATTTGTTGCCTCTATATTACATTTTAGATTGTAAGCTCTTTGGGGCAGGGAACTGTTCTCTTATATTCGGTAAAGCACCATGCACATTGATGGTACAATAATAATAATGAGAACAACAGCAATCACCACCATCATCATGGGTCTGGAGATCAAAGCGGCTTCAGAGTGGCCAGAGTCCTTAAACGGTTCCAGGGGTGGGTGGCTATACCCTTGGCCACGCCCTCATGTTGCCAGGCCACACCCCCTTCATGTTGCTTAACCATACCTCCTACAAATTCACGTGTGTCCCTATTTTCATCTAATGTTGGAGGGTATGATATATACCACCATCAGTGTGCATGGCACTTTACAAGAGGAAAAGTCCCTGCCCCCAAAAACTTACAATCTAAAATTTAATACAGGAGGAACAGAGGAAGGGGATGAAACTGGAGGCAGGGTAGAGGGGGATAAGTTAACAGAACCATCAAAAATATTAAACAATCACACACTAAAATAATTTAAAAGGCTATGTTAAAGTGGTGTGCCTTAACACCTTTCCTAAAAGCCAAGAGAGTAAGATTTGGGAGCAACACAGGAGAAAGCACATTCCTGTGTGTCCAACAAATGGGCCTTTGCAGGCAGAGGTGTCTTCAAGAGAGTCTGTCCTGCAGATCGTAATAATCTGACAGGTTCATAACAAGACAGGAGATTCCTTAGATAGCCAGTCCCTAAGCTGTCTAGGGCTTTAAAGATTAAAACCAACACCTTGAATTCAGCCCAGAAAAGAACAGGTTGCTTACGTGTAACTGTGGTTCTTCGAGTGGTCATCTGTGCATTCACACATATGGGCTCTGCGCCTGCGCTGAGGCAATTCGGGGGACTTCTAATGCTGAGGAAAATCGGGCGGGAACCCCACCCACCCCATCTCACTGAGCATGCTCCTGCAGGTTCCCACCAGATCCCTCAGTTCCCCGAGACTGCCTATTGTGGCCTCGGAACCGAGAGAATACTCAGTATGCCAACAACGATGCAAGGGGTCAATGTTGATACCAAAAAACCACTTCAGTCAGCCACATCGATCCTAAACTAACAGAACGGCAAGAGATGCTCGTTTTAAAATGTTATACCTTCACCTTTCTCTAAGGGCCCTGTCGAAATGTCTGGTAAAATGTCAATCCGATAGCATAGCTGGTGCACCCCTTGCCCAGCATTCTCAGAGCTTGCTGAAATCAGAAGAGAAAGAACAGCAAGAATGGGAAACAACCTTTCCTGATCCTCAACCACAGATGATTTGAGGCAAGCAGGTCCTTTTTATGACAGCAAAGAGCCTGGAGAACTTGCAGTCCATGTCCCTCGATACAGTCTGCTTCCCTGTGCGCATAGCCCATAGGACCAAGACACAGGGCTTTTATATAAGACAGCTATTATTCCAATAGAGTAACCTTGGCAATAATTAAGTCCAGGCAACATAAATTAACCACACTGCTGGGATCCCACTGGTGTAAACAATGTTCATCACAGATGTGCTTTCCCATGGTTTAATCGCCTGGGCAATTAATTTCACTGACAAAGGTTCTCTTATTGAAACATGACTTCGATTTTAAAGAAACTCATCCTCTTTATTCCTCATAGCTCGTACTTTGTACTGCCTTATCAACACTAATGCAGGATGATAAATGTAAAGTGTGTGTGTGTGTGTGTGTGTGTGTGTGTGTGTAGAGGCGTAGCCTTAAGCAGGAATGGGCATACAGTACATCTTGATCTACTGGCAGATCTCTGGGTGATTTGCAGTAGATTGGCAAGGATTTCTGACTCCCAACTGTTTAAGAATAACAGCAACAGAAAGACTCCCACCTCCAATTATACTGCTGAAATGAAGAAAGAAACCAGGAGTGATTTGTGTGTGTGTGTGTGTGTGTGTGTGTGGAGGAACTGTGAGGTCTGTTGAGAATTAATAAATTACTCCTAGGCTCAGAATTAATAAATTCTTAGTGTATGTCTTGAACCAGACTCTGGTTGGTGGATCTTTGGGTTCTAGTAAAAACACATATCCCGCAAACCTGAACTCCACCCATCCCTGGTCTTAACTATAAGTATATTATGAGTATATTATGAGTAAGCTCATGATTTCCCAGCCCTGTGGATTTTGAGCTTCCTGGATGTTAAACAGAGCAGCTTTTGTTCACCTTCACTGCCAAGAGCTTGCCAGAGGAGAAAAACAAAGTTTATTCAAAAGATTAGTAGTGTAAGATATGTGCACACACACTGAATACAAACTCCAGAGCCTAGCACAGTGCTGGTATTCTATTCCTTATTTTGTTGGTACACGTATTTCTAAATAAACATATTTCCGCAAAAATATATGAACACTGGAACACTATTTTCTATCTCAAGGGAAGCTTTTTAAATGCATCATCCTAGTCACCCAGAATTCTCCTCAAAGCCAATCATTTAGCTGTGATCTATGCATGTCTTTACTATTCTATGTTTGATTAATCAAACTGTTCATTTACATTAAAGCTATTCTGACACCAAGATACAGACTCTAACCTTTCAAAACATCGTTTTAATTCTATGTAGTACCGTAACTATTGTAACTAAGCAATTGCCAATCTTGGTTCCTATTTTTGAAAATTGCCATCCATACATGCCTATTTTATCCTGCTACAAGAAAAAAGTTTACTCATGTAACATTTGTGTGCCAGCTCTGCTTTATGGTGTGTCTTTCATCACTGTAGGCATTAATACCTTGGCAATAGCCTTATCAATATATCAGCTATATATAACTTTTTATACATAACATAGCTGCTCAGGGCCTGATCCAATTTGGCCCAACATATTTGCTAAACACCTCAAGGATAAAATGGTTTGCATTTGCCACAAGCTGGACATGATTAATTTCTGCAGTGCAATTCAAGGTTGTGTCCCAGGCACAGTCTAGTCCTGTTTTATAGTGCTTGCAGCTTTTGCAGCCTAAGAACATAGACAAGTTTTCTGGAGGGGTCTGGCCTATCATATGTCTGCTTGACCCTTGCCATTCCTGGGCTTATACCTAACTTCTAGCAGAAAGGGATCAACTAAATAAATGCCTCCTTGTGAGAGGGGGTCTGGCTGTCCTGAAGGGGGTGGTTGAGAGAACACTCCTAAAGAAAGCCTCTCTAGACCCTAAGGACTGCAATAACTATTAGCCAATTATGAGCGTTCCCATCTTGGACAAGTTGCTTGAGTGGGTGATTATCTGGATCCAGGCACAAGTGCTCTGGGCACCATGACACCAGGAGAGGGAAAGAAGGAGTGCAACCCTGTTCATCATCCTGGACCTCTCAGTGGGTTTTCGTACCATCAGCCTTAGTATTCTGGATGGACTCTTTGGGTTGGGAACTGGGGTGGAGGCATGGTATTTCAGTGGTTCTGCTCCTATTTGGAGGGCAGATTCTGAAGGGATACTGGGAGTCTATTGCTTGGCCCTGTGGCATTTATGCTATGGGGTTCAGCATGGTTCTATCCTGTCCCTCATGCTATTCAACAGCTACATGAAATTGTTCGAGTAAGGTCATCCAAGGATTTGAAGGTATGCTGGTGACACCCAACTCAGTTCCTCTTTTACATTCATGTCAGGTGAGGCTGTGGTGTGGAGGTGCTGAAACAGTGGGGAAAGGAGGCAAGGAAAGGTAATTGACTAAAAGCTAAAAAGCATGACTAAGAAGGTAGTTGTGTTTGACTCAAGACCCGTGTCCACCACAAAAAACACCACACATTCCCTGTTAGTCCACCTTGCCATTGGACAGTCAGCAACTTATACAGAAGACGCAATTCCTGCAAGGCACCAAGTTCCAACAAGCCAACAAGCAATGGAAGGAACTCACAGGGTCGGCTGCGTCTTGTATGGAACCTGGCTAAAGACACACAATGGATGCTTCACTGTGGAATGAAGCTCTATCTGGGTACAGAAGGCAACATGGATCTACCTAGTCCTAGACAAATGAGGCAACAAGGTGGTTCAAGAGGAGAGAAGGACTCTGGCCTTGGAAGTGTGGGCTGGACACCAGCGCAGAGCAGGGAGAATGCTAGGAAAGGATAACGAACTTGCTTCGGGATTTTAGTATATTAAGTGGTGTATAAGTATTACTAATAAATAAGCAAATGAACTAAACAAACTTGGACAATTCTTAGAGCAGTGTGAGAGCAACTTTATCCATGCTGAGTCCCACGGCAAGGGCTAGGTGTCTGAAGGGCAGTTACAGACTTCAAAATAAAGTGTACAAAGGAGTCAATGGCTTTGGGGCTGGACTCATGATGGGATAGAACAAAGGGATCAATAGTGTGATTCAGGGGAATGAAAGGAGATCTGTTTCATGCTACTTGACTGAGTTAAAGCTAGCTGACTGAGCATTATTTTATTTATTTATTTATTTATATTTATACCCCGCCTTTTTTCCTGCAAGGAACCCAAGGTGGCTTACATTACCGTATATTACCCTCCTCCTGTTTTATCCTCACAACAACCCTGTGAGGTAGGTTAGGCTGAGAGTCAGTGACTGGCCCAAAGTCACCCAGTGAGTTTCATGGTCAAGCGGGGACTAGAACCCGGATCTCCCGAGTCCCAGTCCAACACCTTAACCACTACGCCACACTGGCTTACAAAACCATTGCATCTGGGAGACAATTAGGTAGCAGTATACAGGACAAAAGGTATCCAGAAGGGTGCCCAGGTGGTACTTTAACCAGCTGACCTATATTGGGATGGAGACACTTCCAAGATTGGTCCATTTTTCCTGCCAAGGTTTTGGATTGGCCAATTTAAAGGTAGACCTGTGGGTTATCTGGCTGGAGTGGTGACTCAGAATGTATCCTTAAGCCATGGTTGTTCTGCATTTTATCTGCTGTTTTGTCTGCTGTGTTTGTTCTGCTATTTCTGTTGTTTTACTATTTATATCCATTAGTATTATTTTAATAAAATATTAGCAAGGACATGCTACCTGTTGCTTTTAATAAATACATACTAAGTAGAAATACATCAGCAAGAAATGATCAGCTATGCATCCTTGAATTTCAACAACTTCTATATTGTTTCCTGGTACAATATCGATACTGGTGTAATTGTAAGATGTCTTTAAAAAAATAAGACAACTAACACCACACACACGGAGCCACAGATGAGGTGGGAGGTAAGCAAGTTATAAAAGTAGGTAGCACATAGACTGACAAGCTGGTGAGTATAGGCTACAAGTAAACTAAGATGTTAATAAACATGAAAATAACATTTCCTATAGTGATCAAGCCATTCCATAAAGCAAGTGTGCAAAGAGTTAAGGATTTGCATCTTTACTGTATTCTGTTCATTAACAAAGTTAGAGAAGACTGCTTTGTAACAGAAAGAGAAATAATTCAGTTGCAAGACGTGCAAGGCATCAAAAAATATCCCATTTCATCCTACTGACTCTGAGATCAGAACCACAGCCAAGCCACACAAGAGCAGAACAGGACCACATTGTAGTGCCCTTGTGCTGGAACACAAATTGCACCTATGTGCATTATACAGTCCTAGCAGACAGCCACTTGCCTCCTTTTGGGTGGGGAAAGAATTTACACTATCTGAAGACACTATACCTGCAGTTTCTCTAACATGTACGGACAGTTGGGCAACAGTATTCATAGATCCTATGCACCCAGTGGGGCAATGTTGTGACTGGTTGCGGCAACTGCATAATTACTGGGTACGGACATTGCAGTTTATTGCATTGACTCTTAATGTTGCTAGTGTATGGTTGTAGTGCTCATGGCTGAAGAACAGGCTATCAATTATCTTGTGCTGGAACAAGCAAAATGGCAGTGACAGGGCTGTAGTATTGGCTTCCCTATGTACTGGTACAAATTCCACTGAAATCAATGCTGGTGTAAGAGTCCTTTCAACTTCTTCCCCAGTCTTAGAATTCTGTATTGCCTTTTCACATATTGCTGCAAAATTGTGCTTCTTCACTTACAACTATGGTTAATGGATGATAAACGCAGATATTTCTTTTATTCTGTTTTGATGTATTTCTATTTTTTAATGTAAAGTGTTTTGACAGATAAATAAAATAAACTAGGATTCCAGAGGGAGAAAACTGAACACTGCCACATTTAGACATTCTACTAAACAACACTGTAAAGCTGTATTCTGAACTCAATTTTTAAGAACAGCCCATACCAAAGAGTAAAAGTGTATTTAATGCTGTACTGATATTTAGACATAGGGCCAATTTGCACGTAATGCTAAGCAAGGGTTAAACAAAGATTCCCATGGGTTGTTCTAGAGTTATCCAAGGGTTTTTAATTAACTAACCCATGGTGGCTTAGCATTATGTGAGAACCAGTCTAATGTTTTGATTTTAAAGTTTCCATACTGGAATAAAAACCAAAGACTTACCTTTTGTGCATCTCCTGTAAAATAGGCAATGGCCAAGGTAGGAAGAATCATGAACAGTGCATTGTAATAAAGGAGACCATATTTTCCCAGCTCCTAGGAATGAGACAAAATATACAGGTATTTATCTTGGCTGAAAGATAAAGCCTTTCACAGAGAACTACACAACCTCATAGTCATCCTCTCCAAACACCATAAATTTTTCTTGTCTGAGTGCTTAGACATAAAGCAGCTTCATGTTCTTCCCATGGTCCAAATTACCAATGACAGAAAATGAGTTCCTGCCAGCTATATAATTCATGTTTTTATATTACAGTTTAATGCCTACTCTCAGCAAAAATATATTAAATGAAAAACTATTAACTGAAATAACTATCAAATAATTTGTCCTTCACTTCTTCCCCCTGTCTGTCCCTAGACAGACATAAGAAAGAGGGAGACAATAAACACTATAGGAGTGCAAGGGCATATGAAATTTACCCCCAACATAACCATGCAGGGCAGAAATATTCTAACAAGCACAGAAATACTTTGTCCATAAAAGGTAGATCACTGGTCTGGTGCAGCTGCAACCCTGGCTCTCTGCTATACATGGTTAGGAAGTCAGAAGCCAGCCTTGGGAATGCATATCCCTTCCCTGCAAACAAAGGAACAAACTGTCCCCTGAAGCCACTGAATTTAGGAAACCCTGGTTGGCTTTGACCATTGCCCTCACTCATGCAGACCCATTTTTTAGCTGGGATTAAGTGGGAGGGAACATGCATTCCCTGGACTGGCTCTTGATTTACTAAACACAGTTAGGAGGCAGCCAGTACTACATCTGTAGTGACACACAGACTTTTTAAAAAACGAAAATAAAATCCCCTTATCCAAGATATAACATATATAAAATACATACTTTTACCTCAGTACCGGTGAACCAGACTACTTTCATGTTTTCAAACTTCTTTGCAGTCTGAAAATTTTATCTTGGAGTGAAATAGGATCACACTGAAAGTGTGATAGTGTGATAGTGCAGGAATTACTTTGGTTTTAACTTAGTTCAAGGATACAACTGATAGAAATAGAATGCGGGATTAGAGGGACGTTGGGCTGATCCAGCATAACTCTTATGGACTTAATTCTAAACATCTGCATTTGTGGGCTATCCTGCAGATATGCGAATTCTTAGAATACTACGGTATGTACATGGTGTGCTGAAGTTTGTATTGTAGTAAGAGAAAGTAGGGAAATGGAACAAAATAAGGAAATGAAATATGATTTTGACAAGATATAGACTTAACAGGTGTGCCACATTACTGTGTAATTATTTCCCCTCCCCTAGAAAACAATTACTAAAACTAATTCACTTTCCTGATCAATGAAGTGGAAGACTACCGGTATTTAAAATGAAAAAGTAAGATGATCCTACCTTTGAATCTAATTTCTGTTTTACATATGCACCATTTGCAGCTGTCAAGACATCATTGATCAAAATGAAAACATAACCTTCTAGATCAAATGCCAAATCAGAACTACGGAGGGAAAAGACAAGATTTTAAAGTCATGGAGAATGCATAACTCACACAAATACTGAAAACGTGCAAACTGCAAGCAGAACCGGATTCTGCATGAGGGTCTCATTTGTAGATTGGGTCTCATGTGCACAAGAGAATGCTGTGCAGGAGAAGACCGCTTGCATCCGGTGCTCCATGCACACTACATGTAAGATCAGTGCTGTAATTTATAACAGCACTGATCATCTGTAGAGGCATGGGGGGGGGGGGGACAGAGTGCCTAGACTATGGATCTTCATTTCTCCTTAATGTTATCTTCACTGCCAGAGAAGAGATCACCAATCAGGTAGGCAGGGACAAAGGGAAATCCTTATGCAAAGCATCATTATGGTAAGGGAGGCCAATTAGGATGGAAATAGAAACCAGCAAAGTCACCAGTGGATGCCTTTACTCTGGCATTCCAAAATCTAGATGCTTTTGCATGTACCACCTGACATAACGTGAAGAACCACCAGTAGAAAAGCACTGCTCCAAGTTGTCTACATTCACAACTATATTCTCACAGGGCTTCACCTGAATTTCTACTCGCCTTTCACTAACTAAACAGAATCTTTATCGTAAGCATATACCTGAAAGATAGGTTAGTATAAAAAGGTAACAAAATTCAAACTATTTCTAAAAGAACTGTAAACCTTACCTTGCAGCTACAAATGCACCAATTATCATAGCAAATACTGTCATCTGAATTCCCCAAGAAAATTTCTTCCTAAGAAGAAAAACCAAGAGCTTTGTCATTACTGCAACTGGTGTTCAGAAATTCCCAATACTCCCCCCATTCTTAAAGTATGGTCCATGATGATTTTTCAAGAGATTATGATAGGCTGATTTTTCTCTGAAGTTTCCACCAGAGCTGATAGGTTTATGTGGGGTGAACAGGAGAAATGTAGCTAAGGCTTTCATTTCTGTTTCCCCTCAGTCATTTGCATTGCTGACAAGGCAAGCCAGTGGCGACATAAACTCCAGATGTGGCAAGTGGCTTGCAAATGTTACAGCTGCCTGCCACGTGAAAGCCTTTAAGCCTTCAATTACTGTTATAAGAAAGTGAGTGGCCCGTAGAGAACAAGCAAACAGAAAATATTGGCATACACTACAATATTTAAGAATTGCTGGGGTTTCAAATATCAAAGAAAATATTGTGCACCCACTGATATCTCACATTATATCTATGCCACGTTGTCCAAGAGACAAGAGCAAAGGTCATGGATGACCTTCTGGGGTTATAAAACTGGAACAATGGCTCTAAACAGTTTCCTTAGGACCCAGATTCACAATTAAATACCACTAATGTTAATGCTGACTAGGCCAGTCTTCCCCAACCTGGTGCCCTCGTTGTTTTGGACTACAACTCCCAGCATTTCTGACTAATGGCTATGCTGGCTGAGGCTGATGGGAGTTGGTCCAAAATATCCTGGAAGGCACCAGGATGAGGAAGGCCTATCCAGATCCACTCACCAGCTACCAAGGTGGCTGTTCACCATATGAGAAACCCTCTTCTCCACTCTCACAGCTCAAGAGAAGGATCTCTCATACCACACTGAGCTTTGAGCAGGCAGCCTCTCCAGAAGGAGAAGGGATCTCTCACAACATTAACGCAGCCTGCTCATAAGTCCAACACAGTATGAGAATCCTCTCCTCCCCTTGTCAAGAGCACAACATCCATCACACAGAGCTTTGGCATAAGATTCCTGCTTTAGAGCTCAATGCAATATCATCCTCTACTCTCCCAGAGCAGAAAAGGTTTTTCTGGTCACATTGAATTTTGCAGCAAAGCTCAGCATGATATAAGAAACACCCTTCCACGTTCTCTAACATGTAGAGAGAGAACTTGAGCAAGGAAAGGGGTCATCTGTGGACCCCCGACACTGACATGATTTCCCCCCACCCCAATGTTCAACGTAAGACAAATACACAGGGTGACAGCTGCAAAAGGCTTTGTCCCATGATGCCTTGAGCTGACCCCGAGTTGACTGCATGACCAAAGGGAATTATAATAGTTCCGGCATGGCTGCACCCTTCACATGGCACAAACCCATGGCACCACCTCACAACTCACTTGAGTAAGATTCCTTCTGCAAACATTGTAAACAGAATGGAAAACCGTCTCAGGACTGTAAACATTGGCAGGCTGAAAGAGAAGAAAAATAATGTTTTGGACAGGGGCTAACTGTCCCAAGATACTCCTAGGCTACTCCCACACATATATACCAAGACATTTTCAAGTTACTCTGTAGAAACTAAGTAAGACACAGGTGCAGTGAATGGAAGTCATTGTTCCTGAAAAATCATAGTGGGCCAAAAAGATCATTTCTAACCTTTTAATAGAAAAAGTAGCAAGAAAAGGCCAACATCCCACTAAGCCTGGGGCTAGCAAATGTAATCCCCCAAAACGGAATAATTTAGTTTGATACACATGTATGAAGCTCAGCTATATATTAGCCATTTAAAAACTTTATTCCTGGAAACAGTTTATGGAAAAGTTATTTATGAACGAGCACACTTGCTTCTAGCTCATTCCCTTGAAATGAGTAAGGCTCTCAAGTTACAAGGCTCTACAATTAAGGTTATATTTAACCATCTTCCCAAGCTAGTTACTAAAGCTAGTACCTGCCCACATCTTTTAGTACACAGGCTCCTGGAGTACTTCGCAATGGCATGGTATTTCCCTAGATAAAATAGCAGAACTGGTTTTGCCAACTGTCTATCTTAACGTGCTTTAAAAACGCACATAGTATTTTATGTATTTATGTTTGGATCATATGAAGCTTTAAGGCAATGCTTTTGATTAATACAGTAATACCTTGGATTGCAAGCATAATTCATTCTGGAACTGTGCTTGTAATCCAAACCACTCTTATATCAAAGCGAGTCTATGGTGGGCATGAGCTGGTCCAATTTCGGCCCGCTACGCTCACTCGAGGCGAGCGGTTACATCCCTACACTTGTCATGCAAGGCCTTGCTCGTTTATCAAGTCAAATTTTTTTTGCTTGTCTTGCAAAATGCTCTCAGACCAAGTTACTTGCAATCCAAGGTATTACTGTATTCCAGTTAAGTAGTATTTTCAAGTAGGTTTCATATGTATTTTCCAACAATAATTTATCCCAATTTTCTGTTTTAGGACGTTTATCAGCACCGTGTCCCGAACCATATTCTCCCTAGGAAATTTCTTAACTCTTTGTCTCTGAATGACAAAGAAACCACTATGATGCAGAGAACAAATCTTAGCAGAAACATTATATAATTTCTTTGCCAGCATGTTTACATGGGCCCTGTTTGGACCTAGCAATGGCATCTGGCAGCAATTTGTGGGTTAATTCATTAACCCATGACTTGTGTGTGAGATGCACCCAGTTTCCAGGAAGAACCTACGAATGTGGCATTTGTAGGTTACATCCGTGACAGTAAAACCTGGGCACTTGGGGTTGTTCGTGGGTTAAACAACCCCAAATTAACCCCCAAACAATCCATGGGTTAACTTGGGGTTGGTTAACCCACAGACAGCCCAAGTGGCGAGGTTCGGACATCACAGAAACCAGAAGCAGCTCATGCACAACGCACGCCCTCACAATTCATGGGTTAATTAACCCACAAATTGTTTCTGGATGCAGCATTACCTCCAAACAGGGTCATGAATTGCAACTATGTTCTGGGACAAGGAGATGCGCAAACTCTGTTTCTGTAATGTTATTACCCAACATTTTATTTATACATAAAGAGATTGGATTGGATCCAGACTTAGCCATACTTTGAATTAGACCATGGGTCTATTCTAAGTACGACTAAATCTGGATCCAACCCACTGTTTTGTTGTTGTTTCCATATACTTCAATGCAGACTTATTTTTTTGTCTTGGAACGTCTTGTCATGCCAACAGGTGGTGTGGAGCGTACGGGGGTGGAGAGTAGAAAGAAAGACTAGCAGCCTGATGCTATGCATGTGGAAGTAAGTCCCATAGAATCTAGTGGTGTCTACACCCAAGTAATAATACACTGGATAGCATCCTAAGAGCCATGTTATTTAAAGTCTATACAAAACTATTGGGGGAGGCCTCCAAAGTTTAGGAGTCTGCTGTGATCAGCATGCAAAAGACACAATCCAGATAGGCTGTGGAGATTCTGAACCATTGTGTGGAATTAGTAATGGGCTATGTGAGGGTGAATAAACTGAAGCTTAAGCCAGACAAGAGAGAAGTGCTCTTGGTTAGTAGGACCTCTGACCCAGCAACAGGGATACAATCTGTTCTGAATGGGGTTGCAGTCCCTCTTGAAGAATCAGGGTTCACAGCTTGGGAGTACTTCTGGACTCAGCTTTGCTTCAGGATGTTCAAGTGGCAGTGATGCTCAGGAGTGCCTTTGCCCAGCTAAGGACTGTGCATCGGTTGCACCCATTTCCGAAGATGAACCTAGTAGAGTCATGCACAACTTAGAGTGTGATCCTATGCAACCCTAAACATGCATAGAGTCATGCCCTTAGTTAAGTTAGATTACTCTAACATCTTGGGGCTGCTAGTCTTTGAAGATTGTCCAGAAACTTCAGCTGTATCCTGCAGGCATTTAAGTGGAGCTGGTTATCGCGACCATGTAACTCTAAGTTATGCCATGTTCATTGGCTGCCAATCTCTTTCTGGGTCCAATTCAAAGTGCTGATTATTATCTTTAAATGGCTTAAGAGCAGGATACTTGCAGGATCTGGACAGAATTATGCATTAACTAGTAAATTCCCCTCAAGATTTCTATTATTCCTTTTAAAGGGCTGAGTCAACAGGGCTCTATTATAAAGCATTTTAAGGCTGCGATCCTATACCCAATAACTAGGGAGTAAGCCACACTGAACTCAGTGGCATTTACTTCTGAGTAGACATGTATAGGATTGGATTGTTAAAAGCATTTGCTCTCCTCAGGCTAAAGATGCAATCCTACTACTCCTTACCTGGGAGTAAGTCCTACTGAACACAGCAAAACTTACTTTTGAGTAAACATGAATAGAATTTTGTTGCAAGAGAACAAATCATAAAGAAAGCCAGCCGAGCCTCACTTTCCCCTCTTCTTTAGCTATATCAAGCATTTTTCCTTTAGCTAAGCTGGAATAACACAAAGCTATAACTAAAAACTCCACTCTACTATCACACAAACAATTGTTGCAGGATCTAGACAATTTTCATACACTACATTTGAAGTAATCAAATATAAATACAGACATACTGGAATTCAGAGATTTTATTTTAATAAATGCTTAATAAAGTTGTCACATCATGAATAGATAAAAGTTATCCATACTTCAGTTTCTTTGTGCTGAACAGTCCTGTGATTTGGTTCCCAAAATAGAGAAGAGGTAGTGGAAACGTCTAGAAAATTATAAGCGGGATAAAACAACACTCAATAAAACAGATAAAGTCAGCTAGAGACCTAACCATTCAAAACAGTTACATGGTATTGCAACTGGAACAGTTTTTGCCAGGGACACAACATGGCAAGCCTTAGGAAATGCACAATAATGCTTTAACTGTGGTATAACAGCTTTGGCATATAAGACCAGTGTGGTTTTGCAACCTGACTTACAACAGACGCACACACATCCTTCCTTTTCTCAAGACTGCATTAATTTTTCGAAACACAAACAGAACATCTTCTGTCACATCAAAGTCATTCCGTTTTCAAAGTTCCGTTGTGACAATGGGCATACTAACGCTGTATATATAGGAAACAGGGAGCTTTTTAACATGATGCTCTGCATGGATAGGTTTCTTTTATATGCCCAGAGTAATGTTTAAATTGGGCATCAGAAAACAATTTCAGAAAACTACTAAAATAAGAAGATAAACATTAACATGGACATGTTGGCCAAATCTATCAAAATTTACTTAGAAGTAAATCTCATTGATTTCAATGGCCTACTCCCAAGTGTGTGCAGGACTGCACCTTAAAGCAATCTTAACTGGGGGCAAATCCTTTCAAATTTAGTAGAGCATATTTCTGAGGGCCAAACTATGTATTACAATAAATGTTCGATCATATTTAAAAATAGCCATTGTGTGGTGAGCTGATCATTGGTTCACAGGAGGGGACAGGGTTGGCACCAGTGGCAGCTTCCCTCCTGGAGCACACAGAAGCTTCTGAGGGGGATGGGGGGGGGATCACAGCACAGCTGGAAGATTAACCCACTCGCCATGCATAGCTGCACTGTTTGTGCTGAAACACACAGGCTATATTTTTTTTAGCTGTGATCATGCATTTAATGTAATGTGTAACTTGGTCCTAAGTAAACCTTTACAGATCAAGCTGAAAAAAATTGAACTCCGAAAGAATTGCAAGCAACCTTAAGAATAGCCCTGATGACTAAAACAAAGCCATTGCCAACAGTTAACATTCAGCAAATGCATATATCCTGATCTACAAAGGATTTATAACTACATTATTAGATTATCTTGCATCTGATACTATGTATGAAGACTATGTGGCTTACTGTGATATGAACTTGTCACTAGGCTTTGCTGCAACAGACTCACCCTAATACTGTACAAAAGGAAGAGAAAGTTGGAATCTCTTGATATGAACAGCACTTTTTACACATTTAAAAATTTGCTCTAATTCAGCCTTCCCCAACCTGGTGCCCTCCAGGTGTGACTACAACTCCCAGCATCCCTGCTGGCTGGGGGATGCTGGGAGTTGTAGTCCAACTCATCTGGAAAGGCTGCCCTAATT
The DNA here is from genome assembly GCA_021292165.1 of Shinisaurus crocodilurus. Taxonomy (NCBI): domain Eukaryota; kingdom Metazoa; phylum Chordata; class Lepidosauria; order Squamata; family Shinisauridae; genus Shinisaurus; species Shinisaurus crocodilurus. Next base: position 177,787,579 of record CM037877.1, on the reverse strand, counting down.
TATCAAGAACAGCAAACTGTACTTATATTACTGCATTTCTTGAAAGTGTTCTTCCTTGTTTGTTTGTTTTTTGGAAGAATATATAAAATATACATACACACACAATAGGACTTAAGACCACCACTCCTTCCTAATTATAGGCAGCTGTAAGTAACAGAGGCTATGCTTCCACTAAGATGATTTACCAGTGATTTATACAGGGTGCGGGAGAGAGAAGAGAAAGAAGATATACCATACCTTTCGAGGTATATTTCTGTCAATGTCTGGAAACTTCACCACCCTGAGTGCCTTTCCCACCCAGAGGACAACTACCGTAGCCAACATCTGTGAAAGGAGCAAGCGAGATATCACTATTTTATCCCATACTCTCCCTGCCGTTAGAAAATTTCATAACCAAGATTCCAACTAACCTGTCCCAGCCCCACACACAGCGAGGAAGGAAATCTACAAGAAACAGCAAACAAATTAAACCAAACAGCACAGACCCTGGGAAAGTCATACATAATGGAAAAAGCCTAGCCGGTGACAGGAAAAGTGGTTTTCCTCACTCTTTATCCACCATCAAAACAATTCTCTAGCCATAATGGGAAAACAAACAAATAAGAACTGGATGTATTAAAAAAAACATATTTGCCACTGGCAACCAACGCCCTTTCATACATAGTCCTAACACGTTTGAGTGTATTCACATAGCAGTTGGATGGCATCAGTTACTTCTTATATCTATTCAATAACACATACGTACACATGCAATGAATATTCAACAAGGAGGGAAATCATGGGATGCCTGCGGAAATAATAATTTTAAAATACTGTAGGGAAGGCTCAACGAAGAATGAGGGAAGGGTTTTTTTAGGGTTGCAGAAGAGAGACCTGAAGGCAGGGTTGTCAGATGGCAATTAATGGCCAAAGCTGAAAATCAGAAATGTACCGTATGGTGCAGTGTAGTGCAAACCCGCACGCCTACCCAGAATCAAGACCCGTCGAGTCTAACGGGGCTTAGTTCTAGCTACGTACATAGGTAGGGAATCACAGCCGTGGTGGTTCTGTAAGTGAGAGAGAGAGAGACTCGTCCCATTTCCAGGGTGCTGCACTGTCTTAGGAATAATGCAAGCGGCACCTAGCAACTTCTGAGCAAGCGACCTACAAGTGGTCTCATAAATGTATCGGCGGGCGGGCGGAGGGGCGCATACAAATGCCCTCTAGCTCGTATCTGGAAGAAGCGAGAGACGTGGAACGCCGAAGGCAACCCTTTTCCCCATTATTTAACATGGAGGCTTCTTCTCGAGCGTCACCAAGAGCAACTAGAGCCGAAGCTTTGCAGAAGCCCCGAAGGCGAGCAGCGAGGTAGGTCTACAGAGGGGGAGGGACGCAGCCGGCTTCCCCGGCCTGCCTCCCCGCTGCACGAGTTAATCTGCAACCCGGCTGGCGCTGCCCCCTAAACTTCCCCCTGGCGCCGGCGAGGACGAACTTTGCCCGCCCGCCTCCCTTACCCGTAGCTGGTGAGGACGCTCTTGTTCACCACCACGATGAGGAAAGAGCTGAAGCCGTAGAACGCAGCCGCCAGCAGCTTGAGGCAGACGGTGAGGCTCGGGGCCGACGCCATGCCCGGCTCCTCATCTCCGCGAGCTGAGACTGCCGCTGCTGTGGCTGCGGTGGGGGCTTCTCCTTTCACGCCAGCAGCCTGACGTCTGCGCGCGACCGCCGACATAGTTGCAAGCGGAACGTCAGAAAGGGCGGGGCGGAGCGTGGCCGGCTGGCAGCCAGCAAGGGCTGGGCAAGGGAGGAGACTTGGAGAGAAAACTGCTTCCCAAAGGGAGAACCCCGCCCGCCCGCCCGCCTGCCTGCCTGCCTGCCGGGCGCGTCGGTTGGCCCTGCGTGCACTGAGGGAAATTGGCAGCTTTTGCAGTAGCGCAGCCGGCCTTCCCCAACCAGGTGCCCTCCGGACGGGTTGGACTACAGTTCCCATCATCCATGGCCAGTGGTGGCTGAGTCCCGCACGTCTGGAGGGCACCGGGTTGAGGACGGGCGCATGCTGGTGCAACAGGATTCGCTTCCCAGCTAGGTGGCAGCCCAGCAGCGCGGAGAAACCACTACGGCTTGCTCGCCTCCCGGAAGGCGCGGCGGAACAGAGAGCCCTGCCTCCAGGGGCAGAACGCACGTGACGCTTAATGTGTAGCCTGCCGCTATAGGTTTCCGGCTTTTTTTCTTCAGTGGTGGGGGGTGGATCGCAGGGCGGGGAGGGAATGTTTACCCCCATCTCGGTACTTTCCAGGCCCCCTGCCCCCAAACTCACCATCTCTAGGCGGGCGGGCGTGTGTGTGTGTATGTGTATGTGTAAGAGGTTGTTTCTCCAAGGAGTATTCCCTGCCTCCTTTTGCTTGCTTAGCCTTGAATAGCGATTCCCTCTTTTGGCACAATGACTGTTTTGGCAAATGTGTGCGCAGCAGTAGCTGGTTCACCTTTTCTTCAGTACAGCTTTTGAAAAAGTGTTGCTGCAATCCACAGCAAATAAAGGGGGCAAGGAAGGATCAATGCTTTAAAGTGTGTCCTTTACACACTTGCCTGAGCATAAGCGCAATTAAACACTGTGGGACTTACTTCTGAGTATACATGCATAGGATTGCACTGTAAAAGAAGTGACAGTAATGTAGCTAGAATTGTATTGGGGAAGTAGTTGATTCATATGAAACTGTTTTTCCGGACCGCCCCACAATGCACAAACTGTACCATGTAAATTCGTTGAAATGCCAATGTGATGAGTATGCATGCATGTACGGGAGAAGGTCTGTTGGATGGGGATCTGCTAGGAGAATGAGAACAAGAAGGACGGGGGCTAGAAGCGCTCGAATTGTCCCCCTCACTGTCTGAAACCCAACAAGCCGAGGTACGGGCAATGTTAGAAGACTTCGCCCCCATGTTCTCAGACCGTCCGGGTCGGACCCCCCTCGTACAACATTCCATCCTCACGGGGGACAGTCCGCCCATCCAGTCCCCCCGTACCGCGCTGTGGGTCCCCATGCTGAAGCCATTGCCAAAGAAGTGCAAGCAATGTTAGAGCTAGGCGTCATTGAACCTAGCTCCAGTCCCTAGTCGTCCCCAATCGTGTTGGTAGCTAAAAAGGATGGGGGGGTGCGCTTCTGCGTGGACTATAAGAAAGTGAACCGGGTGACTGTCCCCGACCCCTACCCCATCCCGAACATGGATGTTCTGCTAGAACGGCTAGGGCGGGCCAAATATATCACCACCCTGGATCTGACCAAGGGCTACTGGCAAGTTCCCTTGGATCCCGACGCGGTGTTGAAGTCAGCTTTTGTCACCCACCTAGGGCTGTTCCAGTTCACTGCCCTCCCTTTTGGGGTCCGAAATGGACCCGCGACCTTCCAGAGACTGGTTAACGGGCTCCTAAATGGGTTAGGGGAATTCGCCTGTGCCTACTTAGATGACATTGCCATCTTTAGCTCCACTTGGGAGCAACACTTAGAACATGTCCACACCGTTTTCCATAAGATCCGTCAAGCCGGATTAACGGTGAAGGCAAAAAAATGCCAGGTCGGGTTGGGGGAGGTCGAGTACCTCGGACATAGAGGGGGGGGGGGCAACATCAAACCCCTAGAAGCCAAGATCAAATCAGTAAAAAACTGGCCCTAACCGCAAACGAAAAAGCAGGTCCAAGCCTTCCTCGGGCTAGCTGGCTATTACAAGAAGTTTGTGCCTCATTTCAGCCAGCTGGCTGCCCCCCTCACGGATATGTGTAAAAAGTAGTACCCGACCAAGGTCCAGTGGTCAGAAGCCTGCCAATGTGCGTTCGATGGGCTGAAAGCCTGCCTGGTGGCAGCCCCCATCTTATGAGCACCCGATTTCGATGCCCCCTTTATCCTACAAACTGATGCCTCCGAAGCAGGGATGGGGGCTGTCCTGCTACAGGAAAGCGAAGGTCAGGGGTTGTGCCCGGTTGCCTACCTCAGTAAGAAACTCCTGCCCCGGGAACGCAGTTTGGCCACCGTAGAGAAAGAATGCCTTGCAGTGGTACGGGCAATTACCAAACTCCGGCCCTACTAGTGGAGGCAGCCCTTCAAACTGCAAACTGATCACTCCCCCCTGTGCTGGCTTGACCGGGTGAAGGGCTCCAACCAGAAACTTCTCAGATGGAGCTTGGCGCTGCAAGACTTTGATTTCTCAGTCGAGCATATCAAGGGCAGCGCCAACATCCTAGCCGACGGGTTGTCCCGGGCTTTCTCTCAAGAGGAAGGTAGATGGAGATTGGGGCGGGCAGAAACCCCAATCCCATCTTCCCCAAAAGGGGGGATGTGAAGAGAAAGCCATAGCCCACACACACACGTATATGCACACATACCAAAAGATAGCATCAGATACCCAAGAATCACAATAGGAGTCATTAACATGCCCCCTGGTAAGTCCCTGGTCTGGCAGCCGAAGGAGCTGTGGAATATTCATTCCCGGTGTTGGATAGAAGAAAGGAACAGCCAAAGACTCCTAGGTGCTGGGCAAACAAGAAAAACCAGTCGTGCCAGGAGGGGGCAAGACAAGAAGGAGGGGGCCCAACAGAGGGTATAAAGCCCAGGGTCAGTGGCGGGAAAAGGGTTGTTGGTCGTGAGGCAGCAAGCTTCACGAAAGACCATGGCTCAGGTCAAACCTCCCCTTCAACCCTGGGGGAGCTCCCAGTGAACAACGCTAACATAGAACAGCCCTTTCGGAGTTAAGCGGCTTTCTAGGAACAAGGCATTTCCAGGTATGACTGTCTGTATTGCTTTTGCGGCTCACTACCAGCTCAATTGTAGGTGTGTGCTTAGCGTGGCACTTTGTATATGTTCTGTTACGCTCCATTAAACTCTGTTTACCCATAACAGTGTAGTAGCGTCCATTCAAAACTTGGTCTCCTCGCTTTGCCTGCGTTATAATTGGTCGTGGCTTCTGCCAGAGAGCTGCGTACCGCTGATAGAGGGCTACCCGAGTCCGGGTTAACCCCTGAGTGGCCGAACCCGCCAAGAAGGACAGTTGCAGTCTTTCTCCACATGTTCATACTGTCACTTCCTTTCACACAGAAGCAGCCACAGCCCATTCTGAGCCACACAGGTGACTGAAGTGGTAAGAACCAATACATAATAGCAGTCACCAATTTCCATATTAGTGTTTCCCCATGTGAGCTGCATTCTGAAGATAGGCCAGGACTGCTCATGTAGATGAATGGAACTCACTCTGAGCTGACTCTGCAAGGACTTAAAAACTAATGTTCTAGTGAAGCTCATTCTGGGTCTGTTGCCACTCTGCATCAACATAGGCTTGTATTTTGTATGTTCATCTGATGTATAGATGATATACTGGGAGGAACTGCAAGCACTAAAAGGATAGGATTAAAAAATTCAAAATTATGAAAGTGGAGATTTTGCTAATATAATTAAATTAATGAAACATAAGTGTGCTAGCTTCTTCCTTCCCTAGTTTTCCCGGAAACTGAGTGGCTGGTGGGATATATTTATTATTTTACTTATTAAAACATTTTTAAACCACCCTTCATCCTTGTGGATACCAGGGTGGTGTACACCAAATATGATTAAAATAAAGCACAATAAAATAAAAACACTAAAACCACATCACTATGATGAAAATAGCAGCAGCAGCAAATACAATGGAACAGACAAAATCAACCAATTAAAATGTCTGGGTAAATGAAAAGGTTTGAGCTGGCTGACACAATTGCAATGTTGATGCCAGCTGTACCTCCATGGAGAGGGTATTCTATGGTCAGGGTGCCAAAACCAAATAGCTCTCTCCATTGTTGACACATCATGTACTTGAAATACTTGGAGAAGAGTCTAGCCTGGTGATTTTAAGTTGCAGGCAGGCTGGTACAGAGAGAGGAGTTCCTGCAGATATTTTGGTCCCAAGACATTAAGAGAACAACCCTACGTATAGTCCCTGGGCAAGTGTCCTAGAGACCATAGGGCAGCTTGGAAAACTCCAAGGTTGGAGATGGCACTCTGACCCAGGGCCGGTGCAAGACAGTTTGGTGCCCTAGGCAAGATCAGATATTTAGTGCCCCCCCCTTCCCACTTGAGCCCTCCCTCCCTATTCCTGGTGCCCCCTTTAGCCCTGCGCCCTAGGCAGCTGCCTAGTTGGCCTAATGGTAGCACTGGCCCTGCTCTGACCTTAAGAATGTAAGAAGAGCCATGCTGGATCAGACCAAGGTCCATCTGTTCACACAGTGGCCAACCAGCTGCCCACGGGATCCCACAACCACAAGCAGGACATGAGTGCAATAGCACCTTTCCCATCCATGTTCTCCAGCAACTGGAGTACATAGGCATACTGCTTCTGATACTGGAGGAAGCATATAACCAATCAGGACTAGTAGCCATTGATAGCCTTCTCCAGCTGTCCAAACTGGTGACCTTGGAAGGGGGAGTTGAAGATCTGACCCCAGAACCCCTCCCCTCACAGCCAGCATGGAGAGAACCACACCGGCTGCCTCTCCTAAGTTGGAAAAGCAACCTTGGAGGAGGAAGAAAGGGGGTGTTCCAGTAGGAGGCGAGGGAAGGAGAAGAGACCGGAGAGGCCAGGAAAAGAGTTATCCTGAGCTTCCTGCAGCCTCCTTCCCTTCCCCTCCAAAGTGCCCTCACTAGACAGGCTTTTCAGCCCATCTAGTGAAAATCAGGAAAGACAGAGGATGGGGAGGCTAAGATCACCTCCACCACTCCTCCCGCCCTGCCAGCTTCAGCCCGGCAGAGCATAGGAAACTCGGAAGCCTCTGAGTTCGGAGACTTCCAAGCACAGAGGGCACAATCAATAGGACTGCACCCTTAGGACTTTAAAGGTAAACACCAGCAACTTGAATTGGACTCGGAGTTGGACATCTTGAATTGGACTCCCAAGTTCTGGCTGCCACATTCTGCACTAGCTGACGCTTGTGTTACAGTAATCCAGCCAGGTTACCAGAACATGAACCACTCTGGCCAGACTATCCCCCTCCAGGAACAGTCATAATTGGTGAAGCAGCTGAAGCTGGTAAAAGGCATTCCTAGCCACAGAGGTCAAATGTCAATGTTGGATCAAGGCAGGGGTCTTCAAACTACGGCCCGCAGGCCGGATCTGGCCCAACGTGCCCTCCCATATGGCCCGGCTCCGTAGGCCCGAAATGGGCCCGCCCGGGCTCTCAGCCGCCCGCCCGGGCTTGCCTTGTTCTTCGCTCTCCCTGGAGAGCCAGCTGCGCGGGCTGCGCCACCCGCGCTGGTCCTGTCGTATCACTTCCGGCGCAGCGGAAGTGACGTGCGGGACCTTGCTCCGTTGTGCTGGATCCCCCCCGCGCTCTGTTTTTGAACAGAGCGCGGGAGTCCAGTGCGACAGGGCTGCGGCGGCAGCAACGATGGCGGCAAGGCTGCGGCGGCGGTGGCAGGGCTGCGGCGGCAGCGGGGCTTTGGCAGTGGGGCTTCAGCGGCAGCAACGGCGGTGGTGAGGCTTCGGCGGCGGCAGCAGGGCTTCAGCGGCAGCAACGGCGGTGGCGGGGCTTTGGCGGCGGGGCTTTGGCGGCGGGGCTTTGGTGGCAGCAACGACGGCAGTGGCGGGGCTTCGGCGGCGGGTGCAGGTATGGCAGCGGGGGGGGTCCAGCAGCGACGGGGGGTGGCGGGGTCTGGCGGTGGCGGTGGGGGTCCTGGGGGGGCAGGGGGCGACGGCGCGACGGGGCTTTGGCAGTGGCGGGTGCAGGTACGGCGGCGGTGGGGGGGTGGCGGGGTGGGTCCGGCGGCGACGGGGGGGATCCTGGGAGGGCAGGGGGCTTTGGCGGCAGGGGGGCTATAGTCCGGGGCCCCAACAGTCTGAGGGACAATAAACCGGCCCCCTGTTTAAAAAGTTTGAAGACCCCTGGATCAAGGAGTGCCCCCAAGCCACACACCTGCTCTTTCAAGGGGAGTGCCCATTCAGTCAAGGCTAGTGAAATCAGAGCTGCAAAGAGCTTTCTAAGAAGTATGTGTGTTATGGATTATAGTCCAAAATAGTTTATGTATATTTCTTAGCTAGTGTTCCAGCTCTGCTATGAGAAGGATGCTTGTTCAACAATGCTGTGGTGTACTGCTATGAAGCTTGGTTCCCTGTTTGCATCTCTGCTGCAAGGAGTTGGAAGCGCTTTAGTGAGATGAATATCTACCTTTATCAGATTTATATCCTGTCATGTCACCAAGATCTCATGGTGGCTCAGAATAATTTTTAAAAATTCACAAAATAGAACAAACACCAATAACAATAAACCATGAAAACAAATAAGCCTCTGATTAAAAAACAAAAACAAAACCTCCACTTTAAAAAGGAGGGAACATGAAGAATCTAAAAGCAATTGTAACTGCTGTTAAAAATTCAGGAGAACTGGGTGGTCATCACCTGGAGCCTAAAAGATTACAAAGAAGGTACCAGACACATATCAGGAGGGCGCTCCAGAACGTGTGCTACTAGTGAGAAGGGCCTCTTACCACTAGTCACCTGCCTAACCTCAGACCCTGGAGAAAGTCCTCTGAAGATGTTAACAAATGGAGGTTCACCTAGGAAGAGGCATCCCATCAGAGAGCCATACCAAGCTAATTAGGGCTTTAAAGGTCTAGACCTTGAATTGAGCCTGGAATCAAACTGGTAGCCAGGGGAAGCTCTTTCAATACTGGCATAATATGGAGAGTGCAGCTATGGATCTTTGGTTAACACATTATAAGTCTCAGTTTCCCATGTGGAAGTGAAAACAGCACTGGAATGCAGATGCAACATCACATTTTGTGATGTTATAGTGAAACACCAGGTGGCACACAACATCCTCTAAACCTTCTCCTGCTTTAGCATGATTTTATATACCGCCTGAAAACTACTGCACTGTTGTTAATAAAAACCCATGTGTGAATGGTTTAACAAGGTATCTCCCTTGCTGGTTGCAATTATTTTGGGCTACATCATGGCAACAAATCTGAATTAAGTGGTTCTTGTACAGGTTTATTAGCAGTGCTGAAAGCATTTCATACAAAAACAGCCATGTTAAAGGTTGGTGGGTGCCTCTTATTCTTTACTGTTGCTTCGCTCAAGTATCATTAGGCTTCTGCATGCTCTGATCCCTATGGGTTTCATATGCATCAAATTGTGCTGTTGGTATACTTATAACTGGAGTGGATGTAACACGTTGCATTAAATATGTAGCCAATGTTCCTGATTTTGGGGGCCTAAAGCTATTATTTACTTCTTGAAAGCCCATTAATGATGATGAGGTCGACCTGCTTATCCTCTCTCTGCTTTCTTGGACTAGAGACAGGTAGCTCTGTGCTGTGAATTTAGTACCATCTGGTCTATTGTCATGCAGGAAAAGTTTCTTGTCAGAAGCATCCTGATTATACACTTCAGAACTGTTTCTTTTACTTGGTTCGATTTGAGTGCAATCATGTATTGCTGGGGAATTGTGAGCGGAAAGTGAGAGGTCATGGCCTAACTGTTCACCTCCAGATATATGAACTGGAATTGGCTTTGAGATAGGTATATAGTCCACAAAAACAATTCTACCTTTCCTCTGGCTTTCTTCAACTGAAGTTAATGACTTCTCAAAAAACCCTGGAAGTTGGGACTTTATTCCTGAAATCAGACCCCTAGATGAAGTGTTATGGTATATATTACTATTAGGATTCACTCCATATACAATTGGGAAGTCTTTGTTACACTTTGCCATGTTCTGTTGAATATTTCTTTCTGTTACCCTGTGTCTGCTAATAGTTCTAGTGATGTTTCCACCCATTTTCGGAACAAATGGCATCTCTTTCTGAGAACTTGCAGGGACATCACATGGCACTCTCTCCACAGATAAAATCTGAATGTTGGTGCGTTTTGGTTTCCCAGACAATGTGGGCTTTTTCTTCCTCTTTGCAGTTACTTTAGAAGGAGGACATGTTTTACTTCCAAGTATTGCAATGGACTCGTTATAGTTATTTTGTAGAACTGTGTTTAGATGCATACATACTTCACCCATCTTATTCACATCATATAATGTTTTATCTGCATATAAAGAAAGCCATCGATTCAAAGCATACTTTTCAACGTAACCTTCATTGTGACAAAAGACGGGAAATGATTCACTCATTTTCTAGAGGGATAAGAAAGAGAAGTGTTAAAACCTTTCTCACCAACAATCATACTCTCACCTAAACTTTGTACTTCTACAGAAATAAATTTAAAACAGCACTATTTAGTTATTTATTATTAGAGTTTATAGACTGCCTTATCTGCTAAAAAGCTATCAAAGCAATGTGCAACAATTTAAAACAATAGAACTGTAAAACAATGAAAATAACATTAAAATTGTTTTTAAAAGTTATCACCTATTTCTTAAAGTTTTAAATATAAGATTTGTATATGACCCTTCCTTGAAGGAGTTCAGACTGGCATTTTAGTCTCACAACAACCCTTTTAGGGAGGCTAGGCTGTGATAGTGACTTGCCTGAAACCACACACTGAGCTTTATAGATAAGGACAGATTTGATTGAACTCTGGTTTCTCACATCAAGCCCAGCGTTCTCAGCCACCGTACCACACTGGCTGCATTTCTGTGGTTGTAGCTTTGGTAAAATATTCTGTCCATCAAAAAACAGATGTCATTTGTAAGGGAAAAACAACAGTCCTATATAATTGAAGTCTTCTCACTTGTTTATAGTCCTACCAAACTATCCTGGGAGTTGAGGGGGAAAATAGGCCAACAGGAAAATTCAGGCTTAAGGATTAGCATTCATTACATATTTTTCAATAATAAGCATTTTATGTTTCACCCTGGCTAGCCCAACCTCCTAACAGCAAATGTCCATATTGTATCTTAGGTCAAAAACTCTTAAGAGTGTGATCCAGTGTCCTCCGTACTCAATGCATGTAAGCCTCTGGACACATTTTCCCATCAGCCCCAGTCATCCGTCCGTCCCCCCCACCCCGCATGCCCCTTCAGACCTCTCCGAGCAGCGAGGGGGCAGGGCAGGGCTCTGTGTTCAGAGTCTCAGCTCCCAAATAATATGCCCCCCCCCCAGACAATGTCAGGAAGCCATAGGATTGTGCCCTGCGGGTATTTAAATTCAGAATTTGAAAATCCCATTGATGTATATTCTGGCGTTTAACGGGCAGCTATAACAATCAAGTCAAGCATCTGAGCTGGGATGCTAGCTACCCGATGAGACTTTTACTGTGCAATGGCCTTCCCACATTCACAAAATTTTACAGGGGGTTGGACAATGCCATCTTCTATGTGTAACCCTGCTGTGTCTTCCCACCAGAAAAAAAAACATTAAGGAAGGAAAGATGAAATAGCACAGTGTCTTTTGATTAGTAGTGCTTGGATCTGTCCAACTGGAAGCACCCCATGTTCCTTCTTTCCATGAGGAGCCCCTGTTAAATATCATAATCTATCTCTTCTGTCATGCTGCTTGCATCATTTGTTCCCTATCCTTTCACTGCTAGCTTGAAGACAGTTGCACGCCTGTGGCTCACGCTGGCTCAGCTTGTCTGAGCGTGGAAAGCTAAGCAGGGTCAGGCCTGGTTGTTACTTGGATGGGAGGAGACCCCTCTTCTAGTTTCCTGCACTGAGCAGGGGGTTGGACTTGATAGCCTGTAGGCTCCTTCCAACTCTATGATCTATGATTCTGACATGGTCTACATAACACTCCCAAATCCTCCTTCCTGTAGGTTTAGTAGCTAATGTCTAGATCCCAAACCACTAATAAACTATTATTTTATTTTATTTATTTATTTATTTATTTATTTTATTATTATATTTATACCCCACCTTTTTTCCTGCAAGGAACCCAAGGCGGCTTACATAATCCTCCTCCTCCTCTTCATTTTATCCTCACAACAACCTTGTGAGGTAGGTTAGGCTGAGAGTCAGTGACTGGCCCAAAGTCACCCAGTGAGTTTCATGGCCGAGCGGGGACTAGAATCCGGATCTCCCGGGTCCCAGTCCAACACTCTCACCACTACTACGCCACACTGGCTCTAGTTTTCATTGCTTTCAGTGTGTGGCTTCAGAGTTGCAAAGAGTTGCATTCAGCAGTAAATCATGCAGAAATGAATATTCCCAGATTTAGTGCAACATTTTAACTCCACTCCAATAAAATGGGAATATCCTTCGGGTCAGATGTCACTGGATTAGCCAGTTGTTAAATGTCATATTAATATAGTGAGAAACATATAATATTGTAAGAATCATTCAAGCAAGTGGAAATCTGTCCCTTTGTGTCAGATGGAGGAATGGGATATTCTTAAGGGAATGGCTTTCATTGGCCTACAGAATCACTAAAACACTTTAAACAAGAGAAGGAAAAGAAGATATTACCACTGGACTATGCCATTTTTCTCTTCGACAGCCGGCTCTGATGACTTTGGCATTTGGTTTTTCCATTTCATCCTCAATGCACAAAGGTATGGAGGTTTTCTTCATTTTCAAAACAGCGTCCTCGAAGTGGATAACACTCTCCTGAATCCTTTCTCCCTCATTAGTTAAATATTTTTTAAGAAGTGTGTCTTTGCTTTAAAACAACAATGTTAGTAATAAGCACACATCCAATATTTAAATAAACAATATTAGCAATAGCTAGTTCCGATCTCAAAATGACATATTTCAAAAGTAATTACTGGGTTTGCACAACGGCCAGCGAGCCTCTTGGCAAAATTGGCAAAAAAAACCTTGCCACTCCTGCCAAGCATGCCTGGACACCAGCTAGTGCCAGCCGCCCCACAAGTGTCCAAGTGGCCCTTGGCAACAGCTGGCACTGGCTTGCTGCCCTCCCTGTGTGGTTGCGAGCCATTTTCGGCTTGCTCTGTTTTTCCCCCTTGCGCCTTTCCCCCCTGAGATTGCAAAAGTCAGCTTGACAGTCACTGACAGCCCCTTCAAAGTGCCGAAGCAGCACCTTGGAGGGGTTGTTAGACCAATTTTTTTAAAAAATTGCGCACACAATGTGCACACATAGATTCATTCTTTTTTTCAAAAAAATTTAAGCTGCACTTGCTAAAATGATATGGTGTGATTTACACCACCTTCATGGCACCACCTTCAGTGCATCCCTTTTCTGGGGAAAGGGTTTTGTCAGCTAGCTGTCAACTCTGGGTGCCCTTTAAAAGGGGGTTTCACAGGGCAATGGGTAATTTTTGACTGGAACATATACAGCCATATGTCCCAGACCTAAACCCCCCATCACTAGCTGTCAAAACTCCTTTCTCAAAAAAAAAAAAGGGGGGAACCTACTTGGAGCCTCTCTGCCGCAAGGTCCTGGGTTGGTACCTGCTGCACCTTGGCAGCAGGTACCCCCCCCCCCGGAAATTGCCCCAGCTGAGGCTTCAGATTTCTGCACTCGCGCAACTGCAAACCTCCGCAGTTGTGCAAGTGCAGCTAATATTTTTTTAAAGAACAAACCTATTTGCACACATTGTGTGCACAATTAAAAAAAAAAATTGGTCTGACAGCCCCTCCAAGGTGCCACTTGGGCACTTTGAAGGGGCTGTCAGTACCTGTCAAAATGTGGATTGTGAAAGCTGGTTGTCAAGCAAGCCAGCTTTTGCAATCTCAGAGGGTAGAGGGTAAAGGGGAAAAAAGCCATGGCAAGGTGAAAACTGTTTGGGATTGTGGCGGGGAGTGGGGAGACCAGTCAGTCCTGCTGCGGTGTCTCCTGGGATACCCATGGGAGGACCAAGTGGGAGGGAGGGGTGAACAACCCACGGTGAGCTCAGTCATCTGTCAGGCACACCATGGGTAGGTCGCAGAACAACCAACCCACCGTGGCTTATTGCCAAGGTGGGTTGGGCGTGACATGCAAATGTGCCCACTCTATTCTGCTAATGCCTTTTGCCAGACCACCAGACTAAGTACTGATCTGGATTTATTTATTTATTTATTTATAAATTGTCCAAAGCTACAGTAAGGTTGAATACTTAATAATAAATAATTATGTTAGTGTTTCAAGCACTTCCCACACATCAATCTCAAGTAATCCTTACAACAAACAACCTTGTAAGGTAGATCAGTGTTATTGACCTCATATTGCAGATAGTGGCTCCTTGCATACTGGCTCAGCTTTCATGGCTGAGGTGGGATTTGACCCAGGGATCTCCTAGATCACAGCTCTCCCATCTCACTTTGGAATATATTCTCCATGTTCCATAGGTTCTGGTACATCCTGTACATGTAGGGGCAGCCTTGTTTTCTTAGGAAATACTTTGTGTATGCAATGGGAAAGCTTCCTGCCTGTGGGAACTATCCTCTGGCCCACAGGGAAGAAAAGGATATGTGTACATTGGAGCCTCATGGAACACTGGATTATGGGTGCTGATTCTACACGTATGCTGTATCGGCTTTTTTGGGGCCAGGAGCCCATGTCACATGCTACATTTTAACAGGTGCATGACTTCCACTGGACAAATAACATTTCAAACAACGTTTCAAATACAGTACAAACATATTTTAACCACATGTACTCAATAAAATAATATTGCAGGGAGCTACAATTGACCCCAGCTCGCCGGCACATGTTTCTGCTGGAGTGCGTATGTGTGGCGGGGGACGATGATGACAATATGCATTTCGAAAACTATAGTTTTGAGCAGGCCTACAATAATTACCTGTTAAAATCATGACATATTAAGTGTCCCTTATATTTAACCTGTGCTTATGGAGTAGGACCCACAGAATCACACAGGAAATATTATTTTTTAAAATAAAAACAACATTGTCAATGAAGTTATATTTTTCTGAAAGTATTGGCAATGGGCACCCGTAGCCATTGTGCACCACTGCTGCCGTACTGTTTGTAGGAGCCGAATGAGTACCCTCAAGATCCATAGGCAGCCTCAGAAGGACTTGTCCCAGCAAGCACTAAGTATGAAACATTCTACTAAAAACCCACATCAAAAGCCACATAACATGATACATATATTAAAGGCATTCTTGTGTGATCCAGATGTCAAACAAAACAAAAGCTCTTAAAAGGGTGGGGAAGGTGTACTGGAGTTGCATATGCCCATTTAGTAGGTTTCACCAGTGTGTGCATGGGTGTGTGTGTGAGTGGGGGGAATTCAGAGGCAAGCTGTAACCCTTTAGGCTCTGAACAATTTGATATGGGTTAGTAGCAAGTAAAAGAGGTTACAGAAATGTAATTTGGAAGCATGTCTGTTATATTTTGTCATGAGTTTTATTATTTTGTGACAGTGTTTTATTTTAAGGCATTCAAAAGTTTTTTTTAAACCACTTCTAAGCTTGGAATTTTCCATATCACTGAAGGAAGTTTATATCACAGAGAAGTTGAGATGTCCATGGACTGTGGGCTTTAAAAAGGAAACCATGACCTCCATAATGGGCAGTATCCAATGGTGTAATTCTGCAAACTCAAATAGCGCTAGCAGAGCTCTGCTGAATCTTTCCATTGTGCAAGCACTTGTGCATTATGCTTGCGCAACCAGTTGTGCAACCACGCGCAGATGTAACTTCAGTTGGATTTTCCTTGGAACATAGTTTATGCTTGCACAATGTCATTTGCGCAAGCAGAATGGCACAGTTGGATATTTCCCCTTGATATAACACATTTACTTTACATTTGGGGGCAGGGCATGGAGATGGGCAGTGATGAAAGAAATACAAAACTGTTACAGCCACAGACGAAAGTCCTCATCAAATCACAGTCCCAAACCCACACGCTTCCCTCCTACTTTATATTTACATACAGGACTTGTCAATAAGCAATGTCTAGTTAATTAGATATTTTGTGCTGAGGATTGTCTCTAAGATTTATCTGATGCAATTCCCTGATTTTTGCCCTGAAAGAAGTGCATACTTCAAATAGACCTGTAATATACTTGTACTCCCTGTGTACCATATAGGAGCGTCTTATTTGAATGAAGTTAAAACAATATCTACTGAGCCTATACACACTTATTATGATGACAATGATGGACAGTTTTATCTATGACAAGGGGGGCTTCTAAATGGAGGACTTCTAGCCCACAAAATCAACAGATATTTTGCACCTATTCTGCTTCTTCTTCCTTAAGAGATTTTTTTTTCCTAAGAAAAAAGATGGAAGTAGCTGAGGGAAAACACGGATGGGTTACAAATGGAAGATGACAATGTGTGGACCCCCGTAAAATTCCATGATTGAGGCAGGGTGATGGCAGGATAAAAGCCTTGTCTGGCAGCCCCTTGGTGAGGCTCGCCATGCTAAAACTTAAGAGCTTTACCATAACCATCTGCTTTCAGCTATTTCCCTCCCCCCCAACCATAATGGGAAGAAATCTGCTTTAAAAAAATAGACCATAGTTTATGTTTCCTGGTATGAGCCTAGCTATGAAGATCCAAAAACCTTTGCTTCCCCCATAGGCTACATGAAAATAAATAACTGCAAGGCGCATACAATGGCCACATGCAGACACACCAGCGTTACTACTGAGAATTCTGGGTTCACAAGCCGTGTTCTCATGCACTTGGTTCTTCCCAGCAGTGGGAGCGGCTTAACTACTGGTAACCAGAAACTAACAAGGAAGCAAACACTTCTAATTATGTCTCAACCCATACCTTCAGACTCTGTTTTGTTAGGGGAGCAACCAATCAGGTGTCTGGGTTCAGGCATAACAGGAATTCCTAACCATTCTGGCTTTTTGTTAGGTCCAAATAAGGCCACTGTGTTAAAATTCATCTCCTTTTAAGACCTCATCTCCTTTTGAAGGAAAAATAGGGCCTTATGCACATTTAAGCATATTGCCTAGTCCTGTTACTAGGATTGACCCCTTTGGAATACAATAATACCTTGGATTGCAAGTAACTTGGTTTGAGAGCGTTTTGCAAGACAAGCAAGTTTTTAAATATTTATTTATTTATTTATTTATTTGATATACAAGCAATGTCTTGCAATACAAGTACTGTAGTATGGCTTAAATTAAAAATCTCTGTACAATTTTTTTGGGGGGGGATTTCATTTTGATATACGAGTGTTTTGGATTACAAGCACGTTTCCGGAACGAATTATACTCTCAATCCAAGGCATGACTGTACAGTGGAGGAATTAGATACTATTCTAATACCTGGTATTATAACAAGAAGTTTAGTTTCATGTACAGTATATTTTCCAGCTCTGGATGATTACCTTGCATTTGAATAATCTGGTGACACATCTCCATTTGTACAGAAATGGGCTTTACTCTCCCTTCCCAGAACCTGAGCAGCTTGATTTCTGGCTTCATCATAAATAGTGGATTGATTTGTCATGTCACCTGAAATGATAATGGGCTTTATGATGTCTCACAAATGCAATGACATAAACAAGGTAAAAACCACATTTCATAGAAATTACCTGTAGTAGTAACAGTTTAGATAATAACATGAAGTTTGCTAAATGCAGAAGTTGTGGCTACAGGAAAGCATAACTGCAGTGGTTGATCTGAGAGTGATTTAGAATGCAATCCTATGGATGTTTAGACAGAAAAAAAGTCTTACCATTCCCAGCATCCCCTGGCCAGCATGGCTGGCTGGAAGGATGCTGGGAATTGTAGGATTTTTCTCTCTCTCCAAACATCCATAGGATTGTACCCTTAGTTGTTAAAACACCACGTGGAGCTTGTAATATTTGTAAGCTGCTTACCCTGTGGATCAGGCCAGTTATAAAAGAGAGTTTTCATACCTGTACACCTGTCTAGTAGCTGCTGTTGTGGGAAATAACCACATGATCAGGGTGATCCATATCTTAAACAGTTTATAAGAATTACAGTAATACCTTGGATTGCAAGTAACTTGGTTTGAGAGCGTTTTGCAAGACAAGCACATTACTTGATATACAAGCGACGTCTTGCAATACAAGTACTGTAGTACGGCTTAAATTAAAAATCTCTGTACACATTTTTTGGGGGGGATTTTGTTTTGATATAAGAGAGTTTTGGATTACAAGCATGTTTCCGGAACGAATTATGCTCTCAATCCAAGCCATGACTGTATGGTCCCTGTGTGGATCTGCCATTTTGCAGAAACATTTTTAAAGTTTCTATAACGTTTGCATTGGGCCATTAGGAAAATGGAAGCACATGCATTCAGCATTGTAAGAGGGGAGCTTCAGTTGGAGGAAGAATATGGAGTGATCTTTTAGAAACAGCCAGTCTCTCTTTGCTTTATCATTGTCTCTTTTCTCCGGTCTGCTTCTCTGTGTGATTGGCCACCTCACCTCACTCTCAGAATATGCAATCTATTGTTACATGTTCTTTTAATAAAGTTATAAGCAGCAAGGTTGTTTGTATCAGTTATGTGTAAGTTGAAGTCTAGCTAGGTTATTAATAGAGAAATATGATTATCCTCTCAAGAGATGTAATAGTTTTCAAAAAGTATATAATATATACAGAATTCATATAATTTGTTTTTTAAAAGTGTATAATATATACAGAATACTGTATTCTGTGTATACATTATATACAGATATATAGGGATGTTGAAGAGTCCTTGGTCTCGAGTCTCGAGTCGAGTCACGAGTCTTTGGACCTGAGTCTCGAGTCCGAGTCCGAGTCCTTGGTCCAAAATGGTGACTCACAAGTCACGAGTCCTGAGTCACTCCCAAAACTGACTCCACGAGTCCCTATTAAAATCAGTGGGGTTTCCCCCCAACAAAATAAGGCTATTTCAGATGTGTGGCTTAAATAAATTCTAGGCACAAGTGTGCCTTTTTATTTCAAAACTCTGCAACTGATTTTGGCAAGAACAGACTAGGCAGACAAACCCCAAATAACCAGGCAGGCAGAGGAGGCAGGGAACCCCAAAGCAGGCAGGCAGGGGCCTTTGTCTTGGACAATTCAAACTGTGGAACTGGTGAAGAAGAGACCAGGCAGGCAGAGGAGGCAGGGAACCCCAAACAGGCAGGCAGAGGCAGCCAAACCCAAAATATCTGACCCTAACCCTAACCCCCCACAACAACACATCAAAATAAATCTCAACACATCGCTGGGGCTGCGCTCCTGGTAGCTGTCCATAGTGGCCGAGCAGCGGCGCTCCTCGCTTCCATGCACTCTTCACCGGTGATCGCGCTCCTGGCACAGCCAGAAGACTCGTCAACAGCCCAGGGATGTTGACAAGTCCTTGGTCTCGAGTCCCGAGTCGAGTCTCGAGTCCCATTAAAAATATTGGGACTCGAGTCTGAGTCGAGTCAGAGGGGGGACTCAGTCCGACTCACGAGTTGAGTCCTCGAGTCCGAGTCCCCATCCCTGCAGATATATATATATATACACACACACTTATAAATATATTAATATGTATATGATATATTGAACTGCTATCCCAAATATGATTATGCACTCAAGAGACTATTGTTTGTCTTTTAAAAGCATATAAAATATATTGAATAATGTATGCAGTAATATATAGATCTGCTATCCCAGTTAAGACAAATGGTGTTTGTACAGAAATGGTAGCTAGTTTTTCCAACCTTTGCTGTTAAACCTTAAGATCTGTAACCCAACTACAATTTATTCAATGGTAGTTGGTTTCTCACTGAGATAGTTGTCTCACTGTAAGAATACTGAGATGTATGTGAAGCACTTTGAACAAGAGTGCTATTTAAATGCTATTGTTGTCGTTGCCAATATTTTAAATTTATTTTTCTCCAACCTTTTTTCTCTGCAACAGTTGTCTGTCCATTCCGACTACTGGTTCCTGAAAAATTCATGAAGCATTGCTGGAAAAGATGTGGCAAAACAGGCTCATATATCACTTTTTGAGAGGGTATCCTAAGATACAAAGATATTGGAGAAAGGTACTTGCACACATTAAGAAACGTACAGGGTATTTATTTCCCTTTGATCCTTTGACAGTCTTGTTGGGTGTTACAGACAAGTGTGGAAAATAAACCATATGCACGTGGAATTTATCTGAACACTCAGTTTATTTGCAAAGCGTTGGAGGAAACTTCCACGGACAGTTTCTTTGCCTGTGTGACACAGCACACTTCTTTTATAAGGCACTGCTGCTCTGCAGGTCAGAAAGCACTGATTGGTGAAAGCCACTGAGCAGATTGGCTACACACAAGCATGTCTTATCTACAAACACTGCCTAGTTCTTACATTCCTAACAGTTCTCACTCTTCCCTTACTATCTCTTGCTGTTTCAATTCCCATAAAATGGTTTCCACACAAGAAAGCAATGCCGTTAATTAGAATGGAGCTGTTAGCCCTTCCTTTAATAGCAGGAAAGTTCCAAATTGCAGCAAAATGGAAAAATAAAAATCCCCCTTCTATTGAAGAATGGTATGACAAGCTATGGGAAATATTAACTATGGATATGATCTCACATTAGTTAAAGGCTACAGTTAATCCCAACTTTAGGCTGCAACCCTAAACACACTTACTAGGGAGTCAGCCCCACTGAACATAGTGGAAGTTACTTCAGAGTAAGCAGTGACTTCTTCTTTAATCTCATCACCTCATGTTATCTGGCTTGCTTCCTCCCATTCTGCTAGACTCACATGAGAGCAATTGGCTGAAAGCTATGCTTCTTTAGGTTTGGGGTACAACAGTGACTGGGTTCACATGATTGGTTTATAAGCTAGGGGGGCTTATTGTGTCTTGTGAATCCACCATGGCTTATATGTCCAGCTTCTAGGGTTATAAACCACCCCAACAGGCCATGGCTTGTTGTAGGGTTTGGTAGACACCCCTGGGGTTGCCGTGTTGTCCAAACCTGGACAGCACCACAACCGCAGGGGTAACCCAAACTGCTACAGAGCTGCTTGGCAAGAGTGGCAAGAAATCCTTGCCACTCTTGCCAAGCAGCTGCCGGGCAAGCGCCACTGACAGCTGCCCCCAAGAGGCACTTGTAGACAAATGTCAGAAGCTCCCCCCCCCCCCGTGCCTCTGCTGCTTGGGGTGGTGGTGGCACGGGGAGCCACACTCTTCTCGGCCTGCTCTTGAGTAGGCTGAGCAGAGTGCAGCTCGGCTCCCCCCAACCAGTACCACTGCTGACCGCCTGTGGCGTCAGACGGGAGGATCCAGCTCTGCATGGCAGGGCGGCACTGCTGCCAATCTCTGCAGAGGTGGCTTGCTCATACGAAGGCATCTTATTTGCAAGTTCAAACAACTGAGCTTTCTCAAATGTATGACTGAATGTGCTGCCTTCAGTATTACTTGAGGGTCTTTTTAAGGAGAACACTATTGGGTTTTTTTGAGGGGTTTTTCTTTACAGAGATAAGAACATAAGAAGAGCCATGCTGGATCAGACCAAAAGTCCATATAGTCCAGCATTCTGTTGACACAGTGGCCAACCAGCTGCCCACGGGCACACACAAGCCGGACATGAGTGTAACACCACTCTCCCGCCCAAGTTCCCCAGCAACTGGAGTACATAGGCATACTGCCTCCGATACTGGAGGAAGCATATAGCCAATCAGGACTAGTAGCCACTGATAGCCTTCTCCCCCATGAATTTGCCCAATCCTCTTTTAAAGCCATCTAAATTGGTGGCCATCACTACATCTTGTCATAATGAATTCCATAGTTTATGCGCTGTGTAAAGAACCAATCAACTTCATGAGATGACCCTGGGTTCTAGTATTATGAGGGAGAAATATGTCTCCCTGTCCATTTTCTCCACACCATGCATAATTTTGTACATCTCGATTATGTCTCCCCTTACTCGCCTCTTTTCTAAGCTAAACAATCCCAGTTGCTGTAACTTTTGTTCATAGGGGAGTTGCTCCAGCCCCTTGATCATTTTAGTTGCCTTTTCCTGCACTTTTTCCAACTCTACAATGTCCTTTTTTAGGTGCCGTGACCAGAACTGTACACAATATTCCAAGTGTGGGCATTTGGAATATGCCCACATATAAGGGCATATGCCCACATATAAGGGCAGTATGATCTTGGCAGTTTTATTTTCAATTCTTTTCCTAATTATGCCTAACACGGAGCTTTCCTTTTTCACAGTAGCTGCACACTGGGTCGACATTTTCATCGAACTGTCCACCACAACCCCAAGATCTCTTTCTTGGTCAGTCACTGTTAGCTCAGATCCCATCAATCAGAATATACTTGAAGTTGGGATTTTTTTACCCCAATGTGCATCACTTTACACTTGCTTACACTGAACCACATTTGACATTTTGATGCCCATTCTCCCAGTTTGGAGAGACAGAATTAATTACTCCATCATCATCATCATCATCATCATCATCATCATCATCATCATCATCATCATCATCATCATCTCTCCAAGCATGTCTATTTGATTTCGATTGTGTCTTTTCTCCTTGCAGACCAAGACAATCTGGTGACACTAAAGTCTTCGACATTTTTAGCAGCAGCCATTAAAATGAGGTCCATTATGGTGTTTTATGTTTTAACTAGTATAATGTTTGATTTGGTAATTGTATCTGTTTACAGTGCAATCTTACACATGTTTACTCAAAGAAAAGTTCCATTGTGTTCAATGGAACTTGAACAATGGTAAGTGAACATAGGATTGAAGTCCTAGTTCCACTTTTATGTTTAATGTATTTGTATGTTAATTGCAATGGCTGGTGGCTGATGCAAGTACATTATTTCCTATCTATAACAACGTATACCTAAAATAAATTTTAATTTTTTTAAAAAAGACGTCCTTTTGATACTAAGTGTTTAATTAAAACATGGCTGTTCAGGAAGGTATTTGGTTGAACATTCTCCTGGCTTGTTATTTTAATACTGTTCCCTTTATGGTTATGTTTTATGGTATGTTGTTGAAATGGGATTGTTTTTATGTTATTATGAAGCTGTGTTTTGAAAGTTGCCTTGAGTTCTCCTAGTGAAAATAGGCGGGGTATTCATTTTTAAAATTAAGTTACAAATTAAAACTTCATTCAGCTAACAAGGACAAGAAGAAAAACATAGCAGTATAACTGTGTGCTAAATCGCTGTTTTAAGGACATAGCTAGTGACTCACCTTTGTGACCCTTTCTAGTCTTCTCTGAACTTCTGTGGAGGAATGAGCAGGTTTTAGCTTTTGCTTCAGGATCATGAAGCCTCCATGTAAAGCCTGCAGGTTCCCTTAAAAAAAATATAGTATGGAAGAAAATCGGAACAAATCAACTTGTACAACATTTTTCCATTAGAAAAAAACAAGTTTGGGCTTGTCTTCCAGGGTGCAATATTCCACAATTGTAGAGCAAGCAGCAAGTACACCTCTACATACCCTCAACATGCATCCGGAGTGCTCAGATGGATGGTCAAGAGAGTATTATCCATCAGCTTTAGGACAATTCCATGTCCTATATACTAACAGCAAACTCATTCTCCAAATGTGGATCCTTGGGTAGCCAAATAGGCACAAGAGGGAAGTATCAGCAGGCTTAGGGAAACCTTGGGTTTATAGAAGTGCAAAAAAATCTGTAGGAAAAATAACCCCAAGGGCAGTGGTGGGGGCAAACATCCCAATGAGGACTGAACATGTTCAGTGGCCATGGAATGCTGACTGACTGACTGGGAGTGGGGGCAGGGAGAAGGAAAACCAAGAGGAATGGAGTATCCTGGAAAAGGGCTGGAACCCTGATCAGGAACATTCCACACTGCAACATTCTGTTGCAGCTCCCACTTGTATGATGTAACAGCCAACCCAGGTTTGTACACTTGACAGGGAGCTGCAGCCAGTGTTGTGCAATGGTTACAGGGCTAGATTAGGCCTGGGGCAACCCCACTCAGCAATGAAACTCACTGGATGGCCTTGGGCCATTCACTGTCTCTCAGCTTAATTGATCTCATGGGGTGTTGTGGAGGGGGGGGAAATATGGCTGGCGGGCAGGGACCACTTATATCCCACCATGAAAGGTGGGGTATAGGTGTGATCCATTCATCCAGGCCCTCTGATAAGTGAATGTACGGTATATGATACACAAGTTTCCAAAGAAATGTTTGTCTCCTCATTCACACGTTACATTTTTGGAGCACACCTAAAATATATCTATATACGATGTTTGAAGCAGGTAATGGAGACCAAGTTGAACGATGGGGAAGCACCATCTCTTAGGCAGAGCACATCACAACTACATGCCCTCTCCCAGGTGTAAAACAGTAACATAATAATCATGAATAAATTAATGCTACACTTACAACTGCAAGAGAGTTGGCTACTTAGAGCCCGTGTGGCGTAGTGGTTAGAGTGTTGGACTGGGACTCGGGAGATCTGGGTTCAAGTCCCCGCTCGGCCATGAAACTCACTGGGTGACTTTGGGCCAGTCACTGACTCTCAGCCTAACCTACCTCACAGGGTTGTTGTGAGGATAACATGGAGAGGAGGAGGACTATGTAAGCCGCCTTGGGTTCCTTGCGGCAAAAAAGGTGGGGTATAAATATAATAAATAAAATACTGTTCAGAGGAGGGCAACAAGGATGATAAAGGGACTGGAAACAAGGCTCTATGAGGAGAGACTGAAAGAACTGGGCATGTTTAGCCTTCAGAAGAGGAGACTGAGGGGAGATATGATCGCACTCTTCCAGTATTTGAAGGGATGTCACACAGAGGAGGGCAAGGATCTCTTCTCGATCATCCCAGTTTGCAGGACACGGAATAATGGGCTCAAGTTACAGGAACCTAGATTCCACCTAAACATCAGGAAAAATTTCCTGACTGTCAGAGCAATAAGACAATGGAATCAACTACCTAGAGAGGTTGTGGGCTCTCCCACTCTGGAGGCATTCAAGGTGCAGCTGGACAGACATCTGTCAGAGATGCTTTGACCTAGATTCCTGCATTGAGCAGGGGGTTGGACTCGATGGCCTTGTAGGCCCCTTCCAACTCTACTTTTCTATGATTCTATGATTCTATGATTCTATGAAGTGGTAATTCCCCCTTACTCAGCACTGGTTAGGCCTCATTTTGAGTACTGCGTCCAGTTCTGGGCACCACACTTTAAGAAGGATGTAGACAAACTGGAGAGGGTTTAGAGGAGGGCAACAAGGATGATAAAGGGACTGGAAAGGGACTAGAAACAAGGCCCCATGAAGAGAGACTGAAAGAACTGGGCATGTTTAGTCTTCAGAAGAGACTGAGGGGGAGATATGATAGCACTCTTCCAGTACTTGAAGGATTTTCACAAAGAGGAGGACCAGGATCTCTTCTCGATCATCCCAGTTTGCAGGACACGGAATAATGAGCTCAAGTTACAGGAAGCCAGATTTCACCTAAACATCAGGAAAAATTTCCTGACTGTTAGAGCAATAAGATAATGGAACCAACTACTTAGGGAGGTGGTGGGCTCTCCCACTCTGGATGCATTCAAGGTGCAACTGGACAGCCATCTGTCAGGGATACTTTGACTTGGATTCCTGCATTGAGCAGGGGGTTGGACTCGATGGCCTTATAGGCCCCTTCCAACTCTACTTTTCTATGATTCTATGATTTGTGCATGTGTGTATGTGCCCACATAAGGATGCTTGTTACATAGAACAATATGTTTAAGCAGCCGTATTTAAGAACTGCTGTTAGGTGTCAAAGTGAATGCCAGCATGTCACGCACTATGAAAATGAAATAAATACAATTAGGGAGCAATCCTATGAACCCTAGACGGCGTCTGAGGGGCCATAGCATATTTCAGATTCCCAGATCCAAGGTCAGAGACAGCGCGCCAATCTCTGAGCTGGGAATCGGAGCTCTGATACCCCTCCCCCTCTTAGCTGGCATGGAAAGAACCATGCTGGCTGCTCTCCGAGGTCAGGAAAGCGACCTCGGGGAAGGGGGTGTTTTGGTGGGCAAGAAGGTGAGACTGGAGAGGCCAGGATATGAGTTATCCTGCTACCTCTCTAGCCTCCTTCCTCCCCCTCCAAACACTCCAGCTAGACCGCAAAGATCACCTCCTCTGCTCCTCCCACTCTACATAGGATGACCATAAGCCTCCTATTTCCGGGGCTTACGGGCATAGCCATAGGACTGCGCCTTTAATTAATGAAAGAACTCAGAATCATATTATGACAGGAAGTTTAAATATCAGTGTTTCAAAAATACACCGTTCTTCAGCCACACACACCCAAATTCTGTGAGCAGAATTTGTATAAATATATTTTTATTTATTTTGTCACATTACAAACTGTAATGCTTTCCACCTAGAGCCAAAAGAGCTGGAGAGAAGAAAGAAATTGCGTATTAGAAGGCAATGGGGAAAAGACAAAGACTGGGTTCATACAATCAGTGGGGAAAAGAAGCCATCGTGGTTTCTTTTTGCTGCCCCACATGTGCTGGTTGCGTGCCGTGCGATTTGCATAATTACCCTTGCGGTGTAAGGCTTCCTATGTCATCTGAACCCAGAGAGATGCACGGCGGGGTGGCTTCAAAACCACCCCAGAACCCATGGTTTGTTGTAGGGTTCTGGCAGGGCCACATTAAGGCCAGCTGATGCCCTAAGCACAGCCCAATAATGATGCCCCCCTGGCCCTTCCATTGCTTAGCTGGCAAGACATTTAGACTCAATAAGTGCTGAAGGTGAAATAAGACATTAAAAACTCAGTTTTCTTCAAGGCCATCCCCCACGCCAGAACACACAACTACAGTATATTGAATATAAACTGTTTTTTATTATATTTATTTAACACTAAGTAGCAACAAGCAATATAAGCCACTTACTTATAACTAGGGCAACAGAAAGAAATATAAATTTTCATTTATACATTTTTTAAAATAAAACTGTTACAAGGGAAAAAATGCAAAAATTTGTGGTACTCTGGGACTCTGTGGTGCCCCCCTTCCCTTGGTGCCCTAAGCACACGCTTATATATTGCTTAATGGTTAATCCAGGGCTGGGTTCTGGGGTGCCTTCAAATCCAACCCCCCACCGCACACCTCACCTGGTTTGGATGACATGGGAAGCCGCCCCGAAGGTAATTATGCAAATTGCATGGCACCCGACCGGCACACACAGGCTAAGGAAAAGAAGCCACGGTGGCTTCTTTTCCCTGCTGATTGTGCGAACCAGGCCAAAGTAAAAACTGGGGTTGGAGGGAGAGAGATATAAAGGAGTCCTGCCTTTTCCTCCATAAGTTCTAAGAACCACAACCTTTTTTGCAGATTTTGCCTGTCCATTTTCAAGTTCTCTTCTGCGATCCTCAGAACTAAGAACTTGCACTTTAAAACCGGGATAGTGCTAATCTCAGGATAATTGTGACAAACCAGCGCCCGCCCCCCATCCCCCATTTCTGGAAAAGTCTCTGAACAAAGACCCATGGCCAGACTGCAATATAACCCCCTCCAAATTTACATCTCTACACATTCATGGCTGACTCAGCTGATGTTAAAGAGAGCTTGTAGGGTGCATAACCAGATCCTCCCAGGCTATTGATTGGTAAGTGTTAATTTTCCTCCCCGGGAGCTGCCCAGACACCCAAAATACCTGTGTTTGTGAAATCTTTTTTCTTCTCCATGGGGTTGGAAAAGAGTCAAGGCAAAACTCTTCCACACCCTGGAGCACCAGGTGGGCCTCCTCCCTACCCCACCTGTATGCTACTTTGGTGAGTTACAAGTGTTAGTGAGCTAGTTTGAGGTTTCATTTTATTTTTAAAAGCAGCTGACTATTTCTCAACTTCTCTCTGCTTGGTTCTTTAATAAATTGGCATTTATTTATTTGTTTATTTATTTATGAGTTGGAAAGTGGAGTTTATTTGATTGTCTTGCCTGGGCTGGAGTTGTCTTACTCATGTGCCAGACTGCTTGGCAAACATGCTAATCTGGTTGCTAAGGAGGTAACAGAAAAGGGACCTCTCCTTCTCCATGTATAAAAGCCATGTATAATCCTGTCTGGATGGGCAGGATAAGGGATGTTGAAAACACACACAAGTGGCGTGGCGGCAGCGCCACCTCTGAGGAATATAGACAAAAGGATGTCTTGCAGCCTGACCTACCTCAGAGGGTTGGAGGTGCAGACAGATCATTTTGTCACAATAACAGAAGGCAATGAATCCAGATTCCATAGTTAATATTTATTTATTTATTTATTATATTTTTGAATTGCCCATCTGGCCAGTCATCCAGCCACTCTGAGCGATGTACACTACAATAAAATATGGGGGGGGGGGGGGAACAGAGTGTAAAACACAATTAAAAACAGTACAAAACTTAAAAATCCTAACCCACCCCATATTCCCGCCTGAAAAGCCACGTTTTTAATGCACGGTGGAAGCTAATCAAGGAAGGGGCATGGCAGAGGACACTGGGGAGAGAAAGAGTTCCATAAATTGGGGGCTGCCACAGAAAAGGCCCTCCTCCTAGTCCCCACCAGCCTGGTTTCTCTGGCTGTTCCATTAGTTGTATAATAATGGCCAAGGCAGAAGACTTCTAGACTCCCAGTTTAAAAGCAAACAAATAAAAATAATAAACATACCTCTCTGATCACTTGATTTACGGTTCAGGTAATTTGGAGCACTAAATGGCCTCACAGCAGGTTTGCCAGAGTTAATCTTCCTAGTTATTTGTGTTGATGACCCAGATTCAGGCCTACAAGTACTAAAAGGACACAGCTGTAAACTACAGTAGGAATCGTTATATGACTGAACACAATTAAATTGCCTGGAAAAGGCAGCGGAGAAGGACTACAACAGTTTGTGTACTTTTAGGGCAGTTGATTCTAATTAGCATTTTTGTAGGTTTGTATTTTTTAAAAGTTTTTTTTTTTACCACACTCACACAACTGCAAACCTCCACAGTTGTGCAAGTGTGGCTAAATTTGAAAAAATAGAATACAAACCTATTTGTGCAAATAGGTTTAAACTTCTTCTTCTTTTTTTTTTTTAGGTTCTGACAGCCCCTCCAAGGTGCAACTCAGGCACTTTGAAGGGGCTGCCAACGGCTATCAAAACTCCTAGAAAGCTCCAAATAAAACTTGCAATGGATTAGAAGCCCCAACGAAATAGGAGCCACCAGCCTCCACTGATTACCATATTACAAACCTCATCCAAGGAATTCCTGCATTTGATCAGTCCATAGGCCAATTCCTCAATGTATAGTAGCTTCCCAAAGTAGCTGTGTTTGTCCCATAATATGAAATTGACAATAAATACCAAATACCAAAAATAAATACCTACCAGCTCAAGCTGGAAAGAAGGGAGCTCACCTTTCTGGCTGCAGAACTGAGCTCCGTTGAGTAGACTGAATTGCTGAAATACTTGATTTCAAAGCTCTAGATGGTTCAGAATCCAGTTTAAAGTCAAATGTCAGTGGATTTCTCACATAGGGATTGAACTGCACTTTCCCAAGCTTTCGGCACTGTTTAAAAAAAAGAGAGAGAAAAAAAAGACAGATGCACAATTCATTTGTATGTACCTACTCTCATGTGTATATGTATGTACTTTCATGTGCTCTCCATTCTCACAAGGGCGAAAAAGTTCTAGAGCAGTGTTCCAGGTGGTTTCTGGAGAGGAATGAATACTAGGGTTCTATGGTACTTTAATATTGGTATGTTTATATTTATGCAGGTTGAGGATAAGGCAATCAATGGATCCTAGTCATGATGGCTGTATATTACCTCCAGAATCGGGTAGGCTGTTGAAGGAGCTCCGCAGCTTAACTATATTTTTTTGTATTTTTGCTTTTAGTGGGCCAAACTGTTTTAATATTATCTTAGTAGTTAGTAGTTAGTGGATGGTAACTGTTTTAGTCTTATTATCAACAGTTTGTTTTATTATCAACTGTTCGTTTTGTTTTTGTTTTTACTTTGAGGGATTGATACAGCTGAAGCACTCTTTTTATCTCAGAGCCAGCATGGTGTAGTGGTTAGGGTGTTGGACTGGGACTCGGGAGATCCGGGTTCTAGTCCCCGCTCAGCCATGAAACTCACTGGGTGACTTTGGGCCAGTCACTGACTCTCAGCCTAACCTACCTCACAGGGTGGTTGTGAGGATAAAATGGAGAGGAGGAGGAGGATAATGTAAGCAGCCTTGGGTTCCTTGCAGGAAAAAAGGCGGGGTATAAATATAATAAATAAATAAATAAATAAATTGTTGAGAGCTTGAGTTCCCTCCAGCCTTCAGCGTTTTATTTGGCTTATCTTTTTGTTGCTACAACCTTGAGGGACAAACTGCTAGTGCAGAGAGCCGAGCCCAGTCACTCTTTTTGGCCTAGTGCAGCCGTATACACAGGCCCCGTTTAGCCTCTCTCCTTGGCCTAGTGCAGCTTTTTCAATCCGCTGCAAGGAGGGACAAGCAAGAGAACTGTGGATCCAGTAGGTGTGCAATATATTTGCCCCAGCAGCAGCAGCTACAGCGTGAACCCAGACACTCCTGTCGTCAGATTCCAGCTTGGCTCAGACTCCTGTCCATTCTGCGTGGGCATTGATGGACCAAGTGTTGGTGGTGACGACAGTGCAGCCTGAGAGTGCCCTGCCCCGGGGATTTCTTCACCATCCTGGGATTTGGTTTCAGGACCTTTGCGACAGTCAGAGCTGAGCTTGACTCTGACAGGAAAGTGAAAGCCATTAATGTTCTACCTTTAGCTCAGTGGATCTCTGTGAAGAGCTTCTAGTGAGAAGAGAGTGTGTGTTCCGACGGACCTGGTTGGGGTGAAGGCAAGGAGACTGCTAAAATCCCCGCTGACTTTGTATGGATATGGAATTGACTAAGAGTTAGTGCTTTGGGTTTTGACTATGAGTTAGTGCCTTGGAAAACTGTACTGGGAGTTGCGGAAGATGGCGAGGAGTACAGGAGTGTTGTACAGAGTTCTGCCTCTGTGCTCTAGGTTTGCTTTAAGAAAACTACTGCGCTGTGCTATCAGCAGACAGCCTTGACTACTTGGCTGCTTGCCAGCCTGATGCAATGAAGAGCAACTTACCAGCGGGTGACCTGGCTGCTGGCCAGAAGGATGACACTGCAAACAGCACAGGTGCTAGCAGTTAAGCACGAGATCTGCAACCCAAGAAGCTTGGTGCTATTTAAGATGAGCAAGTGCAGACGGAGAGTGTGGTGGTCGTTAGTGACGGTTGATTGGTTTCATGTGGAGTACTGAAGAACTGGAAGGAGCAAGGAGGAGCAGAGGACGCTGTGCAGAGAGCCCTGCAGAAGCCCAACACGGAGAGCCAATACCCAGGAGGAGAGCTGCTGGACCTAGCATTCGGGTTGGTTGAACAGTGACTGTGCAACTAAGGGGTGGGATTTCCCCAGGGAACTGGGAGGATAGCATTGTTGTACTTCAGGCTCAACTTTACAATAAAAATGTTTGGCTTTGACTTCCTGGAGGAGTATTTATTATGGTCAGAAAATCCCTCAAAGAACCTTTGCCAATCCCTTTTGGGGATCCTGTGGCAAAACAAAAACCCTAGAAGAAACAAAGGAGGGATGGCTCCCTGCTGTTGTTACAACAAAATGTGAACAGCCTCGGTCATATCAAGTGAGGACTCCAGAAGGTCGTATGTATCATCAGAATAGGCGTCATTTAAGGTTTCAAGGTCGAGCATCGGAAAGCTTTGATTGTACAAGTTTGGGGCAAAGTGAATCTGTTCCCATAAAACAGCAAGTTCCACATCGTATCATCATCTGAAGAAAGGCATCCCATATGTGTAACATCTCGTGGTAGACCTGTCTTCTTACCAAGGAGATATGTCCCTTGAGGAAGGATGGTGGTAAAGACCATCCTCAGTGGTGGGCTAAGTACTGGTGACCTCTGGCCCCATTGTAGCAATTGATATGTTTTATTTTATAGTTTTATATGTATGCATGTCTTTTAGATATAAATTTTTAATATGAAAAGGAGATGTGGTGTAATCTTCCTTTAAGATGAGGTGTCTTTTAGCACACCTGAAGGGTATTTAACTAACCAAGTGTTTGGGGTTAGCTATTCTTCTCTCCTCTCTCTCTCTCTCTCTGTTGTAATGTGTATGTTGGTATTGGCTTTATGTATAAGATTAAAGGATGAATCTTTCCTAGTCTTCTATGTGGTAGTTGTGAATGATTATGTCTGAGCCAAGCCCACAGAACCCGTGAAGGACAAGATATTACACTTATGGTTTGACAAAGAATGCAGGGTATTGAGAAAGAAGCTGAGGAGACAGATGCGAATAGCCCATGCTGAGGTTGACCAGGAAGCACATAATTCCATGTTAAGACTCAGACATGATTATAAAAAAATAATCTTAGCTAAGAAATCACAGTTTCAGAAATTTATATGGGCTGAGCTTGAATTAACAGCAACAGGGTCAAATTCAACATATTTTTGGCATTTAGTTGCTGGCAGGTTAAAAGGGGTAAAATATACTTTTGATATCCCTATTTCAGCTGCAAAGTGGGAAAATCATTTTTGGGAGTTATTTAAAGAGGAAAAAGTTGCAAGGGCAGTAATCAAAGTGTCTCAGACACAAGATATAAATTTATTACCCCTATGGCCACCTGTAACTGCCCTTGAGATTAAACTGCTTATTCAGACATTGAAGAATAATAAAGCACCAGGTGAGGATTTTCTTCCCTCTGAATTATTTAAGAATAATGTAGACTGGTGGGCTTCTCTTCTGGCTGGACTATTTACCCATATAAACAACACGGGTAGTATTCCAATGGGCTGGAAATCTAGTATAATTATTCCTATATATAAGAAGGGTAACCAGCAAGATCCTAGTAATTATAGGCCAATTAGCTTAATTAACATTCCAGCAAAAAAAAATATGCTAAGCATCTTTTACATAAACTAGAGGATTGGGCAGAAGAAAATGCCATTTTCTCAGAAGAGCAGTCTGGTTTTAGGAAAGGATGATCTATCCTGGATAATTGTTTCTTTTTACACCATCTTATAACTATGTATTCTGCTAAGGGTGGGCAGCTTTTTGCAGCTTTTATAGATTTAAGTGCAGCTTTTGATTCCATAAATAGATTCTGGCTTTCGGAAAAGTTGGCAAATACCAATATGGATTAGAGGCTTTTATTGCTATTAAAAGCACTTTATTCAGATATCAGAAACTCACTTGAAGAAGGTGAGAACAGGCTCAAATTTTGCCATTACTGACCCTATTCCAACATATAAAGGTATCCAACAAGGTTGTATATTAGCACCATTTCTTTTCAGTTTTTACATTAATGATGTGGTAGCATTTTTACGTAATCAGAGTTACCATATGCCCAACATTTTAAATAGAGAGGTAACTATATTACTGTATGCTGAGGATATGATCCTATTTTCAACATCTCAAGTGGGCCTGAGAAGACTCTTGAGAAAGTTTAGTACGTATTGTAACTGTGAAGATGGGACATGGCAGAGGTTAAGCTAAGTTCCCCCTTCCCCCTCCTCTGATTGATTCTGAATTCTTTCACCCTTGTTCTCTTGCTCTTTCTTGGAATGTGTTGGGAGTCCTTGGGTAGCGAGAGATAGTTAGTGGCACCTGGGAGAAGTGCCTGCAGCTGGGAACGGGCGGGGGGGGGCCCTCCTTCGGAAGGTAGGAAGATGGGATTGGTGGAGGCTGGGCGGGAAAAAGAACCCTGGTTTTGGATAAAGGAGTTGGGTGGGGAAGGCACGGGGTTCTTCCTTCGGGCCTGGACGCTGTGGAAGTTCCATCTGGGGCAGGTATGCTGGATTTGCAGGACAGCTGGGGAAGCTAGGCCTGGTTTGGCTCAAGTAGTTCTTTGCAGACTTCTGGGGTTTGTTTTAGATATCCTTTTCGAGTCCCTTTTTATTCCCATTCCCCTTTCCTCACAACAACCTACCTCACCCCCTTTTCCCTACCCTCTTTTTAGCCTTTTCTTATAAGGGATTATTTTTATATGTATTGGACCATTGGAGACCCTACACTGCTTAATTCTTAATCTTTGTTTTAATAAAGTCTCCATCTTAAATTTGTGTGTGTTCCTTTTTGGTCTGTAAGGCTGGGCTGCTACACCAAATTGGTGTAGGGGAACCAGGGAGGTGGGCAGCAGTCCAGGGGGGAATTCGTACTGTGGTCTACCTTGCAGGACGGGCTAAGCAGCCATCCTTCACAGTAACAAAAATGATTTATATATCAATAACAATAAATCTAAAGTGGTACTGTTTGGTAAAAAGAGAAAAACCTATAGATGGTTCATTAATTCTAAGGAGTTACAGCAGGTAAAAGACTATTGTTATCGGTATTAATTTCTCAGCATCAGGATCTTGGGCATTACAAATAAAGAAAAATGAATTGAAAACAGTTGCTAGTATACAATCTTTAAATAGACTGTTAAGCAGCAGTTATCCAGGTACATTAAATCCAGTTCTGAAAATCTTCAAAGCAAAAGTAATACCCATGCTAATTTATGGTGCAGAAATATGGGGCTTTGCAGATCTTAAGAAAATTGAAAGCGTTCAAAGTTGCTTTTTACGTCTGATTTTGTGGGTTTCTAAATCCACCCCAGCATATTTAATTAGAGCTGTATTGGGTATTGAAAAAATGTCTGGTCTGATATATGTAAGGGTGGTAAATTACTGGTGCAGAATAAGTAATTTAACAGATGAAAGACTTCCTAAGATTTGTCTGGAGGAACAGAGGTCATCTGTGTATGGAAAGTTCTGGTTGCAGAAACATTTAAATCTGCTCCCAAATTTTGGATTCTCCGACCCAGGCATTTAATACAATGCTGAAAGCAAGCCGCTATATCTTTAAACAAAGGGTATATGATGTAGGAGCGCAAACTGATATAACTGCTCTCACATCATCTGAAATAGCGAAATGGCCAGCTAGCACAAAACAAGTGCACCAATATGAGAAGTATTTGTCAATCCCAAAGAAAATGGATTATTGGAAAGCTTTTACATGCCTAAGATTTGAACAAATGGATACTATGATGAAATGGGGGAGATTTTATGGTATCCCAGTTGAAGATAGGTTGTGGGCGTGTTCGCACGACATGGGAACTGCGGGGAAGCAGAAGTCCCCCGTGGTTCCCGTGTCATGTGAACGCTGACTGGGGGTGCCCCCGCGGGACAGCCGCGCGTAGGACGCACACAAAGTGACCATGGGCGGTAGAGGGGCAAGCCCCTACCGCGCGTGGCCACCCTGCCGTGCAAACAGTGGGCGGCCGTCCCACGGGGGCTGCACAGAGGCAGCAGCCCAGAGCGGCCGGAGCTGCCGCCGCTCCAGCCTGTAGGGGCAAACGGCCCCTCTGGGCATCCTGGGGCCCCGCCCCCTAGCGCCGGGAGGCCTGCACTGCGGTGCGGGGACTGCCAGCTCCACCGGGGTCCGCCCACGCGCATGGGGCGCAGGTCATCTGCGGCGCCCCGCAGATCGCCCCGTGGTGCCTCCCCGGCCCGCAACCTGGGTCATGCGCACCAGCCCTGTGTGTTTGTGGAGAACCAGCCCTTGAGGATCTGGCTCATTATGTACTTGAGTGTCAATTATGTAGAGATATAAGAGAAAGATATTTATTAGAGCCTCTCTTAAAGTGAAATTTTTTTTATAGGGGTGTAAAGGAGAAACTGAGCTATTACAATCATCCAACCCACATGTGATACAGAGGGTTGCGGTACTTGCCGCTAAAGCTGTTAAATGTAGAGCAAATTATTTGGATCATCATCATCAGGCGATCACTCGTGACCGAGTAAGATTGTCTTCCGGGATAAAAGGAGGAAATTCTAAAGAAGATTGTGTAGACTCTAGCGATGGGTCCGTAAGTGACTGTGGAGGCCAATTCTAGATCCACACAGCTTCCCACAGTGAGGACACAGGTTACCAGATAGAAGATGGTCCTGTAAAGGATTCATTTGACGTGCTTTTCGCTTAGCACGTTTCTCCCTTTCACCTTGCACTCGGGCTTCTTCAAAGTCCATGGAACCTTTGTGAAAGGCCAACCTCCATTTAGATCGTTCATGGGCCAGAGCTTCCCAGTTTTCGATGTTTATATTGCATTTTTTTAGATTAGCCTTATGAACATCTTTAAACCTCTTATATTGACCACCGATATTCCGCTTTCCATCCTTGAGTTGGGAGTAAAGTAACTGCTTTGGGAGACGGCAGTCAGGCATTCGAACAACATGACCGGTCCACTGAAGTTGGCATTGAAGGATCATTTTTTCAATGCTAGTAGTCTTTGCTTCTTCCAGTACACTGACATTTGTTCGCCTATCTTCCCAAGTAATTTGCAGGATTTTCCGGAGGCAACGTTGATGAAACCTTTCAAGGAGGTGGAAGTGACGTTTATAGATAGTCCATGTTTCGCAGGCATACAATAAAGTTGGTAATACAATGGCTTCATAAACCAGTGTTTTGGTCTTCTTACAAATATCCCGATCCTCGAACACTCTATGTTTCATTCGAGAAAATGAGGCACTTGCGGAGCTCAGACGATGCTGGATTTCACTGTCGATGTTAGCTGTAACAGAAAGATAGCTGCCAAGATAGAGAAAATGATCGACATTTTCCAGTATTGTCCCGCCAAGCTGGATAGATGGCATCACCAAAGGATTGGCTTGCACTTGCTGGGATACCCTTGGTGTGAAGTGCTATAAAGATTCAGAGACATTAATGTGAGTTGATTGACTCGATGCTAAAAGTTTCTATATGCCATATTATTGTTGCCCATTAATCCTATTTGAATTTGTAAAGGTTTAATACATATTTTATAGTTTTTCTGTTTTAACTTTGTGTGTATTTTAATATTGTAGTGCAATGCTCTTTAGACTGAGCAATAAATGTATTCTGTTCTGCTATGCAGGTTGAGCAGGTAGACCCTTCTTTAAGTGTCCACACCAAGTGAGGTGCAGCGCAGCTGGAGGGCTGCAAGTGAAAGGGCCCCTTTCAGTGCTGGCACCCCAGTTGTGGAATGTCCTCCCTGGGGAGGCTTCCTTGGCACCTACTTTAATGTCCTTTCAGTGCCAGGCAAATACCTTTTTTTATTTTCTCAGGCCTCTAAAATCTTGTTGTAACTTTTAAATTAGTTTTGGCTCTTATGTTTTATTATCTGCTCTTTTTTATCTTAATTTGTTTATTTTAATGATGCATCACATTTTATCGTATCACTTTTTATTGTTGCTTTTCTAAAAATTGGTGTTAAAAAAATGTCTGCAGGCAACCTTGAGAACTTTTGTTAGAGAGCAATCTAGGAGTATAGAAAATGAATAAATAATATAAATAGTAATACAAAAACTAAAGCAGCATCAGGGAGTCATGTCTGACTTATAAACTGGGCAGCCAGAAAGATAATGTTTAAAAAAGGGAACTAAGGGTGCAAACCTATGCATGTTTAGACAGAAAAAAGTCCTAGAACTCCCAGCATTCCCTAGCCAGCCATGTTGGCTGGGGGATGCTGAGAATTGGAGGACTTTTTCCTGTTTAAACATGCATAGGATTGCGCCATAAATGAGGCTAATGAACACCAATCAATCCTGTGGGGTTTTTTTAGTGTTTGCTGTTTTTTAGAATGTTTGCTGCTGTTGCTGTTTTTACTACTGTATCAGCTTTTATTATGTCTTTATTGTTGGGAGGGCTCCTGCTCTAGAAGGCGGCCAAGAAATATTTCAAATAAAATAAATCCTCCAATTTTTCAAAACAGACAAGAGCTTGGGTTGGATCCAGATTTCGGTACATGCAATGAGGCTGATGGAAGTGGACTTCACCACTTCCTCCCCACAGGGGCCCATCCAGACTCCTAAAATTGCTACAGAGAGAGTTGGGGGACCCCACAAAAAGGGGTGGTGTGTGTGTGTGTGTGTGTGTGGGGTGATCTCCAAAATCTGGCCAGAGGTGCCTTCAGTGAGTGAAGCCCTTCCATCTATGGAAGGCAGATCCTGGCTCCAACCCATTGTGGGTGGGGGCTTAAAGAAATTTTATTTCTTATCTTATGTATTTATTGATTACATTTTTTCCCTCTTGCAAGGAAACCAAGGTGGCTTACATGGTCCTCCTCCTCTCATATCCTCACAATTCTGTGAGGTAGATTAGACTGTGAGTCAGTGACTGGCCCAAAGTCACCCAGTGAGATTCATGGCCATGGGGACTAGAACCCACATCTCCTGAGTCCCAGTCCAACACTCTAACCACTATGCCACACTGGCTCTCAGTGCTTGGGCACCAATCCCCATCACTACAAGTTCAATGTAACATGTGAAATGGCCTAAGGCGTGCAAGGGTGAGGGGAGCTGAACTCTCCCCCTTCCCCTGCCTGATCTCGGTGCTCTGTGGTTACAGGAACTTCTCTTCTAATATGACACTGATTACAGATGTAAGCGGGACTGTGGGAGAAAAGTGTCTGAAGTGATGGAGTACAGAGAGTTAAGGGAGGAGAAAGAGAAGGCATCGACTTCTCTCTCCTATACAGATCTTTTCTTACAAAAAACTCAGCTTCCACTTCACCCCTTCTTTTATGTGTACATGGGGTAGACAAATGAATAAATACAGCGAGCATGAGGAGCATGGCATCAACACTACATGTATGAGGGCCATCCCTCTGCCATTGCAGGTGCATTGTCCCAGCCCTTTGGATCTTTCCTCAGCTCTTTGGATGCTCCAGCAATGGATGCTGGACACAGCGTAGAAGTACTGATTATTTTGAAAAAGAAACTTTCACAGAATCAGTCAATGATACTGAGCACGACTGTACTGTCAATGCATGTAATAAATTTGTTTGCAAGAATAAATCTGGAAGCATGATTGGAAAAGGGCAGTGAAGGTTGAAATCACTTTTAGATGCATTTGACTGTCTTCATATGAGCCATACTTATCCTGCACATACAACTGGATTTGATAGCGGGGGGGGGGGGTTAGATCCATACCTACAAGATATACTTTTGTGTAAAGGGGAAACTGGTTAGACATTTAGCTTTTGGCAAGACCTTGCACAAGTGCCCTCACAGTAAGGAGCTGACCATAGTTTTACAACAGGAAGGAAAGCCTCAAATTATTAGTGTATGGAACCAAGTTTCTGTATTCAGAGATCTGTGAAGGCAAAATAAAAGCCTGACCAATGTAACATGCAAACTAAACCATACTGACTAATTTGTTCACAAATACAATCAGACACAATGAAATCATCCTTTCATCTGTAGCATGCTGTAGTTCCATCCTGCATTGGGTACAGGTTTGGATCAGATGACTTCTGAGGTATCTTCCAGCTCTATGATTCTGCAGCCTATTCTCTTAAGACCAATTCCTGCATACTGTCATCATGTGGATTCTACAAGCAATGGGGCAAAAGATGAATCTCAGGCATGGGCACAGCTCCCACCATATCATGCATATACCTCATGGTATATGCATGTAAATCTTTACATGTGTAAGCCCAACCTGCATGTTATCGTCCAACTCTACACTTCTTTTGTGGCAGGAAGATTGCACATGCAGTCATATACATGTACATATGAAGATGGCCACACACAGGCTTGAGAGTCACTCTTACTCCTTGCTGATTGGGTTCAGGCAACACAATAAGCCACACTCAAGAGTTGAGTATTGGTTGAGTGTAGGTTGTGATTGAACCATGGGTTGTTGTTGAAACATGGGTTACTGTGTTGTCTGAACCCAGCTGCGCTATCAAGCCATAGCTTGTTAACCATGAACAACCCATGAAGAAAACCCATGGTTTGTTGTTGGGTTATGAACGATGGTTGTTCATCATGGTTATCTCAGCTAGGTTCAGACAACATGATAACCCACGTTTCAACAGCAACCCACACTCAACCCTTGAGTGTGGGTTATCATGTTGTCTGAACCCAATCCCTGAATGTAGAATATATACATCGGGACTTGCAAACTTACCCTTAAAAACATAATTTATCATTAGTCGTTCACTGAGTCTTCACTGAAAGTCATAACAATGCAAGGGAGAAACATACATTTCAAAGCTGAATCCTAACAATTTCTGTTGCCTATATACTTACCTCAATCATGTCATACTTGCTCAGTCTTTTCTTCTCATACCGTTTCATAACATCAAGTTTTACCAGTACTCTCTGGGTCATGTTTGTTGTTCATTCCCTAGGGAAAAGAGGGTTTGTTTGTTTCTTATTGAAAATAAAATTTAGAAAAGAAAGGAAGAATGAGTAGCAAGAATGAATCTGATGTGCTGAGGAATGCAAAGTAGTTTTTTTTCCCTTAGGGATACTGTAGCATTGGCCATGATGGCAGGGGCTTTTGGAAGTTGAAGTCCAAAACATCTTGAGATCTACCTTCTGTCCACCTCTGCTGTAGACAACCTGGTTCGCCAGCAATTCTGCTTATGAATTTAGTCATACAGTGCAAAGTTAAGTTGACCTATCTGACATCATATCCATTAATTCATATGAACAAGTGTGCTGATACTATAATGCTGAAATATAGTCAGCCAAATGCAGTGATTTTATTTAAAGTTATGGGGAATGCCAGTGTACAGTCAGAGCTGCCTTGCTTGGAATGACTGCCCCATACACACAAACAGAGGCAGATCCACATGCACATTTATTTGCATAATCCAACAAGATGCGGATCCCAAGATAGGCCACCAAGAGTAGAAAACCAATGTGCTGCAACAAAGTATGGTCTCTCTCAGGAAAGGACCACAGCTCAATGGGTAGAGGACATGCTTTGCATGGAGAAGATCCCAGATTCAGTTCCCAGCATCTCCTGGTAGGGCTGAGAAAGAATCCTCCCTGAAATCACAGAAAGCCACTGCCACAATGCCAACAATACAGCCAGGGCTAGATAGACCAATGGTCTGATTCCATATAAGGCAGCTTCCTATGTTCCTAACAAGAGGCTGTATGGCCAATATATTCAAATTTGAAAATGTCTTTGTTCTGAATTTCCCTGATGAAGGACCATTAGGATCCCCAAACACATGGAATGATCATAAATATTTTCTCTCGTTCACCCCATTGTTTTTCTACTCTTGGTTGCCACATTTATTTGCATGGATGGTGGACCTGCTCCTTCCATTTAAAAGAGTGAGGTAGTTATATATGACATATGCCTGGAATAAAAGTTTGTTGAGCGCTATCCAGGGAAAGTTGCTGCATCTACTTCACTGAAATCAAAAGGTGAGGGTGGATCTCGCTATGATGACAGCAAACCTGTGTCCCACTGTCTTCAAACACAGGTTGTCACCAAAGCCTATTAAAAGCAGCCTTTCCCAGCCTGATGACCTCCAGATGTTTTAGACTTCAACTCTCATCAGCCCCGGCCAGCATGGCAAATGGGCAGGAATGCTGGGAGTTGTAGTCCAAAACATATTAGAGGTTGGGGCAGGCGCCAGGATTGGAAGCGAGTCTGTCTGGGAAGGAAAAATGACCTGCAGAGAAGAACAAAGATGGAAAATTCAACACCCATCTTTCATCTGTCACTTTTCCACGTTGAATCCAATGCACCCTTTGCAGGTGCTTTGCAATGGCCCACATTTGAAGACACGAGGCTGCTGTTATCATGTATGCTTCTGCCCTTAAGCGCTTAATTGTGTGTTCATGTCCTAATGATTTCACTGAGACTTAAGCATGCGTAACTTTCTGTGAATTCTGCAAATGCCCTTCACTCTAGGCACATCATGTACAGTGCAACCCAGATAACAATCTGGCACACTGTGCATATTGTGTACATGTTAGCTAGGTTCACAGACTTGCCGTGTGGTTTGGGCAATCATGAAGTCCAAACATTGTATCTGAAATCAATCTTCAGTTTAAAGAACTCAGTGCACACTTATATTTTTCATCCAAGCATTCATGATCATGTTATGATGAACAAACAGCTTTCAGCATATGGTGTTCTTATTATTGTGACAAAGTGGATCAGCTGGCACATAAGAACTATAGAATTTAGCACATAATGAGAAACTAGGAAGGAACCCAAGCTCCTTTTCAGTCCAGGTGGCAGAATGACTAAGGGCCACCTTGCCAAGGCACCAGTGACCACAAGTAAAGGAAGGGGAAGACAACAGTCTGTACTTATAATAGTTCTGGAGGATGGGATTTCTGTACATGCATATTTTCTCACTTTTGTATGACCAGCTGCACCTGCTAAAATTCTTCTACACACAATCACTTTGTTCTGTTTTTTAAAACAGGGGCCCTGTCTTCTTTTGCATCTTCCCTGCAAGCCACAAATAGTAATCATGAAAGAGATTCAGCAAAGGCCATGTTGCGTGTCAGATGTACATTAACTGTACATAAATAATTAGGAGCCAGTGTGGCGTAGTGGTAAGAGTGTTGAACTGGGACTCGGGAGATCCGGGTTCTAGTCCCCGCTTGGTCATGAGACTCACTGGGTGACTTTGGGCCAGTCACTGACTCTCAGCCTAACCTACCTCACAGGGTTGTTGTGAGGATAAAATGGAGAGGAGGAGGAGGATAATGTAAGCCGCCTTGGGTTCCTTGCAGGAAAAAAGGTGGGGTATAAATATAATAAATAAATAAATAAATAAATAAATATACATGGGTTACTGTGTTGTCTGAACCCAGCTGCGCTATCAAGCCATAGCTTGTTAACCACGAACAACCCATGAAGAAAACCCATGGTTTGTTGTTGGGTTATGAACTATGGGTTGTTCATCATGGTTTATTATCTCAGCTAGGTTCAGACAACATAAATGTACATAAATAATTTTATTTTATTTGTAATTTTATATCTAAATTTCATTACATCCATATACTGTATCATAAAAAGAAAACATACACATACTGATAAATGAATCAAGAACTGATCTGACTGATTATAGTCTCTTAAATAAGTATTGCATAGTATGTGTTAAATATCACACAGTGTAACTTAATTTACATCAAGTCTGAGTCGACATTTCTTGCATCTTCTGTTCCTGTGCTTCCTTGGTTCATATGATCCATAGCAGGAGCCTATTTGATGTGTAAACTCTCTGGGTGCCTGTCTTTTATTTGAGCTTGATAAGTAGCTAATTAACAGTACAATCCTTGACATGTCTACTCAGGAGTATATGCCATTGAATTGAATGGGGCTTACTCCCAGGTAAATGGGTATAAGATTGCAGCCTTATTATTCTATTTGGTATGCTTTCAGTCATACAATAATTATGATTCTTTTTTTGTTGGCGTTTTGCCATTCTTTCAATAATTTGCCTCCTAACTGTACAGATATATTCTAAAATGGAAAAGATAGTTTTACGTGAACTTATTTTAAGTGTTTTATTTTTTCTCTGTAATGGAAGCTGCCATCAAGACCAAGCCACTAAACAGATTCATAGCTTTCTCCAGATCAATAAATCCTGACTATTGCTTGTATTTTAATCCCAAAATATCATCAGTTTGATAGTTTAAATGAATTTAGAGATGTCTTTAATTCTCCAGTACCCTTCTTTGGATGATGTTTAGTCCCATCACCTCACTTTAAAAAAAATTACTTTATAACCGAAGAGTGACCCATAGCAGGTTATTAAATTTGTTATGTTATTTAAATATGTCATCTGCATATCAGCTTTATTTGTTTGATATTAAACTTTGATCCTATGGATTTTCTCAGAGTCCCTAATACAGAGAATGAATCACTCCAATATATAGCAAAAAACATTGAAAAAAGGGCACCCCTGCCTCATCCCTTATATCGATGTTTCTACTCGAATACTATTAGGTCATATATTGTTGAATCCCCATTGAATTAAATTGTTTAGAGGTACTATTGAAAAGCTCACTCTGATCAAAAGCTATTACCAGGTATCA
Source organism: Shinisaurus crocodilurus (assembly GCA_021292165.1). Classification (NCBI taxonomy): domain Eukaryota; kingdom Metazoa; phylum Chordata; class Lepidosauria; order Squamata; family Shinisauridae; genus Shinisaurus; species Shinisaurus crocodilurus. The sequence goes on along the minus strand of CM037877.1, from coordinate 177,744,032 downwards.
AAAAAGGTATTTTTCTATGGCTGGTATAATAAGTTGCATTTTATATTTTCCATATATTGTCCAACATCTTTCCTGAGGGATCAAGTCTGTCTGAACTTGGCATATATTTTTCCTATGTTTATATGACTAATTGCTAATACTGTTCTCAGCACCTTATAATCATCATTTAGCTTAGATATTTTGGTTGATATGGTAATATACTTCCTGGTTCTTTTCTTCTTTTACCTATATGTTAGTTTATGTCTATGGGTTGCCAGCAACTCTCACTTTCTCAAATCTATTATTATTGCATCTATTAAACAAAGTACCAAAATGTCTGGAAAAGCTTTATGAGATGGGGTAAATCCATCTGATCCTGGAGATTCATTACTCTTTATTAATTTCTTCTTTGACTTTGCCATCTGTGAGTGACTGACCCATCAAATTTCTGTCATGTTATAATAGTGAACTAGGCAGATGAAGGGGGGGGGGGAATCATCCCCTCCCCTCCCATTCTATCAAGGCTTTTAGAAGCATACCATTGTTTGTAAAATTCTACAAATTTAAATGCAATTTCCTAATTATTTGATGCTTATAGAATGATACTTTTTCTTATGAGAGGTATTAAGGTGCTTTTTGACAAGATTGTTCTACAGGAAATCCTTGAGTTAAGGCAGATGTACAAATTATATTCGTGGGGGTGTGGTGAGTCACTGCAGGCTAATTCTTAAATATTTAAAAAGTCATTCAGAGAAGGGAAAGATGAGGACTAGAGCAGGAAGTGTTTAATGTTTGAATAAATAACTATCTGATAAGGCTATGGGGTTTTTTCTTTGAAGTTACAGTTGCATGGAAACCGATCCCTGGCATTCTTTGAATATTTTTCCTTTTCTATGCATGTATGTTTACCCCACCGTGTTCAATGGGGTTTACTCCAAAGTGTGTGTGTGCATAAGATTGTAGCCTTCAGTTACTATTGCAGCCCTGCTCTGAATGGACTCGGGGGTTTGTATCCCATGTTAGTTCCACCTAGAACAGACCCATGTAAATGAATGGGACTTAAGTTTGACTAACACGGGATACAACCCAAGAGGAGTGTGAAACAGCCAGAGTGAATAACGTTTCTACTTTAAAAAAAAAAAATCTACACTTTGGGTAGTATCCAATGGTATCATTCTGCAAACTTAAATAGTGCTAGTGAAGCTCTGCCAAATCTTTCCATTGTGCAAGCAGTTGTGCATTATGCTTGCACAATGGATTGCCCAATGGGTTGCGCCAGCATAATGAGCAATTGGTTGTGCTACCATGCTTGCACAAATGTAACTTTAGTTGGATTCTACTCTTGCACATAGTTCGGGACCTACGGTAGTTTCCACTAGCACAACGTCATTTGCGCTAGTGGAATAACACAGTTGGATACTGCCCATTGTCTGCTATGACATTCACAAAATATTTTTGTAGAGAAAATTGTGGCTTTCATTATGAAATGTAAACAAAGATACAAGAGTTTTCTCACTCCTAAAAAGTTACTGGCATTACATGTTTGGGGAAAATGTATATTCAAATATTAGGAATGTTGGGTTGTATCCAATATCAGTCTAACTTAAGTCCTGTTCATTTCAATGGGTCTACTCTAAGCAAGACTAACATTGGAAACAGCCCATTGACTGATCTCTCCTATTTTTTGCTGAAAGCTTCTAATGCAAGATTTTATCATTCGTATTCCTGTCAGAGTTGAGGTTTTAATAGTATTTACGGTAGCTCATGAAAATTGCTGAATCAGTAACAAAGTATGCTTTACACAGCTTACATTTCATGTAACCCATTTTAAAATAACACACATTTCTTCTTGACATAGCAAAATGTTTACCAGCTGAGATTACAAAGCAATGTTATAGATTTTAATACTTATTTTAAAACTAAACCAAACTAAGGTGGCTTACTAAGAGGCTTGTCCTTGGTCCCCTCTTTGCTTCTAAGGTGCTGGGCTGTTGCTTTCAAAGATATAATGCAAGGAGTTCTCCACTTGTCCATAGAATCTTTCTAGAAAAAGCAGATTGGCAAGTTCTGAGTTTTAAACTGAGAAGCATAAAAATGGGGATTTTTGATACCTATATTAAGAAGCAAACAAAATCTCTAGTTTCTCCAGGTTTTTTTTCATTCCAGGATCATAGGATTTACAATGCAGATAGTATTGGGCAGACTAAGAATTGAGTTCTTCCTTTACTTTTCAGGATAGTTCAGTTCATACACAGAATAAAAAAATGCTTTTTTGAAACTCAAATTACTCTGATACCCAGAATCAGTGCTGTAAGGCCCAGCCAGGATCAATACCATTGCTTTACCCATGCAAGCTACCCAACATTTTGGAAAGAGAAGGGAATTTCACAGGAATCTGTGGAGAACAATATGCAACAGGAACAACGGGAAGCCTTTTAACTGTAATGCCTCTCTGCCATCTGTGACATAACTCAAGCATTCTAGGAATGTCACAGTTGGTTAGAAGTTAGAACCTCTCTACTATCATTGTGCCATCACCAGAAACTATGGTGACCCAGGTTCTGCATGACACAGGCCTCCATTGTAACAAATATCACATAAGTAGGAATAAGGAAGGGGAAACGTTTTTGTTTGGGGAAGTTGTTTTTTTTAGAAATGGGAGGGCAATTTTCTTCATAGGTAACCATTTATACTGCCAAAGATAAACTGAAGGAAGCTTTCAGAGTAGAAATGTTTATCTTTGGCAGGACTATTTCTAAGCTGACCTTCAGCTTTTTCCAGTGAGATAAATGTGCTGCTTGTCAGCAAATAATCTGCCACCATAAGAATATAGGACTAAACGACTTCAGTACTTATATATAATATATAGCCATGCACACTGTCATGTCTGAAAATCATGCATGTGTCAGTTTTGCAGTACTACATGTGGCCACAAATCATTCCAGGCAGCAATTTCCAAACACGTAACAGTGGCCTCTCAGAAGGGCTGCCAACCTTTTAGCCAGTTCTTGTGGCTCTGCCTTGGAACAGCAGCTTGATCTGCAGCAATTATTACCAGGATCCAACATAAATGACTGACTGGTCACATATATCCAATGGTTGTGTCAATCGACCCCAATAAGACAGCTTGACTATATTCATGGCAGTGCTTTGTCATCATTGCCAGGAGCCAGTCACTTGACCAGACACTAAAGCTGCATGTAGTGTGAAAACGACTGTTGTAATTCTGCTTGTAGCTTACAGTGTAAGAGCAATGTCTGGCAGCGAAAGGAGCTGACTGTCTGAAAGAACCCTTGGTAGTAGTTCTGTAGTACCGGGAGCCAGTGCCGGGTCCAGGTTTTTGGGGGCCCTGGGCAAGACACCCTCAATGGCCCCCCTTGCTCAGTGAGTCTGCCTTTTCACTGCCATTGCCACCAGCTGCTGTTACTGCTCCTCCTTCTCATTGCTACCCCTTACTTGATTGACAGTCAGAGAGCCAGCAAGCAAGTAGCAGGGATGGGGACTCGGACTCCAGGACTCAACTCGTGAGTTGGACTGAGTCCCCCCTCTGACTCGACTCAGACTCGAGTCCCAATATTTTTAATGGGACTCGAGACTCGACTCGGGACTCGAGACCAAGGACTCGTGTTCCAAAATCGTGTTCCTCAAATGCAACATGGATAGGTTTTAGGAAGTACAGCAAGTTTATTTTTTAAAATCATTTTCCTAAAATGCAACCTTTCAGACATTTTGGATTTGGCTGCCTCTGCCTGCCTGTTTGGGGTTCCCAGCCTCCTCTGCCTGTCTGGTTATTTTGGGTTTGGCTGCCTTGTCTGTTCTTGCCAAAATCAGTGGCAGAGTTTTGAAATAAAAAGGCACACTTGTGCCTAGAATTTATTTAAGCCACACATCTGAAATAGCCTTATTTTGCTGGGGAAAAACCCCCCATTGATTTTAATAGGGACTCGTGGAATCAGCTTTGGGAGTGACTCGTGACTCATGACTCGGGAGTCACCATTTTGGACCAAGGACTCGGACTTGAGACTCGGGTCCAAAGACTCGTGACTCGACTCGTGATTCGAAACCAAGGACTCTTCAACATCCCTGGCAAGTAGGCATCTACTGCTCCTCCTTCTCCTCACCACCACCACCACCACCACTGTCTGGGGCAGGGTGAGAGGCAGGTGAACAAGCAGGTTGCAATGATGAAGAGGAGGAACAAGGCCAGGGGGCTCTTGTCAGTGGGCCCTGCTAGGATGTGAGCTCTTCGCAGGTACCCAGCCATGCCAGCCCTGACCAGGTATCCTTGATGTCAGCCCTGACCAGGACAGTGGCCTATTTTGATACGTACCTATAATGCTGCAAACCCATGTTAGTATAATTAGAGAGAATTTATTACAGCTCAATTCTATACATATCCACCGTGAAGTGAGTCCCATTAAATTCAATCAGGCATTCTCCAAGGTAAGTATAGGGTGGCTAAAATGCAAAAGAGAATCTCTAACTTACTGACATTCCCTCTTCTACACAATTATCATAGGCATAGGAGCACCATTCTGTTTTGCATTTGGCTACCCTAGGAAAGTGGATATGGGACTGCAGCCTTAGAGAAAGTTATTCTGACAAAATGGATTAAATTTTAACACACTTCCCCCCCCCCCCAAACCCTTAAAGATTAGTTTTCTAGACAGCTCGGGGCATGCTATCAATGTAGAAATGTGTCTTAAAATGTAAGGGTGCAATCCTATGCATGTTTAGACAGGAAAAAAAGTCCTACAACTCCCAGCATGCCCCAGCCAACCTTTTCCTGTTTAAACATGTCTGGATTGTGCCCAGGTTGTTTAGAAAGAAAATGGCCCTACAAATGGCTGCGGCATGCTGGGAGTTGTAGGACTTTTTTCCTGTTTAAACATGCATGGATTGTGCACTAGGTTACTTCAGATCAAACTTTGATGCTGCAAAGGAGGTGGGAGGGGTTAGGTGAAAGGAGGCAGATTTTTGAGAGCTGTGGGTTTTCCCACAGTCTGACTCACAGAGTAAAAGTTTCTTAAACTTGAAACAATAAGCTGTTCACAAGTGACTGGTAATGTAGGTCATGGCTCACCAAATGCTTCTCTTCCCTCCCTATTGGTTCATCTAGCAGTGAATGCTAAATAACACACCTTCAACGGGAGGGAAAGTTTCAATCTGTGACTTTTCGTAGGGAAATCAAGTTCAGCACATGAGTGGGACACTATGGTCTGATGGAAAATAAGGTAAAAATCTATGCATATTTTCAAACAATTGATAAGACTAAACTCTGTTGATTGTTTCCCAGATCTTTGTTAGCAGGATTAAAATATATCTATTTGGGGGCTATATTATAAATATGTGGGTCTGCATATCTTACACCGCAGTTATAAATTGCTTGTACTGTAGTTGGTTATTTATAACATGTCAGAGCATGCAATAAAGGAAGATGCTAAGCGGCTTTGCATGTTTAAAGGTGCAATCCTATCATCATCATCATCATCATCATCATCATCATCATCATCATCTACAGTATTTGTATACCGCTCCATCATATGGAAGTAGATTCCGGAGCGGTGAATAGTAAAAAGACAAAAACAGATAAATGCTGGGAGTTATAGGACTTTTTCCTGTCTAAATATGCATAGGATTGCATGCTAAGTTGGTATAGGGATGGTCCTGGCTTTCCCATGTGCTCTAATTCTCCTTATTTAACAGGCACATTCCATATTTCCTAGTACCTGTCCCTTTTAAAATACTTCTATTTCGTCCCTGTTTTTTTTCTCCCTTTTGGAGAGTTGAGAATGCCTTTAAAATGTTTTATTGTGCACCCATCTCCACTTAAGTTATTTTGATGACAGTCCCCTTACCGGATAGATTCATCTTGATTCTCTAACACTGATGCATACGAATGCAGCCAGCACACTGCTTCCTTTCCATTCCCTCCATAACAACTTGTCCATATGGCAAATGTTGAATGAGTTTTAGCTGTGCTTATTAGAATACTAAGTAGAACCTGGGGTGCTTACCTGCTGAAACTTTTATTGGGCAATTGCCCTGTCTCATTCACAGAATTTTATTGAGGGTGGGGTGGGTGGGTCTGGATAAGGCATCTTCCACTTGTAACCCTCCCATGTTTTCCCACCACTTCTCCTGCCTTTTTTCTTTCCACAAAAATACCATTAAGAAGGCAAAGATGGTATAGCTGCACAATGAATTTTGATTGGTAGTGCTAGGAGCTGTCCATTTGGAAGCACCTCAGATTTATTGTAAAAGTAAATATTCTATAAAAACCTCATTTAAATAAAGGAGACTGCATACTCTTCAACTGTTCAAGGAACAGTCCCTATTTTTGTAACTGTCCCTTATAAATTGCTGTTCCTATTTTGTCCCTATTACTGCTCATTGGGGATGCCTTGTTACCATTTTGTTAGTGTGAGTTGCTAGAGTGATGAATGCATCTTGTCTCTAGTGCACATACATATAAAATGCTCACACATTAACACTAAATGATCAGGGAGCTGGAACAACTCCCCTATGAAGAAACATTCATGGAGCTCTTCAGCTTAGAAACAAGGCAAATCAGGAAGGGACATGATAGAGGTGTATAAAATTATGTATGGTGTGGAGAAAGTGGATAGGGAGAGGTTTGTCGTCGTCCCCCAATATTAGAACCCAGAATCACCCAGTGAAACTGAATGGTGGGAGATTCTGGACAGATAAAAGGAGGTACCTCTTCACACAGAGCATAGTGAAACTATGGAATTTGCTATCTCAAGATATATTGATGGCTACCAACTTGGATGGCTTTAAAGGGGAATTAGATAAATTCATGGAGGATAAGGCTGTCAATGGCTACTAGTCATGATGGCTATATTGCCTCCAGTCTCAGAAGCAGTATGCCTCTGAATACAAGTTGCTGGGGATCATGGATGAGAGGGTGCTATTGCATCATGTCCTGCTTGTGGGCTTTTTCTGAGAAATCACTTTCTCTGTTTTGCCATTTGGGGGACGCCTTGTAAAATTTTGTTAAGGTATTTTTATATTAATAATAATAATAATAATAATAATAATAATATTATTATTATTATGTCAGTTAGAGTACTTGTTCAAGTGAACTAGAGCCATTTACTTTGCCGATACCTTTTTGTGATGCACCTGCACTTTCAGCTAGTTTGGTCTATGGGTAGATGGTCCATCTTACATGTTTGGATGACCTTTTAGTCACTCCTGTTTGATTCTATGCACATGGGATTGGGTTAACACAAGAACTGGGAGTAGGGCAGGAATTCTGAGTAGTTTAGGAATCATGCATAGTTTGCATATGCTAATTTATATGAATAAATGCAAATTTAGAAATAAGTACTATAATTTAAACAAAACATCTAATCATATTGTGGAAGACCCGTGACTAAGGCGACCTGCTGTGCGCCTGCTCAGGCAGGCTGCTGTCCAGATGCGAACTGCTGATGAGCATCTTCAAGGCCCCTGCTCTCCTTCCTTATGGTTCTTATATTTAAACCAGATTTGGCCTGGACAGCCATTCAAATACAGCATGCCTTCAAATAGAGGACAGGATGGTCCGCCCTTCAGACAGAATGCCCTATTCCTCCCAGTGCTCAGGCAGGGCGGGGGGCTGGCAAATCAGTGGCTGAAGGAGCAAGCAGAGCCAGCTTCCACAAACAGTCCAGGCCTGATCCAGAGTGACAAATAACAAGCCAAGCAGTACTACAGATAAAGGGGGCTATGCAAAGAGAGTAGTCAAATCCAGGCCAAGGTCACTTACAGGGGGGGGGGGGTCAGGTCAGAGCAGGAAGCAGGATAGATGGCTGGAGTCAAACACAGACATTGCCTCCAGCAGCTCCTGTAAACTTCTACTGGGCTTCTTATCCCAGAGCCCCACCCAAGTCCCAGCTGCAGTTATCCACTTCGATCGCAGAGAGTCCTCCACATGAGGAGGGCCCTCTGCTCATGAGGAGCCCCTCTGCTGCAGCCTGGCATTTCGTTGAGGTCCTCTGAGTTGGGACTGCCTCCTCTGGTACCATCACTCCCTGGGACTTGAGGGGTGCCCAGCCTCCTCCTCCTCTGAAGCAGACTCCCACTCTTCCCAAGGGGCTGGGACATCAGTGGGCTCCTCTGTGGACTCAGGCCCCTGTCATGGCATGGGCCCTGGCTGGGCCTGGGCATTGTCCTCCATTGGGGCTTCTATCTCTACCTCCTCAGAGGAGTCTTCTGATGGGGGCATGACATAGAGGACTTTCCTCTATAAAGTAGAACACATGGTCACCCTAACTGGAAGGAGGATGGTGGTTGTAATGACAGCGGCAACAAAACTAGTCTATGAAAAGATGCATGGAGAGAAGCACACGTGGGAACACCAGCAGAGAACTGAAACCCTGAGTAGTTTTGAGTTCAATAAGATTTGTACAATGTTAAGTAAACTTTGTTCCGCACTTCAGTCACCTATGGCATTGCTTTATACAGTTTGCAGCAGCAGCAGCAACTATTACATGGCGAATAGATTGTGTATCTGTTAATAATGATTCAATCCTCTTTATGGAGGTCTGCTGTGCTTCACACTTCAAAAATTTAAAGCCAAACCAGACATTGCATGTACCATAAGCAATTACCATACATGTTAAAAAATAAAAAATAAATAGGGACCAATGGCAGCTTCCTTTCTGAGGCCAGTAGCCATTTTAGGGATTCATCGGGATTGCATGCTGCAGTACTGATTCTGCTTGGGGCTCCCTGTGGGGCTTTTTTTAAGTTACAGGAGGGGTGCACAATCCAAGGTATTATGTTTGCATTCTAAAGTTATACCGTATTTTTCCGTCTATAAGATGCCCCCATGTATAAGACACCCTCCACTGGGCAGTTTTGCAACCGCGCGATTCTCTCCTCAGCTTACTTCCGTGTATAAGACGACCCTCAATTTTTAGTCTAGCGATTTTAGGAAAAAGTATAGTCTTATACATGGAAAAATACTGTAAATGGCTTGGGCCCTACATACCTTACATGCTACATACTCAAGTTGATTGCATCATGATAAATGCCTGGAACAAATATCTTGTTTGTAAGCAACTGATAGGAAGGTGTTTTTTTTAAGGGACTCCAAGAAGTATGTGTAACCCACTTCACATCCTCACTGAACAGAGATCAGCTGGTTCAAACAAAATGAGCAGACACATAACTTGGGGGGAAGGACTGTTTGCCCAATACTTCTGAAAATGATCCTGTACGCTAGTTCTAAATTTTACTTGAAATCCAATGGCAGAATCAAAAGAACCATACAACTATTTCCACATGACCAAGGGAATTTTTAGGCACCGCTAGCCTCTCAATATTGCCTCCCCAACTTATCTTCAAAGCTAAGCAGGGTCAGGCCTGGTTATTACTTGGATGGGAGACCGCTCCTCTAGTTTCCTGCACTGAGCAGGGGGTTGGACTCATAGCCTTGTAGGCTCCTTCCAAATCTTATGATCTATGAAATCGGCCAGATGGGCGATTAATAAATGTAAATCATCATCATCATCATCATCATCATCATCATCATCTATAAAATAGAAATATCTTTATATAGCTACTGACTAGCATTGGGTATATATGAATGATGTTCACTGTATTTAAAGGTGATCATACTCTTACTAGTTTTCATAGTATTTATTTAGAAGTTACTGTAACCTACTATTGCTACACTCAGAGCTGTGTTGAGTTCATTAAGGAAAAGGATGTAGAATTATAGAGGTAGGAATGGATTAAAAAAACTATATTTCCCAAACCAAGCACACCCCTCCTAATTGATTAGGTAGGTCTATGTTCAATGTTCTGTCATTGGTGCTTTGTAGAATATTTTTCTTTACTCTTTAAAAACTATAGTTTAATAGAGAATATTTTTCTTTACTCTTTAAACACTATGGTTTAATAGAGAAACGCCCTAATATTGTTTCCTCTGTTTTTAGGCAATGCCTTTTTACTGATGTCCAGCACCTTTTGAGTGATGGTTACACCAAAAGTATTGGTGGTCTTATTCATGCTCTTCTGCAAGATCTACCAAGTAATTCTTCTTTCTCCCCGCTGTTCAGCTGCTGCAGGGACAGTTAAGTATTCTCTCTAACAAGAGAGTGGGAGGTTGTAGATTGCCAGATTTCACAACCTTGTTATTAGCTTGCCATGTTTCTCATAGGCAAGCAATATAAAAATGATCAAGAAAATGTAAAAAAATAGTGCATGGTGGGGTGGTTACTTTAAAAAAAAATAAATTATTTTTACTGGTCACGTTGCATTAACTTGTTTTAGCTATTTGTGTCATTTTAAATTTGGTTTTAATTTTTTAATGTTTTTATTGTGTATATTTTATATTGTATTGTGTGTTTTTTATTGATTGTTGTAAACCGCCCAGAGAGCTTTGGCTATTCGGCGGTTTATAAATAACAACAACAACACACATCAGTATCCAATGCTGCCTGTGCTCTGGTGGGACCCACCACTAGCAGTTCCTAAAGCAACCGGAAAGAGATGGAAACATTTATTTCCAGAATTGAACAGGTCAGTGGAAATAGCAAAAGGGAACTCCACTGACCTGTCCCATTCCAGAAATGAGTGTTTTGACTCATTTTTGGGGTTGCTCTAGGGAGCACTGGCTTCCTGTTGTGGCAGTGGGTAGTCCCGCTGACATAACATACTCAGCAGAGGCACAGTGGTAGCATAGGATACTGCCCATTGCTGATAACTTTAGTGACCGGCCAGATGGGCGATTAATAAATATAAGAAATAAATAATAAATAAATGGGACTGGGCTTCATGGCAAAACCGTAGACAGATACAGGCATAGATCAATGCAGATGTCAGTATGAGTAGTTTCTGGGAAGTGGTCAGGCTATGGGTGTTTTTTTGACAGGGACATATACAACCATATGTCCCCATAAAAAAACACCCATTGCCCTGTCAAAACTCCTTTTTTAAAGAGGACCCAGAGTTTTGACCGCTAGCTGTCAAAACTCCTCCCCCCCCCAAATGGGGTGGGATGCACTTTTGCACTTTCCCCTGAGGCTCTAGCTCAGTGTTCTCCAACCTTGGGTCCCCAGATGTTTTTGGCCTACAAGGTTGGAGAACACTGAGCTAGAGCCTCAGGGGAAAGTGCAAAATGCTCAGTACCCTGAGGACAATCAGGGCAAAATAATAATAATAAATAAATTAAAAATATGAATATCTCACTGCGAAGGGGGTGTAAATCTCACCACCCTCTTTTTGCGAGCGAAGATCCCTCGCCTTTTTACAGCTGTCAAGAGAAAGCAGAATAAAGAAAAACCCTATTTGGAGCTTCTTTGGGTCAATGTCCAGGCTTGGTACCTGCTGAACTTTGACAGCAGGTACCCCCCCCAGGACATTGCCCAGCCGAGGATCCCCATTTCTGCATTTGTGGAACTGTGCACCTCCGCACTTGCACAAGTGCAGCTGAAAAGAAATCATGAAAATATTTGTGCCCGTTGTGGGCACATTTTTTTTTTTTTAAGTTTCCTAACCACTGACAACCCCTGCAATGTGCCACTTGGGCACTTTGAAGGGGCTGTCACTGGCTGTCAAAACAGAGATCACAAAATCTGGCTGTCAAGCTGGAGATTGCAATCTCTGTGAGGGGGAAGGTTAAAGGGGCGAAAAAGCTGCGGCAAGTGAAAAAGCAGCCAAGCGGGGGAGCAGCCAAGTCATTCCTGCTGTGGAGTTCCCTGGGATACCCAAGGGAAGACTGGGGCAGAAGGAGGGGGAGGGAGAGGGCGAACAACCCACGGTGAGCCCGATCATCTGTCAGGTGATCATCAGTCAGGCCAACAACCAACCCACTGTGACTTATTGCCAAGGTGGGTTGCTGTGATGTGTAGACTCGTCCAGTATCTTTTAGTTTGTTAACTGTGCATATATATGTACCTATCTACAGGAGCCAGTGTTGGATTTTCCGCTGTGGTGGAGCTCTGCTTATCCCTTTGCTCCTCTATTGACACATGTATCTTGTCCCAAATCCAGCACTGATGATTGCCCTTCCCCCAATACTTTGGACAGGTTTTTGGTTTTCTTTCTTTTCATTTTTTAATGTTCAGGTATGTGTTTGTGCTTAAATGTTTATTTGGCACTTCTTTTTTTTCACTTGAAGCCAATCTATTTTGTTTTGTCAGTTTGAAACACTCCCTCCAGCTAGAGGTAGGGAAGTGGCTTTGTGATTGTCAAAAGTCCAGCCAATCAGCACTCTTTCCAGCTGGCTTGATGGGAAAAGGAGATTCCAGTTGCTCCTGAACCTGATTCTCTAAATGAATTTATACATCTGGCCCAAAAGGGGTGAATTCAGATCCACAGCATTCATGCTATGTATGTCTGTACCTAGTACTCCTTCGCTGCCTGTGGTTCTGATTTTGAACCTCCACATTCCATGCATGAAACGATTTCTGGGGAAATGACACATCATCTTAGGTCTGATTTAAGCATGATAGCTACCACAGCAGCAAACTAAAGACTGAACTGGAGTACCATCAAGCAAGTAGGGAACATTTGGTGAATTACTAGACGTTATCTGTTCTTTGAGTACATGTATCCTCTAGATCAATGTACCACTCAAAGAAGAGATATGCTTGATAATTGGACCACTGACCCAAGCGAGTCAAGGTCATCTTAAAGAAAGGACTGCACTTTCAGGGAACACATACATTAAAGCTGCAGTTCTGTGTGCACTTACCTGGGAGTAATCTCCATTGAGCTCAGTGGGACTTACTCCTGACTATACATATGTAGGGTTGGCTACAAATAAGGGTTTTTCCTTATAACCCTGTGAGGCCAATGGACCATAAATGCTGTCATCGCACATACAAGACTCACTTGGATAGAGTAATTTGACAACAGTAGCCTCCCATTTAAGAGATGTTCATGCTGTTCTGAGTACTGTATATGTGAAAATTGAGGAGCTGGATACTAATGCATCATGGCTGGATAGTAACAGACTAAAAGAGAGGAAGAGCATACCGTCAGCACTGATATTATTCCTAAAAATAAATCTGTCAGCACTGGTGCAGATCTCTAATCTAATGTGTAAAATAGCAGTTGGACTTTCGGTAACTCAACTCATATTACTATTTCATTTTTGATCAAAATCATTAAAGAAATAATTTCCCCCACGGTCATGTGTTTGTGGAAGTTGAGACTAAAAAGTTCAGAATTAGCTGATAACCAGTATCTATAGATTCCTTGCTGCTTGCTGGCTGAGACTTTCAGAATGATGTCGTCAGAAGCCAAACCTGCTAGATAGCTATGCAAGTTACAGGAGTTCATGTTTTGTTTAGAATTTGACACCCTTATGCCAAGGGTATTTCTTCTCTCCATCCTACTAAACACAGAGGAAAACTGTATGAACCATCCAAATTAACAGTGACTGGGTTCACATGACATGACAACCCATTGTGGGTAACTAGCCCTGGTGGGTTGTCGTGTCGTGTGAACCTGGACCGCCGACAACCCATAGCTTGTTCTACGGGTTGTTGTACCCACAATGGTACAACAACCCCTGGTTTGTCATCCAAACCCAAGCAACTGACCCCATCATGGGTATAGGGAAGCGGTGAGTGAGCTGCTCGGCAAGAGTGGCAAACCCCTTTTGCTGCTCTTGCTGAGCTCACCCGGGCCACCACCAGTAACTATCGCCCCAGCAATGTCCAAGCGGCACGGCGGAGCAACCATCACTGGCTCGGTGCCCCCACACCAATCACAAGCCCTTTTGTGCTTTCCCCCCATCCCCACTATTTTTCTGGAGATCGCTTTTCGCAATCTCTGTCATGACAGCCAGTAACAGCTACTCCAAGGTGCCCAAGTGGCACATTGGAGGGGCTGCCACTGGTTCACCACCACCCCTTTTAAAAATTTTAAGTGCAAGAAATTTGTGCAAATATTTTCGTTAATTTTTTTTAAAAAAAACATTTTTAGTCAGTCTTGTGTAAGTGTGGAGCTCTGAAATGGAATGCCTTGCCTGAGCAATGTCCTCACCAACCATGGACATTGACCCAAAGAGGCTGCAAAGAGGCTTTTAAAAAAAAATATTTTGCCCTCTCTTAACAGCTGTCAAAAGGCGAGCTGCCAAGCAAAAGCAAAGCTGTGAGGGATCTTTGCTTGTGAAAAGGGGGTGGAGACTCCCCCCCCTTGGCAGTGAGATCCTCAGGTTTTTAGTGTGTCCCCCCCCCCCATGGCTGCCAGGGCCCCTGTCTTTTCCACCCTTTCCCAAGACTCTAGGTGCTCAGTAAAGGGGGAAAGTGCATCACACCCCATTTCCAGTAACTCTTCTGACAGCTGTCAAAAGTAAGACTTCCTTTTAAAATAGGGATTTAGGCAGGGCTAAACAGGTTAGTTTTGACAGGGAAATATATATGGAATTTCTTAAGGTGCAAACCTATGCATATTTACATAGAGAAAAATTCCTACAACTCCCAGCATTCCCCAGCCAGTATGTTTAAACATGCATAGGATGCCTTTTTTCAGTCTAAACATGTATAGGATTGCACCCTTAATGTGATTGTGGCTGTTGCCTACACTATATTTAGCATGATCATTTATTCAGCCTCATTCTTGTTCATAGACCATTTCATATCTTACCTGAAACATATATACATCTGTCTCACTTAGGCAAAGATTATATGACCTGTTTGCACTGGTTGTCATTCCAAAACTAACTCTAACTGGAAATTGTTCTTCACCGTCAATGCAACTGATTAAGTTTGTATTGGCTGCCCTATCTTTCCCAGGCTATACAGGCAGTCCTCGAGTTAAGAACATCCGACTTACAGACAACCCATACTTAAGAAAGGACTTCTGGGTTCCCTGGCGCTACGTCATTTACGTAGAGTACATAGTGTAGTATACTGCGCAATTTGCGTAATTTACACAATTTGCATAAATGCCGATTTTAACGTATAGAACACTATGCTGTTCCGACTTACATACAAATTCAACTTAAAGACATTCTTAAGAACGGAACTAGTTTGTAACCTGGAGACAGTCGGTTTGCCGGCCAGATGGGCGATAAATAAATGTAAGTAATAAATAAATAAATACTGTATTAGATTTTGGGATTTGATGAATACCATTGAAATAATATGGCCTGCTACTCAAAACAGTTGAATGTTTCTTTCAAAAGAATTTCTAAGAGATTCATGGTAATTGATTTTTTTCCCCTTCCCAGGTCCTATACGGTGTTCTGGGCATGTGTGGACAGAACCAGCCACTGTCATTCAAATGGGGCAGAATATTTCTATAAACTGTCATTCTGATAGACCATTCTGTCCAAATGCCAAAATATATATGGAGCTAAATGAAATCCGTGTCAACGACAGCTTTTTGAGGATTATAAACAAAACTACAGTTCAGCTTCAGCTTCATGAATATAAAAATCCATTTTCTACAGTTGTATGCAACGCTGAATGTCCTAAAAAAAGGGTAGTCATATGTGGAACACAATTTTGCATGGGCTGTAAGTAATCTATGTGTATACAGTATGGGTTTTATTTCAGTTCAAGATCATTTCAATTCATTTGGGATACTCACTGATTTATAGATAAGGATGACACTCTGGAGGTGAGACTTTACATATCATAATTTAAAAATGATTCATTTAGGGTTTTCATCTTAAGCTACAATCCTAAATGTTCCCTAAATTTGGGAAGCAAACCTCATTGAACACAGTGGGACTTACTTCTGAGTAAATGTGCATAGGATTGTACTATTAAGCACACTTACTTTGGTGTAAATTTCACTGACTAAGCTATGGCCCTCCGACCTTGCCCGGGGGGGACCATAGGATGGGTCGGACTCCCCATTGCAACCATGGAAATCCCTTCTGAGGTCGCAGCAGGGACTCTGCCTGCAGAATGGCCTCCCCCAACCTCAAAGCCATCATGGTTCTTTCCGTTCCAGCTGGGAACCAAAGATGGAAGACCATCTTTGGTTCTGGCATGGAGGGGGGGTCATTCCTTGGGGTGGAGAGGGGAGGAGCGAGGCACCGTCGTCTTCTGCTGAATCCAGGTGTTGGTGCCTGAGCCTCTCCTCCTTGCGGCCATCTAAATGTTTTGGAGGGCAAGAGGAGCATAGCAGCAATCCTATCCACTCTGTGCTCCTCCTGCTTTCAATTGGATGCCTGTAACCCTCCAAGTTCAGAGGGTTGCGGGCTGGCACCTACACAGGATGGGGCTGCCCAGGTGCAATCCTATGCAAGTTTAGACAAAAAAAAAAGTCCTACAACTCCCAGCATGCCCCAGCCAGCCATGCTGGCTAGGTCATGCTGGGAGCTGTAGGACTTTTTTCTGTCTAAACTTGCATAGGATTGAGCCCTTATTGAGATGTGTGCAGGGCAGGCTAATCTTATGTTTATTCAGAAGTAACTTCTACTGTGTGTAGTGGGGCTTACTCCCAGCTAAATATGCATAGGATTCTGGTCTTATTTCCAATGATCTACTACCACTGCCAATAATAACTCCTCCAGCACATCCTACCAATTGTATAAAGAAACAAGTTTTACTACCAGCCATTTTGCCATTGATGGTAGCTAGTCATATACATGGAGCCACATCCACGTAGGACATTCGGACATGATGAACACAAACTGTTCTTACAGCACCTTCTAAAATGGCTAGTGTTGGTGACATCTATATTTTGGAGGTTAGTTCAAAAAATAATATTATCCTGTAAGCAACTTTAAGCTTTGTTCTTGGGATAATGAATTGCAAGATAATAAAAGATTGTACAATGGTTGCAAAATGTCTTTAAATCCTTTGCTACCAGTCATTACGGAAGACTGGTGGTCCCCTCCTGAACTACAGACCTGCAAGTGAATCCCATTCATTTCAATGGAACTTTCTTCCACGTTCAGTGCTTAAGATAATTGCTCATGTTGCTCTCCCTTTTTCTTCATAGGGGAAAGAGCCTTGTTGTGCTAAAAATTATTTGCAAAAAGTGCAGTTTAGGCTGTAATCCTGTACACACTTACCTGTTAGTACCGTAAGTCCCATTGAACTCAGTGGGAATTACTTATGAGTAGACATGCATAGGATTGCATTGTTAGAATGATAATAGATGCCATGGTAGAGTATTTGGTTACTGGGGAGGATAGCCACTAACTATCTTTATGCATTCTGAATCCACATAAGCTTACATGCTCTGTAATTTGTAGATCTGCCTGACAGGCCAGCCCATGTAACCTGTGTCATACATGAGAATTCGGATAATATGACATGCACTTGGGACCCAGGCAAGGAAACACATTTAAGCACTAGCTACAACCTATATTTGGAGAGGTAAGGAAGTTGCTTGAAGTATCTCTCTCAAACCAGAAGCATTGCATTAAGGGGCCTCTTCACCATGATGAATCATCTAAACCAGGGCTCTCCAACCTTGGGTCCCCAGATGTTGCTGGACTACAGTTCCCAGAATCCCTTGCCATTAGCCATGCTGGCTGGGTATGCTGGGAGCTGTAGGCCAGCAACATCTGGGGACCCAAGGTTGGAGAGCCCTGATCTAAACAATTGGCAAAAGAAGAGTGAACAAGAGACTAAGAAATCTCACTGGTTTGTTTCTCATGGATTCTGATACCATGTCTTGCACTCATGCAATCTCTTTTGGACTTTTCCTCTATTAAGGTGCACAGCAATACTCGCCCGCTAACTTGAGGGCCAAAGGACAACAACAACACAGTCAAAATCAATATGCATTGATTTTTATTATTATATCCCTCCCCACCTCGATGGCAATTGGGCAAAGACTGGGTTCACAGAGCACAACGATTCACACTCAAAGTTGAGTATGGTTTGTCATTGAGTCGTGGGTTGTTGTTGAACCATGGGTTGTTGTGTTGTGTGAACCCAGCTGCACTAACAAACCATGGTTTGTTAACCACGAATAACCCAAAGGCCACAACCCTTCAATAAACCATGGGTTCTCTTCGTGGGTTGTTCATGGTTAACAAACCATGATTTCTTAGCATGGCTGGGTCCACACAATGCAACAACCCACGTTTCAGCAGCAACCCATGGTTCAATGACAACCTACACTCAACCCATACTCAACCTTGAGTGTGTGTTGTCATGTTGTGTGAACCCACTGTGAGGGTCCAATGCTTCAGCAAAGGACAGAACACAGGAAGGGTTTGCCCCTGCTTACCCCTATGGAAGTGCACTGAGTACTGCATAGGGAGTTACACGGTGGAGGCGGGGTTGTGGTGGAAGGCTAGATTTCGGGGCCTAAGTGGGTAGCTACTGGTTGGACAGCTGAAGCCTTTCCTGCCTCTTTTCTGACTCCTGCCTCTTTAAGCTGGAGGCCAAGGAAGAGAGGATTGGGCTGCAGTGAAGGAGGAGAGCTAGGCAGGAAGTAAGAGATATGGGGAATTTTTTTCTTTCATGGGACAGAAGGAAAATTTGTGTTTGGGGGTAAATGAATTGAAGGGTCATTTATTTGGGGAGGCTCCAGATAGTAAATCAGTTTGAGGGGATTTGAGCATTTTGGGAGTACATTCATTGAAGGACATTTATAGTGTGTAGGAAGTAAATTTGGAGAGATTTATTTGGGTGAGTTGATATTTGGAGCCCAGGGCCCACTTTTGCCTTGTACTCGACTTCTGACCTCGGGCGATGTACAAGGCAAACTAGAGAGGGCTCAAAGCAGTAGGCTGATATTATGTGGTTCGGTCCCATCTCTGCCATGTATTTCATTTGCGGCCTTGGGCAAGTCACTTGTCTCCATCTAGTTCAGCATTTTGTCTCCAACCGAGGCCATCCAAATGCCATTGGGAAGCTTACAAGAAGGGTCTGAGGGCAACAGAGTTCTTCAGATATTTGTCCCCAGCATCTGGTATTTGGAGCTATACTGCTTCTGAAAATGGAGATCACATTTAGCTGTTACAGCCACATAGGACATTGTTCCAAGGGCATCGTTGGAGTTGAGCAGGAAAGAGGAGCTTTGGATAGGTGGGAATGTGAGAAGACGTAGTGTTAGTGGCTTAGCAGTGTGTGTGGTGGGGAGGGACTCCTAGTCCCCTCAGTTCATTGAGACAGCAGTTGCCACTCCTTTCAGATACTGTTTCATGTGCACATCCCTGTGGCCGGGCTGGGATACATAGAGGCCATTTCCAGGAATGATAAACACCAACGTTGGCTTTTAAAATGGGAAGCAGCCACAGGAGGCTGCAATTTTTTTTAGTAGGGGAGCAGTGGACAGGACAAGGTGCTTAGTTCTTTTCCACCAGCCATTTTGTGACACAACATATACTGGTTTAACCCTTGCTTGCAGGGCTCCAGCTGCATATTTCTAGTGGGGGGGGGAGGGAAGCAGCCGGGGTGGGTTTTTAGTGGGGAAATGTATAGCAAGAAAGCAGTTACCCATGCTGTCATTCATCTGCTCCAAACTGCAGCCTCCAGAGTCTGATTTTCACTTACAGAAGATCAAGAACATTGTTGGGGTTGTGTGACATGCATTTGCGCCTGCAACATCAAGTCTGCCTTTAAAATAGGTTAGCTGCAAGTTCAACCAAGAATGAAGAAATGACAGAGCTGTAACTGCTGTTGTGGTCTGACTATGCGGACTAAACCTGCGGTCAGAGACAGCAACCACAAACCAAGCACAACCGTACACATGCCGTAGATCTGACGACTGGAAAGATGAAGTGTCCTACTTACATTTTCTGAAGACCTGTCCTTATTCTAGTCCAAGGAAATAACAAAAGAAGTACTTTTCCGTTACTACTGATAAAGTACTTTGTTCTCACACAATTGTGGTTAGGCTGGAGGGCCTCTGGGAGTAGACCTCTCATTTCACAGGTTACGTACTTCCTGAAAATGAAACATTATATGCCATGGCCATAGTGCTGGCTCCAAATTTTGGGGGAGTCTTTGGTAGGAAGCCCCTAGTGGGGGGGGGGGCTCCCTCAGTGCCAGCCCTACCATGAAGCAGAGTAAGGTGGCTGCCTCAGGCAGCTAGCTGATTATGGGTAATATTTACTCCCAGGGAGAGGTGCTTGTAGGATTTCTCTGTCTTAGGTGGCAAAATAACTGGCCTTGGGTCCTATGTACATTGACTTGGGAAAGGGGTGTGCCTTTTGCTATTCTGCCTTAGACAGCAGAATATCTTGGGCTGGCCCTGCCCTCCCTGAGTGCGTCCCCTCACCATATCACCACTGCCCCTCCACTTGCCCTCTTCCTATGGAGCAATTCATATGGTCGTCAATAGAGTGAGGGCAAGACGAATGGAGAATGCTGCTCTTCTCTTGCTTCTGTCACTGCTTGCTCACTCAGAGAGGACAGATGAATAGGTAATGACATCATAGAGGAGAAGCAGCTAGGCCAGGTGGCTCCAGGGGTTGGCAGTGGGGCTCCTGCTAGAGTATGGGCCTCAGCAAATGTCAATGATGCCAACCCTTAACTTCAGCCCTGAATAGCCAGGTTCCAAAGTGGCCCTTGTGCATGGAAATCTTTTCCAAGCATGAAGGCTTTCCACATCATCATCATCAACAACAACAACAACGTTTATTTATAACACCCCTTACACCAAAGGGCGGGACAAATAACATATACAGTAAACATAACAATACAATAAAATAACCAACACCAAACACTTACAGTAACGAATCCCAGCAAGCACATTAGCCCAACCACTCATTCTGGCTGACTAAAAAGATAAGTCTTTAATCCTTTACAAAGCGGGGAAAATCCTCCTCCAATCGGAGGTCCACGGGAAGCCTGTTCCACGAAAGTGGAACCAGGTCCTGAAAGGTTCACAGCCTTGACAAGGCAGAGCGTGTCGGTGGGACCGCTAATAATCCCTGGCCCACCGATCTTAAATTCATTCCAGGAACACCACGAAAGCCTAGATGCTAAATAATGAGGGACATTAAAGCGTAAAGCCTTAAAGGCAAGAACCAATAATTTAAATTGGGCCCTAGTCTGAATAGGTAGCCAATGAAGATTCCTACGGACCATAGTAATATGGGAATATCAGGGCAAGTTCAGGACAACACGAACAGCGCTGTTCTGAACCAGAACCAATCGAAGAAGTACAGAAGAGGGCAAGCCAGCTATTACAATAGTCCAAGCGGGATACCACCAAAGCCTGAACAAGCAGATGGGCCGTTTCAGGAGACAAAAACTTATGAATCCTGGGAATGTTCAAAAGGTGAAAATTACATATCTTGGCAGTCCTATTAATAAAAGGACGCAAGGACAAACAATCATCCAGCAAAACACCAAGGCTCTTGGCAGCCAAAACCGAGGCCACCACCGAGCCCTGGATATGCAAAGAAGGACACAATAAGGGAGGTGACACAGGATCAACTTCCCATTTTCCCTCACACTTTACATAATGCTCCAATGTTTTGGATCTTGGTTTATACATCAAATCTCTTTTTTAGGTAGCCCAGCCTGTACTTTTGTGACAAGGGGCTGTGCTTGTGTATGTGTGTGTGGCTGTCCGTGGAAGAATGTACAATTTGAGGTTTTGTTTAATGGAGTAACATCTTCTAAAACACCGTAAGAATATTCTCACTCACAGGACAGAATCAGTGATATGAGGAGGCCATATCACAAACCACCTCTGAAAGTCCCCTCTGTTTCAAAAGAGGTTTGCATTGCAAGATGGGGAGCTTCTGTTCAAGAGACACAAGTCTCAACCCCCCATGATGTGATATCAACCCACCCCATATGTAGTTGTCAGTAGACTGGAATGGGGGTGGGGAAACTCATAATGTGGTGTCATCAAGTCATACGTTCTCGGTTACAGCATATTACTGGAGGAGAGCAACAGAGACGAATCAGGGCTGCTACCTGTGGTGGCAGTCGTGCATCTTTGATATCAGAGAGTTCCATACTTAGAGAAGCTGCAAAAGGTGCCTCAGTCTATGCTCTCATTCATTTGCTCTTTGGCTGGGATCCAAAGAACCTTGAGACTAGTTGCAAGCATCCAAGGACACATGGGAGTCACAAAGCTTGGACAGCAGCTCCTGTCTGGAATGCAAACCTTTTTAAACACTGATGACAGCCAAACTACATGCTACATTAAATGCATAGTGTGTAGCTGATCCTAACTTCTTCTTTTTACTTCAGTGTAAGCACATGCCCCCCCAATCCAGATCAGGACAACTGCGCTTGGGTAAAGGGGGTGGTGGTTTAAACCTTCTCACCCAGTTGCTTTCCTCCCCTAAATTTGTCCCCTGCATGTGGGGGGCTAAAGGAAGAAAAAAAATGCTAATGGCACCAAGTGTGATATGGACTGGAGAGGCGGCACGCAGCTCGGGGGGGGGGGGGACGACTCAAAAGTGCCCATTGGGATGGCTAGCCTATAATAGCTCATTAGAGCCTGGTGTGTGTTTGTATAATAATATGAAAATTTGAATTTTATGAAAACAATAAGTATGACCCAGCCAATGTAACTCTTTTGCTTTCCATGCATTTCAGTGGGAGAAATTTGCTTGGGGCAAAACTACATGTTACAGTGGCAGGTGTATATTAGCCTGACAGCTTTTTCTCCACTTCAAAACGTCCTCAGCAGGGCCTGATTTCCAGTGGGGAAAGAGCGACATAACCCTTGCCCTACCTGTTGTATATCCCCTACAACTACCCCACCCCCGGGTTCTAGATATCTGTGTTTTGCAATGTAAATATAGGTCTGGAACTTTGGCAGAGGGAACGTGGCTGGAGGAGAGAGTTTCAAGAGAGAAAGCATCAGGCAGGGTAAGGGTGGAATGTCCCCCTTTCCCTGCCATTTCTCCACTACAAATCACACACCCACCACCACCACCACCACCACCACCACCACCACCACAAAGTATGATTTGGAATGGAGAAGCTGTTGCCAGGCTAACATTACATATGGCTGCCTTGTAGTTTGGCCCTGAACTCTCCACTTTAAATCAATGTGACTTAAAAGAGCTTACCTATGGTTGGGTCATGCTCAAAATGTGAAGGCTCATGCAGTTTTATGGCTTGTTATACTGTAAACCTCTAAACTCGGGTGTGGTGGAGGACCCTATCCCAGTGCATGTATTGAAGTAAGCTTCAACTGCCAGTCCAGTTGCATTCTGCTTGTGGAGTAGAATGGGGCACCATCTTGTCCTTTGCCTCAAGCAGCAAATGTTTTGGGCCAGTCCTGGTGTCTGCTTCATATTTAACATGTTTACATGTTGTTTTATTATGGTTACACATTCAATAATTTGTTAATGTTTTTAAAGATGGCTACTTTTATTTTTTGTCTATAGCAACAGCAGAATGATATAGTTTGATTCTTTGATCTTTATAGTTTACAGACAGAAAAGAACAGAACCTTTTCTGCAAACAGTGCCTTGGTTAACATCCCTCTGAGTCAACTTCAGAAGAACCAAACCTTTTCTTTTTCGGTCTGCGCTAAAAATGACCTGGGCACAGTCCATTCGGATCAGCTGCTTGTTGACCTCAATAATATAGGTAGTATGCAGAAATTCAGAGACCTTTTTTTTTTTTTTAGAGCTGGTGTTATTTTTAGCCTATTACATAACTAAAGTGATAAGATTGAGATCTTGATGGGTGTATTGAGATGAAGCTTTCTGAGAATATCAGGATAGAGTTCTACAAATGGGAATTGCAACAAAATGTTGCAATGCATTCTTACCTGAGTAGGAGTGCTCTTAAGAGTTGCAGCCAGTCAGCCATGAGTTTCCTCCAGCAGGCCACTTCATCCCCCAGGGAATGGGTTCTAGATCCAGTGAGAGCGTGAAAGGCCATTTTGTTAAGCAGCCAACAGGAGGGGCCCAGACACACAATAAGGGGAACCCCCCCCCACGCACACTGACAGCATCAACCTCCGGTATTTCACTGTGAGGGGCATGGGGTATAGGGAAGCAGGAGCCAGGAACTTGAGCTATGCCACAGGAGAGGGGTGGCATGCTCCCAAGCACCTACTAGGGTTCTAGGCAGATATATGTTAGCAATGTGCTCAAGTTGTGAGGCCAGGCTGTTTGGGAGAAGTGTTCCCTTTTTGTGCAAAGTGTCCTTTTCCTATAGTTTTCCATTTCCAGAGCTTCTGAGAGCTTTAAGTGTGCATGATTTGAGGCCAGAGAAATATAGCCCCATTTTGTGCACCCTCTCATCTGGGTTGTGGTCTCCCTGTAGAGAGTTTATATACTGGTGGTGGTGTGTTGTGACTGAGTATCTTATGTTCTGTCCTAGAGACTGGGAACAGCCATTTTTTAATCTCTCCCATTGTACTCAATGGAAGAGAAATTGCTTGCACCAGGTCTGGGTTTAGTGTAAAGTTGCACCAACTATATATGCTCTATGGGCATATAGGTCCCACCAGTGGTGTCCCACTGTCTGTGTGAACAAACTGTTCCAGGGAGTTGGGGACAGCTGAAGAGCCACAGGATTCTAAGTGCCCTTGCTCTCCTGATATTTTACTCTCAAAAGGACACCTCAATTACACCAGTTCCAACATAGTTAATTCTGTCCTATTGGCTGCAGTGGAAGGGGGAAGGTAAGAAAACCCCATCCCAGCTCTTGTCCTGGCCACAGCAGGCTTTAGGAAGTGGCGGTACCTCTACCCTGGAGTCTCTACTCCCCAACACAGGATTGCTCTGCTCAACAGAAAACCTTACCTGTAGCTAATATGCTGATCGTGAAGCTTAGAAATAACTTTTAAAGTCTGCCTTTTGGCAAAATGTTACCAGTTTTATCAGCTTAGACCAGATTGAACATTCTTGTATCTCTTTTAGTGATACCAGCTCCACCCATTATTACCCAGCATAAAACAATAGATTCTCCAGTACTTAAGACTATCATACAGTGGGAAAAGCAAAGTGCAATCAACGAGACCTCTTGCGAAGAGCGATACAAGGAGACGGCCAGCAAAACGTGGCATGTGAGGCAACCTGTTCTTGTCTGTTTTTATATGTATCGGTAGCAGTGGCTTGACTGCTGCTTTTCATGGATGTCAGTGCCAAACCTTCCACACATGACTACAAAGAGCAGTAAGAGGGGAATAATTTCCTAGGCCAAGTTTTATGAAGACCAGAATACTATTTCAGTGGAATGTTTTCTGCTCATAAGGGGCTCATGTTGCATAGGCCAATATACCTATTTTTACTGCATTTCAGTAAAACAATTTTTAAAGCTATTGTTTCCTTCTTATAGCAAAAAAAAGTGATTAAAAATAAGTTAGGATGGATTGGCAAATACCGTGCTTTACAGCACCTTTTCTATATGCATGCAGTGGCAACTTTTGCCCAACCCCAATGCTTAGGAACTCATGTCCACTTGTATCATTTACAGTAGGGGTGGGGAGAAGGTAGATTGGGATCTACTGGTAGATCTCTGGGTGATTTGCAGTAGATGAGCAAGGGATTCTGACTCCCAATAGTTTAACAATAGCAACAAAATGGTTTTTCCACTTAAATTAGGCTACTGAAATGAAGAGAGCTTGGGGTACCCAGGCATAGACTTTTGTGTGACAGGCCTGAGAATGCAGTTCAGTTCTGGTATTGAAAATAAATTCCTAGTCTCAGAATGTGCTCAGAGGCACCCTGTTCTTTAATTTGAAGTATATGGGGTTTTTTTGCTCTGGCTCTGGTTGGTGGATGATATTGTGGTTCCAGTATTTTTTAAAAAAACACTAAATCCAACAAGCCGGAAGTCTGTCTGCCCCTAATTTATGGTAGCATACCTTCAGTAATACACTATCTTTGAATGTTTTTGGGTGGTTTGTTATGGAAGATTGATTACTGGTAATGACTATGTTATGCACATGAAGCCCTTTGAATAATTGACAGTGCTATACAAATGTTTAAGTATTATAACATATCCCTATACTAGGAACAGCAGTAGACAATGGTAGACTGGGCACACGCTTATTTGAGCTTGTTCTCATGAGCACACGAACCAGACCTTGAACCTTTCTACAGGAGGCATTTATTGTGCGCTCGCGATTCCACACTCATGGTAGTTTGCTGGTGCTTTACACGTCGACGTCGTCATCATCCTCCAGGGCCTCTCCAGTTCTTTGCAACCATTTCCGTGGCTTTTTTTTTTTAGATTGAGGGAAGTCTGGTATTATCTGTGAATGGCAGCATGAAACCCTCTTGTATTTGTGCAATTCCTCTATACCACAGCACTACCTAGTGGTTGTGTAATGGAACATATAGAAAGGCAGAGAAAGAAACCCCACCGGGGAAAAACATGTGTAAGGAAACCAATCTTAATCCCACAAAGAATCCAGAAGCTGAAGCCTTGGTCAAGTTGTGAAAATACATGAGCTTCTCATTGCAGTTCATCCCACCATTTCCAGATAACTTTACACTTGCCTCACACCAAAAAAAAAAAAGCTGCTGAAATGCTTGGAAAGCATGGGAGAGGCCCTGGAGGATGACAACTTTGTGTAAAGCACCAGCAAACTACCACAACTTTGTGTAAAGCACCTGCAAACGACCATGGGTGAGGAAGCACAAGCTCACAATAAATACCTCGTGTAGAGAATCCCCAAGAATTAACCATCCACTCCCTGCAAGATTCTACTCCTTATGTTTCTACTCAGAGGTGCTATCAGGGCACGACTTTGGGGCAGAAGTCCAGCCCCCCCTCCCCCCGCAGCAGAACAAGCCGGAGGGCTCTCAAATGCAGCAGGGCTGGTTTACCACAGCTTGAAGTTAAGTGAAGTAATATATACGGTACATTCCTTCTAAATGACAGGGGGATAAGTACAGGGTCTAATGTTATCTAACTGTACTACTGTTAGTGTGCCAGTTCTGAGAGAGCAGGTAATGCTGTCCTCTTTCTGCATGAATTACCCAACTATATATCTGAGGCAGAGTTGAACACCATCAACAGAAGCTGATTGGAAGGAGAAAAAGCCACAACAACAATAAATCATACAGAGATGCAGATACAGTCTCTTTGATGGGTTTGGGGGGGGGGACTTTGATGGGTTTGGGCTCACAGGAATTAAAAAGAATAAATCAACACACCAGCAGTTTTTTCACAGCATGCTGTTGCGGAACCACTGATCCAGGCCAAGGACAGATTATTATGTCATTGGATTCTGTTGTTTCTCCACTTTAGATTCGAGAATGGGATGCTGGCTTACAAAGGAAGCATCACACTGAATACAACTTAAATGCAAACACAATGTATGAATTTCAAGTTAGATGCAAATTAACTCACGCTGGAAGCTTTTGGAGCAGATGGAGTGAATCTGTTGAGTACATGACCCCAGAGGCAGGTGAGTTTCACTACTCCCTCGTTCTTGAACTCTGAGCCCTTTCTCAAGTGTAGAGAGGAACAGGAAAGCTTCAAGGGATTTAAGCCAGCCAAGCATGGTTCTCTGATCACATTCACCACAACGTCACATGAATCAAATAGTTGCCGTAGAAAAGCTGCACCTTTGTCAGCTCAGGAACTGGAATACTAGATTATATCTTGGGCTGTGTCCTTGTTTCTTGTGTCATCTTCAACAGACTATAGTTTGTTTGTTTGTTTATTTATTTATTTATTATATTTATACCCTGCCTTTTTTCCTGTAAGGAACCCAAGGCAGTTTACATAATCCTCCTCCTCTCCATTTTATCCTCACAACAACCATGTGAGACTGGTTAGGCTGAGAGTCAGTGACCGGCCCAAAGTCACCCAGTGAGCTTCATGGCAGAGTGGGGGCTAGAACCCAGATCTTCTGAGTCCCAGTCCAACACTCTATGCCACACTGGCTCTCTATGGACAATCCTTAGGAAAAAGGCGTACATGTGCAAAATATGTTCTATCCATTTCAGTTTTACAATGCAGCATGAGCAGGAAATGTATGAATAAGCTAGGAATCAAAATGATTGTGCCTATCCTGCCCCTTTGGTAGAGGAGTCAGTAGCAAACTCCCCCACCTTCAGCTTTTATATGCAAATAAACATCACGTACAGCACAATCATGCACATGTCTGCTCAGAAGTAAGCTGAGTTCAGTGGGGCTTATTCCCAAGTATGTGGGGTGCACCTTAAGCATCATACAGAAACAGTATCTGCAGCATGATTCATATCAATCCACAGAAATTAGGTGTTTTGTTTTGCATTTTAAAGAACGGTTTCCATTTTGTACCTGCCAATTCTGTAACTAAACTATCAATGTAGGAACTACCTAATTCTCCTTTCTGCCACCTCTTGCCCCTTAAGGGGGGCTGTGAGGCCAAAGAGACAGTGACTGGGTTCACACGACACAACAACACACCGTGGCTTATAAGCCATGGTGGGTTGTTGTGTTGTGTGAACCCGGGACAGGTTTGTCAGTGTGGCTTATTTTTGGCTTATAAGCCACCCTGACAACCCATGGCTTGTAGTTGGGTCTGTCTGACGCACGGGTTGTTGTGTTGTCCAGACACAGACAACATGACCCATTGTGGGTCAAGCCCAACTACAAGAGAGCTGCTTGGCAAGAGCAGCAAAAACCCATTGCTGCTCTTGCCAAGTGGTTAGCAGGTGAGTGCCACTGACAGCTGCCCCCAAATTGCCCAAGCGGCACTTGTGGGCAGCTGTCAGAGGCTTCTGTGGCGGAGTGACAGGCAGAAGCCCAGGGAGGGGCCAAGCTGAACATTCCAGAGGCTCTGATTGGCTGAGGCCGAGAGCATAGAACCCCAGGGAGTTGACAGTTAAGGGAGTTGGTTGTCAGTTGGGGAAGAGAGTGGGTTGGAGTGGAAGGTTAGTAGAATATGTAGGGAAAGGTGGTACCGAAGAGAAGAGTTCAGACAAGAAATCTAGTACTAAGTTGTGAGAAAGCAAACGTGGAGGTGTTAGTATAGAACAATTCACAGGAGTCTCCACTTAGGGAGTGAAGGACCTTCTGTCTGAGGAAGTAGGAGAAACTCTGGACTAGTGTGAGGGACAGTTAAGTTCCCTGGTCTGATACTGTCACTTCAAGTAACCAAGCCAAGTTGATACAAAGAGCACTGTATAACATCTGCCTGCCTTTAACCTGAATCTAAGCAAAGAACAAGTTTGAATGTAACTGTTGAAAATTCCAAGTTATCTGTTCCTGAGTTGAATATCAGTTTAGAGACTTTGTTAGAACAATAAATCAACCTTTTTATTCAAAGTTCTAATTCTCCAGAGTCAGGGAAGTAAGAAGTGAATTAACGGAGGGGCACCCTGCTTCAAGTAATCAAATAAAACAAACTGCTCTTAAGACAAACGTGGGTGAAAAGCTACACATAAGACCCAAGACACATAATCGGCTAACGCAACTTAAAAGACAGCTTAAAGTCTGAAGTGACCAATACAAGGGGGCACTTGGTGAGAGGGAAGTACACATTGAGGGTGTGGGCTTTGGAGTGAGGGGTCCCGTCCGCTACAGCTTCCCCCGCCCTGCTGCTGTGCTGAGCTCCAAAAGGGGCTCAGCGCAGCAGCGGAGCGAGAGGAGCAGCAGGGATTGCTGAAGCCAGCTTGTGAGCCAGTTTCACTCTGCTCCGCTGCCGCCCAAAGCCCCAATAGGGGTTCGGTGCGGCTGCAGGCAGTGCAGACCACTGCAGCCAATTCATGACTCGGCTGCAGCCATCTTCGCTCCCCCTCCTCCCTAAAGGGCTGGTGGTGCTGGCAGGGAAGGAGAGATTGCTTGAGCTGGCTGGCTACCCAGCCGGCTCAAGCAATCTTGACTCCCTGCTGTGCACTGCCACCTCAAGGCTCACAGCAGCGGCAAGTTTTGGGTTGGCGGGGGTGGCAGCGAAGCAGAGGCTGCTTCAGCCGGCTATGCATAGCCGGCTGAAGCAGCCTCCACTTCTCTGCCACCCCCGCTGGCCCAAAACAGCTGGCAGCGGGGGAGCAGCAATTGCTCCCCCCTGCTGCTGTGAGCCCTTCTGGGGGTAGAGATCTCTTGGGCTGCCTTGACAGCCAGCCCAAGCGATCTCTGATCTCGACAGTGGCAGGGAAGTGAGGGAAAGCTCAGTGCTCCCGCAGGGTCACCTGAGATACCCATGGCAGGACTGAGTGGGGGCGGGGAGGTGGGCAAGGACCCACGATGTGCCCAATTGTCTGTTGGGTACATCGTGGGCCCTCAGGCAGACAACCCACACTGTGTGGCTTGTGCCACAGTGTGGGTTGTCGTGTTGTGCCAAACCATTCAGTGATGAGGAGAAATTAGTTTAAGAGAATGATTTGACCTAACCAGTCAAATCCTCTATGGAAGAAGAGACGCAATCAACCCTGGGCCAGGCCTAGATTATTCCAAGCAGCCTCCCTCTGAGAGGCATGAGAGATCTGCAGGGCAGGAAACAGTGGAATGGCACTAACCTTGGCATTGTGTGGTAGCAGCAGCTACCAGCACTGCCCTGAGGGGAAAAGTGTCACACCTACCAAGGAAGACTGACAGCTGCAGATGGGCCACAATGGAGGCCTTAGGCCTCTAGTAGGCATTGTTATAAGAAGCCATGTTGTTAAAGCATTAGTGACCCCTGCTGACAAAACTAGGGTATAAATCTCAAAATGTACCAGCCTTTTTTTTTTTGGTGGGGAGACAGTTCACTGTCAAGAATATACCTCACTCTTTACCACTATTTTTGGCAAAGCTCTTGTGCATTTAACAACTGCATGGTGGGCAGCAATTCATCAGGTAGAGCCATTCTCATTACTGCATCTCTGTGCTGGAAAAGCTACACCTGTTGAATGCATTAGCTATTAAAGGTACAAGCCAAGCAAAGCCAAGCATTAGGCTGAGTGAGGCAGCTCCTTTGAGCATCATGAAAGGGAAGCAAATAGTTATTTAACTTATTATTGTATTTTTACTCTCTGGGAGGAGCGCTTGTTGGATTTTCGCTCTCAAGTGCCAAAATAACTCGGCTGGCCTTGGGTACTATGCACCTTGACTTGAGGCATGGCCATTTGTTGCTCTGCCTCAGGCAGCAAGAGGTCTTGTGCCAATGCTGTAGAAAACATTGATGATCTTTTTGACCCTCCGCACAGTCTATTTGTGTTTCAGGTGAAATCCTGAACTTATGGACAGAGCCTATCAGCTAGTGGCTCCTTACTGATTTATTAAATGACTTATTAGTCACAGTATTATCAGCTGAGTACCAAGAGCTAACTCACTGAGAAGCCACTCCATTTTTGGAGATGGTTTCCCTCCCCAGTGATTTCATAGATCATAGAGCTGGAAGGAGCCTACTACAAGGCTATCGAGTCCAACCCCCTGCTCAATGCAGGAAACTAGAGGAGGGGTCTCCCATCCAAGTAATAACCAGGCTCCTGACTTCTGGACAGGAACCTTCAACCATTGGCATTGGTAGAAAGATGGGTGGGGGGAGGAACTTGCAGCTCCTTTGGGGCAGGAGCCCAGGGTGTTACTATCCCAGGGGCTACCAATATGAAAGAGATGGTCCATGCAGTGGTGCACACTGCTGTTCTTGCCCAACACCATGAAGCTACGCTGAAGACAGACGTAACATTTTAAGGCTACAGTCCTATACTTGCTTAGCTAAGAGTAAGTCCAGTTGAATACAGTGGGACCTACCTATGAGTAGACATGTATAGAATTGCGCTGTTTGTGGTAGAGGTGCTTGATAGCACAGTCGCTGCCCTCCAAGCAAATGTGCACTTTTTCTGTCCTGGGCCAAGCTCTGAAAAATGGCACTGTATGTTTTCAGGATGCGATGATGGGCAGCTGTGTTTTCTTTTTCTAAAGTGAAGAATGTATGTTTATAAGTGTACATGCCACTTTAAAATATTTTTTTAAGGGGGGCAGAAGGTGTGGGACAAAACTGAAGTCAGCAACACACCTTGCCATGGGAAGCAAGCAACTCATCCATCTAGCGTTCAACTTGGTGGCTTGTCAATCAGTAATGTAAGTTGCAAAGCTGGGTTCACACCCTGAAAGAAGAACCAGCTGTGATCACCCTTAAAATTCTCTGTGTATCTTCTCACTATGAGAAAAGGTGAGGGCCCCTGCATTTATCAGCTGTCATCATCAGGTGTCAGTAAAGGAGAGGGAAGTGGGCATAAATAAAATATATCACCTGCTACTGACAGCGCACCTACGGTACGTATGGAGCTGACACACAGAGCCTACATGGTAACAATGAATAATATTTTTAGCACAAGCATTATTTCTAGTATAGTAGTAGACCCCACCACCCTCGAAAGGCAGATGTTATCATTTTCATACTGCCATACTTTAAAAAGAAAAAACCCAACATTGAATTAACTCTGAATACTTATACCTGGTATTCTGCAATAGATATGTATGCTGTATTCCTTACATGTAAAGCAAAACTACAAGTAACAAAAGCAGCCATAGTATTTACTGTGATGTTAATCTAAAATCAGAGGTCAGGTATCCCATTTTCAGCTTTTGTTTTCATTTGGCTTTTTTTTTCTTTCTTTCTTTTTTTTTAATGCAGAGCCATCTTCAGTACTTGATGTGTGGAGGTATCTGGGACCAATTTACCAGAATGGTAGCCAAGAGGTGACCATCTTGATCAAGGTGATATTGTTCTCCTTTCCAGATTGCAGCCATATCAATTTGCATCTCTTCATTAAGGGGAGGAGTAAATATTAATATTTGAAGTTTAGGGTGACCTTATTTTCATGAGTAATACAGAAGTGTATTTTTAAAATGTCAGGTACCTTAGGTTCCTTCAATTGGAGCCAGTACCTGTAAGAATTCATAATGGGATTGTATGTTGAGTCAATTACTCTTTGCTCTAAACTTTAGAGAAAATGTATAATCAATCACATACAGGAAACGTTAGTAGGAAGACTATCGTCTCACTTGACTAATAAATGAATGAATAAATAAATAAAAATTAATAAAAAGATCAAAAGAAACCCAAGAAGGAAAAGCTGGGCGGGGGGATGGATTTGAAGAGGTGAAATAGGTGGCAGGGGGAAAGTTAAGTGCTCCTCTCCCTGCTGTTTTCCCACTCCTGATAACCTCTGCCTGAAGCACCTAAAGGGCTACCGTTGCATGCAGTGGCTGGCATTTAATGTGTACTTTGGGCCTCCAGAGCAGCTCTGCTGGTTTAATCAAATTTTCACATTTGACATTGTGCTTTGGAAACTGTACAAGCAAACAAAATTAAACATAATGCTGTTTTCTGAAGGCAATTATTTTGCTATTTCTCTAGCCATTTCTTCCAAATGAGAGCAGAGGAAGAATTCTGGGTTATACAGTGTTCTATGAAAACCAAGGAGAGATGATGGATTTGTGTAAAACAACAGAAACAAAATGCAAAGTTCTGGTGCCCCCAGCTGTGACCATTGTCTACGTGACAGCACACAATTCAAAAGGAAGTTCTAATCCAGCAAATATTACAATGAACCAACAGCTCCATAATTTCCCTGGTAAGATATGGTAGTAGATAGAAACTTGTCAGAAACAAATACTGCATTGTTATATTGTGTTAGAGAAGAAACTATCCTTGTGGGACTCCCCAAAATTAACTCCCCCACCTATTCAGACCCCCACTTAATCTAGAACTAATTTTACTTCTGGCTTGCACCCTCTGGAGGCCAAAGATACAAAAAAAACAAGCATATATGTGGACTGCCACTACAATCCCAATCTCAGGGAAACTCACAAGCATGAAATCTAGAGCAAATGTTGGCATCTAAAAATATACAATTTCATTTAAGAACTTGTGCCTAGCCATCATGACTATTTTTTTAAAAAACTACTTTGGAGCAACAGCAATTTCATTCAGGTTCACTTGTTGACCTGACAAGACAATCCATCAAAGTTCTAGCTCTTTACCATCATCAGCTTGGGGTATAGGCTGACATAAAAGTGTTAGGTCAGAACACCAACTTAAAAAAAAAAAATCAACACATGGTCGCAACTGCAACCTCTGGAAATTTATTAAACTTGTAAATTGCCCCTTAATTTGATGAGCTGCACTGGAATGTGTACACACAGAGGTATTAGCTGTATCTTACTGTGCAGGAAGCACAGGGGTGGGGGAATGTTGCCATACTAGGATGGCATCACAGGCAAGCGGTGAGGCTGGCCTGGCCAGTCCCCTCTTTTGCTCATTGACTGAATCAATAGTATTTGCATTACAGCTGACATGGAGCCTAAAGGAGGAGGAGGAGAGGATGTTCTCTGGGCACTTTGCATCCCAAGATGTATTACTTACTTGATCCTTGGGGTGCTTCCAGACAAAGGGCCCCTTGCACCAACTGTAAGGAGGCAATACGCAGCTATTCCATCTTTTTCTCCTTAATGGATTTTCTATGGAAAGAAAAATGACAGAAGAAATAGTGGGGGAAAACAGGTGGATTATGTATGGAAGATGATGTCATATGCCCCCCCCCCCATCAAATTCTGTGAATGAAGGAGGGCAATGGCAGGATAAAAACCTTATCTGGAAGCACCCTTGGTCACACTGAGCCTTCCACTGTGTACACAGATATCCCCAGCTAGCTGATTCACATGAGAAAATTAGTCACAATACTACATGATGAATTGTCCTGCTGTGGCTAGGTTGGGCTCAGTCCTGGGGCAAACCCATTCAGCCGAGCAAAAGATCAAAGCCAGTCTAGAAAAAGGGCAGCCCAAAAGCAGAAGCAAAATTTCAAGGCAGCAGGAGCAGAAATACAAGTGCTGTTCCATCAGCTAGCAGGTCAAGACTTATATAGCCAAGTCTCCCATCCCTCACCCAGGTACAGCTGCAAGCCATTAATACTGTCTTCATAATTTCCCTACTTTTGAGCAGACTCTGGCTCCCAAGTAGATCATTACTCCCAAGTAGCCTGGTTGCTGCAGTTTTTGAGATGTGCACATCACATCTGAATAGCGGCCTGTGCTTCCACCTTCTGGTGTTGGCATACTCTAGGGCTCAGTGGATGCTCAGCCTCCTCCTCAGATTCTATGGGGGATGTATGGCCCTCAGGGCCCTGTCCAGGGGTTCCTCAGAATCGACCATTGCTGGAGGACCCCGTGTAGCTTCTCTGGAGGTGCTAGGGGTATCCATACTGTCAGGAGAATCCACAGGGATGTTGGACTCCACAATGTCTGAATCTTCATCCAAAGAGTCATCCTGGCCTGGGTCTGGGTCAGGCATGATATGACTTTCCAGTGTGCCAGTTGGAGATGAAGAAGCTGCATGCTGCTATCTGCTCTAGGTCTATTCTTCACAAATTTCAAGAGCATTTCTTAACACTTTCTAGACATAAGCGATTTGAAATATCTGACTGAATATTTCTCTAATGGGAACTAAATCCAAAACAACAAGGTGCTAAGTCATCCCTGCTGCTTTCCCCTATAGATTTCTTATCCCCTACCAATATACAAATAATCAGGGATGAACAGAAAAGAATTTCTGCTATATGGGAACCTCCCAAATCCACTGGAAAAACAGTACTGTGGTACATAGTGGAATGGACAACTGCAGACCTCAGTCATTACCCTCATGGCATTATGTGGAAAAAAGTCCCCATCCAGAACACAACAACTTCTGTTGAAGGTAAGATACTGGATAACTTTTTTGTTATCTTCATAGAATGTAGAGCTGATGAAGTGCACAGTTTCTTATTCCCAGAATGCTGGAGTAGACGGACATCTACAGAATGCAGTTACTTTTAGTGAAATGTGTTTTCCTAATCCTCCATCATCAAAAAAGCCTCTTTAGGAGAGAAATCTGGTTCCAATCCAAAAACCACTGACCATATGAGCAAACTAAGTGAAGACTACCAAAATCACAAGAACCTAGGAAAAGCTGTACTAGATCAGACCAAAGGCCTATATAGTCCAGCATTCTGTTCCCACAGTGGCCAACCAGAAGCCAATGGGAAGCCCACAAGTAGGACATGAACATAATGGTACCTTCCTGCTTATGTTCCCCAGCAACTGGCTCTGATACTGGAGGTAACATATAGCCATCATGAACAGTAGCTATTGATGGCCTTATCCTCCATGAATTGTTCTAATCCCATTTTAAAGCTGTCCACGTGAACAAGTGGACTGTTGTGAGAAATAATGAAAGAAACCCATATAATAACCCCTGCACTATTTGGAGGTAGGGTGGGGTACATACATGATAAACAAAAACATTTTGAAAATGGTTTTTCCTAGGAGAAATGGGGTAATGAAGAAGTTGTTATTCTTTTGCCCCAAGCCATGTAATAAGTCATAATAAAACAGTGGGATTAGAATTCATGGGTTCCTGTTTCAGAGGTTTTACCCACCATGATATCTTTCATTAAAACAGCCTTTTCCAGCCTCCTGTCCTTCAGATGTGTTGGACTACAAATTTCCAGCAAGCATGAGTCATGCCAGTGCCATGCTGGCTGGGGATGATGGGGGTTGTAGTTCAGTTTATCTGGAGGCCACTGGGTTGGGGAAGGCTGCATTAGAACTTCATCCCACTCAAATTTGCAGTAGAAAAACATGGTTTTAAAAGAATGAAATAAAAACAACATCCTTTACAGAAGACCTCAGAGTGGAACATAACTTCAACATTTCAGTGTATGCTGTGTATCAAGATGGCACCAGCAAGGCCTGCACCGTCCAGGGTAAGCACAATTGGGGGGCATTGTGAGTGGACTGACATTATTGCAGTGTGTACTTTTGAGCCAAACCTTCTCCATGGTATAGGGTGTGGTGGACATATCTCCCTGACTTCCTCAAAACCTGTGAAGGTGTGGGACACACCTGCTTACCCATACTTACCCGTAGTGTTCTATAGAAAATGTAAGAGCTATAGTGACCTTTTTATGCATACTTGTCCACTGTGTGTCCATGTCACAGAGAACAGCACAGGGTCCCCTATGGACATACGGGGGGGGGGGACCTAAAGATGAGCATTTGTGAACTATTTCCCTTTAAATTCTCCTTTGTGGCAGGCTTCAATTGCTGAATCAAGTAATCCTTCTCTGTCAGGCCATACTGTTGGGCTCTTACATACAGAACCTACATCTCGAGTCTCAACATAAGCTCTGTGTGGCAAGCAGAAAACCAACAGCTGGAACTTTTCACAGCATAAATGCATAAACATGCAGTGAACCGCATAGGCTCCATAACATCAGCCAAGGATGGTGAACATTTTATACGTCCAAAATCTTGCAGGAAACGTGTTGCTGAGATTGCTTGTATAAACCTCTCATTAAAAATAGAAATTGAAACCA
Source organism: Shinisaurus crocodilurus (assembly GCA_021292165.1). NCBI lineage: Eukaryota > Metazoa > Chordata > Lepidosauria > Squamata > Shinisauridae > Shinisaurus > Shinisaurus crocodilurus. The sequence goes on along the minus strand of CM037877.1, from coordinate 177,706,954 downwards.
GAGGAAGAGCAGAGATGATGTCTCAGTTGTTCTAATAATTTATTCCCGCCTCCTTTTTAGTGCCTAACCATTCCAGTATAATAATGTTTCTCATTAGAATTTGTGACCCTCTGAAGCCAAAAGGTGGCAGTGTTTCATAAAAAAAATCTAGTAACTTAATTGTTTTCCCCATGCACCTATGTTGGTTTCTATTGTTTGAAAAAGAAATCTCCATTGTCTTAGGCATTATGGTGCTATGAATTAGTACTGCCTCTTCAGTATTTCAAACATAAAGGACATTTTGGTCCATTCATTTTTGTGGAAATATGGAAATAAAGGGAGAACTAATATATTCCTTGGGACATATGATAATGAATATCAAGCAAATCTATTTGCTGCTGGTGTTACTTTTTTTTTATTAGAAAAGGGAAAAATCAAAATGACACTCCCCATTCTGGACCAGAGCCTCTCTCTCCCTTTAAATCCATGTTCTCCAACCTTGGGTCCCCAGATGTTTTTGGCCTACAACTCCCAGCATGCCCCAGCCAGCGTAGCTGGGAGTTATAGGCCAAAAACATCTGGGGACCCAAGGTTGGAGAACACGGATTTAAATGCTATACAGAAAATGGCACAGCCTCTGGTATGTGATGTCTGAGGGATGTGCCTCACATTGCTTCATGGTAAGGCTGAACCAACTGCTGTAAACCCACAAATCAAGGGACTATAAATGAGCACCCCTGAATAAAATGGCCCATGATGCAGAGCCAGGTGCACCCACTTCCCATTGTCAGCTACTGTAGGCCACGTTCTGGGCAGGCTTGTGGCCTTTTACTGGGGTTGTTGCCTAACGAAACCGATTTGTTGATTAAGCGATTATTTGGCTAAATTTGCATGAATACACATAAGAATAAAACAATTGATGAAAGGGAAAATGATATTTTCATTGTTTTAAAAACAACCATTAATGAGCCCAGGAAATTTGAATGTAGTGTCACTCGAGCAAAATGTCACTCGAGCAAAATACATGGTCGTTATTAATTTTCACATAAATCATATGGGAGAGCACAGCTATATTTGTCAGAGCTGGCATCAGCAGTTGGCATCCTTGAGCAGTTGTCTGGGGCCCCAGCAGGGTCCACTGATGCCTCTCCTGACCTCCCCTTTAAAAAAAAAATCCTGGCCAAACACTCTACACAGTGCCAGGTGACTGGATCTAGCCACCCTTTTAATTTCTCACAATGCATTTGACCTAGTATCCCCCTGGGGCATTGTGGGGTATTAAAAGGATGACTTGACGCAGCTGCCAAGTGCATTTTGGAGCGCTGCCACTGCAGCCAGGTAAGCTCACCAGGGCCTACTGACACATTGCCTAGAGTCCCCTCAGACTTGGAGCTGGCCCTGATTTTTGTATAGCTATGGGAACAATTTGTTAAGCTGTGTCTGCACTTTCCACCATGCTGACATGGAAGCTGCAAGAAATGGGATATGGGTGTTGGACCTTTCATATCAGTGACAATAGGAAGTGGAATAGCCCAACACTGACACTACTGCTGAAGTCAAGCAGACACCCACCCCAAAAGCAATAACACTAGTGGTTGTGTTGGCTTGATCCTATAGCTCAGTGGTGGGGCAGCTACAGTCCCTCAGGGAAGAGACCATAGTACAGTGGTAGAGTACATGCTCTGCAGGCAAAAAGTTCTAGGTTCAGTCACCAGAATCTCCAGGTAGGGTTGAGAAAGGCTCCTGTTTGAAACCCTGGAGGGCCACTGCCAGTTAGTGTAGATCAGCCTTCCCCAGCCCAGTGCCCTCCAGATGTTTTGGACTACAACTCCCATCATCCCTGACCATTGGCCATCATGGCTGGGGCTGATGGGAACCGTAGTCCAGAACATCTGGAGGGCACCAGGTTGGGGAAGGTTGGTGTAGACAATACTGCACTAGATAGACCAGTGGTCTGACTTGGTTTAAGGCTGCTTCCTATGATATTGTGTACCAGGGCTGCAGTTTTGCACCATCACAAGCCTTAAGAGTAATATCAGCCCCTTTTACTGCATAGGCTAGCTATGAGCAGCTAGAGGTAACAAATAGAATAAATACAAACTGCAGTTTAAAAGAACAACATTGACATATTTTGTTTCTTAGAAAACCTGCTTTTGATAAAGTAATTTCAGTAACAATGCAAGAGAACAGATTCTTGCATTGGAGGCGGAGCATTAGCTAATAGAGTGCTACACTTGTCATGTTACAGTGGGAGTCGTTTTCATTTTCTTTTCTTTTCTTCTCTCTCTCTCTCACACACACACATTCTCTAAGTAGAATTGGTGAAAAAAGCTAAAGATGGATTGACTGATAATTATCAAGAAGCCATCCCTGCAGCTACCAACGGTAAGAAAGGACTGTGTTGGAATTTGCAAAAGAGAGAGGTTTTCTGTTTTGACCATAAGTGGGAGGTTTATAAACCAATCTCAAAGTGGATGGAACTGACTGCAGCAGTTGTTGACGTGATTCTAGGGAAATGAAAGTTCAGGCTGTTTTCACACATCAAAGATCTAACCCAAAGTTAAGATCATTCACATACTGGAGGCATCCAGCACTGATTATATAGTATGAAATTGTGTGTGTTTGAATTTTGAAATGGTCAGTCTAATAGCTAAAGTCACATAGAGGAGACTTGGTGTACGCCAAACACCGTGGTTATTGGGTAGCAGTCACTTATGTTTACTCATGAGCATATGTGTAAACCTACCCATCACCCAATTGCCATTTCGCTACATATTTCATGGACCCTCAAACTGACTGAAGAGGTAATCTCAGTCAAGGCTGAATTTATGGCATGTGAGAGCCAGTGTGGCATAGTGGTGAGAGTGTTGGACTGGGGCTCGGGAGATCCGGGTTCGAGTCCCCACTCGGCCATGAAACTCACTGGGTGACTTTGGGCCAGTCACTGACTCTCAGCCTAACCTACCTCACAGGGCTGTTGTGAGGATAAAATGGAGAGGAGGATTATTATGTAAGCCACCTTGGGTTCCTTGCAGGAAAAAAGGTGGGGTATGAATATAATAAATAAATATAAATAAATAAATAAATAAATGTGAATCTAAATTATGCCACAATCCGGTTTGCCCAGAAAAATCATGGTTCTGTTGTTAACCAGCTTTTTATCACTCTGCGAAAGATGAGAGACACAAAAAAATGTGAAAGTACGTTTTAAGTAGCAAGTGCCATCATATTCCCAAGTTGTATAGAATTTGTCAAGCGTGGTCAAGCCAAAGCTTAGGATAAGCATATGGTTGCCAGCCCGTTTCAGTTATACCTTGTGCTGAAATATGTGTGAGAAACAACCTACGATACCTTTCTTCTTTATTTTTTCCTCTGCCAAACAGGAAGGGAAAGAGGGAAAGGAGAGAGAGTGGTATGTACCATGTTTGCTCTGATGGTCTACCCTAGAAGTCCCCAATTTTGGGGGGCCAGTGGGCACATTTGGAATTTGGTGTGTGTTGTGGGTGCTCTCACAAAATGGTTGCCATGAGGGGGGCTTGCCCATTCACAATATAGTTGCCATGATGGGTGTGGCCAGTCAAAAAACACCCATTTCCCAGAAAACAAACTGGTGAGGCTAAAAGAAAAGTAATTTGCACAAGGACCTAGGTACAAGGCGGTGGTGGGGTCTGAGTTCCAAAACAAAACCACTCTTTTGAACCCACAGTTTTCTCCAGCACCCATTTCACAGAAGGCAAATTGATGAGGCTCAGAGATAAGAAACTGAGTGCAAGGCAGAGGTGGGGTGTGAGCCCAAATGCCAAATCACATATTTTCCCCAACGAAGCATGGCAAAATATCCATTTCCCAGAAGGCACGCTAGTGATGCTCAGAGAAACACGCCCCCCCCCCCAGCAAAACACACAACCCACACCAGCTCCCCCATCACCACCCCAAACCTAGGCAAAAATAAACTGCACATGTACAGGCAAAACACACAACAGGCTGCCTGCCGTTTATTATTTTCTAAGAATGCCTTTGGAGCCCTCTGGCACCATCTTTGGAAATAAAGATGGTGCTGGAAGCTGGCACTTCATTTTACAGCATGCCAGCCTCTCAGTTAAAAAAAAAAAATCTTTAAAAATCAGGAGGGGTGGGAGCCTGGTAGGCACTAACGGAGATATCCTCAGGCACCACGTTGGGGACCTCAGGTCTGCCCAGACTATCAGGGCAAAACAGTTCTCCCACTGTGTGTTTGGATGGGTTTGCTAAAGAGTTCAATAAACTAGAGAATTTAGGAGGATCTTAAGGAACTTAAGATTCTCCTTTACAGAATCACAGTAGGTGGAAATACCAGGCCCTGAAGGTAGTATAGTACTGCAGAGATAATATTCCCCTGCACCCCCAACAAAACTCAGAAGATGAGATTGAGAAAGAAATCAGGGAGGCAACCAAAGAAGAAAATGTTGTAATAAATAAAGGGTGGTTTCTACTGCCCTCATGTTGACTGAATATGTATGTTCAGACTGTGACAAAGAGGGGGAATTTCTAGAATTGATAAATGACTGTGCCTTGGAATAGTTAGTCATATTCTGACTAGAGAGGAGACATTGACTAGAATGGAGATGCCCCTTGCATCAATCCTGAGTGACAGCCAATGCTTTGATGCAATAAGAACTGTCATGTTGCTTGGGTATGAGGACCATGGTGTTGTCCATTTTAACATATGTATAAGTGGAAAGTCTAACACAGGGTGAGTTCACATGTCACACTAAGCCACCCTGAAGATAAGCCACAGTGGGTTGTTTGCTTGCTTGACAACACGGGAGGCTGGTGATGCCTATTTCAGTGGGGCTCCTAATCTGTTGCAGGTTTTATTTGGAGCCTTATAGGAGTTATCCATGGTGCTGAGCTCCATCCCCAAAATAGGTTCGCCACCATGGAGCACCATGGATAGCTCCTATAAAGCTCCAAATAAAAGCTGCAATGGATTAGGAGCCCCACCAAAATAGGAGTCACCAGCCTCCACTGCTTGATAACCCGCATTACTCCTGGCAGATTATTCAGCGCATTGCGATTTGCCATGGGATGTTTCCCCTTCAGTCCCCCCACCTGCTCCCAGCACATATCCCAGGTGCCTTTACAGCAAAAATCCTCATTTTCTTGTTCCCTATGTCAGCACCAGCTGACATAGGGAACAAGGGTTACCAGCTCACAAGGGAAACTCCCTCCGACCTCCCACATCAGATCGCCAAATGCATATAATTTTCTGAGCCTTTCTGAAAGCGGTAATGTATTCGCAAACTTTTTAAAAATTATTTGGGGTCTTGTGCAAATGCTCAGGAGCGCAAGACCACCTGTCAGCTATTTAGCCTAGCATTCCAATAGCCCCCTCTTGTCAATATCCTTGTTAACTTCATCTTCTACTTCAGGGCTTGCCTTGTTAGCAAACACCTTTTTCTTTTTAAGGCTGTTTCATGTACTAAATAATTACACCCACCCGAAAAGCTCCTTCTCCTGCAGCCACCAGCCTCTTTCAGCTCTCCCCCTCCCCACTTCATGCTTGATGCTTCCCTGCACTGGTCTCCATTGTTAGCTGTATATACATATGGGTTACAGAACAATGACAGGAATTGGTAAAGATACGCAAATTTCAAGGTAAAGATATGCAGATTTCAAGGCAAAACAAAGAGTGAGGGGGGATCAGTAAATATATGCTATTCTTCTTCGTGGTCTCTGTGCATCACACACATGGGCTCTGCGCCTGCGCGGAGGCCGCTTCGGGAAGGTTCTATAGCTGAGGCAAACTTTGGGCGGGAACCCCTCCCCCCTGCGTCTCTACTGCGCGGGTTCCCGCCCTCTCCCTCAGTTCCTCTTCGACCGCCATCGCGTGTGGCTGTTACTTCGAGAGGTTCATTGATTCTCCGTAGAATCCAACAAAAAAAGATAAGAATACTTCTAATTTCTCCCCCCGTTCTTCGTGGGATCATTGAGGAAATTATGGCTCCGAAAGCCCCCTTCCGCAAGTGCGTGAGGTGCGGAACCAAGCTTCCCCCCGCAGACGGACACTCGCTTTGCCTTGCATGCCTTGGAGAAGGCCATAACGTGGAAACTTGCCATCAATGTCAAGGTTTCACTAAGCAAGCGAGGAAGCATAGGGCGGATAAGTTGACGGCGATTCTTTACAAAAAAGCCCTCCAGCCGCCCGCGGAAAAGCCTTCCTCTTTACCGAGGCCTAGTACGCCGCCTTCCCACACGGTCTCCTCAGCGGACGCTCAGGAGGCCTATATGGCCACTATGATATCTAAAAGTAAGGCCAAGAAGGCACGCAGGGAGAAGGAAGAAGCGAAAAAGCGAAGCAAGGAGCGGAAGGAAAAAGCGAGGAAATTGGCGAAAAAACTGGCTTCGTCCCTCTCGGGATCGAGATCGACGCTAGCCATGGACCCGACGGACGTCGCGGCCTCAGATCGCCCGGCTGGGCTCAAATCTCCATCCGCACCGGTTCCCTCGGGCTCGAGGGACCCTCCTCCTTGCTCCACTCCGACAGCTCCTTCGGGCTCGAAGGAAGCTACGCAGGCCGTCGCGTATTCAGATGGGGAGATCGTGGACTCACCATCGGAACCGAGACCCTTGACACAGACCGCTGCCGCTCCTTTATCTGTCTCTCCAGCTCGTGGGGTACGGGCTCGTACCCCACGAACCCGATCCAAATCACTCGAGATCGAAGAGGTTCTGATCACCCGGGACCGGGCTTCATCCAGATCCTCGGTCTCGAGATCAAGGGATCCCCAACGCTACAGGGACAGATCCCGCGACTCCAGGGACTCGAGATACTCCTCGAGGTCGCGAGACACATACCACAGAGGACGTTCCCCGGTTTCCCATTATCGATACCAGAGAACGTACCTATCCCGAGATAGATCCCCACCTAGGAGACGCTCCCCACCAAGGCGGGAGAGATCACCCGGGAGCTCTAGGAGGTCTCCACCAGCTTGTCTCCTAGCTCTGCAGGCACGCAGCGAGGTGAGAGAAGGTAGGCTTACCGCCTATTCGCCGGAGGCAGCCACACGGTCCCGTAGATCGTCGACCCCGGGCTCACCTATCTCGAACTCGGAGTCAGTCGTCTCTGTCTCCCCCTCCTCGACATCACCAGACCAACAGGTGACCACCCAGTCGGGAGTGTCCCCTTCCGAGGATATGGGCACCTTCCAGGAACAAATCCTCCGGATGGCCCAAGCCCTCGGACTGGAGACGGTCGTAGAAGAGAAAAAAGCGGTGGATCCTCTATTTGATGCCGTCTCGAAATCCTCCTCGGGCCCCACATTGCTCCCGATTACTCCTACCATGTTAGAGACGGTACAAGGATCTTGGAGCTCCCCGTCCACAGCCCCTCCCGCGGCTAAGCGCCTGGACGCGCTCTACAAGGTTAGACCGGACACGGCCAAGTTTCTCTTCTCCCATCCCACTCCAAATTCAATGATAGTCGAGTCGGCGCAGTCCAAGTCGGGCAAGCAGCACTCCACTCCATCGGACCCTGAGGGAAAAAAGCTAGACAACTTCGGACGAAGAGTCTACACTTCGAGCGCCCTGGGGATCCGGGTCGCCGGGTACCAAGCTACAATGGCGAGGTACCAACTCTTCCTTTGGGAGAAGATGAGTGGATTGATAGACTATCTCCCGGACGAGAAGAGAGACTTGGCTAGGGTGTTCCAGGCCGAAGCGTCGAACACTTCCAGGCAACAAATCCACACGGCCAGACATCAGGGAAACTGCCACGGGAGATCCCTGGTGAGCGCAGTCGCTCTCCGCCGACACGCTTGGCTACGGTCTTCAACCTTAACAACGGAGGCTAAAGCCAAGATCGAGAACCTGCCCTTCGATGGAGTCGGTCTCTTTAATGACAAAACAGACGACTCCCTCGATGCGGTCCAGAAAGCCCGGGTGAACGCTAGGAAGATGGGACTCCTTCCGATGCAACCAACTCGAGCATTCAGACGCCGAAGGTGGACCCCATACTTACCACCTATAGCTCCAGCTCAACAAGGACAGCACCAGCAGTGGCAGGATAGCCGCGCTCGTCCACAGCAGCCCCGGGCACCGAGCCGTCATTTCCAGCAGCAACGGTACCGGGGCTCCCGTAAAGGAGGTGACTCCCAAAGGCGACGGGTTTGACGGGACCCAAGGCACGACCGACAGCTCCAATTCGATCCTCTTGACTCCGATTCCGGCTCGACCTCAGTTTGGAACCCGACTATCCCTCTTCCTACCATCATGGAAGAAAATTACCACCGATCGTTGGGTTCTGAACATTGTCCAGCACGGCTACAAGATCGAGTTCGCTTCCCTCCCACCCTTCCTTGGCACCCGCACTACACAACCATCTCGAGCGTTGCAGGAAGAGGTCCACTCCCTATTGCTCAAGGGGGCCATCGAGACAGTCCCTCCACACCTCGTTCAGGACGGCCTCTACTCCAGGTACTTTACGGTGTCAAAGAAAGATGGGGGACTCCGACCGATCCTGGATCTCCGTTCAGTGAACTTCTACATTCTACCCAAGAAGTTCAGGATGGTCACGCTCCAGTCGATCCTGCCTCTCCTTCGCAAGAACGACTGGTTTGCTTCCATCGACCTCCAGGACGCTTACTTCCATATAGCGATCCACCCGGACAGCCAGAAATACCTGAGGTTCATGGTCGGATCCGATACCTTCCAGTTCAAGGTACTCCCATTCGGACTCTCGACGGCACCGAGGGTGTTTACCAAGTGTATGACGGTAGTGTGTGCCTATCTTCGGACTCAAGGGGTGACGCTCTACCCCTATCTGGACGACTGGCTCATCGTAGCACCTTCTGCACAGGAGCTCCAGGATGCCCTACATTTAACTACCAACACTCTGAACACCCTCGGACTCTGTCTCAATGCAAAGAAATCCAAGCTTTTCCCCACTCAAAGGATCCAGTTCATCGGAGCATTACTGGATGCTACTGTCGGTCGCGCCTTTCTACCAGAGGACAGAACTCTAAAGACGCTTGCCCTCGCCCTGAGAATACACAAGGCGACCTCGTGCACAGCCTTCTCGATCCAGCGTCTTCTCGGCCTCATGGCCTCAACCATATCAGTTGTCCCTCTCGCTCGACTCCATATGCGCCAGCTCCAAAACTGGTTCATAAGGTCGTTCGATTCCGAGACGAATGCCCATCGAACTCGTCTGTCGATCCCGTCCACAGTAAGGCAGTCGCTTCTTTGGTGGACAACTCGTCACAACTTAACAAAAGGCATGCCGTTTCAGCCCGTCGTACCCTCAATCACATTGACGACGGATGCTTCCCTCCTGGGCTGGGGAGCGCATTGTGGGGACCACACAGCACAGGGGCAATGGGGCCCTCACGACCGAGGAAAACATATCAACGTCCTCGAACTCAAAGCTGTATGGAACTCCATGAAGTCCCTCGAGCCCATACTCGAGGGCAAACACCTACAGGTGGTCACCGACAACACCACTGTCGTTGCTTATCTGAACAAGGAGGGAGGTACTCGCTCGATACGGCTGACGAACCTCTCCCTTCGTATATTCAAATGGATGATACCCCGCCATATTTCGGTGAGAGCTATCCACATCGCGGGGAAGGACAATTATCTTGCAGATGCCCTCAGCAGGATATCCTTCGATTCCCACGAGTGGCAACTAGACGACCGAATCCGTCAGTCCCTCTTTCGACGGTGGGGGACCCCGACGGTAGACCTTTTCGCGACGGCAGCCAACACGGCGTGTCAGGTCTTCTGCAGCAGAGCGGGCCACGACAGCCGGTCGATTGGGGATGCGTTCCTGCTAACCTGGTCAGGGACTCTATTTTACGTGTTTCCTCCGATTCCACTGTTAACCAAGGTCGTCGCGAAGATCCAGTCCGACCAAACGAACTGTATACTTGTGACCCCGTGGTGGCCGAGACAGGCATGGTTTGCTCCTCTTCTCAGACTGTCCCAAGGGGAGTACTTACGCCTACCGAGCTCGACAACAATCCTCTCTCAAGCTCGAGGCTCAATTATGCACCCGAACCCATCCATCCTCCAACTTACTTCTTGGATGATCTGATCCCAGACTCACTCCCAGCAGAGATCAAACTTGTGTTACGGGAGGCCTGGAAACCATCCACCAGGACATCTTATACAAGGAAATGGAAAGCCTTCGGCGAATACCTCGGGGAGATCGAGGTGCCATATCCGAAGGCTCCTATTCATAGTGTACTGCAGTTTTTACTCCATCTGCAACACAAAGGTCTCAAGACGAGCTCGTTGAAAGTCTACTTAGCGGCATTGTCAGCGTTCCACGAGGGCAGGGATGGGTATACACTGTTCTCCCATCCCCTAGTCAAGCGCTTCATGAGAGGTCTGCACAACATGAACCCATCGTTCAAACCGGTAAACCCGACTTGGGATCTTCAGCTCGTACTTCAGGTACTCATGTCTAAGCCCTTCGAACCTATGGCGACGTCAGACCTCCGTTTGTTAACTCTTAAAACAGTGTTCCTTATCGCCATCACCTCTGCCCGAAGGGCATCGGAGTTGACGGCCCTGAGAGTGGACCCTCCGTACCTTGTTTTCCATAGAGATAAAGCAGTACTGCGCCCAGACTTGGCTTTCCTCCCGAAGGTGGTCTCTTCTTTCCATCTCAACCAAAATATTATATTGCCAGCGTTCTTCCAAGGTCCGTCTACTCCCCTGGAACAACAACTCCACATGCTGGACGTGAGAAGGGCTCTACTTTTCTACAAGTCCCGCACCGAGTCCATCAGGAGGTCTCCACGCCTCTTCGTCTGTTACGGAGGTCACTCCAAAGGCTTGCCTGTATCGAGCCAGCGACTGGCTTCGTGGCTTGTGTCCTGTATCAAACTAGCGTACGAGCTCAAGGGACAACCTCTACCGAGCTCGATCCGAGCCCACTCCACTAGGGCCGTTTCAACCTCAACTGCCTTCGAGAGGGGTGTCTCCCTGACAGAGGTCTGCAAGGCGGCAGTGTGGTCGACGCCTTCCACGTTCGTGACACACTACCGTATCGATGTCCGATCCCGAAAGGACAATGTATTCGGCAGAGCTGTCCTTTCATCGATCCTGCAATGACACCGACCCTCCGCCGGTAAGTCAGCTTGCTACTCTGCCCATGTGTGTGATGCACAGAGACCACGAAGAAGAAGGACAGGTTGCTTACCTGTAACTGTAGTTCTTCGAGTGGTCATCTGTGCAGTCACACAACCCACCCAGCCATCCCCGCTACGGTGTCACTGTCGAGTTCGATGGTGTACTGGACCGGGACCTTGGGTGTACCATCGGTACCGTACGACGCCATCGATTTCCGCCCTCGGTATTGATGTTCAATGTAGGGAGTTTTTCCTATGTTCTTCCTTAGCACTGGGATCGCGATGGCGGTCTCAGGGGAACTGAGGGAGAGGGCGGGAACCCGCGCAGTAGAGACGCAGGGGGGAGGGGTTCCCGCCCAAAGTTTGCCTCAGCTATAGAACCTTCCCGAAGCGGCCTCCGCGCAGGCGCAGAGCCCATGTGTGTGACTGCACAGATGACCACTCGAAGAACTACAGTTACAGGTAAGCAACCTGTCCATTTCAAGGCAGAACACTGAGTGGGATCAGTAAATATATGCAAATTTCATGGCAGAACAGTAAAGTTGAGGGGGGATTATGCAAATTTCATAGCTGTGGACTTTCAAATGTGCATGCTTGCACAAGAATGGATTTTTTTAAAAAAAAAGAAGTTGTGAACACGTTCGAGAACTCTCTGGTGTCCTTTCCTCTTGATTTTTAGGAGCATAGAGCGGAGGGCACTGACAAGGGATGAGGAAGGATGGCAGTGGCACTAGCAGGATCATGAGGAGTGGCAGCGGTTTTCTCTGCTCTTGCCGGGTGGCTCTCTCTAGCTGTTCCCAACAACCCACAATGAAGTCGCTGTGCCGGGTTTGGACATCACAACAAGCCACCCTGAACAGCCCAACAAGTCATGGGTTCTCAGGGTGACTTGTTTGTGGAAAACAACCCACAATGAAAAAACCACTCTGGGTCTGGACGTCACGAGAAGCCTACCCTGAAACAACCCATGGTGGCTTATGGTGTCGTGCGAACCAGGTCACAGTCACATTCAATTTCAAATGGGGAAACTTCTAAAAATGAGGGGATTAATTAATAGGAGGTTGACAGAAAGCATTAAGAGTGATTTCAAGACACTCGGATGTTATTTAAAACCACTACAACAGAATCTCAGACTGTGTGGGTGCTTCCAGACAAGGTTTTTGTAATGCAATCATACAGCCTCCTCATGGGGGGGTCCAGACCACATTGTCTTCAGTTTTTAGCCCTCCTGTGTTTTCCTGCTGATTCTTTTGTCTTTTTCTTTACCAGAAAAAAGCCATTAAGAAAAAAATAAGAAGACAGAATTGCTGCACAATGCTTTTTGATTGTGTAGTGCTAGGACCCCTCTGTCTGGAAGCACCCTATATCACAGAATTAGGATAGAAGAGTACAAATATTTGTTCTCTTCTGCCCTCAGAGAGCAGGACTAGATCTAATGGGTGTAAATTACTGGTGGGTAGATTTTGGTTGAAAGTTAGGAGAAATGCCTTGACAGTAAGAGCAGTCCAACAATGGAGCCAATTACCCTTCCTGGAGGTCCTCAAGTAGAGGGTGGACTGCCATCTGTTGTGGATGTTCTAGCTCTGGCTTCCCTGCATAAGCAGGGGGTTCAATTATATGGCCTCACAAGACCCCCTCCAACTCTGCGATTTGGTATAAACAAGTCCAAGAAGATGCATACTTGATTAATGACCAAAGTCAAGGAACCAATTAAGGGCAAGAAGGCTCCCTTTAAAAAGTGGACACTAAGTCCAAATGAAGAAAATAAAAAAGAGCACAAATATAAGTTGACAATAAGACAATTCAAAATATTACAATTTAAAAGATGACTACTAGAAGCAGGGAACCAGCCGGGCAGATGGTTAGACAATAAAGGTGAGAGAAGTCTCTAGTCCGACTTTCCCAACCTGAAATCTTGAAATCTTATGCCATAATTAATTTGTTGGTCTTTATGGTGCCACAAAACTCTGTTGATTTTACTGCAACAGCCATATGCAGCTATATAAAAAAACATTATAAGGCATTTATATGAATCTGTAGGGTTGCATCCAGACTTATTTATACCTAGAGTAAGCCATTTAGCTGGTTTGGGACAAGAAGCACACTGCAGTTGCTAAGCAACCAAAATATACTTTGCCCAAGGTTTCTAGTTGATGTTATTAAGCTTCTGGAGGAACCTGTGGCCCTCCAGATGTTGTTGGGCTACAACTCCCTTTTCCCCTTAATATTGTCCAGGCTGGCTGGGGCTGATGGGAACTGGAGTCTACGAACATCTGGCGGGCCATAGGTTCACTAGCCCTGCATTACAGCCTGTCCGCTTCCTAGCTTAGTATGTATCACCAGAATCATCAGTCATTGTGGTCAAGCTTACTAAAATTTGATGCTTAGCTTACTTTTCCTAAATGATAGTGAGTTATACGAATGTGTGAAAAAGCAGGCAGAATGTGTCATGAGAAAAACTGCATAGTTTTATATTTCAGTCTTGATATGATATATGTATAAGAAAGGCCTATGGTCTCTGATATACAGGCCTGTGGCTTACGCTGGCTCAGCTTGTCTGAGTGTGGAAAGCTAAGCAGGGTCAGGCCTGGTTGTTACTTGGATGGGAGGCCCCTCCTCTAGTTTCCTGCATTGAGCAGGGGGTTGGACTCGATAGCCTTGTAGGCTCCTTCCAACTCTATGATCTATGAAATCTATGAAATCTGTTGGAATAAGAATATACATTTGTGCAGCAATTCTTGCATTATGTGGTAATACATAAATATGAACAGCCATCAACAAAAGGTAACATGCGATACAAAGTCACTTAAAAAAAAGAATGCAAGTATCTGTGGCTTAGATGGTCTTTGCAGGATATAGTCAAGATGATGTAGAAGTATGATATATGCATTATATAAGGTGAAAAGATATACCAGAGAGGGAAGTCAAATCAAGTCAAACAGCATTACCAAAAGGGCATAGTAGCAGGAGTTGCTGGGCATGCTGGCGGCCCAGATGGAAGGTCAAAATGAGGAAATCAGTCTGTAAGGAGGCTCAAGGAATTGGATCATTACAAGAGGAGAAGGGCTGCACTTAAAAGGAAATGCACTAGGTATCAAGAATGAGGTAGTAGAACAACTTGGGGCCATGCAAGGAAATGGCTGAATGAAGGAAGCAAGATTTTCAGGAGACATTGTTGAATAGATAAATGGTCAAAGTACAGTAAGCAGGGCTATCCATGCATCTTCTCCTGATCTTGGAAGGTCATAAAATATCAAGGCAAGGGTTAATCTTTGTAAGCCACTCTGGGATCCTTTTTTGGCTGAAGAGCAGGGTAAAAATGCTGTAAATAAATAAACAAACATGGGAAATCACATCTACTTCTATGGGTAAGGGATGTTGCAGACAGAACTGTCCCTCTCCAGAACAGTTAAGAGGTTACCGTTTTGATTTCCTTAGGATTATCACATACACGGAAAGAAAAAACAAACTTGACAGTTTGAAAATCACCCTGCAGTGCCTCAGCTTGGCCATTCAGTGGTTGATGTGGCAGGATGTGAACAGCTCTTAGTAGGCACAAGGTAGTCCATTTCTATGATTCTAAAGTAACTTTACATTTTAAAAACTGAGCAAAGGCAAGAACAAAGCACTTATGTTACACACACACACAAACAAACACACACATATATATATTAGCTTCACAAGCAACCCATCTAGTGTCATAATGGATAGGCGAATTCATTTTCTTCAGTGGGTAATGTGCATACTGAATCGGTGTGCTAAATTTTGAAGGGCAGGGGCATATACACAAACGCATGCCAAAGAACAGCGGTGCATGACATAGGGCTACATCCCACATTCTGAGAGCCGAGGTCTGCTCGTGCAGTGGGACTTCCCCTTCTTCTTCTCCCCCTACACATCCCCGAAATGTGGTCCGCAGGATTCCTCAATGCTCTGGAGCAGATTTGGGAGGTGGGGTTACAGTGGGAGGTGGAATCCATTCTGCTGCCAGATGGACACAATTCGATTCAATCCATAATACCCCATTTATTAGGATCAAGATGACTGCAGTCCGAATCATAATTACCTGGGACTGAGCTCCACTGAATTCAGTGGTGCTAATTTTGGACTGCATAGGTTTCCGTTTGTAAACACATTGAGCTTTAGCAAAAGTTCTTCAACCAGCTGAAACCTTTAGCTTTTAATCAGAAATGCAAAAAACATTGCAAAAGGAGTGTTACCATTTAAACTGTGAGAGTGAAACAGGAAAGAAAGAAGTATTCAGCCTCTGCTTAATTATTTTCCACATTCTCTGATTTCCTATAACCTCTGTCACAAACAACAGTAAAACTTGAAAGACTTGTTATCACCTCATTCACTCTCTAGAACAAGGGGGGAGGGTCCATCCATTAACCTGGCGCTCCAGCAGATGACATCACTGTTCCTGATCTGAAAAGAAGTCCTGTAGCTGTACTCCTTTGTGCTCCCCCTCCACTGTATTACTGTCCCAAATTTGCTCAAAATGCATGCATGTGGTGTAAAATCGAAATGCAGATCATTGTTTTGTTCTCTCTTTTTAAGACGATGGTGATGTTGACATTGGAGTGGTCTTTGCGGTGGTCTTTGGAGTGGTCTGCTTATCTGTGTTTACCTTGGGTTTGACTGCTAAGAAATCATGCAGGAAAAGGTACAGATTGGGGTATTTTCCCAGGCTTTCCCCGCTTGTCTTGGAACAAACCTTTTCATCCCAGGGAATGCATGCACAGTTCCTGTCTGCATGCACCTTTTGCTCTACTGGAGCAGCACAACAGCGGTTTTGTAAATATAGACAAATACACTTGATTTTAATGAGACTTGCTTCACCACTATAATATTGCTGAAGGACTGGTCCGTAGCTTTCGTATCTGAATACTCTTAGCTTGTAACTGATGGCAGACCGGGCCCGCCCTACCGTTATGCAAGCCGATGTGCCTGCATCAGACGGTGGAGCAGGAAGAGCAGTGAATCGCACCGCTCTCCCCCACCCACCTGTGCTAGGAGGGCCTGCTGCTGCCTCCCTGCCACCTCCAGCAGGTGCTCTGGACTGGAGAGCCCTGCCGCCGGCCACTCTCCCACTGTGGCATTTGCCGCAGCAAGAGAGCAACCTGCTGGGTGCACTGCCGCCAGTCGCTGCTTCTTTTACTGTGGGCAGCAGCCACTTGGCTGGGCAGCTGGCCACCTGTTCCCTCACTTGCTTGGCCAGCTGGCCAGGTTGGCTGCTCATTCAGCCTGCCCGTCCGTTCTTACCTTGTGTCCCAGCTGCGGGGCGCCTGCAAGAGGTCAGCCTAACTGTGGTGAGAGGAAGGCCAACCTCTCCCAGGAACCCCACAACTGGGGCACGAGGCAGGAGCAGCCGGCAGCCGGGCAGGAGCAAGCGGCCAGCCCAGCCGGCTGGCTGAGCAAGTGAGGGAGCAGCCAGCCGACTGGCTGGCCAAGCATGTAGGCTGGCCAAGCGAGCAGGCAGGTAACAGCAGTGGTCCTGCCGCCTCGTTTGAGGTGGCAAGATATGTTGGGCTGGGCCTGATGGCAGAACTGTGTCTTCAAGTGTGGGTTACCACCAGGCACCTGGAAAGTAGGACGTATGATGACTTTGTGAAGAAAAGTGATGAGCAAGAGAATGGTGCTGAACCTTTTCTCCACTCATCAGTTTTGCCTTCTCAGTTCCTTCATCCCTGGATGCTTCAAGATGGAGGGCTCCTACTGCTACTAATTAGAAGGCATTATGCAGCTATTGCATCTTTCCCTCCTTAATGGATTATTTGTGGTAAGAAAAAAATCAGAAGAAAAAATGGGAAAACACTGGAGGGTTACAAATGGAAGACAGTGGCTGGGTTCAGACAACACGATAACCCACACTCAAGGGTTGAGTGTGGGTTGTTGCTGAAACATGGGTTATCGTGTTGTCTGAACCCAGCCGTGCTAACAAACCATGGTTTGCTAACCACGAACAACCCACAGTTCACAACCCAACAATAAACCATGGGTTCTCTACATGGTTGTTCATGGTTAATAAACCATGGTTTGTTAGCATGGCTGGGTTCAGACAACACAATAACCCATGTTTCAACAACAACCCCGTGGTTCAGCAACAACCCTCACTTAACCCATACTCTGCTCTTGAGTGTGGGTTATCATGTTGTCTGAATCCAGTCAATTGCATCTAGACCTCCCTGTAAAATTCTGTGAATGAGGCAGGGTAATTGCACAATAAAAGCTTCACCTGGAAGCATCTCCAGCCATTCTAAAAGGCCAGGAATGAGAGGGAAGGGGGAGGGTGGTGACTTGGGAAGGGTCTATGGGGGAAAACCTGCAAGTAGAGCAAAAGTTCAGCACCCTTGTCTACCAGCCACTTTCCCACTAACTCCCCACCACCAAACCGCTTCGCATATGTTTGATGGTGACCTGCATTTGAAGACAAGGGCCTATAACCATTACATGTAGTTCTACCCTCAGTCTTGACTAAAAATCATGTTAAGTGCTTTCCCCCAATAATGAATATAAACCATGTCAATAATTCAAAAATACAATTAATGTGCTGTGCTTCTTCTTTTTAAAGGGTTATTGCAGTGTTTAGTTCAGTAACACCAGCATGGCTTTTTGAAGATTATCCTAAACTGCAGAACAGCAGTGTGATCAGGTCACTTCAGGTAACTTCCCAGATTCTTCTGATTCCCACTCCTTCCTGCAGCACTTCACCCCACCACTCTTTCTGTTCCAGAAGGTCCTACGACCTTCCCCACTCCCTTCTGAGAGTGGGGGCATTCCCTGAGTGGCACTCCACTTATTGTAATGTCTTTATTACACAGTTTCTCTACTCATCCCTTTTGCTCTTCAGCCCCCTCCCTGCAGCAGCTTTTCTTCCTGTCACGCTTTATTTTCAGTTCTAACCATTCCCCGCACCCACCATCTGCACATGTGTGCGCATGCATGTGCACACAAACACAGACCCAAAATAATGGAACAAATTAGTTCAGTAGACTAAGTCCTGCTGCTTGCTAAGGGACATAGTCACAACTACCTTTAAATAGATTGGGTCTATGTGCATTGCAAAGAATTTGTCTGAATAACAGCATGCAGACTTTATTTTCACATTTCCATATTTCTCATTTTTATGAATATACATTTATTTATTTATTTATTATATTTATGAATCGCCCATCTGGCCAGACATCCAGCCACTCTGAGCAATATACAATATACATACAATTATTAGCAGACGTTTAAAAGTTAATGCAGAGTTTAGGCAGTTGTTCTAGATTAGAGACTGAAACTGCCTCCCCTTCCCAACTTTTATCACGTTAAAACTGCAGCTCTTGAATCTTCAACATTTTCCTATTTGTTTCTCAGGGAAAAAATGGTTCACTGACGCGCAATTCCACTCAGCTATTTGCGGAGTATACGGATGCTGTAGTAACTGAAGTGGAGGAGATATTTATGCACAAGGAGTATAAGGCTTTGGATGATGAAAAGGAGACCAGGCAAGCTGTTTCTGAGAAAGTTAACTTTCCAGAAGACATGCTTGTTGGCAATTCAGACATGACAGAGGAAAATGGCTACAAACCTCAGGTTTCCAACAAGACACTGCTAGGAACTGTCTTCAGCAGTAGGCATGACATACATTCTCAAAAGCCAGATGCAAAATCAAACATCCCAGCTTTGCCCATGAATAGTTTAATAAAAGATTACACAAGTCCTATGGCCACTATATGGCCTGTTGCTAGCACTGATGAAAATACATGTGTATTTGAGAAATTCAGCCTTATTTTGAACAACAGTAGAAGTGGGCAGAGCAATATGGTCAGCTCAGCGCTTGAAGAATCAGATACACCAATGGCAAACCAGTGGGAGTCCCTGCTTTCAGATGAAGATATTGAAGAACAGACTTTTATACCAGATGATCTGCTCTCTTGCTTAAAAGCTGTGAACAATGAAGATTCTACTAATGTAATGTCCTATTTTCCTCAGAACATTCCAAAGTGATTTTATTATGAGGGCTGGAGGAACAAAGAATACAAGTTATCTTGCAATTGTGGTATACAACAACATTGGTTTGCACTTTCAAGCAGAATAACTCTGTTACCTCGACATTCTCAATTCATTGTCTTGGATGAAATAATAATTTAAAAATGTCTGCAGCTACAATCGCAGTATTAATCTCTCACGCCACTTCATTCTTCTGTCAGCCCCAACCACCATGGGCAATGGTCAGGGACTATGGGAGTTGTAGTCTAAAACATCTGGAGAGCACCAGATTGCCCACCCATGAAGCAATTTATATCTTGAATTGAGGGAGTTGGAGGAAACCAGAAGGCCATCTAGACAATCCTCTCTTAAAAAGGCAAAAGAATTTATCATATGGACCCCTCACAGATCAACCTGTATAGACTTATGGGTAACCGCAATGTGTCAAACCCAGAAAACGGATTGTAGAAAGTACCTGCAGAGCAAGCAATTCCAGATAACCCAAGTGTATGAGCCAAAGCAACAGGCTTCAGGTAAAGGCTTAAATGTCTCAGTGTCACTATCAGTTTGACTGTGGGGAAACAAACCCATTCCCAATGATGCTGATCAGCCAGATGAATGTTGCCAAAATGCAGACATGGAAGAACTTTTATTCAGGCACAACGCCACATCACCCAACACCCTGTCTCTAGTTGTATGAGTCTCTAGTGCCTCAAGGAAGTCTGCAAAGGTGTGGGGGGATCCTATTTTTGTGTTTTTCTGGGATACAGATACTTTTCACATCAGTGACTTACATCAAATGGATCCCTCTCCTGCCAGCATCAGTGGACCCTTTCAAGGGGTGAGCTGACGCAGGCTGTTTTTCCACTTGCTTTAGTACAATGAGAGCCAACCATGAGGAAGCAAGTTTGCACTGTACCATACAAATCTATGGAGCAACCACACTTGGAATACTGTGTACAGTTCTGGATGCCACACCTCAAAAAGGATATTGTAGAACTGGAAAGGGGGCAGCCAAAATGATCAGGGGACAGGAACAACTCCCCTGTGAGCAAAGGTTACAACATTTGGGGCTATTTAGTTTAGAAAAAAGGCAAGTAAGGGGGCACATGTTAGAGGTGTATACAATTATACATGGAGTGAAGATGGAGGGTTTTTTGCCCTCATAATTCTAGAATCCGGCATCATCCAATGAAAGCTGAATAGTGGGAGATTTGGGACAGATAAAAGGAAGTGTTTCTTCACACAATACATAATTAAACTATGGAATTCACATCTACAAAGTGTGGTGACTTGGATTACTTAATCACCAATTTAGATTGCTTTTAAAAGGATTCAGACAAAATCATGCAGAATTAGGCTATCAATAGCTATTAGTCATGATGGCTACCGGTATATGCTGCCTCCGGGATCAGAGGTAGCATGCCTCAGTTGCCAGGAGCAACAAAGGGGTTTTACCCTCAGTATCCTGCTTGTGGGATTGCCATGGGCATCTGATTGACTACTGTGGGAAACAGGATGCTGGACTAGATAGGCCTTTGGCCTGATTAAGAAGGACTCTTCTTATGTTCTTAGTGGCAACCATGATGCTGAAGTAAAGTATGAGCCAGGCCTGTGACTGGGACTCTCACCACATAGTTTACTCATGGTCCCGTTAAAGAGAAGCCACATGGCTATCAAGGACCTGCTTACAAGAAGTCTCAAAATGTGCAATCTACAGCTTTAATATTTAATGGGGGGATATAGCTAACTTGAAAAAATCACATCTGAATGTTCTCAAAGAGATGAATGATTTCCTAGAAACAGAAAAGAATCTCTAAATACAAAAAAAAAACTTCTCTAGAATGCAAGGTGATCTAAAATTAGCAGTTGTTGCAGGAAGGAAATAGTACGAGAAAAGCCACACATACTAGAACTTTAAAAGCTTGATATGGAAAGTAATATAGTACCTTTCTTTTGCCATTGTTCTCCTTCTGACAATTTTAAGTACAAGAAATAGGAATGCATGCAGTTCTTGTTATGATCTGGAAATGTTTCTGTTCTGCCAAAAGGCATGCCCTTTGTTGCAAGTGTCAATTAAATTTAGGGAATATAAAACAATCCTTACATGTCCACCTCTTGGACCAGGGCTCTCCAACCTTGGGTCCCCAGACGTTGCTGGACTACAGCTCCCAGAATCCCTTGCCATTAGCCATGCTGGCTGGGTATGCTGGGAGCTGTAGGCCAGAAACATCTGGGGACCCAAGGTTGGAGACTGGAGAGGCCTGTCTTAGACCATCAGTGCATCTTGTATGACAGTAAAAATAAGAGAGGGTCTTCTGGCAGTTAAAGGCTAGCAGATTTTATTTATTTATTTAATATATTTCTATACCGCCCATCAGTCTCCCTGGGCGGTTTACAAGAAAAACAAACAGAATAAACGCAATCATCTTAGAACCAAAAGTATCATTAAAATAGAAATACAAATGCAATATAATATAATACAATAAAACAAAAGCAGCCAAATGAATCAGTCCGGAGGTACAGTAGTGATAATAAAGATGGGAATAAAAATCTAACTATTAAAATGTTGGGAGAATAAAAAGGTTTTCACCTGGCACCTAAAAGAATAGAGGGTGGGCGCCGGGTGCACCTCTTTGAGAAACTGATTCCACAAATGGGGAGCCACAACTGAGAAGGCCCTTCCCCTAGTAGCCACCCTCCTAGCTTCCTTTAGAGGGGGCTCTCTGAGAAGGACCTCCGAAGAGGATCTCAGGGTTCGGGTAGGCACGTACGGGATGTGGTGTTCCTTCAGATAGTCTGGCCCCAAACCGTTTAGGGCTTTGGATGTTAATGTTAGCACTTTGAATTGGGCCTGGACTTCAACTGGTAACCAGGGTAATTCATAGAGAACTGGCGTAATATGTTCTTGTTGGCCGGTCCCCACTAGCAGCCTTGCTGCTCTATTTTGAACCAAGTGAAGTCTCTGGACCATTTTCAAAGGCAGCCCCATGTAGAGCGTGTTACAATAGTCCAAATGAGAGGTTACCAGAGCGTGGATCACTGTTGCTAGCCTCTGCCTGTCCAGATAGGGTCATAGTTGGAAGATCAGCCTAAGCTGATAAAAGGCGCTCCTTGTCACCGAGTCCACTTGTGACTCCAGCAACAGTTCGGAGTCCAGGAGCACCCCCAAACTACAAACCCTGTCCTTTAGGGGGAGTGCAAGCCCGTCCAGGGCAGGTTGAGTATCTTCCCACCGGACAGACGAC
Organism: Shinisaurus crocodilurus; assembly: GCA_021292165.1. Taxonomy (NCBI): domain Eukaryota; kingdom Metazoa; phylum Chordata; class Lepidosauria; order Squamata; family Shinisauridae; genus Shinisaurus; species Shinisaurus crocodilurus. The sequence goes on along the minus strand of CM037877.1, from coordinate 177,684,633 downwards.
CCACCCACCAACAGCACCTCCATCTTGTCTGGATTGAGCTTCAGTTTATTGGCCCTCATCCAGTGCATTACCAGGCTCAGGCACTGATTCAAAACAGCCACTGCCTCACCTGAATTTGATGAAAAAGAGAGGTAGAGCTGAGTGTCATCCCCATATTGGTGACACTGCAGCCCAAACCTCCAGGCGACCTCTCCCAGCAGCTTCATATAGATGTAGATGTTAAAAAGCATGGGGGATAAAATGGAGCCCTGCGGTACTCCATGGCATAATTTCCACGGCGCAGAGCAATAATCCCCCAGCACCACCTTCTGGAATTGGCCAGTCAAGTAGGAGCGGAACCACTGCAAAGCACTGCCTCCGACTCCCAGACCCGCCAGTCAATGGTATCGAAAGCCACTGAGAGATCCAGAAGAATCAACAGGGTCGCACTCCCCCTGTCTCTCTCCTGGTAAAGGTCATCCCACAGGGTGACCAAGGCAGTTTCTGTTCCAAAGCCAGGCCTGAAGCCCGATTGAAATGGATCTAGATAATCCGTTTCCTCCAAGAGAGCTTGGAGCTGCTCAGCCAGAGCATCCCCACCATCCCCGCCTGCTGTTTTGGGCTGGCGGCAGCAGGGAAGAGGTTCCTGCCACCATCCACCACCACGGCCAGCCCTTTATCTAGATTTACAGTACAATCTTATGCATGTTTACTAAGAAGTAAGTCCTACTGTGTTCAGTTGAACTTGCTTCTTACTAAAAGCTTTTCTCCATGAAGATGTTCATCGGTTGTTAATGCGCTGTATCTACTTTCAGTTTCATGGCAGAATTGCTACATAACCTCTAGGTGGCACTGTGGTATAGCGGAATAGTGCAAATACACAAGAGGAAATTGTGCTTTTTTTCACTTTCACAATTAAATGCTGCATTTCCCCTGCTCTGCTAAAGAACCCATAAACAGCCATGACCCATGAGTAAGGAATGATGAGCGCATGATAAATGCCTTGTGTAGAAAACCCCAATGTGTGTTTAGGGTTGCAGCATTGTTGTGACTCTAACTTTCATGGACTAGAGTTGACTTCATCAGATGCATGAAGTGCCATGCTCAATTGCCAGCTGACACATCTGGTGAAGTGGGGTCTAGTCCACAAAAGTTTATGCCACAATAAATCTGTTAGTATTTCAGATGCCACAAGGCTCCCCTATTGTTTTTATTGTAACAAACCAATATGGCGACTCCTCTGGAATTTGCTCAACTGTACAGGCCTCGAGATATCTGACACTGGGAGGGTTTGCACAACATGCTAAGCCACTACGCAGTGTGGCTTAGAAGCCACCCTGCCCCCGATGCACCTGATAGATGATTGGGCACATTGAGGGTAGGGTGCCTCCTCCGCCTCCTCCTGCCCCCTCGGTCCTCCTGCAGGCATCCCAGGGGACCCTGTGGGAGCACCAAGCTTCTGCCCCTCCCCACTGCTGCTTGTCAGTGGTAGTGGGGAGGGGGGGAATGGGGAAGTGGCCTACACTTCAGCCTATTCACGAGTAGCCTGAAGCAATGTCTGCTGCCAGCCACCGCGCCCAGCCAAAAGGGCTGGCCGTGGTGATGGGTGGCGGCGGAACCTCCTCCCTGCTGCTGCCAGCCCGAAACAGCAGGCAGGGATGGTGGGGATGCTCTGGCCACATCCCAATCCCAGCAGAGAGGGGTTGCTTGTGAGCAACCCCTCTCTGCTGGGATTGGGCTGCCGGGCAGACTGGGGGGGGGGGGCAAGCTGCACTTTGACCGGTCTCTTCTAAGGGAGAGGTCAGAGCACACCAGGCACCAGGCACTGCCTCCCCAAGCCCCGCATGGGGCTTGAGGAGGTGGCATGTGGTGGACCCAGGTGGTGGCGCCCCATGCTCCTGCCGATGCCAAGAGAGCGGGATTGCTCGTGAGCAATCCCGCTCTCCTGGCATCAGCAGGAGCGTAGGGCGGGGAAGCCGGTGACAGCCACCCCAAGTGCCGCTTGGGCACTTGGGGCAGCTGCTTTCAGCTCTTGGCTACAGCCACTTGGCCAGAGTGGCAAACCTTTCTGGCTGCTCTGGCCAAGCAGCTCTGTAGCAGTTTCGGCTACTGCTGGGCTTCTTGTGTCAACCGAGTTCGGCCGACACAGCAAGTCCAGCGGTGGCTATGAAACAACCCTACTACCGACTGTGTCTTCGAAGCCCACCTAGGTGGGTTTTGAAACCACTCCACAGGAAATGTGCCGGGTTCACACAACATGCTAAGCCATGGTTGCTTCGCATGTTAGGTGAACCCGACCATTCTGAGGTATTGACTGGACCATTTGCTGCTAGCTCAAGCTTTAAACCAAGCTTTAAACCACAATCTGAGTTAAATCTTTAAACTTGTTATTGGCTTTGAATATGAGAGAGCTTGTTATGCAGTATTTTATGATGCACAGAGGTTATGAGGCACAATCCATCGGAAAGATGTCCTGCCCAAGTCCTGTTGAAAGGAACAAGAGTTGCATAAGAGCATTGAGTACCAGCAGATTTCACATAAGTGAGCTAAGTAAGTGATATGTTTCAGTGGTGGCAGTGCTGCAAATTAGAGGAAGTTTTCCTGCACAATTCATTGTGCTCTTGCATAGCTCCCATTCATTTAAATGGAGCTTGTATCAGAGAGCTTCTTGATGGATTTTATGCACAGTCTCTAGAACCTCTGCAACTTTTTTCTAAAGAAGACCTAAGAACTGTAAGATCATGGGGTATGGCAGTTTGCAGATCTTTTCTCAGTACTGGTTATAAATAATATCTAGGCATTGGGTTGGATCCAGACTTATTCATAGTTAGAGTAGACCCATTGAAATCAAGTTAGTCATGACTAAGTCAGGACTTATGACTTAGTCATAAGTTAGTTGTTGTGACTAAGTCTGCAACCCAGTATGTCTGTACCAATTGCAAGACATGTATATGACTCATGGGATAGGTTCCATGTCTTGTGCTTTCTAAACATTTTGAGAGGGCAGTTACTGCTTAAAACTAGATTAATCCTAGCAGATCGATAGCATAACTGATCAGTTAAATGATATCAATAGGGCTACAAGTGGAAGTGTGAATAAATTGTATTCAAATAATAATTTGAAAGAACTGAGCATATATAGTCTAAAGAAGTAACAATTGTCCAAGAGACAAGAATCTAATGTTCAGTTTTCCTGTAGTAGGTAATGCTTTCAGAATGTAAATCACTGTATTTCATATTCATAGCTGCTGGATGGGCAAAATGTAGGGATGTAATCTAGGCATCCAGCACTACCCTGATTTTCAAGTGGAGTCTAACTATTCATGGTTGCCAGTTTCACACATGGGTTGTCGTGTTGTGCAAACCCAGTCATTGTGATTATCTGGTTGGCCTTCACAAAGTAATTGTGATAAGTGGTCTGGAAGTATCTGATGCTCTCCCTCTGTTGAGGTTGGACCAAATTAGATGCTACCCAAAAACAGTACAGTAATACCTTGGATTGCAAGTAACTTGGTCTGAGAGCGTTTTGCAAGACAAGCAATATTTTTTTTAATAAATTTTGACTTGATAAACAAGTGACGTCTTGCAATACACTTGTAGGGATGTAACCGCTCGCCTCGAGCGGGCATAGCGGGCCGAAATCGGCCCCGCTCACGCCCACCAGAGACTCGCTTTGATATAAGAGTGTTTTGGATTACAAGCACGGTTCCGGAACGAATTATGCTCTCAATCCAAGTATTACTGTAGATGTATAAGCCATTTAAGTTACATCCATAACATCTAATAGAATTTATCTTGGATCATGATGATGTTCTGTGTCTTCCTACAACCACCCCACATCAGTGCCTGCTGGGCGTAGGGATGGCATACAGAACATTGCGATGTCATTAGCTAAGAGAAGTTCTCCTAGATGTTATGGATGAGAAATGGGGAATTAGATGTAGTTTAGGCACATTTGCAGCACAATCGTATACATGTCTCCTCAGAAGTCAGTCCAATTGAGGTCAATGGGGCTTGCTGCCAGTTAAGTGGGTATAGGATTTCAGCCTGAGGGTAATACCTAGTTTGGCCCTAAGGGAGTGTGGACCTGATCAGTGCTGCATGGGTGCCCCAGAAAGAGCCCAGTGTTGAGCATTCTAAAGGAACAGTACAAGGTAAGTATAGCAAATGACTAACAGCACAAGCATATTTTATGCAATTACTTCGTCTAATTTGTTACTAATACACATTCTCAAGTAAACGAAACTGCAAAGCAAAACCAACTGGAAGATCACTTTTAACAATAAAAAGTATGAAATTGAAAAAAGAGAAAAAAGAAAGAAAAGTGAAACTGGTAGCATTTCTGCAATCTCATATTCCCACACCCAAGACCCCTCCTCTAGTTTCCTGCATTGAGCAGGGGGTTGCAGAGGCTAAAATCCTGACATTACTTTACCCTGGGGTAAATGTCAGTAGTGGTGGGGAAGTTGATATTCAGACATTTACCCTTGATAGATAGCAAGCTGTACACTGTACAGAGAGAGAGACCACTCACTCTCCTGACTGTGTAGTAACTGAAAGCCTTTTTCCGATGACAACTTTAAGGCTGTATGTTTTAATAAATGCTTGAAAAGAGAAGAAAGGGACACACTGCAAGCAGATGTTTCCTTATTAAGGTAAGTGATAAGTAGAAGTTTGTTCTCTCTTTTAGTTTCTGGGGGGGGGGGACTTTCCAAAATATATGGTATGATTTTTCAATTTTTTATTTTCCACTGAACACACAGTTCTTCCAAAGCAACATTTGCTAGAGGCAAATAAAACTAAATCTGCCAAAAAAAACCCAAAAACCCCCCACCTTTCCTCCTTTATATATATAAAAATTAATGCATCATTTTCTGGAGTCAGCCTTAGAAATTTGCTAGCTTGTATTCTGTCTACAGAGAGAGGTCTGTAGTCGGAAGGCTATAAACAGTTTAAAAAGAAGAGGGGGCAAACACAAACCAGATGCTGGAATAATCACCTCCAGATGCTGAGGACAAACAGCAAATAGATGAGCTAACAGCTTCATGTCCTGATTTGTGAGCATTCCAGAGGCATCTGTCCAGCCACAGCTGAGAAAGAGTGATGGATTGATAAACCTTGAAATGCTTCAGCAAGTCATTTCTTATGCCACTTTACACTGTATTTCTTCTTATGGCTCTTGAACTACTCCTTTGTTCACACAATTGAGGTGGTTACAGATGATATAAGAGCAGACTTTTCCCATTCTACAAAAGTGCACTTAATAGAGTGGTCATTCTAAATTTAAATGTATTGATTTAGGTGTGCTAATCTGGAATAGTAAACACGCCTGAATACAAAACATGAGAAAATGGACCTGTAAATATGCACTGAAAGAAAAGAGGGAGGGGAATTTTACCATGCTACAACCACACTTTCTATGTGAACAAAATAAGGCTGTAGGTTTTGACGCATCAACATATCTGTTAAATTGTTGTGGGGAAAAAATGACCTAAAATATAGAGTATGGAGTCTAATCTGTGTTAGGGACTGCTGTCAAAACAAAACTTGGGGGTAACTTTTTTATTTTCTGGATTGATGAAGCTGACAAAAGGCATGTGAATGTTGCCTGAATTAAAGATGGAGGCACCTAATCTCTCAGAGGACTGCTTCAGCAGTATAACTGGGTCTGACAGCATGAAATCTCATCCACAATACAGGCATGCAAAAGATGTCAATAAGGTAGAACTGGTGCGATGCCTGGCACAATATCTTCTTCTCCCTCCCCTTTTGCCTTTTGTACTGTGCATTCACCGAAAACCTACATGTGCACCGCTGCATTTTTTGTTTGTTTGTTTGTTTCCCCTCCATTGTGAAGACCCCTCTTGCCAAAAGCATATGATGCACAGTGGACTTGGGCCTTGATTGAAAATGCCATGCTCTAAGTGGGCTCCCTGCTTTCTAAATTCCTGTGTGATGAGAGGGAGGGTCACATTAAGGATTCCTTAATGAGTTCTGGGAAGGAAATGTTGTTGCCCAGCCCTTCCTTTAGTGCTAAAACTGGAGTCTGCCCAGGCACAAAAACTGCTAATTACACCTTTGTCCTATTTTCTTTTTTTCCTTAATAAATAATTATTTATTACCTCATTATAATAGTTTATAATAATGTATTAAAAATGACCAGGGGAGGAAGAGAGAAGCCAATGACAGGATTTATTCAGGAATAAATGACCCCAGCGCCCTCGGGCTGGTTTTGGACTACACCTCCCATAATCCCCAATCTGTGCTGGCTGGGGCTGATGGGAGTCGTAAACACCCGGAGGGCACCAGGTCTGCCAAGTACCCCTGATTCCTGCAAGCGTCAAACAGCTGTTGAACCCTTAAGTCCCCATTCCTCGCCTCCTCCGCCCGGGGCACTCCGTTTGTGACCGAGAAAGCAGGTAGGGGAAGGCCAAGGTGGCGAGCCGGGCCCAGGCTTTCTTGAATGCAGTGCTTGAAACATGGCTCTGTGAGCTAGACTGACAAGAAACTGTGTGTGGGATAGAACAGCCGTCATCAGGTGGTGAGCTAGGAAGCCAGTTCTGGGCGGAAAGGGAGAGCAGCAGACAGCGCTGCTGTTCGACGCAGGCAGGAACTATCGGGGCTGCTCGCTCTCGCGCGCGTAAATCGCTCGGCTCGCTCTCTGCAGCCGTGCCGCCGGCGGGGAGAGGAACTTGAAGCCGACTCTGTACTGTAGTGAACCGGGGTGAGTTGCCGTCTACAGCGGAGAGGAAAGGAGCGGGAGGCTGTTGTATTCGCCAGGATCTTGGGGAGGAGGGGAAAGTCAGCTTCTTCCCCGGGCAAAAGCCTCCTTGGCATCTTCCCCTCCGCCTTTTTACAGCAGAAAGAAGCCAAATGGTTGGATTGCACCGCAAGATCTGCGTTTGATTCATGGTTTTTAAAAGCTGTTCCGTAGGTGGTGTACAATATTGAGCGTGTGAATAATGTCCTGGGCACGGTGGAGCCGGCAGCAGTGTTACAGCTCCTGCCCTACCACAGTTTGTGCCAAGACGACGAATGGTGGAGGAGCCAGAGGTATGCACACGCATGAGTAGGGGAGATGGGGTAGGGGGCAGTCCTGGACCAGTGGCAGCGGCACCATCAGAACAGGGCTTTGGGGTAGAGTCCAGGGCCCCACTCGGAAGATTGAGCAGAGGGGCCCCCTAAAGGCTGTCTCACCACATTATAAAGTCATGTGCATTAGCATGTGAAGTGGTCGAGAAGTAAGACCATTAAGTCCAGATTCTAAACGTCCCTAAAGGCACCACTGACTGACCAGCAGAGGAGCAAGAATTGGGAAGCGCTTTGTGAAAGAAGTGCACAAGGCGCATGGGGAGTCCAAAATAATCCCAAGGGTGGAAGCAGAACTTGAAGGGATCTATGGAACAACACTGGGGACCTTTCCCCAAAAGCAGCTTTAATATTTTTACTTTGAATTTCTTAAATTTTATTTCTAACCTCCATGTCTCATGCATGTCTTGAGCAAGCACAAGTACTGCAGTAATCCATCCCCAATAATGGATTGTGGGATTAGCCTTGCTGCAGCAGATAGCTGTCATGTTCCCAAATACATAATTTATTTTGTTTAAATTATTTGTGGGGAAATAGCAAAGAATTATGTAGCTTGCAGAAATCAAAAGATATTAAAATCTATATAAATTGGAGCAAAGGAATGTGCAGTCTTCAAATATGCATATTTGTATTTATTTAATTACATTTCTTTACTGCCCAATAGCCAAATCTTTCCGTTCACAAAACCAAAGGAGCAAACTGGTGGTGGTGGTGGTGGTGGTTGTTAGGGAGCAAAAGGTTCATCAACTGTCCAGAGACTGATGTGAACAGAGGAGTAGATTTGCTGGTGTTTGCCATTTTACAAAAGGTTTTATTGGGGGGCAGGGTGCCAAACCACTAACTTTTTAAAAAATAAAAATATGAAGGGTCCCTAAATGGTGGTGGACAAGGGGAGAGGAGCTCATTATAATAGCACAGGTATTATCCCCAAAGTGATCATAACACGCATGCCATTGCATTCCATGCACCATTCACAGTAATAATGAATGTGCTAGCTGGGGTGGGGTGGGGTGGGATGAGAGACTGAAATTTTCTCAGTGACAAAATATTGCCATTTGAGTTCTGCAAGTAGTGTGATATCTACATAACAGAAGCTCAACCTTAAATAAAGCCGTCTCGACTCTATGGAACTGGTTAACATCTCTGCAGTTGTTTTTAATTCATGTTTTATTGTGAAATTTCAAGAACAAACTTAGAAAAAGAAAGAGGAGGGGTGGAAGAGAAAAAAAATGTATATGCATGCATAGATATATCCATATCAATGAATATATATGAAATGCATATATATGAAAATACAACTTTCTAGCAATTATACATACGCTTCAACAAAAGCAGATCAGATATCCAAATAAATATGCATTCGAAGGTGGCATCTATACACCACCTGTTCAAATATTGAAAGTGTTGTAAGGAAGCAAGCATAAATGCTCACCTCCTATAATGCAGTGGATTGAGGACCTTACAACAACATCCCCACAGTTAAGAATTAATCATCTTAAAAGTCCCTTGTGAACAGAGATGGGGAAGTTCTTGTAGGCAGGTGCACCATGGTAAAAGGCACAGAGACCTGTACATAAGAGAAAGTGGCCAAAAGGAGATGAGTCCAGTGAAGTGACTGTAACAAGAAGCCGTGTAATAAATTATCATCATTGGAACATGGTGACAGACAGCTTTAAAAGTGAAGACTAGTGCCTTAAAGTTGCTACAAACAAGCACAGACTCAAGTTATCTATGTCTGTGTGCAAGAGGTAGTCCAAGATTAGTGAATTTGGAATACTGTATCACCAAATGGTGCCGGCAACAATCTCATTCTAAGAAATGGTCGATGGTTTTTAAAAAAAAGAAAAGAAAAAAGAACACTTCAAGCTCAGTTTCCATTGAAATTCTATGAAGAATTTAGACTCAAGCTCTTAAGTGACCATTAAAAAAAATACAGTTGAATGCACCTTATTTTGGTTCAGTTGTCTAACTAATTCTATTGGGGTGTGTGTACTTAATATTGACATTTCCTGCTATTTTTTTAAACATCGTTTATAAAGAGTATACAGACCAGAATTTGAAGACTAGATAATCTAGTGCTCCACAACTGGTTTCCTGCTTTCCCATCCTCAATCCCGTCTAGTTTTTATATCAGAACCCTGAACAAGATTGTCAAGGGTCTGCTTGGAAACATTATGGTACATGAGGCTACACTGGGTGCTTGGGCTTCAGTCCAAGGAACATGGGATTTAAAAAAAAAAATCTATGAATTGGTCCCCACCAGGAATGTTCCAGAGGGGCTGTGGTTTGTATCTCAAATCTTCTGACATAAACCTGTGAAGTGTTTTCCCCCCCTTCCCCTCAGTGACCTGTTAGTTCATGTTACAAGAAAACAGTTCTTGTAAAAAAGGCAACAGACTTTTCTTGTAAATTGCCTTGACTGATCACTCATCCAGTCTGTGCCCTTGACAGATAAAGAAACTGAAAACAGCCAGTCTATGTGCTGTGTTTCATGTACCTGATATATCAACCTGAAGAAACCCGATAGTTGTCTCCAACAGGTGCTAGGGAAAAGATTTCATGGACAAACTTATCTCCCTCCTGCTACTGAAAGAAAAAGGCTAAAGGGAGGAGCTCAGCTGTGTGTTTTCTGTATCCTACCATTTTCTACAATCAGTGACTAAGTACCTAGTAAATCACGATTTTATCCTTATTTTGCACTCTACAGAGCTTTTGGAGATGTCCCTTTTGTTGGTTTGTCAACAAAAGTTGGTTTGCATACAAAAGTGCTCTACAGTGCACCAGCTTCCCTTTTCATTCCCCCACAAACACCTATCCAGATATACATGACCAAGGTTTCAGATAGACATTATTTTTTGAGAGAGTTGAATGTGATATAATAAAGCCATTTTTGTCCATGGAATGCATGCTGATTTCTTTTATCCCATTAACATCTCTAGATTTTGAAATTTTGAAGTATTACAAAACAGATGGCAGGGCAGTGGGTGTGGGGGGGGGGCAGAGGGAGATATATATGTACAGTTAATAATGATGGCTCTATCATACAACTTGCAAATTTCTGGAAAAGCCATTGTAGCCCAAATACCACCAGTATAATGGCATATGGGTGATGTAAACACACTGGGTTGGATCCAAAAGGTGCCCTTCCAGTAGCAGAAAGCCTCTTCCACTCATGGAAGGGTTTTTTGTCACCTACAGAGGATGCAAGGGATCCCAAGATCTTTGATTTTTTTTAACAAGACTTTGACAAGCTCATCCTCGAGATTTTTTTTAATGGCCACTTTATACTTATTTCCACTTATATTTTCCTTATTCACTGTTTTTTATACTGGAATACAAACCCTCTTGCACTGTGGCACTGCACTGTGATACGTCTTCTGCTAACCTTGCATAAGAGTTCACAGAACAGCCCTAAATGTATTTTCTCCTTCTCAACAGTAGGTTAACTGACATATCTATAGCTGAGTGACTATAAATCAGGGATTCCAACTCAAAACTAGCCAGCAGAGCTGCACAAAGATCTGCTCAAAGGCAACCAATTTATACTTGCATTTTTACAAAAGAGGATCACTGAACCTGAGAGGTAAGTGATTACCAGCCATCTCAGAGAGAGTTTTAAATATATTTTTTTGCAATTTTACTTGCTATTGTTAAACTATTTGGAGTCAGAAATGGTTGCTAATCTGCTGAAAATCACCCAGAGATCTGCCAGTAGATCCTGACCACTTACATCTGCTATAAATAATTACTTCCCCTCACAGAACAGGCATGATGTGGTCAGCATTTAAGTGGCTGCCATTATGTGTTAATTCATTGGGGGTGGGGTGGGGGGTTCATTCAGAAAGAATTTCTTCTCTCTTGGAAGCTGAAATGCTCCTAAACATTTCGCATATACTCAGTTTTAAATATGTGCTGGGCAGTGGTGCAGGCCTAAATTTTGAAGCGCAGACTACCGTTGTGACGTGACAGTCCCCATAGCCATACCACCAAGCAGAACCCAGAAACGCAGGCAGCTGCGGGAACCCATATCTACAAACCAGATCTGGCAGTTTTCATCTCTACCAGGAGGAGCAGGTCTTCTATAAAATTATTGGGTCTTAATTGCCCATTCAAGACCAGACCACCACAAAATGCTTTGCATTACAACAGGAATAGGCAGCTCTCAGTGCTCCCATACAGGAAAAGCAGCCATGTGGTCCCCCCACCATAGCAATGTAGCAAGCGCTGTCCACAGAAATTCCTAGGCAGAATATCCCTTTGTCTGTAATCATGAGACTCTGGCTAAAGTTCTCCATAAGGGCTGCTGGGAAACCTTCAAAGCATTTAATCTTTTAGGAAGAAGACAAAAAGCACAAGACCAGACTTCTGGACCATGGGGGTGGGGAATCCAAAATCCACAGTTTGGCTGTGCCTTTATTAGGTCCAACCAAAATTCCTAGTCTAATGAAGAATTCTAGAGAACTTGAAAGCTTGTACATTTTTGTGAAGTTTTGGCTGGTCCTATTAAAGGTATTGTCCAACTGTGGAGAAAAGGTAAGCTAGTGTGGAAATCAGTACAGCAGTAGAATTAAAACAGGTGGATGATGTATATCAATAATATTGTCTTCATTAATGTTCACTGCTATGTAAGCTATGGTAAGTGTGTTATTTAAGCCATTTGGGGGAAAATATGATATGCTGAGCCACAGGTTGGAGTAGAAGGTACGAATGTGTCAATTTTTGGCACTTCTTCACTCGCTGTATCTGTGGCAATTTGTATCAAATCGGTTTGACATTTTGCGCAGTTGTAAGCCTCATAATAAGGTAGATTATGAATGCCGTATATCATGTTATGAGCTCAACAGGTGTCATTTTTATAAGCAGTAGAATTTTGAGGCTTATAATGGTGGAATCTTTTTTTCTTTTTCTTTTTTTTTTACCACTCTCCTTAACTAAAAGGGCACTCCTGTGCCCCTTTAATATAGTGTAGTTAACTTCTCCTTCCAGTCTGCACTTATTATTACTGCAATAATTAATAGCTTGAATCCATGGTTTATGGTATGCAACAGGTAACTGGCTCTGCTCCTAAGCCACCATTTTGCACTGTCTCTACCCCACCTCTGTTTTGCACTTGGCTCCAGCTGGTGAACCTCAAGGATCTAATAAAAAATAAAGTAGATCCCCCCAAAACGAAAGCCTTTCCACCTATGGTCTATAGACTCTGACCACAAAACCAAACCAGCATTAACAGCCTTCACAGCCTCCTGAATTTGTAATGTAGCAAAAGAATGGCAATGATCTAGGATGTAATCATAAGGCTGGGTATTATGGGTGACTGCTTCCCCATCTGGTTACAGGGCCCATGCAGTAAACATTTACATGACTGGGGAGCAACCCCCGAAGTCAGCCATTTGAATCCACCCAAAGGAAGGCTCAGAAGGTAAAAACCTTAAGTTGTTCCATTTTCTGTTTTAACACACCTTCACAATAGGTCATACACACATATCTCATCCATGGCTTTAAAAAAAATGGAGGTGCGTCTAGGTGCTGAAGAAATATAGTATTTAACCAAAAAATGATTTGATGATAGTGTATCAACTGTTAAGGGAAAATCTGTGATCACAAAAGTTTCAGATGTACCCAAGGAGGCATAGAATTCCTACCTACCAGTTCTTCATGCCTCCAATAAGAATTTTAATCTGCATTAGTGAGAGCAGACATATGGGATCGGCGTGTCTTCAGGATGAGTTAATATGGAGTGACTTGCGTCTGCTGCTGAGGTGGCAGTAATACAAGCTAAGAAACTTTGAAAAAAAAGAAGAAAAAAAAAGGATGTTGCCTTTGTGTACAACTGGGTGGGCTGTATTATCGTGGAATTTTCTCAACTTCCTAGCCACTATAGGGAAATGGTCACTCATGCCGTGTTGGCCAAAAGTGTGGCTGCTGTGGACATAGTAAAAGGGCAATTTGGTTGGGGATTGACCTTGGTCAGAGCCAAGGGATGGGAGAGAGATGCTGGCAGGATAAAGGTTGAGTGGCAGGAAGCGGGTAAGCTGAGTGAGACGAGAACACAGCAGGCAAGGGGGCTAAAAGTAAGAAAGGCAGGCACTTGACAAGGCTGAATGACTGAAAGACAGAGCAAACAGTAACCGAGTAGCAAGAAGCTGAAGAAGTAATGAGGAGAGGATTGAGCCAAAGAGAAAGAGGGGCCAAGAAAAAACACACATAGTGTCTAGGAAGAAAATGAGCTATGAGTTATAAGTGGAAGGAACCAGGGCAATTGATTCATAGATTCATAGAGTTGGAAGGGGCCTACAAGGCCATCAAGCCCAACCCCCTGCTCAATGCAGGAAACTAGAGGGGCGTGTGTCTCCCATCCAAGTAATAACCAGGCCTGCCCCCGCTTAGCTTTCCACACTCAGACAAGCTGAGCCAGCGTGAGCCAGGAATGTTTGGGCACCTGCCAAGGGCCCACATCCCAGCAGGGGTCCACTGACAACAGCCCCCTGGAGTTGCTCCTCCTCATCAACATTGCAGCCTGGCTATTTACCTGTTTCTCACTCCAGCAAGGCAATGGTGGTGGTGGTGGTGCTGCTGCTGCTGGTGGTGAGGAGGAGGAGCAGTAGATGCCTATTTGCTCACTGGCTCTCTGCCTGATGTCAAGCAAGCAAGCGGTAGCAATGAGAAAGTGGATGAGGAGCAATAGCAGCTGGTGACAATGGTGGTGAGGAGATAGACTCACCGAGAGGGGGGCATTGGAGGTGTCTTGCCCAAGGGCCTTCAAAAACCTGGAGCCAGCACTGGGAGGAGCATGCAGATAGGCAGAGGAGGTAGACAGAAAGGAGGATTCTATGGGTGAGGGAGAAAAGGAGACGCTGAATTTCATCCACTACATGTAACCAAACCTTTGGCTACAGGTGACTAGTTGTATGCAGATGTACAATATCCTGGTGTCACAGTTTTTGGTTTTTTGTTTTTAAAAGAGGAACTTTCATTTCCCATCAACAAACCTTTGTATGTGGCTTGTGACACTTCCCTCTACTCATTTGGAAACCAAAGTGGAAAAGAAAATGTGTGCACTTCCATCTTGTTTCAAAGGCTTTCTGTGAAGGATCAGCAACCGGATCCTTTGCGTGAGTTCGGCAACTCTAGAGTTAACCGGCAAAGCAATACGGCTCGTATCGGCTTTCTAGTACGAGAGGAAAGACCACGCTCCTTTGTATGCCCAAATAAGGCGGTTTATTTGTTTATACAATAATCAGATCGGAACTAGCAGCCTTCTAAGAACACGTTTACAGTCAACACAACCTTAGCTGACCCGCGTCTTACCCAATGAGCGGGCTCCGTGGCTAGCAGATGGAATCTGGTCAATATCCTCACATCAAAGACAGTACCCTAGTCAATGTCAGCCCAGCTCCCGATCGGCGCTTCGTAGCAGAGAACGGTGTACCTGGACGGCTTTTGCTTAGGAGGATCTGGCCCCGTGGTTCCCAACAACCCACTACCGGAAGGGAGAGGGGTTTTCTACCCCGGATTTCCCGCTCTCCCCGCCCTCTGGGTCAGGTGGGGGCTTATGCCTGCCCCTTCGTTTAGGTGGGCTTATTCCTGCCCTGGAAGAAGGTGACGTAGTGATACTTTGCAGCTCTTTGAGACTGCCCTGTTCGTTGATGGTCCTTGATGGTCCTTCCTGGACTTTTGTGGATCTCTGCCGAGGCCCGCCTTTGTTGGGGCTGATGACTTGTCTGGTTACTCCCTGGTGACCTCATCCCTCCTCCCTTGCCCCCTCCCTTGGGGAAAATGTGTGTGCGTGTGTGTAACTGGGGTTTGGGCTTTCTCCACACCCTCCCATTTGGGGAAAGATGGCATTGGGGTCCACCACCCCAATCCCTATCTAACTGTCTCCTACTGAGAAAGCCCGGGACAACCCATCTGCCACGATGTTGTCCTTACCCTTGATGTGCTCTACCGAAAAATCGAAATCCTGTAGGGCCAAACTCCACCGCAACAGCTTCTGATTGGACCCCTTCACCCTATCTAGCCAGCACAGGGGGGAATGGTCGGTCTGCAGTCGGAACCGGCGGCCCCACAGGTAGGGGCGAAGCTTGGTCACTGCCCATACTATTGCTAGGCACTCTTTCTCGACAGTGGCCAAGTTCCGCTCCCGAGGCAAAAGTTTTTTATTTAAAAAGGCGACCGGGCACAGCCCCTGCTCTGGCTGTTCCTGCAGCAAGACGGCTCCCATCCCTGCTTCCGAGGCATCCGTCTGCAGAACAAAAGGGGCTTCAAAGTCTGGGGCTTGCAGCACCGGGGCTGCCATCAGGCAGGCTTTCAGTCCTTCAAACGCTGCCTGACAAGCGGCTGACCATTGGACCTTAACGGGTTGCCGCTTCTTGCACAAGTCAGTCAGGGGGGCGGCTAGCTGGCTAAAATGGGGCATGAACTTACGATAATAGCCAGCCAGCCCTAAAAAAGCTTGGACCTGTTTTTTCGTCTGGGGTTGGGGCCAGGTGCGCACCGATTCTATCTTGGCTTCTAGGGGCTTGACACTGCCTCCCCCTACCTTGTGTCCCAGATACTCCACCTCCCCCCTCCCAACCTGGCATTTCTTCGCCTTTACCGTCAGCCCTGCATCTTGAATCCTCTGAAACACCTGGCGGACATGTTGCAAATGCTGCTCCCAGGTGGAACTGAAAATGGCGATGTCGTCTAGATACGCGCAGGCGAACTCCCCCAGCCCATTTAGCATCCCGTTTACCAACCTCTGGAAGGTAGCCGGACCATTGCGGACCCCAAAAGGGAGGGTGGTGAATTGGAACAACCCCAGGTGGGTCACAAAAGCAGACTTCAGGGCAGCATCCGAATCGAGCAGGACCTGCCAATAACCCTTCGTCAGATCCAGGGTGGTGATGTACTGGGGCCCCCCAAGCCTCTCCAACAGCACATCCATGTTGGGAATGGGGTAGGGGTCAGGGACGGTCACTTTATTTATTTTCCGGTAGTCTACGCAGAACCGGACACCCCCATCCTTTTTTGCTACTAACACGATCGGGGAGGACCAGGGGCTCGAGCTAGGAACAATGACTCCCAAGTCCAGCATGGCTTGGACCTCCTCGGCCACGACTTGGGCATGGGGCCCCACCGCTCGGTAGGGTAGGGATTGTATGGGGGGGCTATCCCCTGTGTCAATGGTGTGTTGTGTGAGTGTGGTGCATCCCGGACGGTCCGAGAACATGGGCTGAAAATCTTCTAAGACCTGGGTGATCTGTTGCCGCTGCTGTTCGGACAGAGAGGGGGACAGTTTGATCTCCTCCATTCCTCCCCCTTCCCCCCACTCGGCCAACAACCCTCCGTCAGGGTCTCCCGGTTCCACACACTCCTGTACTCCCCCCCCCTTCGTTACGCGTTCCACATACAATTTCAACATATTTACATGGAAAACCTTTTGCCTCCCCGGCTGTCCCGGGAAAGCCACTTGATAATTCACCTCCCCCAACCTTCCAATCACGGTCCCTGGGCCCTCCCACTTCAAGCACAATTTGTCCGTCTTTTGGGGGCGCAGTACCAACACTTGGTCCCCCACTTCAAAAGTCCGTGGCACAACCGTCCTGTTGTACCACGCGCTCTGCCGCTGCTGCGCTGCTTCAAGATGCTGCTGCGCCGTCGCCCTCACCTCCCGAAGGACAGTCCGGAGGTGCTGCATGAAAGTATGCACAGGCATGGAGGCTTCTGCGGCAACCCCCTCCCATTCCGCCCGTAACAGAGCCAAAGGTCCCCTGAGCTCCCTCCCAAACATCAGTTCGTTGGGGGAGAATCCCAGGCTTTCTTGGGGGGAGTCCCGATAGGCAAACAACAAGTAGGGGAGGGCTTGGTCCCAAGTCCCAGGGTGCTTAGCCGCATATGCCCTGATCATTTTTTCAAGAGTCTGATTGAAGTGCTCCACCAACCCATTGGTCTCGTGATGGTAGGGCACCGAAGTCAGGTGCTCCACACCCCCCAGTTCCCACATCTTTTAAAACAGTTTGGACACGAATCCCGTGCCGCAGTCCGAAACCACCGTGTGGGGCATTCCTAGGCGGGCGAAAAGAGAGAGGAGAGTCTTAGCCAGGCTGGTGGCGGAGATGGAGGCTAAAGCAAAAGCCTCTGCATAACGGGTGGCAAAGTCCACAACAGTCAATATAAACTTCTTCCCCGTCTTGGTGGGGGGATTCAGGGGTCCCACGATATCCATCCCTATTCTTTCAAAGGGGATGCCCACAATGGGTAGGGGCTGCAGGGGGGCTTTCGGATGGTCCCGGTTATGTCCCACCCGCTGGCAGACATCGCAGGACCGGCAATATTCCTGCACCTCATTTGCCACCATGGGCCAGTAAAACCCCTCTGTCACCCTGATCCTGTCACCCTGATCAAGGTCCGTTTCTGTCCCAAGTGACCTCCCCACGCCACATCGTGGGCCAGCTGGAGCACAGCCTGGCGGTACCTTGCAGGCACAACTAATTGTCTTTTTCTTGGTTGGGGACCCGGTTCAGTCCTTGGGCAGAATTCTCGGTAGAGGGCTCCCGCCTCCCACAAAAACTGTTCTGACTGGTCCCCTACCCCGGGCCCTTGACTGGCCCGATCCTCGACATCCCTGGAGGGATGGGTCGCTTTGCTGCTCCTCTTGAAACGCCTTCTGAGTCCCAAAATCCCGGGCCATTGGCGCGAACCCCCCGGGGTCTTCCTCCCTTCCCACAACCCCGGGGATCGGCGGGGGACGGCTGGTTGCCTCTGCCGGGGCCAATTTACCGCGACCGGGAGAGGGGGCCGGGGACCTGGGAGACTGCGGGGCAGGGGCAGGGGCTTGCTTGGCCCGACGCCGGGTCACCACCCCCACCTTGACCTGGGCAGCCCGGAACGCAATGTCGTTCCCAATGATGATTCCTCATTCTCGTTGGCCATGCACTATAACATCCATCTCCCCTTCCCACCCCTTGTACTTGACCCAGACCCGGGCGAGGGGAACGGCTATGTTGGGAGAGTTATAGGGCTTTATGGCACAGGTGCGTCCCTTTAGCAACTGTCTCTTCTTTACCTTACTCCGAGGTAAAGCAGTTATGTCCGCCCCAGTGTCCCTATACCCCACATGGGAAACATTGTTCACAGAGATGGACTCACAGAATTTGTCCTGGCTCCATCGCAGCTGCTCCGGTGAGGCAATGCGCATCAATGATGCCTGTGAGATGGCCCCCAGCGAATGCTGTCCTCCGCTCCTCAGGGACCGTGCTGCGTCTTCCCCGTCTTCCTCAAGGGACGAGCTGGACTGCGGATCCTCTTCGTGCTCCTCCAGTTCGCGGGACTCTGGAGCAAGCATCCTCCCCACCTTGCCTGGCGATGTCTTGGCGTGGCGGTTCTTCGCGATTAGCTTGGGGCAGCTCCTCTTGAGGTGCCCCGGTTCTTTACAATAGAAACAGCCACTGGTGCCGGGGCTTTCCTTGGGTTTGCCTAGGGCTCCCTCCCGAGGTTTGGGGTTGCCCTTTTCCACGCTTCCCTTAGCCCCGCCATGATTGGGGTTGCCCCCCTTTGGTCCTTTGGGCTGCCGATACAGTCCCATTTGGTCGGCCAACTTGCCCATTTCCCTACAGTTCGGGGGGTCCCGATCCCTCACCGCCGTGGCTAAGTCCTCAGGGATGGTGGCACAAAATTGCTCTTGAATCATGAGCTCCCGCACCTCCGCCAACGTGATCTTCCCTGTGGCCCCAATCCAGGCGTCCCAAACCTGCCCCAGGTGCGCCATCCAGGAGGCATACGTGTCCCCTGGGGTAGGCTGTCCGTAACGAAATTTACGGCGACAATGCTCGGCGGTGAGGGCAAACCTCTCTCTCACCGCTTCTTTGAACGCCCCATAGTCCAAGGGGGCAGTTTGGGTGTGAATACCCAGGAGGTCCGCCAGTTCCCCGCTGACCTGAGTCCTTAGGGCAGACATCCTTAAGTTGTCCGGCACCCTCTGCTCCAGGCAGGCAGCCTCGAACAGGGTGAAAAAGATCAGCACATCCTGTCCCGACTGATAGGTGGGGAATTGCTTCCTGTCCCATTTAGGGGTCGTGGTGCCCCCACCCTGGGGTGCAGGGGTCCCCCCTTGTCCGGTGCCCATGGTCAGCCTGGCCAACTCCAGCTGCATCTGTAACGTTACTTGTTGCTGCTGGCACATTTCTTGTTGATGCTGCATCAACTCCCTGGCTTGCTGCCAATTGAGTTGGGGAAAGAGGGCATCCAACCCTCCTCCCCCGATGGCTCCGCCAGCAACCCTTCTGTCGAGGTCTTCCTCTGCCTCAGGGTCCCTTATCTCGCTTCTCCTGGCGCTACTGGTAAGGCTGGGGCTACCCCACTGCTTGGGTTCCTGCCCTCCTAACAACGATGAGGGGGCTCCCCCCCCTTCTTGCCTTGCCGTCTTCGGCCGCACCACCCACTCCATTGTGGAGGTCTGGGTTGGGGTCCTTGGGCTGCTCACTAGCTCTGCTTGCTCTTGGCTCAGGTTATTCATTTTCTTTGCTCTGAGCGCTCCCCAGCAATCTACTAGCCTGCCCGAAGCCCTGTTAGTTCCGACCGTCAAATGTGGTTTCCAATCGTCCCGTCGCCTGCCACCATGTGAAGGATCAGCAACCGGATCCTTTGCGTGAGTTCGGCAACTCTAGAGTTAACCGGCAAAGCAATACGGCTCGTATCGGCTTTCTAGTACGAGAGGAAAGACCACGCTCCTTTGTATGCCCAAATAAGGCGGTTTATTTGTTTATACAATAATCAGATCGGAACTAGCAGCCTTCTAAGAACACGTTTACAGTCAACACAACCTTAGCTGACCCGCGTCTTACCCAATGAGCGGGCTCCGTGGCTAGCAGATGGAATCTGGTCAATATCCTCACATCAAAGACAGTACCCTAGTCAATGTCAGCCCAGCTCCCGATCGGCGCTTCGTAGCAGAGAACGGTGTACCTGGACGGCTTTTGCTTAGGAGGATCTGGCCCCGTGGTTCCCAACAACCCACTACCGGAAGGGAGAGGGGTTTTCTACCCCGGATTTCCCGCTCTCCCCGCCCTCTGGGTCAGGTGGGGGCTTATGCCTGCCCCTTCGTTTAGGTGGGCTTATTCCTGCCCTGGAAGAAGGTGACGTAGTGATACTTTGCAGCTCTTTGAGACTGCCCTGTTCGTTGATGGTCCTTGATGGTCCTTCCTGGACTTTTGTGGATCTCTGCCGAGGCCCGCCTTTGTTGGGGCTGATGACTTGTCTGGTTACTCCCTGGTGACCTCATCCCTCCTCCCTTGCCCCCTCCCTTGGGGAAAATGTGTGTGCGTGTGTGTAACTGGGGTTTGGGCTTTCTCCACACTTTCCTTTTATAGCAGTGCCATGCATTTTGCTGTTTCTGTGTGTGGCTGCTACCCAAGTTTCATGCTAGATTTGAACTTGAATGATACACTCTTAGCCAAGGATATACATGGGTGGGTTGTGTTTTCTTGACTCGGGCTGTTCCACAATCATGGCTTCACTAGCAAAGAGACGGCTGTGTCAGTTACGGTTATAATGAACGAGGTGGTTCAGTTTGTTGGAAAGCACATTATTAATGGGTTGTCCCGTTGTTACAGTTAATTTTCACCTAGAGCACAGATGGAATCCACAAGCATTTGAAAGCTGAAGCAAGTTTACCTGCAGGCTGGACAACATTTCAGTTTGTACATTAAGAACAGAACTCACAAAGGTTTTGTTGCCACTGGTCAGTATAGCAGAAAGACCCATTTTGAATGCCACTTTCTTGCCACATTGGCATTTTCAGAAAAGGCTGACAGGACAATTCTATCCATGTTTACTCAGATGTAAATCCTGCTGAATTCCATGAAACAAACATACTCTATAGTAAGCATGGATATGATGGCAGCCTAATTCATTTATACCTGCAGTTCCTTGGAAGGATTCAGAGAGCAGTTCTTCAGTATAGAATATTTTTGTGTGGGATATACAGTGCTAGCTCCAGGCTTTTGAGGGCCCTTGGGCAAGACACCCTCAATGGGCTCCTCCCTCAGGGAGTTTTACCTTCTCACAGCCATTTTCACCAGCTGCTATTGCTCTTCATCTTTCTCATAATTGCTTGCTGGACAGGCAGATAGCCAGTGGGCAAGTAGGCAGTGGCATCTACCACTCCTTCTCACCACCACTATTGTCTGGGCCCAAGCGAGAGGCAGGTGAACAAGCAGGTTGCAATGGTGAAGAGGAAGTACAGCTCCAGGGGGCTTTTGTCAGTGGGCCCCTGCTGGGTTGTGGGCCCCTTGGCAGGTGTCCCACCATGCCGACGCTTGACACCAGCCCTGTATATAACAGCCTTCCCCAACCTAGTGCCCTCCAGATACTTTGGACTTCAACTCCCATCAGCCCCAGCTTGCATGGCCAATGGTTAGGAATCCTGGGAGTTCTAGTCCAAAGCATCTGGAAGACACCAGGTCGGGGAAGTCTGCAATATTATTTATTCTCAGCCATTTCATCACAGCAAACAAAATAGAAGCAGTGCCATTTAACATTCCCTCGCAAATTAACATCTGCATAGGGATTCCGGGTCCCCACCAACAGATGTTGGCTATACTTTTAAATGCAGCCCCCTTTCTCTTCTGGTAACCTTGCCCTTCCACTTCACAGGCCTGCAGTGGACAACAGAACTCTACAGTGGGCAGGGGGAAGCATGGATAAAGGCACTGGTGCTGCTAGGTCATTTTAGATCATGGACTTAATGGCCTTTCAGGGGAGCCCTTTAGATCAGTGTTCTCCAACCTTGGGTCCCCAGATGTTTTTGGCCTACAACTCCAAGCATGCCCCAGCCAGCATAGCTGGCCGGGGCATGCTGGGAGTTGTAGGCCAAAAACATCTGGGGACCCAAGGTTGGAGAACACTGCTTTAGATGACCACATGTGTTACTTTAGTTGTGAAGCACACAACTAACATTTATCTTCTCCCTGCTCCGCAGCACCATCCCATGCTTTACAACTATGTCTACATTCCTAATAAGATGGAGCAAAAAAACAACGAAACTGTCTGTCAACCCTGATAGAAAAAAAGAAATATCTTGAGCACGTGCAGTTTCACATTTTAAACTCACTAAATTATAGCACCATCATTACAGCACTGGGCTGCGGTGGTCTGGAATTTGACTCCAAGATCCTGCCCTAGCTGCACCCCTGGATCAAAGGACCAGTGGAGGAACGGAACAACCGTTTCAATGGTTCAGTCTCACTTCCGTACAGGCACTTTCTTCCATAGAGCATCTGGCAACCCTACCCAGCATGTTTGGAAAAACAAGGACTAGGTTGTTTTCTTAAACAAAATTTCAAGATCTGTAATAGGACGGCTATACATTTATTAGGCCGACACAAAGGTGACAAAATCATGTGTAAGCTTTTGAGTTCTCCAGAACCCTTCATCATACTAAGTGTTGTGATGGTTTCAGGTTGCTCTTAGGACTGTCCCAAGGTCTTTTGGGATGAAGAAACAAACAATGGTTGATCCCCCATTTTTCGGACTATAAAATTAATCTGTTACCAATATCTGTCTCCTTCCTTAGGCAAAACACACAGGTTCCTTGGTAGGTGGAAAACAGAAGATGAGAGAAACAGACAGATTTTATATTAACAAAGTTGGAGATAATTTTAGATGGTGTACTACTAGGCAAAAAAAAAAGTAAATAGAGGCCAAATTGGGTAGCTTTATCTAGCAGTTGGAGAGGATGTATCCTCAGGTCGTATAAAATTATTCTTCCTCCAGTGTAGAATCCCACTATTGAATGGCTAAATGTGGCACACTCAAAATCACCCACCAAGTATCTACCTTGGCTTGTTTAAACAAATAGTCAAAAGCTGGTAGGACCTTTAGAATGACTCTCTTCTCTGTTATGTTTTAGCAGTCATGCATCCAGAAAAGGAGCCTGGGAAATACCGCTCATGAACCCGAAAAGAAACTGAAGAAATATTGCTCATGGAAGGCAAGAATATGAAGAGAAGAAGAGAAACCCTAGAATGGAGCAAGTGGTGCCTCAGCACTAGGCCCCGCTCCTAGAAGGCGCTCCATGTTTCATCATTCCATGCTACTGTTTCTCATTAAACCCCATGGCTCAGCACTGTGCTGAAAAGTCCCAGGAGCTTGGAGCATGGGGGCTGAGGAACGCCGTCTCTCTGTTCTGCAAAAGGCCCTGTGACTGATAACTGCAACTGATGATGACTTGCTAAAGGGGTTATTCTCTCCCCGCCCCGCCCCCCGCTGATTATTAGCTTATTTTAAAGCAGGGCGATCCCTCCCCCACCCCCACAGCAGAATTCAAGATGTTCTTTACAGGAAATGTGTCCTTAAAAATTTGGCTTTTAGTGCATGTGGGATTAGGTAAGTATTGTATTTCCATAGCACTGTCTCTAGGATTTGGGGATATGGTGGCAGAAGACAGTCTTGTATTTTGTTAACCGTGGGTTGTTGCCAATGTGTGAACTGGGTCATTATTTCCAGTATCAGAGGCAGTATGGGTAGGCTAGTGACTCCTATGTCAGTGGGGCTCCTCATCCATTGCAGCTTTTATTCTGAACTTTATAGGGCCTATCCATGGGTGCTGTACTCTATCCCCAAAATAGGTTCACCACCATGGAGCACCAAGGATAGCTCCTATAAAGCTCAGAATAAAAGCTGCAATGGATAAGGGGCCCCACTGGCATGAGAGTCACCAGCCTGCTGGGAATATGAAAGGGAATTTGCTATTGTGCTCATGTCCTACCCATGGGTTTCCCACAGGCATCTGGTTGGCCACTGTATGAACAGAATGTTGGACTAGATGGGCCTTTTGGTCTGATCCGGCATGGCTCTTCTTATGTTCTTATTAATTTTTTTTTTCTTTTAATTCTAGGAGTAAATTTTGGGAGATCAGAAGAGTGTAATGATACAGAGTTGAGTAGCATTTCTTTCCATTAAAAAAAGTAAAATGATTTTCTATTATTAGGCTAAAAAGTAATGTTAAGAGCCACCTATCAGAATTCCCGATTGCTTGCATAAAGCCATGTATTTCTTTGCAAAGTGGATTAAATGCATTTACCTGCTACAATTCACATAAATGGTTCTGGCTGTGAGTCCCCATCAGTGCAGCAATCATAACGGCAGGTTAAAGACAGCTTGTACACATCTGAAGAACCTACTTTTATGTTGACGTGGGGGCTTAAGAGACAGGATTCCTGCATTTTCCAGGGTTACTTCCAGCCATTTTTAGTTGTGTGATAAAAAGGCTGGAAGCTCTCGATGGGCCTGCACCTTACAGCTTGCCACCTTCTTCTTTTTTCCTGGCAATTCAAGAGGCGTTGCTTTTCCTGGCATGGAAATGCAGTGATAGGAATAGCAGCACCAGTTGAATATCTACCTTCCATGCAATTGTTAATTGTTGTCGGGTATCCAAATCCAATTTATTTTCGAATATACAAAATCACTGTGCAGTACAGACACAGTGTTTGTTTTCTGCATTATAGGGGAGGCATGAATGCTACTGGCACCTATATGTCGCGCGGATCTAACATGACTGTCTCCTGCTGGCTGAACAGTAGCGGATCATGCAGTTTCCTGGATGCACACAAGTTATCCATTTTACAAAACCGCTCGGAAGTGAGCAGCAGCAGCAGCAACAGCCTGTCAGTCAGCGCTCACATTTTACTGGACAGTTTTGGGATGCAGACATTTGAATGCCGATGTCTACAGGGGAAGACGTCATTTCTCATATGTGGAATTTACATTTATGTTGGAAGTAAGACGATGTTTTCGTTTCTAAGCATTTTGCCTGTGTTCACAAACTGTATGTGCTTGTCCAAAACTCAGCATGGCAGCCGGGGTGGGGAAATGTAATGATAGATCTATGCCCACCTTTCCCAACCTGGCATTTTGGACTACAGCCTCCAGCACTCCAGACCATTGCTGGCTGGGGCTGCTGGGAGTCCAAGTCTAAAATATATATGCAGGCATGTATTTCCAAAGGGCTATCTATCTTTAAAATAAATAAATAAATCCAAGTCATTGATTCATATTAACAGATATTAAGGGTGCAACCCTATGCAAGTTTAGACAGAAAAAAGACCTACAACTCCCAGCATGCTTTTTTTCCTGTTTAAACTTGCATAGGATTGCGCCTTAAGCTGCTGATACCCCCAGCTCCTGACCAGTTGCCTCTTTTTAAGTTCCTCCAGACAAACCCAAAAATGTATCCTGCATCCAGTATGGAAAAAATGGATATACTACTTGTTCCTGGGACAAAGGACATTATACCTACCTTGATACTAAGTATACATTCCAGTAAGTTTTACTTAAGTCTCAGCTTTCACTGTACTTGTGTTCATGCACCCACACCTGCACATCCCTATTTGGACTGGACAGCCCTTCAAACAGAGGACACCTTAAAAATAGAGGACTGTCCTCTATAAAAGAGGACACATGGCCACTCTACTTCCAGAGTTCCTGCTTCTTCCCTTTCTCTTCCTGCTCCTAAGTCCCTATGCATCTACCACACCACCTTGGGTGGACAGAGCGGAATTTAAATCAGCTCTGACCAAAATATTGGGACTGTCCGTCAAAGATTGTGGCATAGACATTTGGTTTCCTACCATAAACTTTTGGCTCAGTAAACTGACTTATCCCCCCCCCCCCATATAGCCTAGATCCTTGGATCCTAAGGCCACAATGGCTTGGATCTGAAGGTAAGTGAACAGAAGGCGGTTCGTGGAAGGAAGGTTCCTGTCCCTTCCTCCTCCCTGCAGCCACCTGTGCCCCATTAAAGGCATCTCTGGAGGATCCTGGAGGCCTTCCTGAACAATGTCCAATTTTGGGTGTACATCATGGCTTGCGGTAACACCTCATCCATCCTGCACTGACCCTGCTACCGTTCCCCTTCTGCTGTGTATCTGTGTAATTTGTTGTGCTGAGAGGCACTGGATCTCCGTGGTGGGAGATTGGGTGGGGGAGCATGGGCAAGTGCCTTGAAATAATAGGAGCAGAGGCTCTGCCCTGCACTGTTGACTTGCTTATGAGCCTGACACATTGTACATGTGGAGAATATGGGGACTAAAACCACCCCATCTGCTGCATAGGTCCATCAAGCAATATAAAAGAAGGCTTGCCACTATTTGCATCTTCCTGGCACCCCCATACCGTGTATGCTCAAATAACACTTGCATTAAATTATGCTCAAAGCCACCACTCCCAAATTATCAGTCACTCAGTGGGACTTATTTTTGAGTCAGTGTTGCAGCTAGGTAATTTTAGACCCTGGGCGTAATGGTCTTATGGGGGCCTACTTTAAATGGCCATGTGTATTACTTCTGTTGTGATGCACACCACTAACACTGCACTCCCCACCCCCGAGCCGCCATTCCATGGTTTACAACTGCTTCTACATTCCTTATATGTTAGGATGTCTACCAACCCTGATAAAGAAAGAAAAAGAAAGAGAAATACCCTGAGCCTGTGCAGTTGTGCATTTTAAGCTTGCTTGAATCATATCACCAACCATCATGACTACCGGGATAGAATGGAGTTTGCTTCTGCTGCCCAGATGCCCTCATCATCTGCCATTCTCTGGGTGGCCCTGTGGTGGTAGGCCTGCCCTTTGCTTTGGCCTCACAGTCCTGCCCTAGCTGCATCACTGTTTTAAGCAGACATGTATAGCAGCCTGCCCCAATCTGATACCCTCCAGATGTGTTGTAGTCCCATCATCCCCAGCCAGTATGGCCATTAGATTGAGGGCACCAGGTTGGGGAAGGCCGATGCTTAGGACTGCACTGTAAAGTAGGCTAAGTGCGGTATCTAAGCAGCACTGGGTTCAGGCCATGGGGGGAGGGGGAGGGGGAGCGGACAGGAAACTTTCCTTCCACGAACTGCCTTCTGTTCTGCTAAACAGAAGTGCCTATCAACTGAACAGCATAATACCTAGTAAGAGCATTCTGTTACTAACACACAATGTTACGTAGGTCTGGAATTGGTCTAACTCAGCAACAGAGCTACATCCTTTTGCCTAACAGAAAAGGGACATTCAGAGTTTTCATCCCGATTTGTCTTTCCATTGCAGGCTGACAAACGGAGTTACCAACAGACCGTTTTTGCAAGAGGACATTTTCACCCACAGCTCAGTGGATCTCAAAGAAAAGTTGGACTTCAAATCTACTTACACAGTTGTAGTCATTGCCACAAATGAACTGAGTAACTCTTCATCCCAACCAATTCAATTCACATTAATAGACATAGGTAAACTAAACAGAAGGAATTTGTCTCAAATACATTCATCCTATTTATCTGGCATCTCAAAGGATTTCAAGGGAATATTGGCCTGGACAGAATTCTCATCTTCCCATTCCCAATCAGATCAAATCCAAATGAAATGAAACTCTTGCTCAGTGGGGATTTTTGCTTTCTTTTCTAAACAGCAGCCGTCTGGCATATCAGAAACTGCTTCTCAGATTTGGAGGGTGGTATGGGGGAAAACATCAGAAGTGGGTTTTGATGGGGCATAGATAGGGGACTATTGGGTGGAATCCAATTAACTTGTTCTGCTAACAGAACTACTTCCACTGGTGGAACCAGGAGGGGCGATTCCCCCTCCAACCTCCAGGGCACCCTCAAAATCTGCTCCTGAGAGATGAGGGACAGATTTTCAAAGGACAGGGGAGCTACAGGGGCGGAAAGGAAAGGAGAAAGTCCCGTCACGTGAGTGGAAGTCTACTTGCGCAACGTTAGATTCTGCCCATTGTCCAGAAATGAACATGAATGCTGAATACAGAGAGAGAGAGAGAGAGAGAGAGAGAGATGCTCACCTGGGGCCATTATTGAGTAGTTAACTTTCTGATAGTGACTTATTCCCTCAGCAACTGGAAAGAGTGAAATTGTGTGAAACAAAATGGATTCACACAAAAAACACTGAGTGTAGGAGAGTGGTGTTTTTTGTTGTTGTTGTTGTTGTTGTTTTTTAAAGCCATGACAGCAGATAGCCCATATGAATGGGTCATGTGAGGGCTTCCCTATGGACCAAGATTGCAGGAGGATACTTTCTGTTCAGCCTGGTTTTGAAATATTTGCAATGGTACAGTCAGCAAAGGTGAGGTGAAATTGCCCTCCCTCATCTTGTGGCCAGAGACCACAGGCTTCCTTCCGTCCATCTCAGTCACAGGGCTGGCACAAGCTATGCTGACTGAGGCGGAGCAGCTAATCCTCCCCACCACTTCCTCCATTAAGGTGCTGCAGCGTACCCAAGGCCAGCCAAGTTATTTTGCCATCTGAGTCAGTAAATCTCACCAACACCTCTCCTTGCTGGCACTAAAAATAGAATAAACTAAGAGCAGGGGCAAAAGACGTAGACAGCTGAAATCGGCTGTCAAAGTCTTTTGCAGGGCAGGAGAAGCACGGAGGCAACCTTCGCCTCCGCGCTCCTCCCACCCTCGATAGGATGCCCTGTAATTCTCCAAGTTCGGAGGGCTACGGGCAGCCGCACTGGATGGCGCTGTAAATAAGCTAACCATTTGCTGTCCTTTCATGACATCCCCAAATCTGCTGCCCAGGGCAGCCACCTCACTCTTCCTAGTGGTAGGGTAGTGCTCCTCTCGATCAGATAAAAGAGAAACCATGTGGGAGGTGCTGCTGTTTATTTGTTTAGATTTGTAAGTCACCTGTACACCAGTGAGAATATCAGTTTTGTTTATAGTAGAGAGATCATTGGAATAGAGGGTAATATTTAGTAGTGGGAACATACAGAGGCCCCAAACTTCATAAATTTCACGTGGGATTAAGCAGAAGGTGTTCTGCGAAGCCGCTGAGTTATTGAGAGTCATCATTCTGGGGATGGCAATAATCAGTTTCATCTGACCCACTGCTTCAGAGGGCTGGGAATTGAGGTCCTCAGTAAACAGAGCCTGTCAGTACATTTCTTGGAGATAATTCACAAGAGAACAGCAGTTCACAAATCCCACCACCACCACCAAATCTGAGTCTGACAGAGGAGCCTTCTGCAAGCAGAGCCCTTTCTTCATGGAAGCTCCCTTCTTCTTACAGAAGGCAGATTCTGGATCCAACACTTTCCTGGGAGTCGGGCTTACTCCTGAATGTTTGACTAGATCGGCTGATCTAGCAGGATTCTAGGTTGTTACTAGTATTGAACTGAGCCTTCTGTGTATTGCCACTGGCCCTTCTAAAAGTATTACATTTTGTGTTTATTTTTTAAAATGCATTTTTGGTCACCACAAATCAGTGAAGCCTCATTCTCCAGTGGATCTCTCAGTGAAATGTGATGGTTTTGCTGCAACAAACTGCACCATTTTGTGGCAAGATCAACAAGAGACGCAACACTTCAGATTAAGATACCGACCAATTCATAGTAATTCCTGGACCATGGTAATATTTTCTAAATGTTGTGTTATTAATGTGGTAGTCAGATGTGATGCCTTGGTTATTTACGGAAATAATTTCAAGTTATATTTCCATACCCATTGTAAGCATCCCATATAGAGGGAATTAAGAGCATGATTGATAGATAGTAGTAGTAGGCAATCACTCGTGACCGAGTAAGATTGTCTTCCATAGAGGGATAGAGAGCTAGAGATCCTTAGATTATCTTGTAGGATATCATGCTAGCAGATAACCCTGAGTATGCCAGGCCTGTCCAAACATTACAAGAGAGGAAAAGCAGGAGTAGTCAAAAACACACACCACACATTTCTAATTCTGCAGTCATTCTAATTTCAGGTCAAGAATATGTGCATATCTGTATAGACTCACAACCTGATATCAATACTGGTAGAAGTAGGTGTTATAGAACATACCTGGTCTCCAGGTTCCTACATGTTTGTTCACGGAGAGTTCCTGACAGCAAAAGTAAAACATACGATTCTTCAGCTGACAGTGAAAGAAATAACATTACAATATGCTTCAGTGTTGTTCCATTAAGGAGATGCTAATGGCTCCAACAATGTTAATTCATGCTGAGCAAGCCTTAATTTTAGCCACACATCTCTGAGAGAGGAAACAAAATGAGGGGTTGTGTTAGAAGAGAGATGCAGCACTGGTTCCAACAGGGATTTAGTAACATATCCCAGATACTTTCTTGGCCTGGCATTTAGTTGAGAAGACATTGGACATCTCCCTTGCAATGCATATCTGGGACATAGAGTACCTGCAGGATGACTGAAGAGTTTCTCTGAACATAAGCAGAGAACTCATCTCTCTCTGTATAGGAACTGCAGGTAGTCATGAATACCAGCATTTGTTATTTTTCTTCTATGTACTTTCATTTCTTTTCATTCAAGCTTGAAAATATAAATACTAGAAGATACAATCTACATTACCTGAAGCCAGATACAGAATACAAATTCCAGGTTTCCTGTAGATTCCTTTCCAACAGAGGCTTATGGAGTGACTGGAGCATGGTGTTTCAAACAGAAGCCGGTGAGAAAATAAGCACTGGGACTGAATCACAGCATATGCCTAGTATTAATTTTGTGCCTGTGTTAAAATCTACTATAGATAACACATTCATGCTTGCAGCCAGAAGGAAGAGATCCCCCCCCCCATTTCATGAAATGTAGCTACAGTTGTCCCAAACCAACAAGAAAGATCCCCAAGCACATCTGGTGCAGAGCAGACGTGCGTTACAATGCTCAACTGATTCCCGTTGAGCATAATGGATCTCTCTGATGTGGAAAAAATGTGTAGCCCCATTCAGTCCAACTAAGTGGCATTCAACAAGGCATGTCTAGGTCTAGACTAGAGCCATGGGGAGTCCACATTATAAGCCTCTCACAGCAGCCATGGCTCCCCTGTTCAGAGGGGTTCTGATCCACACAAGGAGCTGTATATGCTCCTGTGTATGTCCCAATTGAAAAACCCCATTTCCCACTCAAAACCCCCTTTTTAAAGGGATCCAGAGTTTTGACAGCTAGCTGTCAAAGCTGTCAAAACTGCTTTTTCTCCTAGAAAAAGTGGGAGGAGTGCACTAAAAGTGTGTGTGGGGGGGGAGATGAAGATCTTGCTGTGAAGTGGGGGTAAATCCACCCAAACACCCTTTTCACAGCTAAAGATCACTTGTGCCTTTGGTTTTTCTTGACAGCTTGCCTTCTGACAGCTGTCAAGAAACACCACAGTGGGGGAAAATATATTTGGAGCCTCTTCTGGAGGCTCCCCTTGGTAGCAGGCACCCCCCTGGACATTACCCCAGCAGAGGCTTCAAATCCCCATAGTGGTGCAATTTCAAAAGTTCACAGTTGCTCAACTGCGGCTAAATAAATAAATACATTTTTTTTAAAAAGGCTGGGCAACCATGGGAAGCCCCTCCAAAGTGCTGATGGGGCACTTTGAAGGGACTGCTCATAGCTGTCAAAATGGGAATTGCAAAAGCCAGCTTGACAGCTGGCTTTTGCAATCTCCCCCCAAAAAGTTTAGAGGGGGGGAAAGCTGCGGTGAACCCAAAACAGCTCATAGTAGGGAGGGGGGAAGCCAGGGTCAGCCGCCCCCAAGTTCCACTTGGACATTTTGGGGGAGGCTAGCACTGGTGCTCACCTGGGAGCTCATGGCAAGAGCAGAAAGGGTTTTTTGCTGCTCTTGCCATGGGTCTCGCTAGCCGATTCCCCATACCCACAATGGGGTCAGTTGTTTGGGTTTGGATGACATGAAAACCCATCATGCAAAGAACAATGCCTACAATAGCCCATGGGTTGTTGGGGTGGCTTGTCGCCCACGCACAAGCCACCCTGTGGAAATTGGTCTGGGTTTGCATGACACAACACCCCATTGTGGGTAACAACCCATGATGGGTTGTTGTGTGTCGTGTGAACCCAGTCATAGAATAGTCCCTAATGCAGGGGTGCAGAACCTCAGGCCCAGGAGGCAAATCTGGCCCTCATGGCTTCCTCAGAGGGCAGTGCTGTCTTTTCCTGGCCCCACCCAGCACCCACTTTCCTCCAACTGCCAGTCGTTTGGCGATTTGTCGCTTTTGCACATTCCCACCCCACCCACCCCCTGCCGCCAGTTCTAAAAGTTTGAAATGCCTCTCCTAAGGCTTTGTTACTGGCAGCAAGAGCTACAATATGCTGGTATTTTTGGTCCCATCCCTTTTTGCATGGCTCCCAAGAGCTTCTCTGAAACGGGATTCAGCCCTCAGGCTGAAAGAGGTTCAACACCCCTGCCCTAATGTGTAAGTACGGCCCTTTGAATTATACCCAGTAAATAGTAAGGGGCAACCCCCCCCCCCCACCTAATATCAGATGTATGACTAACACCAGATATCTAAAGCTAGATAATATTATGCAACGATGGTGTTTAGCTTGCAAAATTTAAAGTAATGTCAGAGCCATTCCAAAATGTATACACACACGCTTTGTACCTTTTGGGCATAAGCTAGGTATTTTCATATAGCTAAAACAGGAACTGGTGTACCTTCATGTTAGGCCTATGTAGCACTGTTCATTGCTCCCATACCTGGGATAGTAAAATACCATGGGTGGATCCACAGATCCACCCATGTAATCAGGCTGCTGAAAACTGACTTTCCCACCCCCTCCTGTCACTGCCACCCTTGATGCCCCCAGAAATGCTCCCCCAAGGGTCAGGAGGAGCCTGCTGAGTGCAGGGTGAGTGGGAAGGGGAAGATGGCAGAAAATCTGATGAAGGCATCTTCTGCTCCACTCACAGAAGATGCCTCCACCCAATTTTCTGACATATCCTCCTTTCCCCTTACCCTCCTGCACCACAGACCACCCCACTTAGCAGGGTCCCCCTGACCCTTGAGGGAACATGTTCAGGAAAGCCAGCTTCCTGCAGCCCTGTTTTTCAGGTGAATCTCTGAATCCAACCCCAATGGCCCAGATACCAATTTTTTGGACACAGTCTTTAGATGACCACTTTGCAAAAATGTTTGTGCAGTGGGCCACACCTGTCTACCATTTGACTACCATCTTAATGTGCATATACTGAATACATGTGGCATTGATGTGGCCTTAGTATAGCCCTCTCTGGACAAATTTCAGCTTAGGAAGTTCTCCTTAAATACATTGAGAGAAAAGACCTATAGAAATAATTTTAAAAATGGGAACAACAAACGGCAATTAACAAACTTTCAAGAGATTGAAAGCAAGTGGCCTCTCCAACCTGATGCCCTCCAGATGTGTTGGTTTACAAATTACATCATCCCCAACCTTAAGCCAGATGATGGGCATTGTACTCCAACACATCTGGAGAGCACCAGGTTGGGGAAGGCTAAAGTAAAGCACATTTTGAGCACTAAACTTTTCCTAAAACCTAAACAGTTGCAACATCTCTTAAAGGAGAAGAATCAGCTACAGCAGGAACAATTGCTTCTGTAAGCATAATGGCAAGAGTTTGAAGAAAAGGCTGCTGAAGGCTTTGCCAATTTGAAAAGTATTAAGATTCTAATAAACACTTAGGCTTGTAAAATGGTCTGTTGGGTAGGGTGCTGTTTTTATTCTGTCATTTTTGGTGAACGTTCATATGTGTTTTTAATGTATTTGTACTATTGTTTTTAACTACGTACATAAAAAGTGTTTTTATGATTGTTCGCCACCTTGAGTACCATTTCCTTGGTGGAAAGATGGGGTATAAATCAAATAGAAACAAACAAACAGAGAAATAAAATAAGATCATCTGAACCTTTATTAAAAATAACGGTGCACTTTACTTCAAACTGAACTTTCATACAGAACCATGCTGCAAAGTTTTCATTCCTTCTGGAACGTACAAGGGCTTCAGCAGTGGTTTATTTAGCATGACATCAAACTTCTCATGTTCCTGAGAGCTTTCATGTGTGTTGGGGTTTCTGTCAAGCATACCAAAATGTTACTGTGAATTGTAATCCTTGCATCACTGACCATTATTCAAAGCATCTGTTTCCGTCTGAAACGCTGACTGACGCAAGAGGTGTGAATGCCACCCCGCAAACTCCTGTATGCCTGCTGGCATTTTAAACCAATACCTATCATTAGCAATATCTCAGTTTAAACTGGGGATTAGGCACATCCATAGAGCATAAGGCTACTAGCCATGATGACTATTGTGCTACTTCCAGGATCAGAGGTAGCAATACCAGTTGCTGAAGAAGAGCAGGAATGGGTGATTGCCCTCATATGCTGCTTGTGGGCTTCCCATAAGCATCTGGTTGGCCACTATGGGAAATGTGATGCTCGACTAAATCAACCTTCTGGTCTGATACAGCAGGGTTTATTTTATGTTCTTCCATGAAAATAAAAAGGAGTTGCCCTATTATTTTGTCAATGGAACATTTTTGGAGTATACATCCAAGACTAGCACCATCATTTCTCTAGTTGCAGATGAACCACTTAAAATAGTTACCTGAGAGTAAAATTGGCTAAACAGATGAGGTAGCAAGACACATGCTGATGCCATGCCATCCAGGCATTCTGTCCCCGTCGCTCCCCGACCTTTTAAAACTTGCTTCATTAGTGAAGCAAAACATCATGGAATTAGTCTTTAGAAGAAAATATGGGCATCAGTCTCATTTGGCCAGGCTATGGTTCTGGGCAGAGGTTTTTGATGAGCAGAGCAAGGGACGTCTAGTGACTTTACAAGCTGATAGGACTCGCTGCCTATCTCACTCCCCAAGTGGAGATCTGCCATTGTCAAAAAAAACAAGCAATTCTTCCTGATTATGATTGTTTCCTGCATGCTTTGCAAACTCACTCCCAAATTCATATAAATGTTATACAATAGAGTTCTTTTTCTCATTTTACGTAGTGCCATTGGAACCCACTGATGTCTGGTATTTAAAGGTGGATGTATCTTCACAAATGCAGAACATTACCCTTTTCTGGAAGGTAAGAATTTCTATTCACCTAAGCAGCATTGAAGGCGTTAAGGTATGGGTCTCTGACCCAAAACTGTAATTGAAGGAACCATTTCCTTACCCCAGTTAAAAGAGAGAGATAGGAACAAGGAAGTGCCTACACTTTTTAACTCGCATTTTGGAGAAATCATGTTCCAGCCACAACTATTGCACTGCCAGTGTCTAATATAGAGATGAAAAGGGTGTTGATGGGAACTGAAAGGAAAAGTTCTTAAATGCCATGCCAGAAGGTCACAGTAGACAGTCTTAGACAAAAAAACTTGTTGTGATCTTTGTATCAGTCCTATCCTGTTACATAGAGTTGTATGTTCTGTGAAATTTTCATCTTTATTTGGAGGGGGTGAGTCATGGTATAGCTTTGTTCACATAGTTACTTCAGCAGTTGCTGGCACACAGCTTCTGAGAAGAGACCAAGGGCATGTTTCAGTTTGACTTGTTCATTGGTAAACATATGGTATTCTCAGTTCCTGCCCAACAATCTTCCTTTCTTCTGGTTGGGATTTATTAATCCTTCATGAGGCATTCCCTACAATGCATTGATGCAGTGTTCTTCACTCCAAGGCCCAAGAGCCACTGACAGCCCCCAATCACCTCAAGTGTGGCTCTCCCACCCCCTCTGCAGTAGCTGCTGACTTTCAGCAGGGCAGGGGCTCTCTAGCTTTGCTTTGCTGTTTGCTTTCGTAGGGGGCTGGCTGCTGTGATCTAAGCTACTGGTGGAGGCTTTGGGAGTGAGAAGTCAGGAGACCTACTGCTCCTCACCTGTGAGGGGGCAGAGGGCAGGGAGAGAGAAGAATGCAGGAGCAATCAGCCACTTAACTGTGGTGTGGGAGGAGCCCAAGAGGCAAAGAGCAATGTGATTGGCTCAGCTGCAGTGGTGTACCATGCAGATGGTGGAGGGGAAATTGAATTTGCAGAGAGCAACCTGGACCTGCATTCACAGATTTTGCAGCACTGTGTAGAGCAGAGCACTCCAGCAGTGATGAGAAGATGATCCATCACAATACAAGGACTGAGTGATCCTGTCAGAATTGGCCTGCCTAGTGACTGGTGACTGGTGAGGCCTTGCTGCTTAGATAGTGTGGAGGAGGATGGGGAGAAGAGACCCCAAAAGGCATCCAGTCAAGTCTGGTGCACTGCATCATCGGCGCTTGACCAGGGTGGGGGGAAGGAGAGGTCCCCCACAGCCCCAGAAAGGCAAAGTGGTCCTGGATGGGGAGCCTGGAGCCAAGGGGCTCCTGCTTGAAAAATCGTGAAGATCACCACACTAATGGATTGTGCCCTTGAGCACTTCAATGAATGCAAGTGTTTTGTTCCCAAGAAAATCACGTTGGTCAACTTTACAGTAATACCTTGGATTGCAAGTAACTTGGTTTGAGAGCGTTTTGCAAGACAAGCAAATTTTTAAATATTTATTTAATATATTTTTTTTTACTTGATATACAAGCGACGTCTTGCAATACAAGTACTGTAGTACGACTTAAATTAAAAATCTCTGTACAAATTTTTTGGGGGGATTTCGTTTTGATATAAGAGTGTTTTGGATTACAAGCACGTTTCTGGAACGAATTATGCTCTCAATCCAAGGCATGACTGTACTTCGATTTATTAAAAAGAAGAAGTTTTGATTGATTCAGAAAGATTTGTATTTTGAGTGCCCTCGTCTGGTTTCTCCTGCTAAACGAAGATACTCTGTGTGTCTCCAGCGTATCAGGAGAGCTTGGCGAGTACAAGTTTAGAACTTCTCGTTGCTTCTGTGCAACTGGGTCAATCAAGGTCCCTCTTTCCCTACCATGCAATGCATCATGGAGGTTCTTCTTACTCCACTTTCATCCTTCCATCTCCATAGTCGAATTCCATCACCGGCCACTACCCTCAAGGTCTGCTTCTTGCAGTGATACCGTACATACATTTAAGGGCACAATCCTGTGCACGTTTGGACAGAAAAAAGTCCTACAGCTCCCAGAATTTGCTGGGGAATGCTGAAAGTTGTAGGACTTTTTTTCTGTCTAAGCGTGCACAGGATTGCTCCATAAGGGAGTTTGAGGTAGGTATGGGGAGACGCTGCTGCTGCAGCCAAATTCATTCTCTCATATTCATTGTCTCCCATCGGTCAAGTTGCAATGACATCAGAGGGCTGTTGCAATGGAAAGAACCCTGTATTTTAAAATGTTGGACCAATGTGGAGCTGTCTCAGCATAGGAGGCCAGGTCCATATTCTCACTCAACCAACAGTGTAAAGAAGGCATCCTTAGGCAAGTCACTGTCTCTTGGCTTGGCTTCTCTTGAAGGAATGTCAGAGTAAGTGATATTAGAACTGCACAGCAATTTGTACATTATCAAGCAGAGTAGACATTTTTGAAAATACAATTAATTTTAGCCGTTCTGTAGTTTATTATTGCATTTATATACCGTCTTTTCTCCACGTAGCTTGAAACAGTACACGTGCCTCTTCCTCCATGTTATCCTCACAACCACCCTGTGAGGTAGGATTGGCTGAGAAAGAGAGAGCACTTCATGACTGTGGGGTTTTTGAACCTGTGTTTCTCCAGTCCTAACCTGACAGGCAATTGAATGCTGGCTTTAAACTGCTGGTGAAACTTAGGGGAAGGGGGCAGTAAAACAACATGTAAAGAAAAATACACCTACTATTTCTTTATAGACAACGAGTGCATCAGAAACAAGAAGGAAAAGCCATAATTACAGTGTGACACTCCATGCCTTGGACCAGAAGCATCATAGAGCAGTAGAAACAAATTCTACAACACATACCGTTTTCTCGCGAGTCACTCCTAGGACAGACTACAACATAACAGTTCATTCTTGCAACTCACGGGGAATATCCCGTCCTATCTACATCACCACTAAACTAGGAATTACAGGTAAGATGCTTCTATCTACAGGAAAGCATCATAATTGAATGTTTATTTTTTACATGTGGCAGAACTTGGACCCCCATGTTTAGGACCTAACTAAAGTTTAGGTTAGTTCGTCGTTCAACTACAAGCCTCAGTTGTAACTGTTCAACATTGTCCTGGCTGGGATGATGGGGAGACATGGCTGTGATCCTTCTATAAATGCACTCCGCTTCCATTAGTACGGACTAGATTTTCGATTACAGGGTACTCTCCCACCATTTCACACTGGAGAGAGTAGAGAAGTACTTAAATTCACAGTTTTGTTGCTGTTGCTTTGCAGTACCTGCAGATGGTGTCCTTGTATAGTGCCTGTTTTAGGTGCTTTATAAAATAACTAATATATTGGCTGAGATCCACACTTCCCAGGAACAAAACTCTGCTCATATGCCATTTCTGCTGGAGGGAAAGGGAGGGCGGCTGATTTTTTCCCAATTCCTCCTCCCTTTTGCAGCACCGTGCGCCCTCCAGTACAGCATGGGAGGTGGTGTGGGAGGGGGGGTTGCAGGGGGAAGGGGCAATAAGTGAAAATAGCCTCTCCTTATCCTCCAGTGGGAGCCTCTGCCGGATCGCAATCCCTTCTGCAAACAGGTGATCCAACCCTTATTATTGTTGCATTAACTATCCCTGTTGCACTGATGACTTACATACTCCAGTTCCAGATCTTATCCCTTCTTCAGTTGCTAACCTTTCTGCCTGTCATGCTTCAGTCTCCTCTTGGATGATCTCTCACTTTCTTAAGCTGACTTTCTCCGAGATTGAGCAGGCTTGTTCTCCTGGGTTCAGTGAAGGAGTTAATGTATTCCCCCCCCCTTGCTTTCTCACTCTTCAAAGATCTGCCACCACCTAACAATCTCTCTGCCACATCAGTGGGGAACGGCAGCATCATTATTACATGGAAAGCACCACTTGCACCTTCCCCTTTTATCAATGGGTATGTAGTGGAATGGACGGAACTCCATCCAGGCAATCCCTTGAAAACCCACCCAACCTGGCTCAAAGTTCCTGCATCCAATTTTTCAGTAATAATAGGTAAGTGCATAGTACAGGAGGGAGGACAGAGACATTGCTAATTGTTTATTAGGGGAAAGACTGGCTCTGTGCCCCTGCCTGGCCAAGGCTGAACTGTTACAGCTTCTTGGACAGGTTCTCCTATTTTGTTCGCACATTAAAATCCCAGTTGTACACTGCAGAATAGCTCCTCTTGTCTTCCAGTTTTTCCAGATGGCTCGAGATGATCTCTTTTAAGCCACAGCTGATTGTAATAACCAAAAGCAAATCTTTGCAGGCAGAAAAGAAATCTGTCTTCTGTCTGTTCCAATGAGCTGAACTCATCCAACAAAAACAGGCTACCCAGCACCTTACTGTATATCACTTCTAAATTCAATGCTGATTTACACAGCCATTTTGATGAAAGTGTCTTTTTTCAACAATGAAATTTCAAAACTTGCCCTATGGACTGAGTCACTTAACCCAATATAATATAAGGGTGGGGCCTTCATGAACTGTTATCTTGTAGAGCGGTGAGAGTAATCATACTTGTGTGGGCTCTAACACCTCTTCTACACGTACTGATATCATTCATGACCTTCTGACTCAGCTCACTACTGAGGTTTTGTTTTTCTTGAAAATGGTGAACCACACTCGTGAGATGTGCTGGAACATTCATAGAAGTCAAACTTCTGGTGACTTTCTCACTATCATGTGACCCAGTCCTTCAGCAATGTAGATTGTGTGTGTGTGTGTGTGTGTGTAAAGAACTACCAGGAACAAAACTGGAAGTCTCATATTAGTAGCATATAAGCATATTAGAAAATCTCTGAAACCATGCTTCAGCAACTCAGTATGAAATTTAGCAGCACAAACAGCTTTCTGCTTGGTGTTTTTCTTTTTTTAAAAAACAATGTGTTTCTTTAGTAGTCCTTATGTTTATGGAGATAGGCCTGGAAGCATGTAGAAATGCTTACTAATGCTCCATATTCCAGAAGGATGTGATGTGTTCCTTAACCTGTACTCAAGGCTCTTCTCTACACACTGATTATGTTTACAATGGCCCCTTTTTATCTGACTTTAGGAAGGATACATTTATTATTCAGTTTGGGTTTCCAAGTTTTAGAAATACGGTAGGAGTCTTTGTAATGTAGAACTTTAAAATCATGATTTTGTATTTATATTCAATCTATGGGATGGACCCAGATAAACATGTGTATAATGGGGCTGTAGTAGAAGCTGGCGGAAGCATGCTGGCTCGGAATGATGGGAGTTCAACACATCTGGAGGACACCAGGTCGAGGAAGGCTGTATTAAATAGATATCAGTCAGTTGTGTCAAAGATAATTTTCTCCTTTCTAGAGAACCTTAAGCCGAATGTATGCTATTACATCAGCACGTTTGCACTCTATCAGAACAGAGCAGGGAAAGCAGCTTCCACTACAGAAAATGTGTCAGCAAGAGGTAAGAGCGACAGATACTCAGTTTGAGACCCAGCCTGATAAGCTAGTTCAGTTTGCTCACAAAGACTTTGTGTTTTGCAGCCCCATTATCGGGACCTCACATCAATACAACAGTAAAAGGAGAGTGCATTTTGGTCTCCTGGAAAGAAATTTCAGACAATCAACAAATGGGCTGCATTGTTAGCTACAAGCTATATTTGCAGCACCAATTCCTCACCATGCCCCCTAAAATCTATGGTAGGTACTTGCTAAAAATTAGCACACTGATCCCTGGCTGTATAGGGTACTGAAGAATGGGGGCCACCTCTTTTAGACTTTTTTCCTGCAAGGAACCCAAGGCGGCTTACATAATCTTCTCCATTTTATCCTCGCAACAACCCTGTGAGGTAGGTTAGGCTGAGAGTCAGTGACTGGCCCAAAACTCACCCAGTGAGTTTCATGGCCGAGCGGGTACTAGAACCCGGATCTCCCGGAGTCCCAGTCCAACACTCTCACCAGTATGCCACATTGGCTAAGTTATTAGAGGAAACACACAAAATCTTATATATTATAATTATTACATTATTATATTATACACTCTTTTATAATATTTTATTAGTGGCTTTTGTAAAAAAATTATAACCTTACTTAAACCTTTAACTGTTGATATCTGGTGTTTTTCATGAAGGGGGGTCAGTGCTTCCAGGGTAATCTCTTTCTTTTTGTTTTAAAATTGTCAGGATTGGTCCCACATTTTCAGGGCAGTTGGAGAAGAAAAGGAGATGTGGAGGAGGGGGAGCTTTTGGGTGGGGGAAAATACAAAAAGACACCTTGGGGTTCTGAGCCCCTTCAACGTTTTGCCCCAACACCTCTACAGCTCTGGTTTTTAAGCACAAGGAGTAACCTTGAGGGGCTGAACAGCTTTGTTGTTGTTTGTTATTGTGGAAAGGCCCCAGTTTAAATCACTTTTTGTGTCCTATTCACACAATTTAAATTTAAAGAAACACTAAACCGGAATAATCTTACAAAATTTAACTAACTTGAATTAAGTTAAAACAAACAGTGCAATCCTATGCACAGTTACTCGGAAGTAAGTACAAATGTCTTCAATGGGTCTTACTTGGGGGGGGGGGTCAGAGGCAGCAGGTAGAGCGAGCTAGCAAATGTGTGCGTGTACACACACACACACACACGCACGCACGCACGCACGCACGCACAGAGAGAGAGACACAGACATCCTCTGCCTGTTCCCTTCCTGCTTAAAGGTGCCATGGGCAAAATCTCAGATAAGCTAAATAGCTTGCGGGAGGAGGCAAGGGAATTCGTGGCTCTGCATAACAAATCGTGAATCTGCATAACAAAGTACGAAGCCTTGATGGCTTAAGCAGAGGGTATACTTTTCTGAATAGTTCCTAGAAAAATATAAGCTCTAGAAAGCTTGAATCCAGATCTGAAGCTGTTTAAGCCATAGCACAGTCTTGGACAGAGCCAAAACGGAGGCTTTGTTTCCTGAATTGTTTTGCACTCTGAAAAGGGCAATATTTCAGCAATATTTTGTGGGGGAACAATAAATGGGCACAAATATGCTTGCCTGTCCTGTAGGGCAGGAGTGTTGAACCTCTTTCAGCCTGAGGGCTGAATTGCATTCCGGAGAATCTCTCAGGGGCCACATTCATGGTGGGTGATGCTGAAGGCAAAAGATATTTTAGCTTAAAGCTCTTACTGCTAGTACCTAAGCCTTAGCAGAAGCATTTCAATCTTTAGAATGAGGTGAAATTGCACAAAAGCTTGGAAACCACCAAGGTTGTGATGGCGCGTGAGTGACAGCAGAGCCCCGTGTGTGCGAGATGGGAGATTAAAAATTCTGTTCTTGTGTAGAGGCCCATAACTCCACACACAGAAATCCAGATCTTTCTCCCCCTCTCTCTGCGCAGTGTTTCGGATGCAATCAGCCAGCCAGCTTTCCAGCCTGTAATCCGACTCCAGCAGCCAGCTCCCCCGTTTGCAGATAGCAAGGAAAAAACTCTGTAACTCCACAGGTCTATTCTACCTGTTTATTTACTTAGCAAAGTAATATTCTACAGAGTATACATTTCCTAGTTACAGTCCATGTGCAGAGTACAATGCATAGCAAGCATTTATTCCAGTGGAGCAAGTTGAGCTTTACCCCACTTCAGCAAAGACGTTACATTGTTGCATAAGTCCAGCAAGCAATAGTCAGAAGAAAAGAGTGAAGAGAGAGAACAGTCCTGCTCCTCTCTAAAATGGCTTCAGACAGACAACAAGTTAATACGTCACCAGAACATACAAACCATGTGACCAGCTCATATTGTTCTCACACTTTAGTAACCCCTGCGAAAACACGAGATTCTAGAGAGACATAATAAACCTGTTTACCCGCCATTCTGTCCCTTCCATGTGTAAACAATGTGCTCCAGCTTGTGAATGTGATCCATATCACAACAGGTTGGTGGTTGAGGGGAAAGGGGTTGGGGGGTTGGGGCAGGGGGTGTGACCCTCTGGGGAATCCCAGAAGGCCAGATTCCCCCCCTGGCCTGAGGTGCTGCACTCCTGGTGTTAGGGGGAAAGGAACTTGTCTGTGTTGCCAAGGCAAATTGGTGAATGCTCCCTATTTTGCTGAGCTGGAGGTAGTTTCATTGCCCCTCACAGTGCAGTGCAAAAAAACCAGAGAACATTGCTTTGTTGTCATGGCAACATGGCATGCTCCCTCGTCTTCCCGTGCTGTGCTGTGACACAGTGCGCTGAAACTGCCCTTGCAGTGTGGAATAGCGCCCTGTTATTATCTTATTCTGCTCTAGCTTTATTGCTTTGTTTTTTTTAATTGTAATCTTGATTGTTTTACTCTTATTGTAAAATCACTTTGAAAGTGATTTCAGCTGAAAAGCAGGTTATAAATTTCAGAAACAAATACATTTCAGCTCCCTACGCTGAAATGCTCAGCCGGAGAAGATGGTCAAATTCAGAAGTATTTGTCGAAGTTGCAGTCTATGGCAACAACTACTTAGATCATGGAGCCAGATGTGTGGGGCTGGGAAAAGGTACCTGTAGCGTAGCATGATACTTCTGCTTGTATTTGCCTCATCCAGCAAGCAACAGTCACTCCTTTGCTTCTATTCCTCAGATATCTCTACAACAGGCCCACAGCCACTTCCGCTAGAAAGCGTACAGCCTGGTACTGCATATGCTATTTGGATGACGGCTTCCACTTCAGCTGGAGAGGGCCCTAAAGGGAATGAAGAAGTGATTTACATAAAGAGTAATTATGTCATCCTGCTTCTAAAACTTGTGTGTGAAGAATCAATAGAAAGTTGCCTTGAGGCACAATCCTATGCAGCACATTTAGACAGAAAAAAACTCCTTCAACTCCTGCTTATCAAGCATCATTGGGAGGAGCATCCTGCATCCAAAATACTATTGGATAT
This sequence comes from Shinisaurus crocodilurus, assembly GCA_021292165.1. Taxonomy (NCBI): domain Eukaryota; kingdom Metazoa; phylum Chordata; class Lepidosauria; order Squamata; family Shinisauridae; genus Shinisaurus; species Shinisaurus crocodilurus. The sequence continues at coordinate 177,640,922 of CM037877.1, read as the reverse complement.
ACTTACTCCTTGCTTGATTTGCAGTCCTAGGGGACTGAGGTGTGGGGATAGTACATCCAGTATATTAAGAAGTTTATGAATGCTCCCATCAGTGGTTCATGCCTTGGTCTCCTCTCGCCTAGACTACTGTAATGCGCTCTACGTGGGGTTACCCTTGAAGATGGTTCGGAAGCTTCAGCTGGTACAGAACGCGGCGGCTCGCCCGATTAAGGGTGGCCGCCAGCGTGATCACATCACGCCAGTGCTTAATGAGTTGCACTGGCTACCAGTTGCTTGCCGAGCCGAATTCAAAGTGTTGGTTTTGACCTTTAAAACCCTACACGGCTCCGGCCCAGTTTATCTCAAGGAGCGCCTCCAGCAACATCAAGTAGGCCGCTCAACAAGGTCTGCCACGGACGGCCTTCTCCTTATCCCATCAGCCAGAGCAGCCAGGCTGGTGGGGACTAGGAAGAGGGCCTTCTCTGTGGCGGCCCCCACATTATGGAACTCCCTCCCTAGTGACCTTCGCCATGCCCCCTCCGTGATGAGCTTCCGCCGTGCATTAAAAACATGGCTGTTCAGGCGGGAATATGGGGTGGGTTAGGTTTTTAAAAGAATTTTTTTAATTTTTTTAATTATTATATTTTGTTGTATTGTTTTATTGTATTTTAATTGTACATCGCCCAGGGTGGCCAGGTGACCGGCCAGATGGGCGATTAATAAATATAATAAATAAATAAATAAATAAATGACAGGTAAAATGTGTAGTCCACCTGAACAATTTCCCAAAATAGTACATTTACATGCCAGACTTGCCAAAGGCACCAGAGGTAGACACACCTGATTTTTAACAACAGGTTTGGAGAAATTTCTAAACTCTTACATTATGAAGATTGCCATATTTATTAAAAAACATGTTTTACTAGCAGACTTATTACACTTTCAGATGCACCCGACTGGAGTTATATTGTCATTTGCATTATTGTGGGTCTTCCAGCCTGTGTCTGCTGTGTACCATCTGCTAGGCAAAAGTAAGTGAATATTCTGATCTTTTGAGATGATTATCGATTCTAAATGTATAACAGCAAGCAAATGTCATATCATATGATGGTACATATTGAAAAATGTTTTGAAATCCTCGTAGAAAAAGGTTTTCAGTTTAAATGGTCACGCCCTACACCCTTCCAAGTCAAATTGCAAATCTCCTATTGGCTCCCCATTAAACTTTAAATAGAAAACTCCAAAGAGAAGGAAGTCATGAATTTTGCAAGTCATAAATATCTTACCAGGCTAAGCCAGTCAATGTCCTAATTGCTGAGGAACACATTAAAAATCTGTCATATGCTACAACAGAATTAGCCAGGTTGTTGCTCATGAACCCACGATGGTTCCTTGACAGCATAAGTCAAGAGAAGTAAAGGGACAGACATACCCCATAATGTGATCTTCCACTCCTCACTACACCCTTCTCCAGCCAAGAGTGCTGGGGTGTGAAGGAAGTTCCAGCATAAGAGATTCAAGGGATTAAAGATTGTTTCTTGGAGCAAGAAGGAAATAGCACTTTGATACTTTGCATGTAAAAGGAAATAACTGTGTCCTCTAGGTACAAGGGAAAGGCTGTGTGTGAAAATGAAAGTTAGCAGCCACAATGAAGCAGCATTGGTGGAGGAAGCAGCATTGGTGGCAAACACACACACACACACACACACACACCCTTGTAAAATGCAGCATGAGTATTTGGTTTGCATGTTCAGGAAACCAGTGTTGGGGAAAAGTAAATATGCATGCTGCAGTTCGCAACTGTTGGTATCTTTTTTTCTTTCTTACAGAGATTCAGCAATTGTCCAAGACATGTTTGGTCAAGGAGGCAGAAATAATGAGAGAGGAGACGGTATAGAAGCCTGCTTTATTCAACCAGTGCTCCTGAAGAAGACAAAACATATTGGGTTAAATAAAACTTAATTTTTCAGCACCTTTGAGGTTTCCTCTCTCATTGTTTTTCCAAGATATTTTGGTGCCCAAGCCAGAGAATCTAAATAGTGTTGCTGTGGTGGTGGTGGTGGTGGTGGTGGTGGTGGTGGTGGTGGTGATGATGATGATGATGATGATGATGATGATGATGATGATGATGATGATGATGATGATCATCATCATCATCATCATCATCATCATCATCATCATCATCATCATCATCATCTTTCTGCCCTTTCATGATACATCAAAATCTGCCATCTTAGGCAGGCCACCACACTTGCCCCTGCGGAGTCCACATCAGTGTAGGAAAAATATATTTTGTGACGCCTCCAGCAGCTAAATATATTGGCAGTATCCAATGCTGTCACAGTGCCAGTATAAACCAATGCTAGTGCAACAGTATTAGTGCTTGCGAGGCCACCAGAGTGGGAGAGCCCACGGCCTCCCTAGGTAGTTGGTTCCATTGTCTTATTGCTCTAACAGTCAGGAAATGTTTCCTGATGTTTAGGCGGAATCTGGGTTCAGTGGCATATCACTGCTTTTTTACTTTTCGCAAGCATTAATGATGTTGCGCTAGCATTGGCTCAGTGGCATCAGCGCTAGCACTGTGACAACATTAGATGCTGCCCATTGTTCTTGGGCTGGAAGCTCATGTAGTGTTAATACTTCACAAACGGACTCACCAATTCCACTTTTGAGAACATTAAACTTGGAAGTTTAAGAATATATTGTTTTGTACTATTTCCTGCTAGGGTTTTCTCACTCCTCTCTGTTCTGCTATCTGAGTGGTATGGTAAAGCTGTTCCAGATCCAGCCAACTCTTCATGCGTTAAAGAATTGAAATCTAAAAAGGTAAGCCTACCTCTTTGGAATCTTTGCTGACTCACTAGTCTCTCTAATGAAGCAACACCTGCCTTAAGTCAGCAGAGGTATATTTGCAGAAGAGAGAGGATATGGATAATTGGAACTCCAGTTGCTGGGACTTCCTTTCATTTGAGCAAAGCTGCTTTTAACAGGAAGAAGTTTACCAGGATTATTTCATGTAAATTTCTTTCATATGAATCTCATAGCCTGCTAAATGTTGTAGCAAGCACCCTGTACTGTACAAGAGCATTTAGAAATGCCAACTCTCGCAGAGTGGTCATAAAATGCAGGCTTTTATACAAAACTAGTTCACTTTCAGGGAAAGGCAGATACTTATTCATGAGTTGTCATTACACTGACATTTCTCCCTTATCTCCTCATGAAGGATGAACCAAGCTTATATTCTACACAATTCCTAAACAACCCAAACAGCTTTGAAGAGCCCAAAATGCTACAAATAGAGGAAGTCTTCATAAAAAGGCAATATTTTGAGGATGCACCCCTCTTGAAAAACACTGCGAAAGGAGAAAGCCACAACTGCAGTTTGCAGGAAGAAAATCCCACTGTGAAATTCTTGGATAATGAACCTTCGATCACCAGCACAACGGCTGACACTGACAAGCAGCAGCTCGTGCCTTTGTACAGAAAAATTGCACCTGAAGAACCACATCAAGGCCAGGTATTTTCTGAGTACCTTGCCAATCCCCTTGTGGATGCAACAGTAGACTACTTGCCAACCATTACACCCACTGTAATGAACACTGATGAAGATGGATCTGAATCTGAACTCAGTTTGTTATCCCTTTTCCCAAGAACGTCTTTTCTACCACAGACATTTCCTTCTGGTGGAAAACTTACTCTAGATGCTTTAAGAATGGACTGTAATTCTTTCCCAGACTAAGGCTGCAATCCTACACCCACTTGTCCAGGAGTAAGCACCACTGAACTCAATGGGACTTATTTCAGAGCAGAGGTATATAGAATTTATGCTGAAAGCCATCAAGCCCTCCTGGTAAAGATCCTGGCCTGAGGATGTTCGCTAGGACACAACCCCCTTATTTAGGTCCACGCACAAATACTACATTATAAGTGCTTAACTATCCCAGTCATGCAAGCAGTGGAAATGGAAAGATGCCAGATTGAGAGTACATGTCACAAAAAGTGTTTCAGAAAGATGCCTGTAAACAAAACTCAATTTAAAAACAGGTTGTGATCCAGAGAAGGGTGAGGGAGATGTTTGTGTACAGTGGGACATCTTGAATATTCCCCCCACCCACCTACACAACAACTCCTTTGTCTTGTCCTCCATTGCACTGCAAGCATCCATTGTTCACAGTCCAAAGGATGGAATCCATTCTTTCTTCTCAAGACTAAAATGGGTAATACAAGGAGACTGGCAGACTCTGAAAACTAGGATGAGTGTAAGGCTCATCCTCTTACAGACACAATTCCTAGATTCTATGAACTGTGTCTGTAAAGGGTGCTTCTAGGTGAGGCTTTTATGGCGCCATGGCCCTGCTTCATTCACAGAATTTTTAATTTTATGCTGTCGTCTTCCACCCATAACCCTCCCATGTTTTCCCACCAATTTTTTTTCTTACTGTTGAAAATTCGTTACGGGGGGGGGGGAGAAAAAGATGGAATTGCTGCACAATGCCTTCAGGTTGGTAGCACTAGCAGCCTGGGATCACCCAGAACCAGAGTTGCAGATGACATGTTAAAATCAACCCCATCCATGACAAATTTCCCTACTGTCTTTATTGCTTGGTTTTGATGCAGGCAAAGTAAGGCCCCAGTCGTTCTGAACATAGGGCTGTTGTGAGGCTAAAATACTACTTTGGGTATGAAGGTAGGATACGAATGTGACTAAAGGCATGAATATTAACAGATAGCCAATGGATTTCCTCAGAAACCTTGCACTTTGTATCCAGGTGCTCTTAGGGTAGCAGCATCTTTCTAGTATTCTAGCTGTGCATGTTACCACGTAAGAGGTTAAAATAATTGCCTCCCATCTTCCTTGAGCATTTTAGGATTGATATCATCTCTTCCCCACCTTATGAAGGCCAAAGGCAGTTCTCAACACTAAACTATATCGAGTACTTGTAGTTTCCAGTGTAGCAAAAGCAAGATTTATCCAGGACAATGTTTTCAGTGTAATAACAGGTATCTTTTTCCTACATAACAGCAACATGAATAGGGAGAATGAATCAATATTGCCTGAAATAAATGAGCAACCTATGTGGACCTGGAATTAGTTGCACCAATAAAAAAGCAGGAAAAGGTTAGAATTCTCGTATGATTTTATTTAAAATCCTATACATACACATTCAAGGGATTCTGCATACATTTTCAACTTAGGAAATCCAAAACACAACCTCCCATCCATACCCATAGGCTTTAGCACTGCTTAGCACCAGAAGGTGTTCAAAGAGATGGGACACACATGCACACAGAGGGAATTCTTAAAGGACAACTTACCTTTAGCGTGTTCTCTCATGGTTCCGTATTCTTTAAACTTTTACATGTAAAGTAACAGAGTCCCTGTGATGACTGTGCAAGTGTGATACATACTGCAACTTCAGAGTGCTTGTATTGAAATGCTATTTGGCTAGGATTGAACAGTCTTCAATACAGCTCTGCATTCTTCAAACAATGATACCAGGGGAGAAATCTCCATCTTCCACAAACACATGGAAGTATTACCACCTTCAATATGGGTTCTGCAGATATTTGATCACAGAAATTTGGCAATGCTTGCACAATTCCAGCTGAGCAGACTCCTCTTGACATAGAACAGTGATGGCGAACCTTTTTGAGCCCGAGTGCCCAAACTGCAACACAAAACCAACTTATTTATTTCAAAGTGCCAACACTGCATTAGGTAAAAGTTTGCATTGGGCATACTTTTGCACAATTAATGTGATTTTTGCTATTGCATGCATGCTGATAATTTGTCAAACCTTGGCTCATACTCCGTTAGTTTGAGAGCAACACATGCAGCACTCAGGTCAACTGTTAGGGCTTTACATCCAAGCCATGCTCTGTGCATCATTCTTCAAAATCTTTTAAATGTGATAACAATGTAGAAAATAATTCTGTAACAGGAATTCTAGAATAAAATCATTCTGTTCCACACTGTGAGAAAGAACAAGATCATTAGTGTTTTGCAGAAGGGGACGGTCTTTTCACGATCTGGTGACCAATGGCTCGAGTGCCCACGGAGAGGTCCCTGCGTGCCAGCTGTGGCACCCGTGCCATAGGTTCGCCATCACTGACATAGAATATCAAGCACTGAGGAATTAGTAATGGTTACTCATTCCTTGACTGAAAATCCAGATCCTTGAGTGCTTGGCTCTCTTTCATAGATCATAGAGTTGGAAAGGGCCTACAAGGTCATCGAGTCCAACCCCCTGTTCAATGCAGGAAACTAGAGGAGGGGTCTCCCATCCAAGTAATAACCAGACCTGACCCTGCTTAGCTTTCCACACTTAGACAAGCTGAGCCAGCATGAGCCACAGGCTCAAATCAGACAACTGTGGACCTTTTCTACCCTAAAGCCAATTAGCACCTCAAGTCTTTTTAGATTGTAAGCCTGCAGGCAGGGACTGTCTTGTTAATTGCTGTAAACCGCCCAGAGAACTTCGGCTATTGGGCGGTATAAAAATGAAATAAATAAACGGTAACTTAAGGCAATGCCTTGAGCTAAACCAGCTTTCCCCAAACTGGTGCCCTACAGATGTTTTGGACTTCAACTCCCATCAGCCCCAGCCAGCATGGCCAATAGTCAGGACTGCTGGGAACTGGAGTCCAAAACATCTGGAGGGCACCAGGTTGGGGAGGCTGGTCTAGGTCTGCAGGTTGGATTAGGCACGCAGGCGAGAGGTTCCCCATCCCTGTTCTACAGCATCCCTTAAGGTTCCATGTTATTCCCCATGCTATTTAACATCTATATCAGCAATGCACCTCCTTTCCAGCCCCAACAGCCACATCTGGCATTGGCTGGGGTGGTGTGTGGTGTGTGTACATGCAACTCAGCATGCAGGGAAATACACTAATAACTTGGTGGGAAATCACTGTGGGAGTAAGCAGCAGTGGTGGGGTCTGGGCACCCTTGAGTTTTTGAGTAGCTGCATGCAGCCCATTGGTTGCGAGTTGTGTACCCAATCTACATGAAACCACAGTGGGAGGTCATCTGAGACTTGGGGTTCAGAGTCATTGATGACCCAGCTCTCTCTCCTCCATCTAATCAGTGCCTGATGTCAGTAACAGAAGGCAAACCAAAACTTAATCTAAACAAGACAGCAGCGTTCCTGATCAGTTGAATAGCATATCAGGGACTAGGGGTCAACCTGGATGGAGTTGCATTACCTTTGAAGACACTGGTTCAGTCTGGATGCACTCCTGGATTCAGCCCTGAACCTGGATGCCCAGGTTTTGGCAGTGGCTGGTGCACCAACTGCACCTGTTCCTTGGTATGTTGGATCTGGCCATGGTTACACATGCTGTTAGATCTCATTTGGACTACTGTAATGAGCACTATGTGGGACTGTCTTGCATTCAGAAACTTCAGCTGATTCAGAATGCTAGTCAGACTACACTACATATCAAGGACAATTATAGATCGTGATGCCACCAAATTTCATAGCCATCTCATTGGTTGAAATCCACAGAACAAGACTTTGCATCAAAGGAGAACTATTGCCTGAGATTACATGAGTGAACTAGTTATAGTCCATTTCTGGGCCCTAAACAAAGTGGGTCCTGGTTACCGGAAAGACTGCATTCTCTTATATGAGGCTCTTCCAGCTTATATTTTATTGCTCTTGTATTGTTAGTTGCCTTAGCACCATGTGGTGGAAAGCCAGGATACAAATTTAACAAATAAATGGTAAACTGTGGTTCATCCCTTGATCTTTTAAATCCCTTGAAGTGAGCTCATGGATTCCTATCCCAGAATTGCTGATCATGTAAATAGGCCCTTAAAACATTAACTCATACATGACAAGGAAAGGATCTTCACGTGTGCAAAGGATTCCTTTAGTACAAGTTGTTCTAGATTTACCATTGCTAGACCTTTAAGTCAAAGGTCTATAATAGTAATTCTGAATACTTGTTCACTGCATTTGAGAAATTTGCCTACTCCATGGATTTTGTACATGCAAATCCAAGATGGCGGGAATGAAACAACGCAACACATTTACATCAACACATTCTACATCTTGATACAAAACTCTCTAATTCGCAGTTATCAGTTGCAGCAAAATCAACACTCGTAGATGCCTGATCTCAATGTCCACTAGATTATATGCCTGTTTCAATAATACTGTGTCCATTTAAATAAGCTCCTTAGGCAGGGATGTGTGCAGAAATGAACTGTGTGTGCGATAATCCCAGCACACACAAAAAATCTGCACTAAATCTGCGCTTACAAGCAGACATCTTTTAATTTTTTTTTGTAACTTAATGAAATTGGTATGATCAATTTGTTGTGCACAAGGTATTCTGCTCCCACCCCTTAAATGAGAGCAAAAATTATTCAGCAGTGGCCAGTATGACATTCTGCAGCACTTCTGAGCTTCTGCAGATTGTAGTGCAGCGCTCATGCACTGATTTAACTAAAGCCTAAATGCAAAAATGTACAGGCCCTGAAACGGGCAGAATGATTAATCCGAGATATAGTAGAAAATGTTTTTAATATATCAGTAATTGGTCTGCATTAGTTATGGAAAATGCATTTTACTTGTACATCCAACTACCAAAGCCATAGGAAGAAACAAGACTGAAGCTTTGGGAGGATTCCATTCTGTTCCAGGATGTGGTACAGTTTAATATTCACTGGATAAGGGAAATCACTATGGAAGAAGATATCAATAGTCATCTATTCGACTACACTAGCACCTGCATCACTTTCATACTCATTTAGTTCAATTTATTGTAATCCTATCTGTTCCTGAATAGTTCCATCATATCCATCTGTACAGTTCCAGAATTTAACTTCACAATGTGGATGGGTCACAACAGGAGCTGTTTATATATATTAAGAAAACATTCATTCCAAAAAAGGGGTCACTGTGACCTACCCACTATGATGGCCATATTTGGGACAAGCAGATAAATGCAAGCCTATTTCCTCTCCCAATTAATGGAGAATGTATTTGGATGGCTCAGTCATGGCAGTCAACTGGTCACAATTTCCAGAAATATAGGATTCAAGCCAAGAGGTGTTGAAATAGTTACCAAAAAAAAAAAAAAACAAAGTAAAACCATGTGGTTGCAAGCCATCAAGACCACCTTCTACTGTGATGGGCACAAATTGTAAACCTGTGGAATTTGATGTGCATACCCTCTTCCTTTTTTGTAGACACAATTCCATGTTCATAAATTTCTTAACATACCATTTGTTGCTTTGCATCCTTCAGTGAATCCAGGACCTGGTGGTGCAGGCAGCACATGAATAGGTGTTATGGAGCAAAGTAAACAATGAGGATAAATTCACAGAAGTATGGATTAACTACTTTGAACTACATACTGACTGGAAAGGATAAAAATAACATACGGTACATTTTTTAAAAAAATTCTATTTTATTTTGCTACCAATTAATATATATATATATATATATATATCCACTATTTTATTTTTATGCATTTTATTTGTAAGGAGGAAGTGGAATGAAGTAGAACAGTGTGCAGGACAAAGGTGCAGGGAGGGGCAGGTGTTCCTCTTTGTTGTAGTTCATGCAGGTGTTCTCAAACATCTGTTGAAAACTTTATTTCATAAAACTGTATGAGGCTGGACAGACTTCAGGCCTGTGTGAACTTCTGAAGCCAAAGTGGAGGCTCAGGGAACACAGTCAGTTGTATATTAGGCAGTATAGAAATGTAATAAAATTACTTGTTGCATCCTATGAGGCGTTTACTGGGTTGACCAGCATAGCGAGGAACACAGCCACATCTGAGTTACTACTGATCAAAAAAATTCTAATATCCACCCCTAAAAATGCACTAGGTAAGCTGCACACAGGCTTGATCAAAGGCAATGAAAATAGCCCTATTTTTTAAATGAAGAACACCAAAGTGGGAGAGAAATCATTAGCCCCACGCCAGTTACTAAATCCGTGGCGGTGTGTTGGGGTCAGTGGGGGAAGAGATTTTTAAACTAATCTGTGACTGAATATAGAGCTTGATCAGGATACTTGCATACCAGACAGAACACGCTTTGAATAATGCAGGCAAACAGCCCAAATCCTATCAGTGGAGCTGTTCGCATGTCACACAACAACCCATCAGTTTAAAAACTAGCTCTCTCCCGGTTGTGCATGACAACCCACTGGTTTTTAAACCAATGGGTTGTCGTTACGTGCAAACCAGGTCAGTGTTTACTTTGACAGGATTTCAACAGCGCCTACTCCCAACTGCACATACAATTGATGTCTGGGTATCAGCAGTCTAAACATGCCACTTCAAAATGAAACAAAAGTGGCAATTTTAAGCCCTTACCTGAAATCCTATTAAAATCAATAGGATGTTCTGAACATGTCTAGGATCAGACTACCAGTGCCATAAAATGCAAACTATTTCAGCACTTATTTATTTAGCCTAATTCTGTTATTTAGCCTAGAGGCTTGAAGCATTTCAAGCCTCTAAGCAGGCAAGCAACATGTCTGCCTAATGAAGAAGCCACCACTACAGTGTTGTACCCAGAAGTATCAATGGTAGAGGCTTAATAGTGGCAACGAGGATAGGATAGACTCACACTTTTGCTATACTACTGAAACTACATTGAGATATCACCAAATGAGCTGGTATGAGTGACTGTGGTGCTTAGATTATGGTAAACCTAGAGGCCTTCTTATTAAAACTAGGCCCAAGCATAAGGATGGGCAAATCTATCAATTTCAGTTTCTCATTTTTCTAGTCTTAAATTTGGTTCATCTCAAGCTTTGAGATTTTTAAGTTTGCAAGGAAACTCAAAGCATTTTAATGCACATTTCTCCTGATACATACATTTTTATCCATATTTGGCTAATATACATTTTTTGCAAACCATTTTCCTAATACAATGCATTTGAAAACATAATTCCCCTTAATATATGCATTTTAAAAAGAATTCCATTGCAAAATTTGGAGAAGTGCAACTTTTGAAGGATGAGTTTTAGTTCGCATAGTGGTTTGCCAGTGCAGAATTAGGTAAATTCACTTTAAAATGTGAACTGAACTAATTTCTCCCTCATCACTACGCAGGCATCAAGGAATAGGTGTGTGCGTGTGCGTAACGTGGCCAGATAATCTCACGAAGGTTACATTTGTAAAATAGGATCCCAGAGAGTATATGGACCCTTTTGCTAGTACTGGAGAAGACTGGCCCACATCCACTGAATGCCTTGAGCAGTATTTTGCATTCCATACGCCAGAGGAAAAGCAAAGAAAGTGCCTGCATTGCTGAACTACATGGGGGATGGAGATCATGCATACCATTTGTTTTATTGTTTGACACATTCAGCAAAGCCAGGCTCCTAAGCCATGATCCTGAAATTATGGACTCTGCTACAGGAACTTTTTGCTCCAAAGCCCCTGAAGGCTGCAGAGATAGTGGATTTCACAAGCTTAACCAGCGGGAGCGAGAAAGAGTTACGGCTTATGGAGCTGCACCCCAAAAGCTGGCAAAAATTCTGGAGAAGCCCTACAAAGAACTCTGGGGGACCATATGGTCTTTGATCTAAGAAACAAAATGCAGTCACTGTGGTAAAGTGGGACATAAAGTGGAGACTGCCGTCTCCAAAACGTGACTTGCTAGCAAGGTGGGGGAAAAGGGATGAACACAGTGTGTAGGTCTGCCATCCAGAATAGAATGAAATAAGAGGGCTGGAAAGACAACATAAAGTACAAGCAGTAGAAACAGATGGAGAGTAGTGAGGACTGAGCTTGACTACGAATGCCTTGTATAAGAGATGGGAATAAAGAACCCATATGGGTAACATCCATAGCACAAATTCCTAATACTCCACAAATGGAGAAATGTGCAAGATGGAACTAGACACAGGCTTGGCTGTATTTGTTATTCCTTGCAAAGTTTACCAGAGAGATCAGCAACATGCAGTTGAAAAACAGGTATGCAGAAAACAGACAGAGGGGGGGAAACCCTCCTCCTGGGGTATGCACAATATAATTGTTAGTCATAACTTAAGACTTGTATGTTGTGCCATCAAAGGGACCAGCACTATTTGGATGACATTAATATTAATTTAAACTGGAACTACGGTATATCAAGACTCTCAAAGTGCACCAGAAAACCACCTCGTAAGAACAGATGATGAACTCCTGCCCAAGGCAATCCAGTTTTTTGAACAGAACATTTGACAACTGAAGAATATTAAGGCCAGCATCATTTTGACTGACGGAGCAAAACCCAACTTCTTGAAAGCCTGACAGGTTCCACTTCCTATCAGAGGCAGTAGCTAACGAACTGGATAAGACTAGAAGGAACAGGCATACTGACTAAAATTGAATGGAGTGGACAACACTGGTTGTTCCCATTATGAAAAAACTGATCAATACAGATTTGTGATAACTCTAAGGTGACAATTAACCTAGTGCGGGAGACAGAATAAGATTCCTTGCCTTGAATTGAGGGTATTTTATCATCAGCCAGAAGAGGTATCTCCAGTATAATCAAGTGTTGCTTGGAGTGGCATATGCACCTGCAAATTGGCAGAGATCCATGGACCAAGTAGTACAACATATACCCAGTTGTAGATATAATCCAGATGACCTCGTTGTTACAGGATCCAGTGATAAAGATCATCTGGAGAATTTGGCACAAGTTCTCAAGAGACTGAAGAATATGGACGAGTGATGTGTTCTTCAAAAAATCAGTTACATATTTTGGATGTTTTATGGATGCCAAAGGATTATAAATCATCTGAAAAGAAAAAAATATCTTGAGGGCATCTCACCCAGAGAACATATCAGTTTTGTTCATTCACTGAGTTAACTATTATAATTCTTTTTTTACCAAATTTAGCAAGTGTGCTTCAGAAAGGAAAACACTGGAAAGGGATACATGTAAACGTGCATACAGGAAGCAAAGAAGCTTGTCACTTCACAACAAATGTTAACACATTACAGTCCAGACTTAGAAATCACCCTAGCATGTGATGTTTCAGCTCATGTAACTGCAGCAGTGATTGCCCATGTAATGCCAGATACAAAAGAGTAGCCCATAGCTTTTGCTTCCAGATCCTTGAGCCCTACAGAAGGTAACTATGCTCAGACCAACCAGGAGGCCTTGAGTCTGGTCTGGGGAGCGAAGAAATATGGACAGTCTCTCTCTCTCTGGTAGGAAATTTATATTAGTTACAGACCACAAACCCTTGCTGCCCATTTTTCATTCCTTGAAGGGTGTTCCAGAGATTGCTGCAGCCCATACTCAAATATGCACTTAGTTTTGGGGCTTCTTTAAACAATTATGTTTAAAGAAACAGCCAAACACCATAATGCAGTTGGGCTATTCGTGACTGCCATTTCAAGAGCTGGATGGAGACTCAAAACAGCAGGATGGGCTCACTGCTGTAGAAATGTTCAACATAACGCAGATTGGTGCCCTACCAATCTTGCCTGCAGTAGAGACAACAGGCAAAAATATCTTGTTCACATAAGTGTATGAAGCCACATTAAAAGAGTAGAAAAATGAACCACTAGGATGTTTGAAACCATTTTTCACTGCAGAAATGAACTCACAATTAGCAAGGTTACAATTGGATGGGGATATGTGATAATCCCTGAAAGTTGCAGTCAAGGTGATGGCATTGGCCTAGGCTCAGATAGACAGACTGAACAATCAGCAAAAAATTGCTCTGGCTGTCAAGTACAACCTATGCCTGAATGGGCACCACTTCATTTGTGGAGCTGGGAACAGCTCCCTGGGAACACATCCACCTGGATTTTGCAGGCCCATTCTTTGGCAGAAATGTCCTAGAAGCGGTGGATAGATGTTCAAAATGGTCTCAGGACATTCTGATCCAACAGAGTTGCCTGTGCAAGCAGTAATGGGCAAGGGTACTCAATTTGTATCAATGAAATTCCAAACCTGTATGAAATAAAATGGCATCAAGCATGTGACATCTGTACCAGATCACCCAATAATGATTAGCAGAACACTTTAGCCAAACTATGAAACATGCTTTGAGACATGGGGGTGGAACTGTCACCTGTAGGCTGTTTTATTAACTTTTGTATTGCCATTTTAAACTGTGCTTTTAAATTTGGTTTTAATCTTTTTAACTATATTCTATGTTTTTATTGTTGTTTTTATGTATAAATTGTTGTGAACCACCCAGAGAGCTTCAGCTGTGGGGCAGTATAGAAATGAAATAAATGAAATAAGAGCTGCCAGGGCTCCTTATGTTAAAACTTGAACATTTGCTATTGGCATATAGGAATGTTGTGTGTGTATCAACCAGGCATCTTCCAGCTTGTTTCTGGGACACAATCCCAGATCTTGGTTTGGTCTATTAAAACCTGACCTTTGTAAGGATGCTCTCAACAAGTAGACTGATCATGTAAAGCAATGTGAGAGCACTCTTCAACCTATCCTTGTTTGGAGGAAATAAAAAAGTGGATTCCAGGTAGTATCCAAGCTGTGAGAGAACCATATTCCTATGAAGTCACAGTTGTACCTGATGTAAACTGGCACCGATAGATTGAAGAGATACAAGAATGCTCTATCTTACAGAACTTATCAGCACTACCTGCAATGAATTTAGTAAATCAACCACTGAATTGGGGATTACAGCAACAGTATGCACCCCAGTACCACTCACAAGTGGACAGGAGCCAGAAATGCCATCTAATTATCTCCAACATGATTGGCTGAGTCCACTCCAGAACCTGCAAGACATTATCCTGTTTATCTGAGGAAACCATCTGACAGACTTAACCTGTCACTGAACTAAACAGATCAGTTGACAAGTGAGATCTCACAATGCAGTTCCTTGGTTAGAACATTAGATGTCCTGCCGGGGGTTAACTGGGAGTGGGGGAAAAGATTGCTGTGCATGTTCCATCTAAAGCCTATAGAGGGCTTGTTACCTCCGGCAAGCAAATGTCTGCCTTATAAAGCAGTCACTACAGTAATGTGCCCAGGAGTATCAATAAAACGTATATCAAAACGAAATCCCCCCAAAAAAATTTGTACAGAGATTTTTAATTTAAGCCGTACTACAGTACTTGTATTGCAAGACGTCACTTGTATATCAAGTAAAAAAAAATTAAATATTTAAAAATTTGCTTTGTCTTGCAAAACGCTTTCAAACCAAGTTACTTGCAATCCAAGGTATTACTGTAAAAGGTTTTCCAAGAGCAGCAGGTTTAGAAACAAGCCCAAATGTGCGTCATACAACCAAATGTAACTAAAGGACTGCACAATTAGCAAGGAAGCATATGGCCACTAATTTGGGCTTAATGTACAAGTGTTCCCCAAGAGTAAGTTCCTAGAAACTGTTTAGACCAGGACTGACTTCTAAAATAGAGGAATAAAAAGTGCCTCTAAGCAAAGTGCTCTTCCCTTGCCTCACCAAGCAACCTATTCCTACACAATGAATAGAACAAGTGGGTTGCACTGCTGTTATCCTAGCAGTTTTTTTTTAACCAAGCCACAGACACTTGTATTTCAGTTAGTTGCCCTGAAAGAAAAGTTTTAACTTACTCACATCCTCCTCAGCTTTTCAGTTCATCAACCAAACAAACCACTGTATTGCATATGTATCAATTCTCTTGAAGGCAAGGACTAAAAGATGCTTTTTAAATATCTATTTCCATTCACCCCTTCTGCCTCTCACATTTTCATCTTCAAAGAATGCTTTCCCATTAGCCGATCAGAGACAAGGGGAGGTGCTGCTGCTGCAAACAGCTCAAGAATTAACCTGTGACCTTTACTTTTTGTTGGTTTTATCTTAAAACCCTCCCCCCCCCCGCTTATCTTACAAGAAATTACAAAACTGACTCAGTGAGACCAAGTCCTTGCAGATGTAATTAGGAAGTTAAAATCTTGAACTGATGAAAACAGTATATTGGCAAATACAATGCATCTGAAATCATATGTTTGTGATGAAGATCGATCTCCGTTAGAATAAGTATTCCCCACCCTCCACCTGCATAGCCCTTAGTGAATTTTTAAAACTTCACTTGGGTTGTGCGAAGGCAAGAGCAAGCTGCTTGGTGTCCACTGGCACCAGTATGCCCCTGGACACCTTTCTGGGTGCCCTACCCCTCCCACTTAAAAACTTTTTTTAAAAACACATTTTCTTACCCACAGCTGGGATTGCTTCGGAGCAAAGGGAGGGTATATGTACGCATATACATGTTTTGCTTATGGCACTATGCAGAAAAGAAGACACAGTTCTGCATCAAATTTGCATATGCTAATTTATATGTATAGGTGCAAATTTAGAAATAATTTCTACAAAATAAAAAGAAATACATCTCCAGTTGCTGTCACATTCTTAGGAAATGAAGACAGTGGACAGCTGCAGCCCGAGAATTTCTTCAGCAGTGTACCCAGCCACAAAAGGAGACATGGAGGGCTAGTAAGGCAGCGGTAAGCCAGATTGGGTGCTTCTATGTCTCAATGGATGGGGGCTGCATGTGTGTAAGAAAGCATTTTCGGGGGTGATATTGGAGGGATCCTGAAAAAGTAGTTTCTCATGGGCTTGCAGAGAGGAGGTACATGTGAGTATGCACACATGCATGCAAGGATACATGGTATGTGTAAGAGAATGGAGGATGGCTGGCTGGGGACATGTGTTGAGCACTTGCGTAGGGGTGGCGATTCAGAGAATGAGATTGGGGAAATGAGTTGGCTTGCGGGGGGGGGGGGGTTGTTAGGAAGAGAGGAGACAGTTTGCCTTCTGTTAAATAGCCTTCTGTTGGCACTGAAAACTGCGGGTACAAGTTAATCTAATGCATTGGGGCAGACCCCACCTGTCTTGTACTCAAGGGCTTTTGAGAAGGTTACTTGTCCATTATGACAAGCCACGCCTCCCATGCCAGCCATTTTGTGGTGGTGCCCAGAATTTCTCCCAATTGTCAGATGCACCCAGATGCCCCAAAAGGTTACCTATAAGAGCGGAGTGCAGGGCAATGAGGGAATCAACAACTCTCCTGGGTCCACGTCAAATAATCTGTGGATTAGGACGTTTCGATTACATCTATAGTAAAACCAACAAAAAATGCCACCATATTATGATCTATACATTTTCCAAGGCACCACAATGAAATCATATGTATAACTGATACCTACAATCCTACAAAATAAGGGGACTGCCTTATTACAAATTGTAATTATTTTTTTTTAGTAATTTCAGTTAGCACCCCAACTATCATTACTCATCTCAAGATGAACACATCTCTATTCTGAGCACTCAAGACAGCCAGAAGCATCAGTCCTGCTTTTATTAAGTCAACAGGTATGGTATGCAAGTGAATCTCATAGGGCAAGATGTAACCAACCATAAAATGCAGTACCCGTCCAACAGAAAGACGATGCATATTCACAATAGACATAGTTTTGATCCTTAGGGTTTTACTTTAGAAGGGCTTGTGCTCTTTTCTTTTACTCATCTGGTAACTTTTCTGCCAGTCATTTGACACAAGATGAACTTACATGCTCAAACATTAAATAAGTCAATCAATCAAATCCAATATTGGCCCATTTTAAGAGAAGACTCACCCCTAAACACAGTGGTGTAACAGCAGGATAAGCAAGCAAGAGAAAATGAAACGAAGTCAAACTCATTTAATAGCTAATACTAGAACTATGCAAGTAGATATTTTGCCAAAATGATACCCACTGCTGATAATGGATCCACAAGGGGACCACCCCCTGCTAAAGTATTTAGGGGCTTATAAGCCAGAAACTAAGTAAGATGCCCAACATTAGAGGCATTCATAATGCCAACTTTTCATGACATTTTTATAAAAGAGCATGAAAATAAACCTTTATTCTGTTAACACACGCACCAGTATTAGAGAAAATTTTTCACAGCTTGACACAAATTAAGTACACAGCTATTAAAAGAACAGCAAGTGGGCAGTCTTTAAAAGGCCTTTCTAAACCTGTTCTGTTACAAGTATGCTATAAGATGAAGGAATTATGTGTCAAGAATCAAACTGGCATGGCATGGGATGCGTGGCTTTCAGGAATGATATGGGCAAAAGGGCTAAGATTTGGGGTAGAAAGAACCTTTTTTTTGTCCTGGAAAAGGGAAGTATAAGGAAGGGGAATATAAAGAACAGCAAAGAACTAGTCAGTAAGCATGTCTTTGGAGACCAGAATACTTGCACAGTGGTTATATGATGAATGTTCTTTAAGGATACAGACAACATCTAGTATCTTCCAACATATGCTATGAGATGGAGGGGCAGGGAACAAAAAACCCCTACTGAAAACTTATGCACCTGTTGACCCAAGGAAATTGACTACCTCCAAAAATTGGAGATCTCAAAACTAAGCACCAAGAAACTCTGAAAAAATGCTTAGCATCTTAAAAACCACCCTTGGGGCAAAATCGATTTGATACACTTGAAAATCTGCTTCTTTCTTCCAGACTACAATGCTGAAAAGCTGAATGTACCAGGAGTCCAATACAGTAACCTTTGCTTATGTAAACAAATGTTCATAGAAATCACTCAGATTATGCACGTCAGCTGAATACTGCAAGCAAGGAGTTTACTATTCAGTTGTTCAATACTTTTGCCCATTCTGTACAGCTTTTAAAAAAATAGGGCATCACCATTAGTTTTCTACCTCATTAAGAAACCCACAAATGCTACAAGCTGCTCAAAATGTAAGAACCTTAAATAAATGGATATTCCTGTCCTAGCCTCCTAACGAACGTTGCAGACCAAAAACCTAAGTAGTCCTTTTTATTATTTGCTTAAGTCCTTTCGTGTTTTGAAAGTGGTAACATTCCTGTTCACAGGGATTAATTTAAAATATTAAGAAAATTCTACAGTGGAAAGGAGAATTTCTTACAATCACCCTCTGAAAATAAAACATTCATTTGTCAGCTAGCAGAGACCAGAAGCTGAAGCAACAGAGCAAAATCCACATTTCAATTAGGTGGTGAGGTTTTGGTTTATGTCCCACGGAGACCACAGTTGTCTTGATGCTCTTTGTTCTCCAACTTACACGAGTCAAATAATCCTCCTCCCAAGTAGTAAATAGTGCCCTTTGGTTTCTTCTTTAGGATCATGGTTGCAGATAATTGAACAATGTTTGAATGCCTCCAATTCAGGTGGCATTTTTATGTAGATACACTGCACTGCCAGACAAATATCAAATGTAGTTTAAACGAACTGTATTAAGAAATAGAAGCCACTCCCTTCCCAAC
This sequence comes from Shinisaurus crocodilurus, assembly GCA_021292165.1. Taxonomy (NCBI): domain Eukaryota; kingdom Metazoa; phylum Chordata; class Lepidosauria; order Squamata; family Shinisauridae; genus Shinisaurus; species Shinisaurus crocodilurus. The sequence continues at coordinate 177,621,717 of CM037877.1, read as the reverse complement.
CTCCCACGTCTTGGAAAAAAAAGTTGCTCCAGTCTACAGGTTATTTTTTGGTAGCAACAATATTAACAAGTTTAAACAAAGTTTACCGAACAGACAACTAGTTTTGTTGAAGGAAGGGAATAAGATAAAAAGGGTGAATATGGGAGGTGTAACACGGATTTTTTTAAAAATGGCTTAGACCAATTATCCAAGACAGAGCTGCTGGATTCATTAGCAGGTATTGAGAGTATAAACCAATGTGCTTTGACTATTTTTCAAGTATCTGATATCAATTTTGTATAAAGATTTTGAATACACAAACTACCAAAGATAGAAGAAAGTGGACTTTTCCAAGTTTGAATTTAAGTATTAAAAACTTAAAATACTCCAGAAGTTAGTATTCCATACAGTACTAACAATTTTCCAAATTATTTTTGTACATATCCCAGCTGACCATGGACTGCAAACCATCTGCTAAGCAGTATTAGAAGAAAGATAGTGTGCAAGAGTTAAAATTGTTTGTAGTTCAGGGAAAACACATCTAAAACCCTAACTTAAAAAAAATAAAAACAAATGAAGTGAAAGCTTTAACTGGTACACACTGTTCACACCTATATTTCAAGTTTGGAAACGCATATTTTCAAGCAGCAATACAAAAAAGTATCCATGAAGAATGCATAATTTCCGAAAAAAATTATGAAAACATCCCTGCTACCATTACATTTCTAAATACAAAACTGACTACCATATTGTTGCTTCTGTGTAGCAAGAGAAGTTCATTTTCAAAACAGGTAAAATTCAGTCTTCAGGTGTGAATGGTATGAATGAAAGTCCCCTTTTTAATTTCTTAAGTTGTTTTTAGGATCCTTAAGCATGCAAGCCTTGTAGAGGAGGGCCCAACAAGGGGCAGAGGGTTGGCTTAGGGCATCCAGTTTAGGACAGAGCTGGGAAAGCTTCTGGATCATCAACGTCAGGAGCAGAAGCACTTGACTGAAAAAAAATAAAATAGGATGCATATTATTTGGAGAGTCAATGTGTGTATCAGTTTTCATTTGTGGCATTACGTAAGATTGTGAAACATTTGTATCCAATGAATGCACACAAGGTAGTATAGCTAAGGTTATGAAACCACAATGGATTTCAACCATGGGCTAGTCCTGCCTCTGCTCTGTACAGTGGAAGTTATTGGTGACAATCTTGCTTATCAGTTGCCTATATATCAGCAGTTGTGCACAAATTTATTTCATGCAGGGGATATCCACTGGAAGGCCTCCGTTTAGCTAGTAAAAATTGACATGCTCTGATACTAGTTATGTGTATAGTATAGTAGTGCCTTCTTAGTGACAGTGCCCCACCTGTGGAATGTCCTTCTCAAGGCAGCTTGCCTAGTGCCCATTTTGCTATCAAGGAAGGTTACAAAGTTTGGGGCTTTCCAGCTTAGGAAACAGACAAGTAAAAGGCACATAAAATTATGCATGGTGTGGAGAAAGTGGATAGGGAGATGTTTTATGAATTCATTAGTCCTGTGAACAGAGGCCATGATATAGTTGGTTTGTGGGGAGAGGTGTTGCACACGAGCTCAAAAAACTCACCCCATCATTACCATGTTGACTTTCACTACTAAAAAATGTCTGGTCAGGCCAAAGGGCATCAATGTATTAACTCCTCTATATTTTATATGAGAGAGATCTAGAAACTTCCACAAAGGGTATGAAAAAAATATCAAATCACCAACCTGGTTGGGTGTGTGGATCACATCAAACTCCTTAACCAACTGGAATAAAACACAGTGAAACAAAATTAGTGTGGATCTACACATTTGTAATGAGCAAAATAACAGATAGAAATCAAGCACTTATTTCTAAGAACTGCTTTCAGCAAGACTTTTAGTAGTGAGAACTTTTCAAAGAAATATATCCAGGAACTGAATTAATAGTGAAAAGAGACTATGCTGGACCCCCTTAAAGCCTATTCAAAACAAAGATAAATACTCCTGTTTGTGATGTAGAAGACTACAACACTGCTTGGGATATCAATTTCTATTTGGAAGCTGTGCTAGGCCTGTGGCTCACGCTGGCTCAGCTTGCCTGAGTGTGGAAAGCTAAGCAGGGTCAGGCCTGGTTATTACTTGGATGGGAGACCCCTCCTCTAGTTTCTTGCATTGTGCAGGGGGTTGGACTCGATAGCCTTGTAGGCTCCTTCCAACTCTATCTATGAATACAGGTAAGACAAAAGAAACCACTCTCATGAACCGGGAACTTCATATTTTGAAAGTGAGAAAGGCATAATTCAGTTATACCTAACTGTGAGACAACTAATTTATGCAACATATGGTAAAATCCAGGGTATTCTACCTTTTATGTCAAGAAAACAGTAACTTGGATATAAAATTCTGTAAGGCTTCTTCTCATCCATAAGGCCGCTCCTGCCCCCTCATTCTGGGGGCAGTGCTCAGTGCTTCCCAAAGTTTAGGGGCTCAGCATTTTAGAGGCATGAAGGGTAGCAGCTGAGAGAAGGAATCAGTAACACCCCCAAGTACTTGCAGAAGTTTCCGCTCACACACAGGGGGGTTAGATTCAAATCTCTTAACTTTCAAACTGATGGTGGCAAACTAATTACCTGACCCGCCAGGATTAAAATCACTATTATTAAATAAGCACCTGTCATAAATTAGCTTCTTGCTCTTCTAGTTCCTAAAAATCTCCCCCCCCCCCTTCTAGTCAGTAAATATATGAAGAACGGTTTCATTTAAATAGAACCAACTGTTACCTTGTCAGTTCTGCTTCCACGGCTAGCCCTTCCCCCACGCCCACGCCCTCCTCTTCCACCTCTACCGCCACGTCCAGGACGACCAAGATCACCAAAATTGATCTCCAGCTGGGATGTGATATCATTTGCTGGCTTGCGGAAATGATGATCCATTCCAGAGTCTTCGCCATGAGACTAAAATGAAAGCAAGCAATTCAGGATCAAGTACCACCACTTAAAACACATTTTCACGAAGTTCCAAAATCAACTCAGGAGAACAAGAGTATTGCAGTATTCAGTCAACATTACTTGCTTGAAATGATGCTCAACAACTGCCACAACAGGCCCCAGCCCCGTTGACTGCAGCAAGCAGGATGGCCAGAGCAAGAATGGAATGCAGCGCACGCACACCTTTTGCCCCCAAGTAACTGGGGGTGCTTTGAGATGGAGGCAAAAAAATAAAAAATATTTAACTACTGCTAACAATAATATTGCAAGTGTAAGCATTAGACGGCTCATTTTGATAAACACTGGAAATATACGAATATACAGTAAATATATACAAAGCTTTACTATTCATTTATATAACTTTATTTTAACATGGTAATATAGCTGTATGAATACAGCTGAAATGTGTGTGAGAACTGCAATGCTGGAGGTAGGGTGGTAGAGCCCAGTAGTAACTGCAAAACCCTCTCTAAAATGTACCCAAGCCTGTCACATCCTCTGGCCAATAGCTTCTGAGTTGTGGGGCAGCGGAATGAGCTGCCTAGGCATTCACGAAGTTACTCAGAAGACATAAAGACTGATCTCTTCCGGCAGGCCTATCCGGCGGAATTTTAGGTTGCCTTTAAGATGTTTTTACGATGTTTTAATGATGTTTTTATGATGTTTTTAATATGTTTTAAGATGTTTTAATAGTATGTATTGTGTATTTTATATTTTTGTTGTTCCCCGCCTCGATCTAGACAGAGAGGCGGGTAAGAAATAAAATTTATTATTATTATAGTGCCAGGTTGGCGCAGAGCCTTAAAAGCTTTCGGCACCAACTGAAGACCTATTTATTCACCCAGGCTTTCAACTGGATTTCTGTTGCTATGGTTTGTACTACTGATTGTTATACATTCTCCCGTTTTATTGGTTACTGACGGTTTGGTTTTATTGTTTTATTAGAATTGTACCCCGCATTGGGATTTTATAATGAAAAGTAGGTAATAAACGTTATAAATTAAGAGAACCAGTGTGGCATAGTGGTTAGAGTGTTGAACTGGGACTTGGGAGATCCGGGCTCTAGACCCCACTCCACCATAAAGCTCACTGGGTGACTTTGGACCAGTCACTGATTATCAGCCTAACCTACCTCACAGGGTTATTATGAAGATAAAATGGAGAGGAGGATCATGTAAGCCACCTTGGGTTCCTTGCAGGAAATTTACAGATTTCTAACAAGAAAAAAAATCCTGTTCAAAGTACTCCTACAGGTTGGACAGACTTCATGTAATTAAAACAGGATGCTAGGTGCCAATGGTCAGCTGATAAGCAGAATCGGTCACTTTTGAAAGTCACTGTACCTTATGGTGACCCATCCTCTTCGTATTTCTTAAGTACAACCCCAGTCAGGCCCACACTGACCGTACTGCTCCCAGCCTCTGCTTACAAGGTGCAGCGTGTGCCATTTCCCCTGCTCTTCTTCACATTGGCTGCAGTATACTGTAAGCAGTATGCTTTTCCTCAACAAAAGGGGTCATCCTAGCCTAAGGAACATCCTCAAAATACTACAACTGGATGCCAGCTGTGAGACATCCTTTCGCCCCTCACCAGCATCCCACACAACTCTGCTCTCTGCCATCTTTTATTTATTATATTTATATCCCCTTTTTTCCTGCAAGGAACCCGAGGTGGCTGACATAATCCTCCTGCTCCTCTCCATTTTTATCCTCACAACAACCCTGTTAAGTAGGTTAGGCTGAGAGTCAGCGACTGACCCAAAGTCACCCAGTGAGCTTCATGGCTGAGTGAGGACTAGAACCTGGATCTCCCGAGTCCCAGTCCAACACTCGAATCAATACACCACACTAGCTTTGTATCAAGTGGGCAAGCTTTTCAATATACTGAACTCTTTAAAATATAATAAAGCCAAAAATATGGAAGTTACTTATTTATTTATTACATTTATACCCCGCCTTTTTTCCTACAAGGAACTCAAGGCGGCTTACATAATCCTCCTCCTCCTCTCCATTTTATCCTCACAACAATCCTGTGAGGTAGGTTAGGCTGAGAGGCAGTGACTGGCCCAAAGTCACCCAGTGAGTTTCATGGCCGAGCGGGGACTAGAACCCGGATCTCCAGAGTCCCAGTCCAACACTCTAACCACTACGCAACACTGGCTATAGGTGGAATCTCTAAGATCTTATTTTTCATATTTAATTTAATCGCTAAAATAGACAATGTACCTGCTATGTTTTTTGTCTTACTGCACCCAAACAACCAGATCAACTGGCAAGATATACAATGTGTGGGCAAATAAACCAGATACGTAAAACTAGATAGTCGTAAAATACGTAAAACTAAGTAGATCATAAAAACCCATAAGCATGTTTATCAAAATTAATCTTGCTTATCAGTCGTTTCTAAATTGTGATTACCTCAATTTGGAACACACAATTCTGTGAATGGGACAGCTGACTGAACATTCAGATGCTCCTTTAAATTTTTACACATAGTACAAACTACTGCATATTAACTAACTTCAAACAGCTTCTTTTTGGATATTCATATCATATTATACCAAGGTGTACCTATTCAAAATTAGAGCTTTACAAAAAGACATTTGAAACCCAATCTCAATAATTATCTGTAGAGAAATGCTTAAGACTGGACACTTATTACTGTATCAGTACAATACAAGTGGGACCTGCAACAAATTTAAATTTATTAAGTTTATATCCCACCTTTCTACTAAAAATAGCGCTCAAAGCAGCTGACAATAAAAGACAGATAAAATACAAAATTATAATTAAACATAAAACAAATCAATTAAACACACATCAATAGATCAACATGTGTGGAGGGCTCCTACTCAGTATTTTATTTATTTATTATATTTATACCCCGCCTTTTTTCCTACAAGGAACTCAAGGCGGCTTACATAATCCTCCTCCTCCTCTCCATTTTATCCTCACAACAACCCTGTGAGGTAGGTTAGGCTGAGAGGCAGTGACTGGCCCAAAGTCACCCAGTGAGTTTCATGGCCAAGCGGGGACTAGAACCCAGATCTCCAGAGTCCCAGTCCAACACTCTCACCACTATTTCAGCCACTCCATTCTATACTCTTCCCCCCATTTTCCATTTCCTCTCCCCAACAGTTATTCAGCATTTGGTGGCCACTGAGCACATGTTGTCCTTATTGAGATGTTTTGGGTCCCCCTCTTAGGGTTTTTAGAAGTTTATAATCATCATCATCATGCAAACCCTGCTGATACCTCCCTCTTGTGCATGGGTGGCGCTGGTTTGGCTACATAAGCAACTGCAAACAGCCCAAACATCAGAAATAGAAGGAATAATCACAGTAATCGCAGGCCCTGACAAATATTTTAAGACAGGGGTGGGAAGAATAAGAGGAGGATTATCACAGATCCACACACGTTATTGGAAATACAAAACTTATTTTAGAAAAAAAAAATGTGCAGTAACAATAAAGGTCTACTATTTAGGTTATGTAGTTATTGTACCTGGATAGCCATCATGGTAGAAGTGTGTACAGTAATACCTTGGATTGCGAATAACTTGGTCTGAGAGCGTTTTGCAAGACAAGCAAAAAAATTTAAATTTTTCTGACTTGATAAACAAGCAAGGTCTTGCAAGACAAGTGTAGGGATGTGACCGCTCACCTTGAGCGGGCCGAAATCAGCCCCACTCACGCCTGCCAGAGACTCGCTTTGATATAAGAGTGTTTTGGATTAAAAGCACGGTTCCAGAACGAATTATGCTTGCAATCCAAGGTATTACTGTATTGGGATGTAGTGTGAAAAAGATCCTTCATAACTTTAGTTTTTTAAAAAAGTGCTAAACATGGTAAGAGAGATGTATGGCAAAATGTGACAAAGCAGGCAGATTAATTAACAGGGACAAGACTAAACTGACTGGGCCGCAGGCATATGAGCTACAAATAATTCACTGATGAATTCACAATCAGGAGTTATATGCCTGATTTATATTGCCCATTTCCAATGACTTTCTTAAAAACCTCTCAAACTGAGCTTTTTAAAGTTTATGTTGTTCCTCATTCACTAAAATACATATAAACGGTCAATACCTCATTGGGTTCCAGCTGACTCCCCTGCATCTCTGTCATCCCCTTTGTCTGATACAAGTTGTATGTTGACACCCAAGGGATAAAAACAAAAGGAAGAAAATGAAACTCTACATATAGAAATAACATGTTTTATGGTTAGATAAGTGAACTTGTAGGATACAAGTCACTAAACAAATGGATAGAGAAAGGATGAGGTCAAAAGCAGCATGTTTCGTAACTAGAGACTTAAGGTTTTCAAGCCAATGATTTTTTGGGGGGCAAAGTGTACACCAGTAAGATTAGCTCCATGAAAAAATGCAGAAGAATGGATTAGATTAGAATACAATCTTAGACCCAGTTTGCACAGCAAAGCCATGATTTGCCATCTACAAGAGGGAGCGATGCTTCCCACATGCTCCTCACTTCCATTTTTAATCAACAACTTACAACTGGCCAGATCGTAGGTTAATTAAAAGTGCAAGTGAGGAATGAATGGGAGTGCACATACTCACTCTTACTCATGTGCTGCATGTGAACTGGCTCTTAGTGTTAAGGAAGACGTAAAACTCTAAAATACTATCTTGGTGGAAATCTTAAGGACGTTACGCAGGATTAAGCCTCACTGAACACAGCGGGTTTACTTCTGAGTAAATATGTAACCAATTGTGTTGTTAGGAGAAACAGAGGACCAAGGGAAACAAAAATATTTACAATGGCAGCTTGATATATTTTCAAGGTGGTTATTCATTTTTAGCAACAATTACCTCCATAAATACACCTAACCATAAAATAACTCAAACACAGTTAGCTCTGCAGCCCAATATTCAACTTTCAGTTTTTCTCACATGCCCATATTTCCAACATTTATCTGCCTGGGCAAACGTTTCCATCTGGGAGGGGGGGGGGAAGTGGTTTAAAAAGGTGAATATTTGTTTGTTTAAACCCAATGCCTTGTTCCAAACATCACCTCATTTGCACCAATTTTATTCACTTTGAAGTTTTTAATGGGAAGCTGCTACTGTTGAATGGAATACTTCAGATAAATTAACACTGTTCTCCTTGAGACTGCTTGCTTTCATGGACTTTTTAATGTGGTGACACATTGCATATTTGGTACCCACATGAAGTAGTTACCATCTTGGAAAAGATTGTACCACACACAATTTCAGATTTGAATTGGCTCTAGGATTCAGACTTTCAATTAATCATGGGTGCAATCCACATCCCACCGGGAAATCTCCCACTAAATTCAATCAAATTGGAATACATCCTGTATCTATACCCTGAAGCCCCCCTCACACAGATGCTAATCGTACTGCTAAACTTTCCTCTTCAACTGCAAATGGTAGAAACTTGTGCTTCAAAATGAAAGTTGACAATCTTAGCTTAAGCACATTCTTGGTAACAAAGCTGGTCACATGGTAAAATCTGAGTAGGGAATAAATATGGTTAGAATATGCAAAAGTGTAAACCCACTCCCCCAACAAAACATGGACAAGACAATCCAAAAATCTCAAATTATATCCTACCTCCTCACTCTTTGACTTATGAAGAACAAAACCTTTTTTCCATTGTCCATCAGCACCTTCATTTGGTTTGCGGATGTTGAACTCAACTTTTGCACGATCCTTATTCTGAATAGCTTTCCATTCATCTAGAGTCATTTCCTTAGGACCTTCTTCCTTGACTTCTTCTACTTCATTCTCTCTACAATAAGTTTACAGTAATGTCTACTCATTTCACATTTTTGCAGTGAGTAATACATTCAGAAAGGTGAAGTCTGAACACAGGAACATAACAGCAAGTAGGAAGGCCACCTAATTTATTCTTAACAAAAAAGCTTTATTTTAACACATGAATTTCTAATTCAGACAAAATGTTCTGTTGGAAATCATTTGAACACAAACGTTACTATCACACCTACCTGCCGATTCCAATGCGTCACGAGTTAATGGCCTGATTTGCACGTAACACCAATCCATTATTTAAACCATGGTTTGTTACCCTAACCAGGGTTTTTATGGCAGGTGGTCAAACAAAGCACGGTTTATTCTCTCAGTCCCTGGGTTGTTTGTTTCCCTCTTCCTTTGCCTGCTCCCTCCCTGTATCCCAACTGCCTTTGTGGCTCTGCAGTACTAGCATGTGAAGAGGTTGGGTTCTTTGACTGCTCTTGCCCACTGCCCCTGAGTCTGTTGAAACAACCCATGAACAACCTACGATTCTGGGTTTGCAAGTAACAACCCAGTGTTTAAATCCACAGTTCAGTGACCGAGTTTAGATGACTTGGCATGACAAGCCACAGTGCCTGCAGGCATCATATTAAATATGCAACCTGCACTTGGGGGTTGTGTCATGAGAACCCTAAAACAGACCATAGGATATGCGAGGGTTCTTTAACCCTCGCATAACCAACGCTTGCTGGGTTCAGACGACATGACAATCCCCAAGCGGGGTTGCATATTTGAAATGGTGGCCTCACATGTCCTGCACACACCACAGGCTGTGTTGTGGGCTGTCATGTCATGCGAACAGCCCCAATCGAGCAACAAACCATAGATTCTCTTCATGGGTTGCTCGTGGTTAAAAACCCAGTTAACTCATACTTCCGGGTTCACATGTAACAACAACTCAAGATTCAAAAACTATGGTTTGTCGTTATGTGCGAACCAGGTCAAGGGGTAACATCTGCCTCCTTGACACCTGGATTTAAACCTTAAGTGTAGAATATACCGTATTTTTCGCTCCATAAGACGCACTTGCCCTTCCCCCCCCCCCACATCAAAAATAGGGGGAAAGTCTGTCGTTACTTCTTCCTTGCTGTCCGGGGAGAGGAGGCTCCTGGGTGGGGCGGGCAGCCCCGCTCTAGCGATCCCCGGGAAAACTGATAAAAAAAATTTACTTTTGTTTTTTTAAAAAATTTCCTTTGCTGGTCCGGGGAAGAGCGGAGGGCTCCTGGGTGGGGTGGGGCGGGGCAAGCCCCCACCTCTCAGCTGATTCCCCACGGAACAGATGATTTAAAAAATATATATATTTTTTATTATTATAATAAACTTTCCTTTGCTGGTCCAGGGAAGAACGGAGGGCTCCTGGGTGGGGCGGGGCAAGCCCCCACCTTTCAGCTGATTCCCCGCGGAACAGCTGATTTTTTTAAAAAAATTATTTATTTTTACTTTACTTTGCTGGTCCGGGGAAGAGCGGAGGGCTCCTGGGTGGGGCGGGGCAAGCCTCCGCCTCTCAGTTGATTCTCCGCAGAAATTTTTTTTTTAATGTGCTGAACGGTTAAGTGTGTCTTATGGAGCGAAATATTGCTGACAACCAATAACTAGCAGCTAAGGGCAGTCACACTGTATACTGCCAGTAGAGAACAAACAAAAACAGATGGGACAATTGTGCATGATCATTCCTCATTCCCAGTTCTTCCTCAGCAGCAGCAAGTCTGGAAGAGATTGTTCTTTCCCAACAGATGAATTATCTTACCCTTAAAAGTTCTGTGGTTTGAACTCCACCTCTCTCCATGCAGCTGCATAAGAAAGACTGCCATATGGAGGCAGCCACCACAAGGAGAAATTTAAACTACCCTCCACTGACCACCTGTTGTATGTGTACCAGAGCCCCAAGTCACTCCAAATAGCAAGATCATGCACTATAGTTCTGAATGCTGACTTTTCAGAGGTATTTTAATTTAAATTACATACCAATTTCATGAGCATTTTTAACAATGTTCATTTCTATCTTGGTAGAAAAAAAGGGGAATTTATTAAAATTGCATCAAGGATAGTGATGAACGACTTGCTATGTACAGAACATGATGGAAACCTGTCACAAGGTGGCCACAGTTATGATCAAATACATCAATACCATGATTTAGATGTATCATGTTGCTTCTGTTTGATGATGTGGCAAGAGGCTCAAAATTAAACTTGTGTTAAATGAGATCCTAATTTATACATGGCTACCAAGAATGGAAGTATTCCCAAAAAAATCCTAAAGTGCACGCATGGGCCAAGTTCATATATTTGACACCCCAAATATAGCAGAGTGGGGTGCACCAGCATATTACAGCACAGCAGCTCCTTAGGCAAGGCAATATATATTCTTGTAATTGCCTAAGAGGGTGTTTCCATTCTAAGAGGTCATGATAGTAAGTCAGGCAAACTGGTTTGTACCAACCCACATGGTTCTACTGTAGTCCTGCTCCTAGCACCACCTGCACTTGCCATTTCTCATCCATTTTACAGTTTTGCACAGCACTGCTACAGCACATGAGGACAAAGAGGCAATTGCAAGCACTCTACTTTTTCCCCAGTATCAAGCTTGGATTTCACAAGTTTCACCACTTACAATTCAAAACCAGAGCTTCTCACCTACACTCAATTTCACAAGTATGAGGTTAGAGAAATTCTAGATTAACTTCAATTCTAATTAAAATCTCAGTCTTGTCACATAACAAAAGATAAATTAGCACACACAAGCTCCTATTTTTAAAAGTAAAGCTTTCTACCAAAACAAAAAAAACCCTAACCCTTTCCCACATGTATTGATCAAGAGTGTAACTTCTCACAGGTGATCAAAGAAAGCTGCCGCAATATAATACTTACTTATTCTCTGAGTCAGCAGGTGGATGCTCCTCTCCCTCTGGTGTTTCCTCTGTTGCATTTGATTGATCCAAGTCACTGCAATTAAGTGGAGTTTCTCTAAGATTGGTGTTTCAAATGTGCACATTTAATACATTTGCTAACTAACAGTAATTGAGCTCAAAATTATTGGAAAACGTGTGGTGTAACTCCATAGAATTTTCAATCTCTCCAGCATAGCCGATCCTTTAGCTTCCTAGGAATACATGTCCCCGTCGTAAAAGAATCTTACATTATTTCCCTCAATACAAGACTACCAACAATGAAGTTGAAAAGGCAAAAATATGGGAGGTTTTATATGCCAATTGAGATTCAATGCAGACATAATTAACCAGCAGAAACATAATGCCAAATATAGACAAATGCTTGCTATTTCTCTGCTCTTCAACCTCCAATGTAATTTTAGTTTGTTTTCAATGTATTGCTTTTGTTTCTTTTATCTGTTTTTGTCTTTTTATTGTTCACCACTCCAGAATCTGCTTGATGTGGAGCAGTATGCAAATACTGTAAACAACAACAACAACAACATTCTATGTTGTTGCATACTACCCCTTCATAAAATCCTGCTCCTTCTAGCCAACTCCCCTGATTCTAACTTAGGATGCGGAATATTATGCCTGACAGGTAAGGTTTTAAATTTTCATCACGTGATCATAAGAATATAGCTTTGCCTATAATTTATATTTACTCTGAAAAATGCATTTCAAAGCAAAATACTAACGTTAGCTCATCTTTGACAGTTCCCCAGTTGTGCGATCCACTTCCACCACGCTTGTCCTCATGCTTTAGACCACTGAAATGTGAATGTGAAAGAGAACTAACAAAACTGAGTTAACATAATAGTGTTCGGATACAGATTTTCAAAGGCAAATGTTCAAAGTATTAGTCTTTTGGGAAGCAATAAATTTTTAAAGGGCAAAAATGTTGTGTCTAAGACTTACGATCTGTCACTTCCACTATGCCTATCAAATTCACGTTTGCCTCGGGAGTCAAAGCCGTCTCCTCTGCCCATTCCACGTCCTCTGCCACCACGGCCACCTCTTCCACCTGGGCCACCACGGCCACGCATTGGACGATCAATAATGGGTCTATTGTAAATAAAAATGAAATTGGGAATTACATTTGCCAGTGTATTTTACATGCATAAATGAAAATAGTCTGGATCTTTATAATATTGAAATACTTTAGTTATTCATATACAAGCCATCTTTCCTATTATACTTCTATCATAACAATACTAGCAATTATCCTTCTTAGCCTTCCCCCAACCCCCATCACCATTATTCTTTTAAAATGATGATGCAACTACTTCAGAGCTACTAACGTTCTTGAAAAGTATTATCCTCACAGAGCACACACTCAACTCTAGGCCAGACTAGTTCCAGCATTTAATAAAATATATGAAGAAACATGCCACCGTAAGACAAATATTTTTGCATTACTTAAGTGTCTTTGCTTTAAATCCATTAACAGGCCACACCTAGCACCATTTTCTCCTCCAATCAAATCTTAAAATATACAATTCTTACTTATCAATGGAAAACTCTCCGCCTTCCCCCTTTTCTTCAGTAGGTTTGTCAAATCGCCGTTCACGAGGAGGCCGTCTCTCCTGCCTCCTCTCAACAGGCTTGCCTTCCCCCTGTGGCTGCTGCTGATCAGGCCTTCTGCCAATTCGCCTTATCCCTAAAATAGAAGGCAATCCACATCAGTAAGTTATTTATCCACTTCCACAAAGCAACTGCTATTCTTTAACACACAGTACAAGCATTATCGTTTATGGATATGTTTTTCCTAGACTTGGAGGCAGTATTATATGTCTTTGCCTATGGTATACACAGTCATTTTTTAACATTCCATAATCTCTGGTCAAACTAGCTTTTTGCAGGCATTTATACTCCTTCAAGCTGCACTCCATGAAAGCCACAACTAAGCCCCCAGAAGCATATACTGCTGAAACAGACAGATTATTAAAACATTTATTGCCCTCTTTCTGTTTAACTAAATTCACAAGCAGTACCGGTATATGCTTTGGTGAGACCATCAAATAATTTGTGTCCACACTCCCCTAATTACATGCCTCCATTTTGGAACAGCAGCCTGCAAAGGATCTACTTTTAGTTTGGTAGTGGAAGGATAGGTATATATTGATATATGCACACAGATAGCCCTTAACAGGTGAAGGAAAAAAAAAAGTGGAAGTGCAGTTCTACCTCTGAGCAACACCCCACCTTAATTTTCAATCTCCCCTGGTATATGTGTGCACATGTGAAACTGACTAGACAAGAAGCTGATCTAGTCACTATTTCCACTGGAGACTTTTATAGGACAAGCGTAGCCTTCCCCAACCTGGTGCCCTCCAGATGTTTTACACTACAACTCCCTGCATTGCTGACCACTGGTTATGCTGGCTGAGGCTGATCAGAGTTAAAGTCCAAAACATCTGGAGGACACCTGGTTGGGGAAGGCTGGACTTGGGGAAGAGCACCAGTTAGGGAAAGAGGGAACCATCCCTTCCCTCATTAAGCACTAACACTAATCAAGTTAACCATGGTGGATGAGGGCTTGTACTATGATATGATAATAAGTAAGTTGGACCTATGGCCCCAAAGAAATAGTAGTCTGTGTGATAGTACTCTGGGGTGCTGCACTAGCATTCCTCTCCAATTAACTACAAGAAACATTGCTGCAACCGAGAGCAACAGGCCCCAGCACTCAACCCACCCTCTTCCCTGTCTGGGAGCTATCAATGGTGACTGCACAGCAGCCTGGCCATGTGGTCTGTACTCCTCTGCCTGAGCTGATGGAAGGTAGGGGGAGACCTGTGTCAAAACAGCTTAGAACTTCTGTGGATCAGTCCTCAACTTTTCCATTCAAATAAATAAGGAAATTTAGGTACCGTATATTTCTGTGTTAGAAATTGCCTTTTTCTCTTTGCATCAATGGCTTCAAACATTACTTCAATACCATCACATCATATGCTAAACTGAAGAGCTATAAACCCATTTTATAGAAAAGATACTTTGGACTGGCTTCCAGAGTTGTGCTGAATGCTAAGCCCATTCTAAATGTCGTTGCACTTGTGTATCTTAAAAAGTAATATCAGAAACAGCCCTGAAAGTCCTGGAAATAGAACTCCAAATCAGATTAAGAAATAGCCTCATCTAATAAAACAGATGAGTATGACCCTATCCTGTACTCCATGAAGTTACTGTACAATTTGGGTAAGAAATGAAAGCTACTAAAAGGTAGCTAGAAGAGTGCTTGTTGCTTATGAAAACTACTGATCAAGCTTAAGACTGGTGTAGCTGGAATAATATAGGCTCTTTCTGAAACAGAACTGACAAAAACACTCAACAGGTTGCCACTGGTGACATCATCTTTCAATATAAGCTTCTGTGTCAGGCACAAGCCCACTCCTGAGGCTAGCTGCCTCTGATCAGAAGTAAAGGGGATCCTCTCAACCGTCATTGAACATAACCCACAATCCCTTCCCACATCACTAGCATGGCAGAAATCCTCTTTGGCCATTCCCCTGGATACCTTTCACACTCCCCAACTTGGTCTTTTAGCACCCCTGAACTCTTGAGAGATTCCCATATCCCACAGGAACGGAGGAGTATGTCCTAGTCGCCCTGGCCAGTACATCCTATCCTTCTGAAGCCAGGATTAAAGTGCCTGCCTATCTCATGGCATGTTGTATAGGCTGCTGCATATACTAGAATGTGCTCCGGTTGTACAACGGCTCTCCTCTATACCGTTCTTTGGCAGCTTGTCCCGGCTTGTCCCTACAATTCCAGGATAGGCAACTTTGCCCACTTCTGCCACTTTACTGAAGAGGCATTCTTGTCCCTGCACAGCCTGCCTTAAGGTAAGGTGAGACACGGGTAGGAGCCCTGCTGGGCACTGGAGGCACTCCAAAAGCAGCAAAATTACTCATTGCTTCCAAGTACCTCTAATGCTCAGTGTGACAGAAAAAACTCCTCTCTTCCTCCATGATGTAAGAGGGGGCGGGGTGGTGACGCTCTCAAAATTTTGGCTACCAATGATTATAGGACCCTGGAATTGAAAAGATAATAAATGATTACTGCACTTTAAGCAGCATTTGAATACTCAATTTTTAAAATGTAGTACCAATCACACAGCATGAAATTCTCTCTCAAAGCACTACATAGTTGCACCTTAGAATTTAAGACATTGGGTGAGATCCAAACTAAGTTAGCCATGCTTTAGTCCCAAGTGAGTCAGTAAGAACTAACTTGTCCCATTGATTTCAATGGGACAAAAGCGTGATTAATTTAGTCTTAATCCAACCCACTCACTGACTTTTGCTTCTGTAACACAGTTCAAAATGAAAGCAATATAATAGTCTTCATTTTGCCATTGCTAGTTTTGGCCTAGATTGCACATTTACTAGCGATATAAAAACACTCTAGTGCATTTTATAAAGCCAGACAAAACAGCATTCTTGTACTGTATCAGACTAGTTAAGGTGGCTGAAAGGAACTCTTGTGCCGCTGGAGCAGCACAGGTTCACTATTTACTATTGAAAGGCACATTAAACATGCAAAACGGTCTGCACTGCCTGCTGGTTATCCAATGCTCTCCCCCAGTATAACATACTGCAACACACATAACTGCCACCTAAAAACCTGGGATACACTGTGAGCCCTAGGCCCACCGTTCAGCAGGATCCTTTAACTCAACTCTCATCAATGATGGGTCATAAACATTGCAATTATCACTATGTATAAATCAGCATATCTATACAAAAATGCCTACTTTACAACTACTACAATTACCTCTAATCTAATGACAATAGCTCGCTCACTATACAAACATAATTGAGACATTTTCTCTAGTAGTCCCATGTAAGTCTAGTGAAATTGATTAGAGCAGAATCTGTTTACAATCTCAAGGAAAACACAAATGGGATGGAGGGGTGCACATCACCAGCAATGTTACCAGTAGTATGTAGGAGTCCACAGTTGCCACCCACCCACCATATTGTCAGCAAGACAAACTGCGGGCAATGCTCATTCTACCAGAAGTGCTTCCAAATCTCTTGAACGGTATAATTTATTTACAACCCTAGTGTGACACTGTTCTGCAAGGAAAGTTTACTGCCTATTTTTTAAAAAAGGGTTTCCCTCAAAGGACAGGATAAACAGAGGCCCATAATTTGCAGTTACCTCTTACTGCCAACCCCCCCCCCCCAAGTCACTAGAGAATTCAGGGGAAGGAAGGAGGCCCTGCTGGGTTTTGGAGCAGGCAGTCACTTGCTCAAAATGACCCCCCCTCTCTATCTCCAGTGTTGGGGAAGGGATTCTCATGTTGCAAGCAATACTACACCTTAGTTTCTACTTTTCTGAAGTTATTTGGAGATTTTTATGATTGGAGCAACAATCTAAGATTTTTTCCTGCTTTTACACAACACCATTCTGTAATAATAAAGGTAGTTCTGTAACACCATGATTGGACTATAACACCACCCAAGGTAATGGAGTTATCAGCATTAGTAGATTGCCTCAAAATAGGTTCGTGTCATACACCAAGACAAGTTATATGCAATGAATGTTTTTTAAAAAAGAAAGTATCTACAACTGCTGTAAAACAGAATCAGCATCAAACATTTCACCACAAAAACCTAAATTACATACAGTGTTGATGGTGCATGCCATAGTTGGGCCTGGCCAGTACATTGGTGCAGAACTTCCTGAGAATTCCATGTAGACTGCCCTGAGGTTCATGAAAAGATGGATATACAAATCATCATCATCAGGCGATCACTCGTGACCGAGTAAGATTGTCTTCCGGGATAAAAGGAGGAAATTCTAAAGAAGACCGTGCAGACTCCAGCGATGGGTCCGCAAGTGACTGCGGAGGCCAACCCTAGATCCACACAGCCTCCCACAGTGAGGACACAGGTCATAAAAATGTGGACCTGAAGCAGAGCTACCTTAAATCTAAAATCATTTTATTTCTTAGAATAAGCTGAGAGCACAAACTACAAAACAAGTTGGATTTGTACAGTGATATAAAACTAACAGAAATTCCATACTGTGTAAAAAGTATTCACCCAGTTTCCTAAACTTAAGTTCAGTAGTCCTCTACCTCATGTGAAAATGTAAATTCAAGCAGACTTGAGTATTTAAACAATGATATTCACATGCAACCATAGCAGTACACTGTATGGGAATATGCATCTGGTAATTTTTACAGGCTGATAATGATGACATTAAGTTCTCAGATGCTACCAGTATATTTTACATGTGCCTCAGAACACTTCACAAGTTGTACCAGTATAAATACCTGGATCCAAGTGTAAATATTCCAAGTCTTTGTTTAGTGCCTTAGCCACAAAATCAGGTCTCTTTTCTGGTGCACATTTTACCATTAGAATATTCAATTTAAAAAAAACCTCCAAAATATACAAAAAGTATAAAAACCAACTATGGTAATTTTTAATCTCAATTTTTGTTTTAACATTGTATTAGTAAAACATTTCATTGTTAATGGAACAGCTTCTTTGGAACATGTGATCTGCAGGACTATCACCAACGAATTGGTAAATCCAGCTAACACAATAAAGCTTACAAATGTTTTCATAATTCAGAGTGCTATGTTTTGCTATATTAACTTTTCAAACACAAATTTCCATTCATTTGCTATAGCCAATAACCAATTCTATCTGCTGTTACTTAATTGCTTGTTTCACTAAATCAATCTTCACAACAGGCCAATCATACCACCTAACTAAAACCATTACTGAATGATGAAGGAGTCACTACAAGGGCACAAAAGGGGGGGGGGGAAGAAGGCAAACCCTCATCATTGGGGTCAACAAGCAGACAGAAAAGCTGCATATATGACTTAAGGGGGAGTTATTGAGCATAGCTTACATGCTTGATCTCCAGTATAAATCATAAGCAAATATATTATTTATGTACCCAAAGTATTTGACAGTTATGACACTTGAACTATACCAATTAGTATCTGGCCCAAAGTTTTTAGCTGCTGTAGCCCTATAGGAGCATGTTCCCCTTATCAGAAACCCTGATTAACACCAAATGCTTTTTAAAAGAATGACATATTCAAATTTTAACCACGTATTTGTGAGAATGGAGGGGAGACATACACAATAAGTAGCTATTCATTTGTACTAAGTAATCTGAAGCTTATACCCAAGAAAAATGTTACTGCATTTAGTGCACTGCTCAAAAATTTAAAATAATTTCCCCCCTAATAAAAGCATATGGGGAACAGTGCCGTCGTGAAAAAAATGCACAATACCTCATTTTGTCCTTCTGTACAACTTTAAAAGAAAAAACCCAATGTCACATAGCTGATCATAATTTACTCAATATTATGAAAACCCAACTCACAGTAATTATGTGGGCTTGTTTTATTAGCTTAGAATGAAAGGGAAAAATTGATATACTTTTAAAGACTCCAGGTTTGGTTCCTTCCCCCCCCCCCCCAGCCCCAAATGCCATTTCAGCTGTTCTGCATACTACTCAATTTGCAAAAGGGAAAAAATGTTCCATCAGTGGTGCACAGTTCCCAAAATTTCACCTCAGAATAAGCAAAATCAGTAAGCACACCTCAGAATAAGCATACAAACTCACGTCAGGAAAGTAATGCAAACATTTTACTAGAGCCCAACATATTCTCACTTGCTTGGGAGCACGTTCCACTGAAGTGATGCTTACTTCCTAGTAAGCACGCACAGCATTGCATTGCATTGCAGGTCCGCAATTAAATCTTAAAAGTGCCTAGAATATTCCTTTCCCATGTTACCACACAAGGCTTCCAACTAAACCACTTAAAGAGCTCCATTTTGTCTCTGCGCTCAGCCCTAGTAGGTGGCAGTAGATAGTGAGAGCCAACCCACCAGCCAAGCAACATGCGGGCAACGCACGTGGCCCAGGTATAAATTGGCTAAACTTCATTAGCACCACCACGCGTCCACCGTGCTTCTTCTGGTTACAGTAACGAGCTACGAAAACCATTCTCGATGTCTAAATAAGCGTTTTAAACCTCAAGCTAGGAACACGCCAGCCCCCTCAAGAACCATCTCACTACTAACCCCCCCCCCCCACCCGCCAAAGGTCTCCCGAGGGCCGAAGCATCCCGACGCAAGGAGCCTCTTTTTTTGGCGCACGCCTCTCAGAACAGATCTTGCCTCCACACGAACGGCATGAGAATTTGAAGGCTTGGCCTAGCCAGCTACCCCACATCCCCCCCCCCATGTGGCGCGTGTTCACACGAGGTAGCTCGACTCTGCCGAAGCAGAGCGAGCTCCACACCAACCCACACCCTTTCAGGGAACATGGGGGAGAGCGTTCCCGTCTCCCCTAGAAGTCTGCCTTTGCTCTGCACACCAGGAAAGGTGGAGGGGACTACTCCAGCACCACGTGCTGTTAAGAAGGCGGTGGGAGGCTGCGAGGGCGGACTGCCGCGGGCTCGGCTTACTGACGGGGGAGGCCCAGCAGGCTCTCTCTCCCCGCCCAATGCAGACGCTGACCTTGTGAGGGGCCCTTCTCTTCCACCTCACTCCCCGCCCGTGTCCACCCCACACACAAAATCCCACCACTCACCTTCCTTCCTGAGGGGCGCGGAGCCAGGCTGCCCACTCCCATCCTCTCTTCGGTCCCCGGCGCCGCCAGGCCCAGAGGAGGAGGCGAAGGGCGGCAAGGGGTTCTTGCGCTCCTTCTGCGACTCCCTGCGCAGTTGTTTGGCCGCGCTGCCGCTCCCGCCACCGGAGCCGGCCTGGCCCGAACCACCGCCGCCGCCGCCGCCTGAGGAGGAGTTGGCTTGGGCCACCTGCCCGCCACCACCTCCACGGCTGCCCTGGTGGCTTCCTCCGCCGCCGCCGCCGCCGCTCTCTTTCTTGCGGCTCTCGGCCGCCTGGATCACCTCGAAGGGATCGGATTCGTCGTCCAAGAGCTGGTCAAAGCGGTTGGTGACGACGCAACCGAAGCCTTCCTGCAGGTGTCCGGGCATGATGGGCCCCTCTCGGTGGGATCCTCCTCCGATGCTGCCCAGGCCCCTGGCCCACCCCCTGCGCGCTCGCTTGCCCACACAAGATGGCCGGCCCCCAAAGAAACTCGCTTCTCTTCCGGCGAGAGCGACATCCGGGAAACAGCAACAGACGCCGCTAGCGCCCGCAGAGGATCTCGGGAGCTGGAGGCCAAACTCCCCGACTGCCCGAGCAACCGTCTCTCCGCGCAGGGCGGGACCACAATTCCCAGCAGGCAGCGCGGCACCAAAGAGGAGAAAAACAGGGCGATGAAGGCGACCTCCCACTCAAGCCCCCTCCCAGAACAGCTTCTTGTCCCAGAGAAACGGTTGCTGTTTTTATTTTGGAAAGAGGAAACAGGCAGTTCCTTTCTACCCACTCCTGAACTGAACTGAAACCCTCTCAACATAAAGCAAATCGAGGGATGCTGTTCTCTGCAGGCATGGTAGAAATCCCGAAAGGCCAACGCTCCTACTGCTGTTTACTCAAGATCAATTAACAGGGATTACCTAGGACAGTTTCAGTTCACACGTTATATCTTTACGGGTACATGCAACACGTTTTATATATGCACCCTCAGAACTGTAACATGTTCATGCTGCAGATGTTTCAGGATACATTTACCATACAGGTGCACAAGGTAGGGTGCAGATTGCCTGCATCACACAGTGTGATGAAGCTGAAATCTTAGGGTGCTTTCAGATGGAGGGCTCCTAGCATTACCAATCAAAATGCATTATGCATTCTGTCTCTTCCACCCTAATTAATTTTTTTCTGGTAACAATGGGGTGCAATTGCTCTGCCTCATTCACAGAACTTTGAGGCATCCAGACATCTTCCATTTGTATCCCATGTTTTCCCACTGCTTTCTTCCATCTTTTTTCTTAATAGAAAAAATACATTAAGGAGAAGACAGAACAGATGCACAATGACTGGGTTTTCACGACAGGACACCCTAAAAATGGGTTGCTACCCACCAGGGATGGGGACGAGGACTCGACTCGTGAGTCGGACTGAGTCCCCCCTCTGACTCGACTCGGACTCAAGTCCCAATATTTTTAATGGGACTTGAGACTTGACTCGGGACTCGAGACCAAGGACTCTTCAACATCCCTTGGCTGTGCCAGAAGGAGTGGAGAGGAGCACGATCACCGGTGAAGAGCGCATGAAAGTGAGGCACGCCGCTGCTCGGCCACTATGGACAGCTACCAGGAGCGCAGCCCCAACGATGTGTGGAGATTTATTTTGATTGATGTGTTGTTGTGGGGGGTTAGGGTTAGGGTCAGACATTTTGGGTTTGGCTGCCTCTGCCTGCCTGCCTGCCTGGGGTTCCCTGCCTCCTCTGCCTGCCTGGTCTCTTCTTAACCAGTTCCACAGTTTGAATTGTCCAAGACAAACACCTCTGCCTGCCTGTTTTGGGGTTCCCTGCCTCCTCTGCCTGCCTGGTTATTTTGGGTTTGTCTGCCTGGTCTGTTCTTGCCAAAATCAGTTGCAGAGTTTTGAAATAAAAAGGCACACTTGTACCTAGAATTTATTTAAGCCACACATCTGAAGTAGCCTTATTTTGTTGGGGGAAAACCCACTGATTTTAATAGGGACTCGTGGAGTCAGTTTTGGGAGTGACTCGTGACTCGTGAGTCACCATTTTGGACCAAGGACTCGGACTCGAGACTCGGGTCCAAAGACTCGTGACTCGACTTGTGACTCGAGACCAAGGACTCTCCAACATCCCTGCTACCCACCCAGACTGATTTTCCTGGGGTGGCTTGTGCATGGGCAACAAGCCACCATAGCAACCATGGCTTGTTCTAGGGGCTGTTCTAGTCACAATGGGTTGTCATGTCATCCGAACCCAGATGATCAACCCCATCGTGGGTATCACAGACTCATAGAATAGTAGAGTTGGAAGGGGCCTATAATGCCATCAAGCCCAACCCCCTGCTCAATGCAGGAATCCAAGTCAAAGCATCCCTGACGGATGGCTGTCCAGCTGCACCTTGAATGCCTCCAGTGTGGGAGAGCCCACTACCTCCCTAGGTAGTTGGTTCCATTGTTGTATTGCTCTAACAGTAAGGCAGGGGTAATTGGCTAGTGAGCCCATGGCAAGAGTGGAGAAATACCCTTGCCGCTCTTGCCATGGGGCTCCTGGGCGAGTGCCAGTGCCAGCTACCCGCAAAGTGCCCTAGTGGCACTTTGGGGGCAGCTGGCACTGGCTTCCCCCCCTTCCCGCAGTGATCACGAGCCATTCTGGGCTTGCCATGGGCATGGCTTTTTTTCTTTTTACCCTTCTTTCTCCCAGAGATGACACTGGCTTTCCTGATCCCCATTTTGACAGCTACAAGCAGTCCCTTCAAAGTGCCCCAGCGGCACCTTGGAGGGGCTGCCCGTGGTTGTCTAGCCTTTAAAAAAAGTTGCAGAAAAAATTGTGCACAAACAATTTTTTAAAAAAATTTCTAGCCACAGTTGAAACGATTGTGGGGGTTTGAAGTCTCCTCTGGGGCAATGTTCAGAGGGGTGCCTGCTGCAAATACATTCCCACCCACCCCCTTTGGTTTTTCTTCACAGCTGTCAGAAGGCAAGCTGTCAAGAAAAAACAAAGGCACAAGTGATCTTTAGCCGTGAAAAGGGTTCTTTGGAGATTTAAACCCCCTTTGCAGCAAGATCCTAAAGAAAAAACAACCCATACCCCCCCCCGACACATATGTCTCTGTATGTCCCAGTCCCAAACCCCCAGTTCCCACTCAAAATCCCCTTTTTAAAGGGAGCCAGAATTTTGACAGCTAGCAGTCAAAGCTGTCAAAACTCCTTTTCCCTTGAAAAAAAGGGGGGAGTGCACATTTACACTTTCCTGATCACCTTGAGGCTCAGGACAAAGTGCAAAATGTGCACCCTAGTGGGAACTATGGGGGGGATTTTGAGGAGCTTGCTGTGAAGGAAATTTAAATCCCTCCAAAAAACCCTTTCAAAGCTAAAGGTCACTCACACCTTTGCTTTTTCTTGACAGCTCATCTTCTGACAGCTGTCAGGAAAAACCAAAGGTGGGGGAAATGTATTTGGAGCCACTTCTGGGCAATGTCCAGGGTTGGTACCTGCTGTTCCTCAGCAGCAGGCACTGCCCTGGACATTGCCCCAGCCGAGGCTTCAAACCCCCACAGTTGTGCAACTGTGGCTAGAATTTTTTTAAAAACCTTTTTTTTAATGAGCTCTAAGTGCTCATTAGACTGCAATTATACATGCTTTCTAATGAATTCCATTCATTCTAATGGAACAAACTTCCTGCTTTCAAGCAAGCATGTTTGAAATGTTAAAAAATGTGAACATAGGCACAGACATATATAATTTCAAAAATACACCTCACCCACAAACTCAGCCATGCATGGAGCTTGCTAAAGATGCAGTGATGGCGAACCTTTTTGAGCCCGAGTGCCCAAACTGCAACACAAAACCAACTTATTTATTTTAAAGTGCCAACACTGCAATCAAACCTGAATACCGAGGTGTTAGTTTTAGAAAAACAACTCATACAGTTGTCCGAACTAATTAACATCTTTTGTCTTTAAAGAACAGAGCTTTCAATGATACAAACAGTTTTTTGTTGGGGAAAAAAAATCTTATTATAGTACTACATTGTACACATAGCCTGAAGGGAATTTATACAAACTTTTTAAATAATTAGGCACATGTATTTTTGGATAAGGGATTCTCAACTTGTAATATGATTATATGCCAGACTGAAATTGTATGGGGCAAGCTTTACTCCGGGTCCTTTCCCTGCTTCTACAGGTGTCGGATTAGTAAAAGTAAAAGTCAACCTGTACTAGGATGAGCAAGATAAACAAGAAAACTAAACGTGCTTAACACATTTTAAACACTTTATGTCTTGGACTGCAAACACTGCATTAGGTAAAAGTTTGCATTGGGCATGCTTTTGCACAATTAATGTGATTTTTGCTATTGCATGCATGCTGATAATTTGTCAAACCTTGGCTCATACTCCGTTAGTTTGAGAGCAACACATGCAGCACTCAGGTCAACTGTTAGGGCTTTACATCCAAGCCATGCTCTGTGCATCATTCTTCAAAATCTTTTAAATGTGATAACAATGTAGAAAAGAATTCTGTAACAGGAATTCTAGAATAAAATCATTCCGTTCCACACTGTGAGAAAGAACAAGATCATTAGTGTTTTGCAGAAGGGGACAGTCTTTTCGCGATCTGGTGACCAATGGCTCGAGTGCCCACAGAGAGGTCCCTGCGTGCCAGCTGTGGCACCCGTGCCATAGGTTCGCCATCACTGGATTAGAGTGACTAGGTGGAAATGACATAGCATACAAGCATGCTGTACATGGCCTCACTGCATATGGAAGAAACCGTTATCAGTACAGAAGAGAAAAGGAAATAAAGGTGGCAGATAATGGGGAAAACTGACATTGGAATAATGTAACAGTAATAAGAACAATTAAAAGTTTAGCCTCTTCAATTTAACATTATTTTAAAACACATTGTGCGGGTTCGCACGTCACAACAAGCCAGCCTGGCAATAAACCACAGTGCGTCGGCTGTTCTGTGAACAACCCACGGTGCGCCTGGCAGACGATCAGGCTCACCGTGGGTTGTTTGCTCCCTCCCTCTTCCTCGATCCTCCAGGTGGTATTCCAGGGGACACTGTGGCAGGACTGAGTCGTCTCTCCCTCCCCACTGCGAGAGCCGTTCTCAGCCATTCTCTCGATTTTAAGTGTTGAACTGACAGTTGTCAATATCCTCCACCTTTTCAACACTTCCCTGGGTCTGCAGTTAGTCCAGAAAGGGGAGCTATTAACTCCTCCCCCCTTTTTGGAGCACTTACTGCTGCAGTTACTGCAGTTCCTTGAGAATTCCAAACAAAACAAAACAAACCCTGAGGAGGTGCCTGAATGACCAGGGGGAAAAATATGCATATTGGACACTTGTAACAGTGATTTAAAAAATTTATTACTCCAATTGTGCGTTTTTGAGGCTCCAAAAAAATAAAAGATAAAAAACTGGGGAACAAAAAGGAGTAATGATCAGAGTGGGGAGAGAGGCCTGGGTGAGGAGACAAGATTGGTTCCGCCGCAAAGTTCCCTGGGATATGTGCCAGAGCTGGCTGGTGGACTGAAGGGGAAAGAGGGGGAGAACAACCCATGGCAAGCCCAGTCCTCTGTCGGGTGTACCATGGGTTGTTTGGTAAGCTTAGCATTATGTGAGAACCCGCCCTTCATATTGGCTAAAGCAGCTAAGCAAAATATTTTCTGTCAGCAGAGTACAACCGGAAAGGAGAAAAATTAAAAGTTAGTGCAGCGTAATGTCCCAAATCAGTTACGTAGTCCACATTTTCACATACTAAGATCAGCTTGCATTTCTTTTGATTCAAATTCTTGATTCCTAGTTTTTCAAACTATGCTAGTTGGGTGATAAGAGCCTAGGAGCAACCGGGACGCATTTTTTGTTTTGTTTTTATAGTCCAGGTTTCTTTCTACACCAATGTAATGATATTTTTTGTTGGCGATAGTGTTTTTAGTGGGGAAGGCTAGACTCACTGTTTTCATACTTGGGATATTTCCAGTTTATCATAGACTAAAAGCCAACCTGAATTTAGTGGCTTGATTTGTAAGTTTATAGAAGGAAATATTTCTGCAGCCCCCCTGCATGCTTTAAAAAGCCTTTCTGGAGAGTTGAGTTGCCCTCTATCCAGACGGCTGCAGGGGACAAAAAGAGACAGGGTGTGCTTCCAGACAGAGGACTCCTAATGCTACCTATGAGAAGGCATTGTACAGCAATTCCATCTTTTTTTCCTTAACAAAATGGCTGGGTTCGCATGTCACTTTAAGCCAACAGAGGCTCTAGTCTAAACCATCTGTGGGCTTAAAGTTCCTCCAGGCCCCAGCTGTGCCCGACTTGCTAGGGAGTGTGGTGCTGCCGCCGCCACAAGAATCAATCCCCTGCCCTCCAGGACTAGCAAGTCCTAGAGGTCAGGGGGACTGACTCCCCCCCTCAGCACAGCACATGCACCCTGTGCTGAGAGGGGGAATCGCTCGCACCCACTCCCGTCCCCCTACCTTTGCTGAGTGCTGTGCCCAAGGGCGCCCCACCCACTGAGAGAAGGGGGGCAAGCAGGGGTCTGCTGCGCTCCTCCTCCCCAATCCCCCGAGCGGGGAATTGGGGGAGGAGGCGCCACCACCACCACCACCGCTGCTGTCCTTTCGCCTGAAAGGACAGAGGTGGTGGGATCCAGCCGCCCAGCCAGGCCTCATGTGTTCTCGAAAGCATGCAAGACCTGGGTGGCTAGATCCCACCCCTGCCACTGTCCTTTTGGGTGAAAAGATGGCAGCAGCGGGGGATTCAGGCACCCGGCCGGGTGCCTGAATCCTCCACTGCTGCCGCAGACCTTTGGGGCTTCCCCCTGTGCTCCAGCCAATGCCAGGAGAGTGGGATTGCTCACGAGCAATCCTGCTCTCCCAGCCTCGGCTAGAGTGCGGGGGGGGGGGGGAACCAATGACAGCCAGCCAAGTGCCGCTTGGGTACTTGGCCGCCGGCTTTCATCGGCCAGAGCCCCTTGAACAGAGCAGCAGCCCTTGTTTGCTCCTCTGGCCAAGGGGCTATGTGCCTTTTTGGCTTGTGACAGGGTTAGCGTGTCATCCGGGTTCAGATGACACACCAAGTTTACTAGGGTTTTCTAAACCCTAGCGCAAGCCATGGCTACTTGGGGTGGTATAGAAGCCAGCCTCAGTTCACTTCTAAATTACTCCCCTTTGCTCACACAACACATTAAGCCGCAATAGGTTTATTCCTAGGGTGGCTTAATGTGTTGTGCGACCCCAGGCATTATCTGTGGTAAGGATAAAGGCAGAAATATTGTTGGGAAAACACGGGAGGGCTACAAGTGGAAGACGATGTTATCTGGATCCCCCATAAAATTCTTTGCATGAGGCAGGGAGATGGCACCATAAAAGCCTCATCAAGAAGCACCCAGGAAGTTTTCCTTGTGTGAACTACCTTAGGCTAACTTATCTTAGGATCCAAGCCAACTTTTTTTGTGGGAAACATGCAGGAGTTTCCCAGGAAAGGCAACTTCATAGCTGATGTGTATAGCAGGAGTGTTCAGCCTCAGACCTGAGGGCCACATCTGGCTTGCCTGGGGTTCCCCAGGTGGCCATGCCCCCTTCCCCTAGCCCCACCTCCTTTCCCCCAACTGCAGATCGTTTGGTGGCTTCCCAGCTTTTGCACAGGTACGGTACTTTTCCCATTCTGGCAATGTTGACGTGCCTCTCCTAAGGCTTCGTTACGGGCAGTAAAAGCTTTACTAATGTTTACTCTAAACTATGCTGGTATTTGGGGTGTTTTGACCCCACCCATTTTTTTCCAGCCCCACCTACTACTGGAATGTGCCTCCCAAGAACTTCTCCAAAATGGAATTCAGACTTGGAGCTGAAAGAGGTTTAACACCCCTGGTGTATAGGATTGCAACTTCAACATACGGTAGTTGTGGAGGCTGGTCAAAGCTCTGGCCTAAACATACCTGGCACGGAATAATACAGTGTTCTCCAACCTTGGGTCCCCAGATGTTTTTGGCCTACAACTCCCAGCATGCCCCAGCCAGCATAGCTGGCTGGGGCATGCTGGGAGTTGTAGGCCAAAAACATATGGGGACTCAAGGTTGGAAAACACTGGAATAATATATACGTGACTCTAGAGGGAGGGAGGGAGGGAGATGAATTGCACTTGAGTACATTTACAGTGAGATGTTAAGATTAGACATGCACACATATTTTAAAAGTTAAGGAACTTGTCCAGCGACACATAGGAAGTCTGTTGTACACCTATAAATTTCACAGGTATCCCCTGCCCACAAGTAAGGAGACAACTAGTAATTGGTTAAAATATATATATATATATATCACTGCTTAGTCTTGCATTCTGGTATCTGTACAAAAGATGCAAGACCCAGACCTAAGGCCTTGTGACCTAAAGCATGGGTGGTGTTAGGGAGAGTGCCCACCCAGGCATGGGCCCCAGATCTTTTGAGCATGACCTTGATTTAGTGTTGCCCTAATTGCCATCATTTGCTGTTTGTTTTTAATCTGTAGTTTTAAATTTTATATTTTATATTGTATTTTATGATTTTAACTGTTGTAAACTGCCCAGAGAGCTGGGCAGTATATTGGGCAGTATAAAAATGTATTAAATAAATAAATAAATAAATCATCTGCCTTAATACAACCCTGATTCTTCCCTCTGAATTCAGTAGCCCTCCAATTACTAGGAGACCTTCGGATTCACTCCCATAGCAGACTAATAATAGCATGAAGGCACCAGCCTTTTAAACTAGAGGGGAGACTGCCACCTTTCCTTCCACAGTCTGCTCATTATTTTCATTACGTCCAGAGTCCAAAATTCCCTACTGCACCTCTGTCACCCGGTTTTCTCAGAGTGTGCATGACTCTGCAGAGACCTGCCCAGCCAATTGCTACTGGGCAATTGCATTTGTGCCCTGAGCCATTGTAGGCAGCGAGGCCCAGACAAGAGGAAGAACAGGCACATTGGCTGCTCACATATTGAATGCAATGCCAGAGGCCTTCCTCATCTGTTGCTTCCTCCAAGCTGGCCCAGGCCCCTTACCTTGGGGCAAAGCAGAAATGAATTTGCTTGCAAAAACTATTTGAATGAGCGGCAGTGTCTGAATTTGGGACACCATAATGTATGAGTGTACGTACGGCTAGCCCTAGCTTACTGGCTTGCTTGAGTGTGTCCGGAGCTCCTTGGCTCTGCAATCATCTTTCTGGAGTTCACCTGCTTTTTGCATGATCCACATGGCCAGATTCTGGTGGGTGCATGGTCCTCCTTGGCACCAGGGGTTTGCACTAGGCTAGAGAAAGGTACATAGATGTGGGAGGAGGTTATTACACAGATAAATTTTGTACTGGAATGGTCTTTAATATTTACTGATGTACACACACTTTTAAATTATTTACCTGCTTCATGGAAATTAACAAATGGAAGGGGAAATGGATTTTCTGTGCCCTTTTGACAACTAAAAGACTGATATTACAAAACTGAAAACAGTCACCTCCTATAATGCAATGGACTGAGGACCTTACAATGCTTTCAGTATATGAACAGGTGGAATATAGACTCCAACTTCAAATGGATGCTTATTTGGATATTTGGTCTGCTTTTGTTGAAGCCTATACATAGTTGTTAGAAAGTTGTATGCATTTCATAGAAATCCATGTGCGTATATTTTTAAAAACAGGATTTTAAAAAAATGTATTTGGGTGCCCGTGGGCACCACATTGTGGACCCCTTTATGGCTGCCATTGGACATGCCCATGGGTGCCATGGGACCTGTGGGTGCCACATTGAGGAGCCCTGACTTAAGGCATAGAAATCAGGAAATGAATCTGAATACATCCAAACACAGAGTTGCATTGCATACCTTCAGGGTGTTACTTGAAATAGGTGTTTAATTATTGTTACCAGGCAGAGGCTTCACACTTTTCAAAACTGCAATCATCAAGAAGGACTGGGTGAATGGATTTGATCAGTTTTATTGACTAGGTTTTGACACGACAACCTATCAATGGTTGTCACTCTTGGTTGTCCTGTGGTTTCCATGGTGGGTTGCCATGTCGTGCAAACCCAAATCAATTTATTTATTTATTTATTTAATTATATTTATACCCCGCCTTTTTTCCTGCAAGGAACCCAAGGCGGCTTACATAATCCTCCTCCTCCTCCTCTCCATTTTATCCTCACACAACAACCCTGTGAGGTAGGTTAGGCTGAGAGTCAGTGACTGGCCCAAAGTCACCCAGTGAGTTTCATGGCGGAGCGGGGATTAGAACTCGGATCTCCTGAGTCCCAGTCCAACACTCTCACCACTACGCCACACTGGCTTCCCACAGGGTGGCTTGTTTGAGGGCAACAAGGCATGCTGACAACCCCTAGCTTGTTCTAGGGGTTGCTGTAGCCACAATGGGTTGTTGTGTCATCCAAACTCAGGTGACTGACCCCATTTTGGGTACCCATAATTGGATACTGAACCACTTGGCAAGAGCAGCAAGGGTTTTTGGCCAAGCGTGCCCAGGCACCCGCCAGTACCAGCCGCCCTACAAGTGCCCAAGCAGCGCTTGGGGGCAGCTGGCATTGACTTGCAGCTTGCTGCCCTCCCTGCTGCAATTGCAATTGGAGGGAGAAGAGAGGGAGCGCAGGGCCATTCCACCAGCCCTGCTGAAAGGCCGCCCTCCTGAAGGCTCCTCCTCCCTCAACTGCCACCACCAGCAGCCATTCCAGCAGGCTGAGAGGAGGGAGAAGAGAGGGAGTGCAGGGCCATTCCACCAGCCCTGCCAGGAGTATTATTAATATCCCCCCTTCTTCCCACCCCATTCCTTTTTCCTTGTGTGTCGTGTCTTTTTAGATTGTAAGCCTGCGGCGAGGGACTGTCTTGTTAATTGCTGTAAACCCCCCAGAGAGCTTCGACTCTTGGGCGCTATAAAAATGAAATAAATAAATAAACACAAGCCATTTTTGCCTCACTGCAGCTTCCCCCCCCAATTTATCTCCCCCCCCCCCAAGATCGGAAAAGCCAGCTTCACAGCCAGCTTTCACAATCCCAGTTTGGACAACCACTGATGGACCCTTCAAAGTGCCCAAGAGGCACCTGGAAGGGGCTGTCAGACCTTACACACACACACACACACACACACACACACACACACACACACTCATCTGAGCAGGGATGATGGGTTGGGGGACTCACCTGCACAGGGAAGAGTGACTGCTCTCCCCAGCAGGCAAGCCAGGCCCAGGCAAACCTAGCATCTCTGGTGCTATCTCTGATATGAGATCAGAGATAACAGCAGAGGTCCTGCTGCTGGCACACACCAATAGGAGAATCCCTGCTGTTATTTCCAATCTCTGATCAGAGATAGCAGTGGGGATGCCCTTATTTATTTATTTAATACATTTTTATACCGCCCAATAGTCGAAGCTGTCTGGGCGGTTTACAACAGTTAAAACCATAAAATACAATATAATGTAAATATAAAATTTAAAACCACAGATTAAAAAACAAACAGCAAAGCTAGCAGCAGCAGTTCAAATTATGATAACAGAGTTAAACACAACTACAAGATTAAAATGCTTAAAATGCCTGGGAAAATAGAAAGGTCTTCACCTGGTGCCAAAAAAGTACAATGTAGGCGCCAGGTGAGCCAGATAGCAGTGGGGATGCCCTTGGAGAGGATTGCTCAGAGGGCGGGGCTTGGAGCCGAAGCCTCGCCCCCTGGAGGAACCCCAGGAGAATGCATGGTCCAGATTGGGGTGCCCCGCAGGCCAGGGTAGACCTGCAGGCTGGAGGTTCTGCACCCTTGCCTTAGGTCAGGGGTCCTCAAACTTTTTAAACAGGGGGCCAGTTCATTGTCCCTCAGACTGTTGGGGGGCCGGACTATAGTTTGAAAAAAATATGAACAAATGGATCAAGTAAAAAAAAAGGACCCGGGTCCTTTTTTTTTTTACTTGATAGGGGTGAATTTTTTCCCCCTTAAATGGAAAGTTATTTTATTTATTTATTTCATTTTTATACCGCCCAATAGCTGAAGCTCTCTGGGCGGTTTACAGCAATTAACAAGACAGTCCCTGCCCTCAGGCTTACAATCTAAAAAGACATGACACACAAGGAAAAAGGAATGGGGAGGGAAGAAGGGGGAATATTAATGAATACTCCTGGCAGGGTTGGTGGTATTTACATATATAGTTGCACAATTGTTTCATGCCTAACATGAATATACTGTACTTTTGTTTTTGCCATCACACATATGAGCATACTCTGCTTCAATCCAAAGTAGCATTTTTAAACATTAGAAATCTGACTTAGCTACATCAGCTCATACATAAGAGGTAAAACACCACCACTAATTTTTCCATATTATGGAAAAGAATTAAAAGAATCGGCGCTTGAAGCGAAAGAGTTAAAAAAAAGTCTGCTTCTGCTAATCGGCTGGGGGGCCGGATAAAAAGGCAAGGCGGGCCGGATGTGGCCCGCGGGCCTTAGTTTGAAGACCCCTGCCTTAGGTTATCTCTGAATGAATGTACCCTTGGTTAGGTGTTAAGGGAGGACACTCGTTAACAAGGTCATACGTTTGAATACCTAGAAGCTTCAGTTAAAGCTGCCTTTCCCAACCTGGTGCCTTCCAGATGTGTTGGACTACAAGTCCCAGCACCTCCCAGCCCCCTGACTAAGAGTTCTGGAGAACTCAAAAGCTTCCTCACTATTTTGTAGCATTTTAGTTCGTCCTAATAAATTCATTACCCCACTGTGATTTTTTCATTTTTTCTCCCTAATGGACTGACACTGCAGGTCAGTCCATTATGGTTTTTCTATGACTTGGGTATACATCTGTTCTCTTTCAAAACTGCAGTGTTGACACACCATAAGGCTGCAGCCATGTTATACTTCTTCAAAGAACTGAAGATGATATGAAAGAGGCATGATTGCCCATGGTATATTCCCTCATCCCACTGTACTCTTTGATCAAATGAGTTTTGCAGAGTTTTCCTAGCACTTCAAAAACCTGCAAAGCCTGTTTCACCAAAGACGACAGCAGGCGAGCAGGGCAAAAGAAATGAAAATGTACATGCACGTGACAAAGCTTTAGTCATACCACCTTTGTCAGCTGTCTCTCACAAACCAATGGTTAGTCTTAATCTGGAAATATTCCTGGTTGGAGATCCTTCCTCCTCATGATCCCAATGTTTTCGTTCTCTTCCACAAGCCTTCTCTCTCTCTCTCTCTCTCTCTCTCTCTCCCCCCCCCTCTCTTTGTAGCCAACTACCTCAAGAGGTTCCTTCAAACAGCTGTCACTGTCTGTCCATTTGGTGCCAACTCACCCGCTGCCTACTAGGTCAAGTCACTGATTGCATCAGCTCAAGTTACTGCCAAATTTTAAATAAATAAATATATAATTTTTGCTCCCCTTCACTAGCAGGAATTGTGACTAGAAAACAATTTGGGATAGTGCCTGAAATGAACTGAGCCATGTTTTCCAAAACTCTGTTGCCTCAAACCATCTTCTCTTTTTTTAATAGTGGCAATCTCTGAACTCTCTTAGTTTGAACTCTTTTGTAGATATTGACTTATATTTGAATACTGTACAATTGTTTTATGTTAACTGTCTTCATGTATGAACAAAATGGTTACTTCCTATATTCAAATCATGCTGGAAGACATTTTTCTCTTTCTCAGGGTCAAAACCAACTAAAGTCTACAGCCAGGGATGTTGATCAGTTCACTTCAGTAAGTGAAATTTAGCCCCCTTACTGCTTCTTGTAACCCACTTATGGTTATCAGGTCACAGTGCTGCAGTGACAATAGCAGTCAAGACTGAGAATGTCACCTTTCTATGCAATTCATAAAGGAATAGCAAACCTACTAGGGCCTAGACCAGGGGTTCCCAACCTTTTTGGGCCCATGGGCACATCTGGATTTTTGGACAATATGTTGTGAGTACCATCACAAAATGGCTGCCATGGTGGGAGTTACAAAATGGCTGCCACAAGGTAT
This sequence comes from Shinisaurus crocodilurus, assembly GCA_021292165.1. Classification (NCBI taxonomy): domain Eukaryota; kingdom Metazoa; phylum Chordata; class Lepidosauria; order Squamata; family Shinisauridae; genus Shinisaurus; species Shinisaurus crocodilurus. Next base: position 177,587,465 of record CM037877.1, on the reverse strand, counting down.
GGCCAATCACAAGATTTACAGCTGCAACACACACTCATTTCACAGATAGGCAAACTGGGGAGGCTAATAGACAAGTAACTAGCCCAAAAACTGGGGTAGAATTCAAAGGTGGGTGTCTGAGCCCCAAAACACAAACACACTCCCTCAGATTCACAGTTTTCTGCTCTAACAGACCACTCATTTCACTGACAGACAAGCCAATTTCCCCAAATCACCTCTAAACAAATATCTCTTTAAAAATTCCCTAAAATTTATTTCCCCAAAATTAACAGATCACCCTGAAGTTATTTCCTGTCAAACACACACAACCCCCCCCCATGCACCCCTCTACCCACATACAGAAACCCACAGTGTAAAACACAGGAGAAGTCACTGACTGGGTTCACACAACTCTATATAACTGCATACTTTCCTGCCCGGAAAGAATTTTTTAACACCTTAGAAATCCCACCTTAAAAATGGAGGTTTTCTCTTTGACAGATCAGCTGATCTGTCAAAGAGCAATTACCCCCATAAATGGAATCCCTGGAAGTTTTGCATGTTCCCGAGATACTAGCATCTTGGGGGCACTTGCAAAACTTAGGGGACACTTTAGATACATGATTCCCCACCACCACCAAAAATACCCCCAAGGATCCTGCTGTGAAAGGACTGAATGAGGCCTCCTGTTCACAAAGAAGGATCACTCCAGGCTTGGCAAGCATTTGACAGGTCAGCTTCTGACACCTGTCAAATGCTTGCAAAGGGGGGTTTACTGACCTGCACTCGGGGCACTGACAGGGTGGGTACCTGCTAGACTTTGCCACCAGGCACCCCTTCCTGCCCATTACCCACCCCAGGTTCCCCATTGCTGCTCCTGTTTAATTGCGGTCGTCCACAGTTGTGAAAGGGCAGCAATAAAAATAATAAAACATCCACAATGAATTGCGAAAATTAGGGGGGGGTTTAACAAAAAATAGATAGCAAGCACGGGCAGCCCCTCCAAGGTACCGCTGAGGCACCTTGGATGGGCAGCTCGTACCTATCAAAAAGGGGATTGTGAAAGCTGGCTTCACAGCTGGTTTTCACAATCTGAGGGGGAAAAGTTTTAAAAGGAAATCCAAGCCACGGAGACCCCCAAAAGGCTTGTGTGGAATGGGGAAAAGACTTGTTCCCCTGAGGTGCCCCCTGGGAAACCTGCGGGAGAATCGAGCGGGGAGGAGGGGGCCAGCAACCCACAATGTGCCCGATCGCCTATCGGGCCCCGCGTGGGTCCTTGGGCAATTTGCCCACACTGTGTGGCTTGTGCTGTAGTGTGGCTTGTCACGTTGTCTGAACCTGCCCACTCTCTCTTTTTCAGGATTATCTCCCCTCAATACAGGCCTGTGGCTCACGCTGGCTCAGCTTGTCTGAGCGTGGAAAGCTAAGCAGGGTCAGGCCTGGTTGTTACTTGGATGGGAGACCCCTCTTCTAGTTTCCTGCATTGAGCAGGGGGTTGGACTCGATGGCCCTGTAGGCCCCTTCCAACTCTATATGAAATCTACACATACAGCTTTTCTACATAAGGCTTTTAACCCATCACTTTACCAAGGCTTCTGCTTCCGGATTCTTTGTGGGATTAAGATCGATTCCTTGACGCATGTTTCACCCTCCCCCCCAGGGTTTTTCTTTCTCCATCTTTCTATATGTTCCACTACTAGGTGGCACTGTGATATAGCGGAATTGCACAAATACACTAGAAATTCATGCCGCCATTCAGGGATATACCAGACTTTCCTGGTTGGGGGTGGTGGAAATGCTAAAATGGTTGCAAAGCATGGGAGAGGCCCTGGAGGAGGAGGAGGAGGGGAGGAGGAGGCGGAGAGGGAGGGGGAGGGGAAGGGGGGAGGAGGAGGAGGAGGAGGAGGTCCTGTAAAGCACCCACAAGCTACTGAGAGTGAGGAATTATGAGCATGCAATAAATGCCTCATGTAGAAAGACTCATACCCTCCCCTGCTGGGTCACCCCTAAACTCTTTATTTCTCTTTTGCCCATGCGCACACACACACACGCAACCCCCATCCATTCACAGACACACAACCACTCACACCATTCATCCATCACACAGTCTCGCACACCTCTGCTCAGCCCGCACAAAGGTCACTCCCCCTCCACTCCTTGCTGTTCTTCCACCGCCGCCACCCCTTTGCTGGCTTCTCTCTCTGCTCCCTTCCCCTCAACCCCGGCTTCCTGCTATCCTCCCTAGCCTCTCCTCCACTGGCTTTCCCAGCCTCCGCTGGCTTCCCTAGTCCCTGCTCTGTAGCTCCCCCTGGCTTTCCTCATCTCTCCTGGCATCCCACTATCCGTCCCCCCCCCCACTGCTCTCTGAACCTCCCCCCAGCAATGGTGATGGGCATCCTTCCCTCCCCTTTCCTTTCCTTTCCCCGGATAGCTGAGCAACGCTCTGGCCTTCAGCAGCCTGCCATCTTCATTTCTTAAGAACATCTCTGGGCCCACATGAGGCCCAAAGGCATTGTGGGGAAATGGTGGTGGTTGGAGGCCAGAGCACCATTTTGAAGTGATTCCAGCCACCTGAAAGGATTTTTAACAATTTCTAAATTGGGTGAGGTTGGGCATCTCATGTGCACTGGGACATGTGGATGCCATATTGCCAACCCCAGATCTAGGCTATGAAGCTGAGCAATCCTATGCCTCCTTAGAGCCTGGCTCACAGTTTCCCTTTCCTTTCCAAATATACTTCTTTCCTGAAAATAGTGCATAGCCCCTCACCTTCCTAGGCCTCATGTGAAGTTTTGACTCAGCCCTACTTTCTCCTTCCCCCTCCTTTCCCACATCCCTACCACTAGGGATGTGCAGCACTGGGAATTCCATTCCATTTAAGCCTGGTGGGATTGCACAGTGTTTCCATTTTGGTAAGCAGCAGCAGACTGCACCCCCCCCCATGCTAGAAATACTTTATGCATATTTTTCAGTTCCCGTAATTTGCACAAATTGGATTTGAGGGGTGCGGGTCCTGAAATTTGCACAAATGGGGGTGTAACTTTTTCAGAAATATTTTCTTATTGGAGATCTTGCACAAGTGTGCACGATCGCAAGTCTGCCTGTCTGCTATGTAGCCCCGCAGAGGCATATTCCCCTCTTGTAAATATCCTTGTCAGTTTCTTCTTCTCCACACACTACTTCTTAGCCCACCAGAGCCATATTCCCTAGTTCAGGGCTCTCCAACCTTGGGTCCCCAGATGTTGCTGGCCTTCAGCTCCCAGCATACCCAGCCAGCATGCATGGCTAATGGCAAGGGATTCTGGGAGCTGGAGTCCAGCAACATCTGGGGACCCAAGGTTGGAGAGCCCTGCCCTAGTTGTTAAAGAACCTGTCAATTTCATCCTCCACTTCCGCACTCCCCCCCACCTTCACTCCCCAGCACCTTGCACAAGAACCCCAATTAAAAAAATATTTTAAAAAATTACCATTCCATTTGTGCAATTTTCAAGATCCCCACACCCCAAATAGAAAAAGATCCAATTTATGCAAATTGCTGCCATAAAAACAACAACAAAACAGAATCGATGTATTGGATTGATTCGCTACAGATTGAGTCGATGCCGGTGGGGGGAAAGGGAACGAAATCTATCAGGGCTAAACTGGAAAATTCCATCAATTTTTCACCCCCAAAACAGAATTCTCATACATCCCAACCTACCCCCCAGAGTGCCCTCAGAAACCTGTTTTTAGCAGGAAGGTGGAGGGAAACCCCAGCAAAGACAGAGGTGCAAGTCTAATGTACTGAAATAGAATCCAGTTATACATATGATATGTCTAATTTAATTGTTTATTTACAAGTTCAGTATTCTCGGAAGTTTCCAAGCTGATCTCTCTTCATGGAGAGGGGTGGGGAGAATCAGGGGATGTTTTCCCCGCACTGTGTTGAGCTTGAACACCTGTTCAGCCCTGCTTTTCAGTCAACAGTCTACTCCCTTCAGTGAGTCAGCATACAACCCCTTTACACTTTATGCCCAATGAGGTTTCTTCAGAGTCCCTTCTGGCCTTCGTTTCCACTTCCTCTACAACAATCTGAGAGAATTATTTACAAGTTGCAATGTAACTCAGCCAGAGTCAGAGGCTTCACTGCCACAAGTGCAATAGGGCATAGATGCAAAAGAAGCCTTGGTTGCCAAGCTCAGTCCTGCGGGAAGGAAAACAGTCTTCATGGGTTTGTCCAGTGTTCACACTTGCCATCAAGAGTCATGCTGGCTGTTTAGCATGGCTGCCCCTTCCTTTCCAAAGATGCAGGGGCTTTGGTCAGTTCAGGTTATTGTGCTGGAAGGCACTCTCTCTCCTATTCCAGGCCCTACCATCTTAAGGATGTTACTTGTAAGTGGTGCAATGCAGAGTATATTTCAAAGAGACACGAATGTACTTAAGGATACTGAATGGGCTGTAGCTCAGGCATAGAGCACATGCTTTGCATGCAGAAAGTCTCAGGTTCAGCCCCTGGCATCTTCAGGTAGGGCTGGGAATAACCCCTGACTGAAATCCCAAAGAGTAGACAATGAGTTGGTTCAGACAACATAATAACCCAAACTCAAGGGCTGATTATAGGTTGAATGTGGGTTGTCGTTGAAACGTATGTTGTCTGAACCCAGCTGTGCTAACAAACCATGGTTTGTTATCTATGAACAACCCATAGTTCACAACCCAACAACAACCCATGGGTTCCCTTCATGGGTTGTTCATAGTTAACAAACCATGGTTTGTTAGCATGGCTAGGTTCAGACAACACGATAACCCACATTTCAGCAACCACCCATGGTTCAACAGCAACCCACACTCAACCCTTGAATGTGGGTTATCGTGTTGTCTGAACCTAGCCAATGCTAAGATAGATGTACCAATGGTCCAACTTATAAGGCAGCTTCATTCAAAAATAATAATTTTAAAGCCTGGTTGTAAGGTGATCCACGTCACGCAATACACAACCCTGGGAATAGCCATCACAGGACCTTAATGCTTCTGGTCCTAGCAGTGCTTCATGTGACCAGCTCCTTTCTGGGGGAGGGGGAATGGCAAATCAGGTCAGGGTCATGGCTACAGTCCATGGTATAGAAAGACAGCTGGGCAGGAATACCAGGCATGCACAATTTCACAAAGACACTTCTGCTTGATATCAAGGCATGAAGAACTGAATTCTAGGAGTTTCATTTTATCAGTCCTGTTGCTGATTGCATGTGTGTTAAGTTAGTGAGGTGTATTATAGACCAGGGCTTGCTTACATATGATCTGTGGCAGCCTTCCCCAACTTGGTGCCCTCCAGATGTGTTGGACTACCACTCCCAGAATCCCCCAGCTGGGGAAGGTGGGCCAGTGGGCAGTTATCTAGTGCTCCAAGATTCTCTGCTAAACCACCACTCATAGGTGAGTTACTACTCAATTTCTACAGACCAGGAAAAGCCTTCATAGGCTGAATATTTCTATTCCAATTATAGACAGAAACACCTAGGTAACAGCAACAGAGAATCGTTCTGATTCAGTAGGTAGTGCTGGATTGTGGATCTAAGCGAGATGGGTTTATAGCCCAGCTTTGTCACATATTCACTGGGTAGCTTTAAGTAAATTATTCTCTCTCTCTGACTCAGTTCCATAGCTGTGAACATGGGGAGACAGTATTTACTTGCAACATAATAAAGCCAAGTAAGAATCTGGCGAGGTTTAAGGAGTGTTGTGTGCATCATAAATAGGAGTAGTAGTAAAGATCATAGGTTACACCTTCAGTTTACACCTTGTGATTTCCTGGATATTTTCAGAATTCTGAAATGTTTGCTGCCCTGACATTTATTTTTATGCTGCGTGCAGAGGGGAAGTTGCAACCGAATTCATCATACAGGCCTGTGGCTCACGCTGGCTCAGTGTGGAAAGCTAAGCAGGGTCAGGCCTGGTTATTACTTGGATGGGAGACCCCTGCTCTAGTTTCCTGCATTGAGCAGGGGGTTGGACTCAATGGCCTTGTAGGCCCCTTCCAACTCTATAATCTATGAATCTATATTAAGGCACAATCCTATGCATGTTTGGACAGAGAAAAGGCCTACTATTCCCAGCATGCCCGAACCAGCAATTGAAAACTGAAAGCATGGCTGGCTGGGGCACTCTGGGAGTTGTAGGCCTTTTTTCTGTCTAAACATGCACAGAAGAAAGGATGGCCTTGGCCACAGGCACAGATTAAGATTAATATATATATGTATTTATTTATTTATTTATTTATTTATTACATTTATCAATCGCCCATCTGGCCGGTCACCCGGCCACCCTGGGCGATGTACAATTAAAATACAATAAAACACAATAAAATATAATAATTAAAACAATATTAAAAAATTCTCATTAAAAACCTAACCCACCCCATATTCCCGCCTGAACAGCCATGTTTTTAATGCACGGCGGAAGCTCATCACGGAGGGGGCATGGCGAAGGTCACTAGGGAGGGAGTTCCATAATGTGGGGGCCGCCACAGAGAAGGCCCTCTTCCTAGTCCCCACCAGCCTGGCTGCTCTGGCTGATGGGATAAGGAGAAGGCCGTCCGTGGCAGACCTTGTTGAGCGGCCTACTTGATGTTGCTGGAGGCGCTCCTTGAGATAAGCTGGGCCGGAGCCGTGTAGGGTTTTAAAGGTCAAAACCAACACCTTGAATTCGGCTCGGCAAGCAACTGGTAGCCAGTGCAACTCATTAAGCACTGGCGTGATGTGATCACGCTGGCGGCCGCCCTTAATCGGGTGAGCCGCCGCGTTCTGTACCAGCTGAAGCTTCCGGACCGTCTTCAAGGGTAACCCCACGTAGAGCGCATTACAGTAGTCTAGGCGAGAGGAGACCAAGGCATGAACCACTGATGGGAGCAGGTGATTAGGAAGGTAGGGGCGCAGCTGCCGTATCAGATGGAGTTGATACAGCGCCGCCCGGCTCACAGCTGCCACCTGAGCCTCCATGGACAGCTGGGAGTCTAGAATGACCCCCAAGCTGCGGACCTGGTCCTTCAGGGGTAGATGTACCCCATTCAGCACCAGGTCAACATCCCCTAACCTTCCCTTGTCCCCCACCAGAAGTACCTCGGTCTTGTCGGGGTTCAGCTTCAGCATATTCCTTCCCATCCAGCCAGCCACTGACTCCAGGCACTTGGACAGGGTTTCAACGGCCAACCTCGGTGAGGACTTAAAACAGAGGTAGAGCTGCGTGTCATCCGCATACTGATGACACTGCACCCCAAACCTCCTGATGATAGCTCCCAGCGGCTTGAGGTAGATGTTGAATAACATCGGGGAGAGGATGGAACCCTGCGGCACTCCACAAGTGAGCAGCCGAGGGTCCGAAGCCTCCTCCCCGAGAACTACCCTCTGATACCTTCCAGAGAGGAAGGACCGGAACCACTGCAATACAGTGCCTCCTAAGCCCAACCCCTCCAGACGGTCCAGGAGGATACCGTGGTCAACGGTATCAAAAGCCGCTGAGAGATCGAGGAGGACTAGAAAGGAGCATTCGCCCCTATCCAAAGCCCTCCTCATATCATCCACCAAGGCGACCAAGGCCGTCTCCGTCCCATGTCCAGACCTGAAGCCCGACTGGCACGGATCCAAATATTTTAAATTTCTACTGATTATGGATTACAAATGTTTAACATGGAATATTAATGGCGCAAATGCCCCTCAAAAGAGGAAAAAAGTATTTTACTATTTGAAAAAATTAAAGCAAGACATCATTTGTTTACAAGAGACTCATATCAAGAAAAAAGATATAAAGTATTTGGTCTATAAAACATTAGGTGAAGAATTTATCTCGGCACATGCTAAAAAGAAAAATGGAGTTGTTTTGTATATTAAATCCCATTTAAAACCAAAATTAGTATTTGCTGATGAACAAGGTAGATTTGTGGGAGTAGAAGTCAACTTAAATAGATTTAAGACAATGGTAGGCATAAAAATTAAAAAAGAGTCTTATAAGCTGAGAGCTTTCGCAGATGATTTGGTGTTAACTTTGGAAGATCCTCTGAAAGGAATAGAAACGTTAATGGTTAAATTGAAGGAGTTTGGTGCTGTAGCTGGTTTTAAGGTTAATAAACTAAAGACAAAGATATTAACAAAAAATATGAAAATTCAGGATCAAATAAAATTGTCAAATAAATCAGGTTTTAAGGTTGAAAAGAAAGTAAAGTATTTAGGTATCACATTAACAAATAAGAATTGTATGTTGTTTCAAAATAATTATGTAAAGTCTTGGAATGAAATGAAAAAAGATTTAGAAAGATGGGATAAAGCTCAATTGTCACTTTTGGGGAGAATAGCCACAATCAAGATGAATGTATTACCTAGAATGTTGTTTTTGTTTCAGACTATTCCTATTGTGACATCGCAAATATCATTTAAACAATGGCAGAAGGATATATCTAGATTTGTATGGCAAGGGAAAAAGCCACGGGTTAAGTTTAAGATTTTACAGGATGCAAAAGAAAGAGGGGGGTTGGGGCTACCTGACCTGAAGTTATATTTTGCTGCTTGTTGTTTAGTATGGATCAAAGAATGGGTTTTGTTGAAAAATAGTTGATTATTAGATTTAGAGGGATATGATTTGAGATTTGGATGGCATGGGTACATGTGGTATGATAAAGTTAAAGTGAATTTAATAATCACTGTGTTAGAAGTGCCATTTTGAAAATTTGGAATAAATATAAACCTAGGTTTTGTCAGAGAGTACCATTGTGGCTATCAGCACAAGAAGCCCATCATAGAAGAGAAATGTTAAGTAAATACAGTTGGTTGACATATCGTGATTTGCTGAATTTTTCACAAGATGAATGTAAAATAAAATCAAGAGAAGAACTGATAAAAGAAGGTCATACATGTCAATGGTTCTCATATTTACAGATGGTAGAAAGGTTTAAAGTTGATAAAAGGTTGTATGATTTTGAACAGAGGGTATCTGACTTTGAAAGGGAATTATGTTTAAATGATGAACATCTTATTTCAAGAATGTATAAGCTTTTGTTGAAATTTGAAACTGAGGAAGAGCAAGTGAAGGAATGTATGATAAAATGGGCTCAAAATTTTGGTTATAATATACTAATGACACAATGGGAAAATATGTGGTTAAAAGGTTTGAAATTTACTTTATGCTCTAGTCTTAAAGATAATTTTTATAAGATGATGTATCATTGGTACTTGTCGCCGGAGAAATTGGCTAGAATGTATAGCGGTGCATCAGATATATGTTGGAAATGTGAACAACAGGAAGGAACCTTTTATCATATGTGGTGGACATGTAAGAAAGCTAAAAGTTTTTGGGTTGAAATTCATTTATTAATGCAAAAGATTTTAAGGATTACTTTTCAATTGAAACCAGAGGCTTTTCTATTGGGAATAATGGACAGTCAGCTAGAAGGAAGATATGGAACTTTATTTTTATACATGACAACGGCAGCGAGACTACTATATGCACAGAAGTGGAAAGGTCCAGCAGTGCCTACGATAGAAGAATGGTTGGTCAAGATGCTGGAGCTGGCAGAGATGGCCAAACTTACATCACTAATTAGAGAAAGGACAACATCTGCATTTATTATTGAGTGGAAACTTCTAATTGACTTTTTGCAGAGACTGGAAAATAATGATTTGTTTGTTTGTGGATTTATGGAATAATAAGTGAATCTGGGACAATGGGAAGAAAGAGATTTCTCATTTGGATTATCGAGTAAGAAAAATTATTGTTACCTGTATTTGCTGTAGAAGAAAAATCGGAGGTCTATTTTGTTTTGTTAATTGTTATATGTTTGATATTATGTGTCTGTTTTATATAGAAATAAAAAAAATTGGACAAGAACATGCACAGGATTGCGCTCTCAGGCATGCCCCCAGAAGTGGGAACAAGCTTCAAGAAGCCATTTTCATATTCCTGTGGATTAACAGACTGACCCCAAAAGTGAACTTTGAGAGCCCTTGCAGTTGCACAGGGACTCATTCTTCAAGCCTCGAAAGATAAACACCCACCACCTATCTTTCATTTGAATGCATAGCCAAAGTTGTCAATTTCATGTGGATGCTCCTATTAATGTATCTATTTGAAACAGAAAGGTTGAACTTCTTCTTTTTTATAGTGTTGTGAATGGTTACTAGGAATGGATTCCCCACCACCACCTTTGTTGTTGTTTCCCCCTTTTTTTCTGTTATATTTGCAAATAGATTTTAAAAAAGAAAACGAAAAGGAGAAGGAGCCATTTTCATACAACCTGGAGCTGAGGATTTTGAAGAACTCAATCAAAGCACAGAGCTTCTTCAGAATAAGCTTAATTTATTAGTCACTATTTAGCACTGGAGTAAAGCCAGCGCTTCCAGCAGCTACAGGAGCAAGACTGCTGGAGCTATTTATGGGTACAGAATGAAAATAGCGTTACTTGGCTCACACCGACTCACACACAACCTACCTAAGGAACTGCCCCTACACTCCTTACCAAAAGAGGAGCTGAGTTCTTTGTGACACGCTACACTGTTTGTGCTATTTTCAAGCAGAGCCAACAGCTGCTGGCAGGGTGCTTACAGAGCAGCGCTAAACAGGCAAAAGGAAATACAACAAACAGCTAGGGCGAGTTCACATGACACTTCTAGGAGATCGTTCCTGTTTTCCACGATGGCCCAGAAAAAAAACCATAGACTGGGTTCATACGATCATTCCAATTCAATTCTGTTTATTACAGTCAATGACCAGTATAAATTACAAAAGATAAAACAAGATACACGATGTTCATACATACAATACAGTGTTAAGAACATGCTAAAATCACCTGTTGACGGATGTTCATGGCGGCAGTACAAAATTTAGCTACTTGTAAAGTAATTGTGGGAATTGATCCGAAAGGAGTAATGACGTATAAAAGGCATCTGAGTGTCCAGGGGAATTTCGAAGAACTGGATCAATAAAAGTTCTCCGCAAATCTTGGTAAAAGGAGCAATAAAGGAGAACATGATTCACAGATTCAATCTCACCAGAGTCACAAGAGCATTTACGATTGTGATAGGGAATTTTCTGGTATCTGCCCTCCAAAACCTTTGAGGGAAGGATATTGAAATGTGCCAAACGATGTTTTGGGACAGAAAGCGCAAAAAGATAGTTAGATGGTATAGAAATTTGGGGCGCTCTATTGATGAAAATTTGGCAGGACACAGTGCTAAGATCAAGCTGACGGTCTATATCCAAGATACACTGCTTGAAAATTGCCCTGGCCTTCTCTGGGCCCATAGAAATAAGATGCTGCAATGAGAGACCACGTTGCTGGATCTTTCAGAAAATTGCTTGCTTCCAGGTAGACTGAAATCCATCCCAGAGGGTGAATTGAGCTAAACCGGACGGGATGAAAATTAGCCTCAGCCAGAAGTTGAAAACCATAATCCAGGCCCTAGCTTCGATCTTTTGCAGGCCCGTCTCAAGTCGTACCGTTAAGATCATTCCGGTTTGTTTTGTTTTCCCTCTTCATGGTCTTTCCCTATGCCAGCATTGTTTTCATAAGTGCCCTGTGGGTCTTCCTGCTCATGTCAGGTATCCCAGTGTCCATTGCGTGCCATTCCCTGTCCCGGGGAAGCGGCAGCAGGAATGAACTTAAAGCAGCCCACACACACACACACACACACACTGTCACCTCAGCGATACTTCCATAGCCTCCAACTGGAACAGATGCTAGGATGTGTGTGTGTGCGTGTGTTTGGGGTGTGGGGTGGGTGGGTAAACTTCACCTGTTGAATTTGTGCTAATCCTGACAATAGGGATTCCCCTGCAAGCACTGACAACCCCTCCCGTATACACACTTTCCTGTGAGTAAGTCCCATTTAACGTAATAGGACTTACTTCTGGTGTGTGTGTGTGTGTGTGTGTGCGCGCGCGCGCAGGGCCGGTGCAAGGCAGTTTGGTGCCCTAGGCAAGATCAGATATTTAGCACACACCCTTCCCACTTGAGCCCTGCCTCCCTATTTCTGGTGCCCCCTTTAGCCCTGCGCCCTAGGCAGCTGCCTAGTTGGCCTAATGGTAGCACCGGCCCTGTGTGTGCGACTGTGCGTGCACCAAAAAGCAAATGGAGGTGGAGGCGGCACCTCCATGTTTGGGGGTATGGGGTGGGTGGGTAAACTTCACCTGTTGAATTTCTGCTAATCCTGACAATTTAAAAGAAGAAGAAAGGGATTGTCCTGCAAGCACTGACCACCACCCCATGTATACACACTTTCCTGTGAGTAAGTCCCATTGAACGTAATAGGACTTACTTCTGAGTACACATGCATAGGATTGCACTGTTACTCTGTTTTCAGAGCAGTGGTAAATTTAACTTGGCTCTACCTGTGTACCCCAACTGTGAGTAGGGAATGATGAGTACACAGTATATGCCTCATGTAGAAAAACTCCAGATGTGTTGACTGCAACTGTCACAATTCCCAGGCAGCCTGGTTTACAGCTAGTTAATTCAGCAAGCTCCAGCAGAGCAACTACACCACTGGTTTCAGGAGAATGTAAGTTAGTGCCAGTTCATCCAGATTTGATATATATTCATCACCATTACAAAATTCGTGGACAGCAACACAGCTAAAGCATATCCCACATTTATATACATACATTAAAGTCATACAAAGACACTAGACAGCCATATGTCTAATTGACTTTGCTGATACGCCTCTCTTAATAGAACCTGTAGAGCAGGCACTGTTGCTGATGCCTTTAATGTGGAGGGAAGCAAAAGGACTGATTTAGTTGAAAGATATTACACGTATGGATGGAAACACACTCCTATTACTAGTGGAGAGAGCCAATGTGGCATAGTGGTAAGAGTGCTGGACTGGGACTCGGGAGATCCGGATTCTAGTCCCCACTTGGCCATGAAGCTCACTGGGTGACTTTGGGCCAGTCACTGGCTCTCAGCCTAACCTACCTCACAGGGTTGTTGTGAGGATAAAATGGAGAGGAGGAGGAGGATTATGTAAGCCGCCTTGGGTTCCTTGCAGGAAAAAAGGCGGGATATAAATTTAATAATAAATAAATAAATAACCTTTATTTATTTCTTAGTTCTTAGGCCAGATTCTGAAGTCCCATTTATTTCCACAAGCCAGTACAAATATTCTGAAGCATGTCTCCTAAGGCCCCTACTTCAAATGGATAAGGCTGTCCAGCATCAATGATTGACTCACAGAATGAATTATGTTAATCATTTTGGCATTGTGTTGAAGGTGCTACAAAGGGTAGCAGATCCACCAGATGCCAAAGCGAACAGGGCTCCTTCCTCTTTTAATTAGTGGTGTGGAAGAGGGGATTTCAGCAGGTGTCACTTCCATGACAAGCTTCACCTACTGAGATTCCCCTCAGCCATTCTCTTTGGCATCTGGCCACCCAGAGCCAGGGTAATTCCCCTTTGAAAACGAGGCACCTCTGCAGGCATCAGTCAAGGTTCTACAAAGCAAGGCTGGTTGCAATGTTATTTGCAGGAGAATTTGAGTGGGTGCCTGTACCTCCAAATTCCACATATATTAATTATTCTTACAGACTTAGCTGAAGCTGTTTAGGACAATTATTAGAGTGAGGGGTTGGAAACCCAGTGGTTGGAAATGGATGGTGGTGCAGTGGTAAATTTTGAAGTGCAGGCGCTCAGACGCCCCCAAGGAGAGTCCAAAATTATAGGCAGCTGTGTTGATTCACATCAACAAACCACTGCAAGCAGTTTCCATCTCCACCAGGAGCAGGCCTTTTGTAAAGCTAATGGGTCTTAATTGCCCATTCTGGACCAAGCCACCCCAAATACTTTGCATTAAGACAGGGAACAATACATAGTTGCTGGGAAAATTCACTTCCCCCATCTACTGTGAAGATTTCAGGAAGCAAGGCTGGGCAGTTGGTTCTCCCACTGCATGCCACCTCCCCTACCCTGAACAGGGGCTGAGCTGGTGGTGTGTGTGGCCAGCGGCTTCCCCCTGTGCTCCTGCCAATGCTCGCGAGCAATCCTGCTCTCCCAACATTGGCAGGAGTGCAGGGGAAAGCCAATCTGTGCCAATGCCATCTGTGCCAAGTGCTGCTTGGGCACTTTGGCAGCTGTCATCAGCCAGAGCCCCTTGGCCAGAGCGGCAACCCTGTTTTGCCACTCTTGCCGACGGGCTCTGTAGCCCAAAGAGCTTGACCGTGGCTTAGTGTGTTGTCTGGGTTCACTAAGCCCTCTAGGCCTTTAGTAAACCCTAGAGCAAGCCATGGCTACTTGGGGTGGTTTATAAGCCACGCCAGGGTGGCTTATGAATCACCCCGCAGGAAGTGGCCTGGGTTCAGATGACACACAAAGCCTTGGTGGCTTAGTGTGTCATGCAAACCCAGTCATTATCACTTACTAATGTCTTACAGAACAAGCTAGTAAAAACAACAACAAACAAGACAACCTGCCAACCCTAAATCCTGATGTAAATCTATGTTCAGCTATTAAATTAATTTTGGCCTTGAGCAAGTTTACTGTTTCTCAGTGTCACATGTCACAATTATTGTGATGATAAAATGAAAAGAGGCTATTTTAACCTACCCTGAGCCCATGGGATAATATGTGAAAGTAATCTTCAGTAAGTTGGATGGGGAAGGAGGGAGACATTGCTAACTCATCCCCAAAAGTCCACCTCCTGGTGAACACATGGATGATGGGCTATGCCAAGAGGCAAGAAATCAAAATCAGTGACTGGGTTCAGACAACATGATAACCCACACTCAGGAGTTCAGTATGGGTTGAGCATGGGTTGTCATTGAACTGTGGGTTGTTGTTGAAACATGGCTTATCATGTTGTCTGAACCCAGATGCACTAACAAGCCATGGCTTGTTAACCACAAACAACCCATAAAGAGAACCCATAGTTTGTTGTTGGATTGTGAACTGAGGGTTGTTCACCATGGTTTGTTATCTTGGCTGGGTTCAGACAACACGATACCCCATGTTTCAACAACATCCCACAGTTCAACAACATCCCACGCTCAACCCATACTCAACCTTTGAGTGTTCTTTATCATGTTATCTGAACCCAGTCATTGTGTTTGTTTCCAACCCAGTGCATATTCTGGTTTGTATGCCTACAATTCTATCCAATAAGGCATATAGGATCTAGAATTGGCCTCCACAGTCACTTACGGACCCATCGCTAGAGTCTACACAATCTTCTTTAGAATTTCCTCCTTTTATCCCGGAAGACAATCTTACTCGGTCACGAGTGATCGCCTGATGATGATAGGGGGGAGGGGAGACAATGAGAATCATCTATCTTGATCTGACAACAAAACTGGCAGTATTGTCAGAGCAAAGGCATAAAATACTTTCATCAATCGTTAGCAACTTCTCTTTTACTAAAAATTAAAATTAAAAATAGCTAGTTAATTGTGACCACAGATTTCCTGTCTTTCCTTGCACCACTCTCATGCAGTGCAGTCCTATGTTTACTTCAAAGTAAGTCCCACTGTGTTCTTCCTAGTAAGTGTGTTAAGGATTGCGGCATATGGATTGTATACCCTGTCAGATGATATAAATCCATAGTGAACACGAAATGCACCAGTCTTGCAGTCTGGTTAGTCACTAGCTTCAATGGGAGCAGAAAGATTCTGCAGACAAGACAGAGCTCTTAAAATGTATATGGCTGCTGCAATGAGACTTCACTATGCAGAGTTTAGCACAAGCAAGATAAGTTGTTGAATAAAGAATCCTGAGAATTGTGGTTTCTTTTCTTTTCTTTTTTAAAGTATGCAAGTTTCTAGACCTCATACTGTCCAGACAAAAAATTGAGAACTCTGCCTAGGCACAAAGCAACTGTAGTAAGCCTGTAGGGTGATTTCCATAGATACTTCTGTAATATCAGGATGCATTAAATTAGGTATCTTTTTTTTTTTTTTTTACAAATCATTATTTCCAAAAAATATCCTAATCCACACCCTCATTATTTTATTGAATAATAGCAACATGGATTTGTTCTTCATGTTCTTCTGGAAAAGTATCCTTTGATGCTCACTCAGAGTTCTACAGTAAGCTGTAACAACATTCATGCTACTTTGCATCCTCCCTCAAAGAAAAATCCATGGGCTTCACAAGAAGAATACTAGTCTAGTTACTTTTCATTGTCATTCTTCTTTGTTTGTTTTTCTTCACAATCTTACAAAATAGTTTTGTATTATTGATACAAATGTAACGTGTTAAAACTGCATATTGCTTAGGCACATCCCTTGTTACAATCTTGAAATGTTGCAATCTTGAAACAGATTAACATGTTGTTCTTCTCCATTTACCACATATGTGCAGGGCTCATGCTTCTCTGCTTTCTCAGTAAGAATGCTGCCTTGAGAGGGCTCCACCCTTAAAGGCGGCCTAGTAATAATTTTAATAATCTCTTTTTATGAAGCTTATGTTACGAAGAGTAGGTTTCCTTTCAAATATTTTAAGTCATAGATCAACCTTTCCTAGCCAACTCTCAAAATTCCAACACCTCTGCAAGACACCAGGCTAGGAAAGGCTACTATAGACTATGTTTTGCATATTATCATACTTCTGTATATTATCAGACCTGCTTAGCTTGGGAGTAAGTTCCATTGAATGTAATGGGACTACTTCTGAGTAGACATGTATAGGATTACGCCGTTAGTGTCTTCTCAGTTACAATGTTAGGTGCAATTTACATTCATCTAGTAAGTGGCTTTGGAAATAACTGGAAACATATTCCCTGTGCAAACTGATTTAATTCTCACAGTTTCCATCAAAAGAATCTTGGGAACTGAAGTTTTAAGGGAATAATGACAGAGAGAGAATCCTTGGCACACTCACAAAATTGCAACTCTCGGTCTTCCCTGAGGGGGAAAATAAGCGCCTTACAAAAATGCACGAGCAATCATTTGGAGACATCAGGGTTTATCTGGCACTTCTTCCTTTCTCGGTACACTGTCTGAAACCAGAAGCTGTTACTTTTTAAACTTAGGCTTGCAGAAAGGCAATGTCCTAATAAACTTTGACACATGCCTCTGGATTGCAGCTAGCATCTCTTAATAGGTCAAATATAATTCTTTGGAATTGCTGCAGGGTTTTCAACTGTATACAGGTTGTCAGATGTAAATAATTTTTTAAAATCCTCCCTCCTGCCTCCCTCAGTGCTACACACGTAGCACTACACCTATCCTCGGTCCCACTACCATGATATTCCAGCAGGGAATGGGGAGTAGCCATCCCAACTCATTTAAAAATAAACCAGGAGATATGTGCACTCCTTCATTGAGACAGGAAGTGGATGATGTCAAATATATGATATTATATCAAAGCAACAAGTTTATGAATTGGTGGAGCATCTTTTTTTTTAGGGGAGGGGGAAAACCTTGTTGGTGTTTGCCACCATCCCCGTCCCCCCACCAAGGGCTATCATGATCATTTGAGTGGAAGCAAGCACTTCTTAAGTAAAATCAAACTTTGAAACAGTTCTCAAAATAGCACAGGCATGGAGAAAGGCTGCGTTGCTTTATCAGTATTGATGTTGCAGGCACTAGCCAATAGATGGCCCTGACTGTAGCACATGACATACAGCACTAACCGAACTGACGAGCCAGTGGGCAAGGCAGGGCTGGCCCTACCATTAAGCAAAGTGAGGTGGTCACTTCAGGTGGCAGATGCTGGGAGGCAGCAGCGAGGTGCTAGAGGAGAGAGCTGTGTTTCCTATGTGGCCTGCTCTGCACCCTCTAAGCTAGCCTGCTGCCTTCAGGTGCAGTGGAGGATGCTGACCCATTGCTAGCACCAAAGTAAGCCCACTTGGCTTTTGTACAAGAAATGGGAGAGGATACCATTTTGTCCTTTGCCTCAGGCAGCCAAACATCTTGGGCTGGCCCTGGGGCAAGGTCAGGGACAAAATAAAGCAACTGGAATGCTAGCAGGGAAATTGATATCCCTATAGTGTAGTGGTTAGAGTGCTGGACTGGGACGGTAGATCCGGGTTCTAGTCTCCACCTGGCCATGAAGCTCACTATGTGACTTTGGGCCAGTCACTGACTCTCAGCAGGACCGGTGCAAGGCAGTTTGGTGCCCTAGGCAAGATCAGATATTTAGCACACACCCCTTCCCACCTGAGAGCGCTGTATTTTTTTTCAAGGTGTTTCTGGCGCCCTCTTTAGCCCTGCGCCCTAGGCAGCTGCCTAGTTGGCCTAATGGTAGCACTGGCCCTGACTCTCAGCCTAACCTACCTCACAGGGTTGTTGTGAGGATAAAATAGAGGAGGAGGAGGAGGAGGACTATGTAAGCCGCCTTGGGTTCCTTGGAAGAGGGAAAAAGGTGGGATATAAATGTAACAAGTAAATAAATAAAAAGCTAAAGTGAAACCAAAGTTGTGAGATGAGTATGTCTGAAGCAACATCATGGCATGAGCTTTGCCCATTTTCACCATGTTGCCAGTAGGCCATTTTCAAGGGGTGGTGCTGTGAAAATTGGTATCTTCATACTAGGAGCAACTGCGCCTGATTGACCCGCCATGCTGAACAGCTTCCACACAGTTGCTTACTTTTAAAATGGCCACCATATCTCTCTTTGTGGGAACCGTGCCTAAGATACTGTCACTGTCAAGTCTTAACTTGCAGTGTGGCTCTTAATCTTGAGACGGCCACAGACAGTGCACATAAAGGCACATTCTTTGGAGAGCATCTGTGTTGTAGCTATGCTCTGTGGCTACACCCACTTCTCCTTAGCCTCTCTGTCTCACCACACCCAAATATTTAATTGCCCCCAAACTGGCTTTTTCTGCTGAGTGCTATTCACTGTTCTCCACCCTTCAGCTCAGGTGCTGGGCAAAAAAGAAAAGGGAAAAAAAGCTTTCTACAAGATCATGTTACAACTAATAAACCTCACTGCCTTTTTCAGAGGCATTTTAATTGTGACTCACTTTTAGAGTGGGCAGCGCAGCTTTGTTGAGGGGAGTCCTCAATTTATTCACAGTAATGTTCAGGCTGCTGCATTTATTTCTGTTTATCAAAAGCAGGGACATTGAACAGAGAGGTGAGAGCACTGCTGAGTGTTCAGATGTACTGCTTGAAACTGAAAGCAGCAGTCGTGGCAAGAAGGAGAGATGGATCAGAATACTGACAGTGGGAGCCACACGTCCTACTTTACATTGGACAGGCCTGTATTTGAAGGTGTCTTCTACTTAAGAGCTGTAGAATTGCTCCCACTATGGTGAGATTCTTGTGTTTCTGTTTAAAACAGGGGAAGCTCCAGCCCACAGAGGTTCCCTATCTAGCCCGCAGAAGCTTGAGCTCCCTCTGTGGGCCCTCCTCACTCCCCTCCTCAAGCCCCACCCACTCCCCAAGCCCCATCCCCTGGCCTGAAAGCTACCTGGGGACATGGGGAAGAAGCTGGGAGAGGAACCCCCTTGTTATCTCCGATCTAGGTTTGGAGATAGCAAGGGGATTTCCCTGTGCAGCATTCCCTCTCCTAGTGGAAGGGGGAATGGCAGGAAGGGGAATCCCCTGGCCTGTGGCTCATGCTGGCTCAGCTTGTCTGAGTGTGGAAAGCTAAGCAGGGTCAGGCCTGGTTATTACTTGGATGGGAGACCCTTCCTCTAGTTTCCTGCAGGGGGTTGGACTCGATGGCCTTGTAGGCCCCTTCCAGCTCTCTGATCTATGAAATCTATGAAATCTCTGATCACAGATCAGAGATAACAAGGGGACTCCCAGGGGTTGGGGAGGCAGCTCCAACTCAGCCAGTGCTTGCAGGAGCTCATGCCAGCCAAGTGCCCTTCACTGGACCTTTGCCTTCTGCTCACAGGGAAGGCGAAAGACAAGTAAAGTTGGACTGAGCGCTTGGCTGGCACTTGTAGGAGCTCCTGCAAATGCTGGCCAAGTCCTTTCCTTTGCATGCAGTCCGGTGCCCCATTCAGGGCAGTGCACAAAGGAGGCACCCAAATTGCCCATCCAGTTGACTTCATCTGCCCCACATCCTCACCCAGTGGGAGAAGCTGCCTTGGCCAATGTGCCAGGGGATCATCCAGCTTGCGCACTGGTTGGGATGGCTTTGCTGTTTATGGGCCTTCCTCAGTGGCGAGAGCTCTGCACAGAGTGAGGCCAGTCTCAGGCTGACCTGTGGGGTTGATCTTCCACTTGGCACATCAGTCAGGGACTTAATGATGCCAGGAGGTGAGGCCATATGCCCTGACATCTGGCCCATGGAGGGTGGGGGGTCAGCTTGTCCCCAACCAAGTTTGGCTCCCCAGCCCTCATTTAAAGGATTATGGTCCGGCATGACTGAAAATTGTTTTCAACCCCTTTCCCATGAACAAGAGTGGGAGATATCAAGGAATACCTTTCCAAGACCGTCTCTGTCCCTGTAATAATGGGGAAGTTGAAACCGTGGGTCAGGTTCTTTTATATCGTTCCTTATATTGTTCCTTCTCTCGGGACATTCGCAAAGAACTTATCCTACCTATTTCATGTAAATTTCCAGGGAGATCCAAAGATTATTACATATTGCTGCTACTTTCTGACAAGGTCCCCCATATTACTAATAAAGTGGCCAAATTCTGTGCAGCTGCCATAGCTTGCCGCACTTCCTTGTTAACACAGTGATCTTTATCCTGCTTTTTTTTTAAAATATTTTATTTACTTTTCAAAACAAATTATAACAATATATATATATATATATATATATATAACAGAATACAAGAATATCACACAAATATAACATAAACAACATACAATAAATCATGAAGTGCTCCACCCCACCCTCCAAGGGACCAATTAATATACTTCTATCCTCTTGATCAAATAAATTCTAAATTCCAAAAATATAACATATCTTGACAAGGCATGTTACCCTTCCCCTTTATTAATACATAGTCTAGTAATTGATTCCATATATCCATAAAATTATTCTTCTTTAACAATCCTTTTTTGCATTTGATACTACTAGTTAGTTTATCATTTAGGGCTATGTCCCAAACTTCCTTATACCAGTCTGTTATTAGGAAAACATGTTGTACTTTCCAATTTCTCGCTATCATTAGCCTGGCCGCAGTTAGCAAGTTTACAATTAACTCCTTCGTATTTTGGTCACAAATAAGCTTCTCCGTTATTGATAACAATGCTAATTTTGGACAGACCTCTAAATTAGTACCAATAATTTTCAATATTTTTTTTAAAAATATTTTATTTATTTTTCAAAACAAATTATAACACAGAAAATATATTTAGCAAAATACAAAATTATCACACAAATATAACATAATCAACATACAATAAATCATAAAGTGCTCCCCCCCACCCTCCAAGGGACCAATTAATATACTTCTATCCTCTTGATCAAATAAAGTCTAAATTCCAAAAATATAACATATCCTGACAAGGCATGTTACCCTTCCCCTTTATTAATACTGTGAAGGATCACCAACAGGATCCTTTGCGTGAGTTCGGCGCTTAACGGGTTAACCGGCACTGAATTACAGCCCGTATGAGCACTAGCAATCACCTACGAGGCTTTCGCGCACAAGAGGAAACCGCAGTCCTTTAAATGACCAAATAAGGCTTTTATTTGTTTACACAAAACACAGAGCGGAACTAACAGCTTTCCAGGAATACTACAACAGCAACACAACCTTAGCTGACCCCTGGGTTTCTCAATGAACAGGCTTAGGCTAGCGAAGTGAATCTAGTCAGTTACCTCAGACCAAAGACTCTGCGTCTAGTCGATGTCAGCCTGGCTCTGGGTCGGCCGATTCGTGGATGAGAAAGGCGTACTCGGCTGCCGCTTAGAAGGTGGATCTGGCCCCGAAATACCCGTGGTTCCCAACAACCCTAACCCGGAAAGGAGAGGGGTTTTCTACCCCTGAGTTCCCGCTCTCCCCGCCCTCCAGGTCAGGTGGGGGCTTATGCCTGCCCCTTCGTTCCAGGTGGGCTTATTCCTGCCCAGGAAGAAGGTGACGTACTAGCACTTTGCAGCTCTTTGAGACTGCCCTGATAGCTTGATGATCCTTGATGGTCCTTCCTTGGGTTTGTGGATCTCCACCGAGACTCTCCTTTGTTGGGGATGATGGTCTGTCTGCTACTTCTCCGATGACTTCATCCCCCCTTCCTTGCCCCCTCCCTTGGGCGAAAACCGTGTGTGTGTGTGTGTGTGTGAACCTGTGTAGGGCTTTCTCCACAAATACATAGTCTAGTAATTGATTCCATATCTCCATAAAATTATTCTTCTTTAGCAATCCTTTTTTGCATTTGATACTACTAGTTAGTTTATCATTTAGGGCTATGTCCCAAACTTCCTTATACCAGTCTGTTATTAGGAAAACATGTTGTACTTTCCAATTTCTCGCTTTCATTAGCCTGGCCGCAGTTAACAAGTTTACAATTAACTCCTTCGTATTTTGATCACAAATAAGCTTCTCAGTTATTGATAACAATGCTAATTTTGGACAGACCTCTAAATTAGTACCAATAATTTTCGATATTTTTGTAAAAACCTCTCGCCAAAACACCAATACATTTTTACAACTCCACCACATATGAGCATATGTCCCTTTTTCCTGACATCCTCTCCAACATAATGCAGAACAATTATTATCTATTCTATTTAATCTTACTGGAGTTAAATACCATCTCCAAATTAGTTTATAAAAATTTTCCTTTATCCTAATTGACATCATTTTCACAATCCGTCTATCCCATATATTGTTCCACCCCACCTTCGAGGTCACCCCTTCAGATTCATTATCCCATACTGCCTTAAGCTGATCCTCTTGTTCTTTTGCTTTTTGAATCAATCTATATAAATCCCTTGTTATACCTCTTGTTGATGCATTACCTGGTAGGTCATCTCTAGACATGACCATCTTTTCAAAATTAGTTAAATCTCTCTCGTACTCAGCTTTCCTTTTCCATTTCTTCGACCACTGTTCTAACTGTAATAAATTTAACCACGATAATCTTCTTCTCCCAACAATTTCCATTATTTGATCTCTGGTCCCCATCTTTTCCACCCAATCGGACAATCTAATAACCCTTTCTTCTCTTAGTTTACCCTCCAGCTCTGATCTTAAGTTTTCAGGAAAATCCTTAAGAGCTACCACCGGAGTTAATGGAGATATCCCTGGTATAAATATGCTCTTCATAGTACCCCAAATCATTAACAAATTTCTTAGAAAAGGGTTGTCTATATTTTTTATCAATGTATTATTTTTTTGAAAAAAAATATTCTCCAAAGTACTATGTAATTCACATGTTTCTAACTCCAACCACATTATTTCTTTAGCACGCCCTAAAGAAATAATGTGGTTGGAGTTAGAAACATGTGAATCCACTATATGTCTTAATTGATTCGCTATATAATACCATTTTAAATTCATCCTTCTCGCTAATATTGCTGTCATCAGTTTTGCATCTTGATTTATTAAGGAAATGGGTCTATAAACCTGGCTCCGTTAAGTCCTTCTCTGGCTTCGGGATTAGAATAATCTTAGATTGCTTCCATGAAGAGGGGATCTCTCCCCCCTCCAAAAAAATTATCATTAAATACCGGTAACCTTTTTAGTCTTGGAACCAACATTTTCTTAAAAACCTTGTAGTATTCAGCCCCTAAACCATCTAGTCCAGGGGTCTTACCCTCTTTCAGTTTATTTATTGCATATTCTATTTCCAATTCAGAAAAAGGTTGTTCCATAATTTCTCTATCTTCATCCACTAGTCTAATTTTAAAATGCTTTCCTATATACTCATTAATCCTCTCTTCCGTACAGACTCCAGCCTTATACAATTCTGAATAAAATTCATGAAATTTTAAGAACCAACATTTCTTAAAAACCTTGTAGTATTCAGCCCCTAAACCATCTAGTCCAGGGGTCTTACCCTCTTTCAGTTTATTTATTGCATATTCTATTTCCAATTCTGAAAAAGGTTGTTCCATAATTTCTCTATCTTCATCCACTAGTCTAATTTTAAAATGCTTTCCTATATACTCATTAATCCTCTCTTCTGTACAGACTCCAGCCTTATACAATTCTGAATAAAATTCATGAAATATTTTTAATTTATCCTGCATTAAATTATGTCCTTTCCCTTTTTTTATCTTTAATTGTCCCAACTATACTTTTTTCTTTCTTTTTTTGTGTGGATCTTGCTAACATTTTCGAATTCTTATTACTATTTTCAAAAAACTCTCTTTTCAAATAAATCAAGTTTCTCTGAACTTTTTCCAAATCTTTCTTTTCCAGCTCTTTCCTTTTAGCTTGTAATTCAGCAAAGACCTTGTTCTCCCTTTCCTTCAAAAACTTCATTTCCAAATCCCTAATCTTCCCTTCTAACTTTTTAGTAAACTGTTCTTGTTTTTCCTTAGTATCACACCCTCCCTGATATCCCTCTCATCACTGCCTTCATTGTGTCCCAAACAACAGCTTCAGTACAAACTCCTGAAATCATTAAGCAACCAAATCTCTCGCATTTCCTTTTCTATCTTTGCTATAATATATTTATGCTGTAAAATCTTACAATTCAATCTCCAACTCCTTGCTTCTCTAAAATCCTTCTTTATTTTAATATCCATATTAACTATAGCATGATCCGAAACTTTTATAACACCTATTTCGGAACTCCTCACTCTTGACATCAGGGACTTGGAAACAAAAATATAATCTATCCTAGAAAAATTCTTCGTGGCTGGTGAATAATACGTATACCCTCTTTCCAATCCCTTTACCCCTCTCCAAACATCAACCAGTCCTTCCCTATTAATTATTTTATTTAATACCATTATATTATTTCTCTTCTCTTGTCCTGTCGGATTTGATTTATCAATATTTTTGTCCATCACCATATTAAAATCCCCAGCCATAATTACCAAACCCTTTTGTGGCTCCCCCATTTCCTTAATCACTTTTTGATAAAATTCTTCTTGATTTTCATTTGGTGCATACATATTAACCAATATATAATCTTAACCTCCCAATAATCCAAATATTATAATAAATCTTCCCTTAATATCCTTCTTTATCTTAGTCACCTTAAAACCACATTTCTTTGAAATAATAATTGCCACCCCTCGTGACTTGGATGAACCATAAGCTCTCTCATATGTCATAGACCATCGCAGTTTTAATTCATTTACCCCCTCCTTTGATTGGTGAGTTTCTTGTAAACATATAATATCTGCCTTATCCTTGTTGAGGAGTGCTTCAATCTGTCTTCGTTTCAACATGGAACCCAGGCCTTTAACATTTAAAGTAGTAATTCTCAAATTTGAAACCATCTCAAGTCTTTGTCCATCTTAAATTGCTGGTCCCTATTAGTGAAATAAAACACAACAGCACACACCCTACCCCTACCCCACACCCTATTACCCCATTCCCTACATATATATGCATTCCCCCCTTTACCAGCCTTGAAGAAAATCTTCATGACCCCGGCCTGCCACGCCAACAAAAGGGGGGGGAGACAAACCCACCCACCAAGCAACTGACCCGTAGATCCCTCCCAATTAATCTTTTATCCTTATTCATCCAGGTTAGTACCCTTTAAAAAAAAAAAAACATAAAGTAAAACAATAACATTATTAATTTATTATATATACTTATTAAAATAAAAACAAAAAGCAAAATATAAAGGAAAAAACCGAGAGAGAGAAAAGAGAAAGAAAATAGAGACTAATATTAAAAAAATATTAAAAGAACACAAAAAACTTTTCTTCCCCCCCCTTTTCTTCCCCCCCCCTTTTCTTTTTTTCTTTTAAAGGAGGAAACCCCCCCCCAAAAAAACATCACAACTCCATTAAGAGAAACTCCTCTTTCAGTTCCTTCCAGTTATTTGCACGATCACCTTCTCTTCTGCTCTTCTCCTCACCACCACAAAAACTTTTTCCTTCCATATTTCTCTTACTTAGCTGCTCCTTCCAACAGCTGCACATCCACATCGCTCGAGGTTCCTGCCGTCAATCCCAGTTCTTCCAAAAGATCCATTCCTTGTATACAGGATGTTATCTTGTATCTCTTGTTTTTGATCATAAAAAAAAACACATAACAGGATAGCCCCAGTTGTATCTAATTCCATTCTTGGACAAGACAGCAGTACATGGCGTCACACCGCGTCTCCAGTCAATTGTTTGCTGACACAAATCATTAAAGATTTGGACTGGAGTACTTTGATATTGCAGTTGTTCTGGACGTTTCTTCAAAATTTGGGTAAACAATTCTTTTTTATAAAAACTGGCATAACACACAACAATGTCACTGGGGGTAAGCCCCCCCCCCTTCTTCTTGAAACCCTATGGACCCTTTCCAAGTCTTGCTCAGTCCATTCCAATTCTGGGGCAATCTCACAAAACCATTTCAAAATTATTCCTCTCAAATTTTTCCCATCCTCCACACTAACATGTGGGGAAAGGCGTATACGAATATTAGACCACCTCACTCTGTCTTGGATATTAATCATTTGTAACTCCAGTGCATCAAATCTTAAATCTTGTTGCTGACTTTTACGTTGAAATTACTGCTGTACATCCTCCACTTTGTCATCCAAGATCTTGACATGCGCAAAAAACTTATCCTACCTATTTTATGTAAATTTCCAGGTAGATCCAAAGATTATTACATATTGCTGCTACTTTCTGACAAGGTCCCCCATATTACTAATAAAGTGGCCAAATTCTGTGCAGCTGTCATAGCTTGCCGCACTTCCTTGTTAACACAGTGATCTTTATTCTGCTTATGGGTTTTTTGATATAAAAATCTTGATATAAATTTTATACACTTTGGGGTGTATTGTTGATGTAATGGTGTTATGTACGTTATATGTTCTGTTTTGTCTGATACTGTTTTATTATTGGGTGCTGTTCGTTGACCGTAATAAATATATTCATTCATTCATTCATGAACAAGAGTGCTTGTTTACTCGATATACCTCCCTCCCCCTATTTTACAGGCTAAGGAATTAGGGTTTGGTGACCCAAATTTTTGCATCTTTGTGTGATACCTTCACTAGCCAATTTCTTTCTGGGACAAAAAGAGGCTTTTTAAAAAAAAGTTTGTCCTTTGTAAAGCTACTGTGCTGACAAACTTTGTGCTTGTGCACGCACACACATACCTCTGAGGAATTACTCATGAGGAAGCAGCCTGCAGCAGAGATTCTTTTCCACCAGTGGATCTATTCTGGATCATTTGTGGATTTGATGGCAATGCATGGGAGAAAGCCATCTTAATGAGGTACTATTTTTTTCTCCAAAAAATAAAAATAAAATTCAAAAAATTGGGGTGCTGTTTTAGTGGCAGGGGTTAGGGAACCAGTGCCTCCCCAGATACTGTTGGACTCCAACTCCCATCAGCCCCAGCCAGGATGGCCAGTGATCAGAAATGGCTGGAGTCCAACATCATCTGGAGGACCACTGGTTTCCCACCCCTGTTTAACGGGAGGGGGATATACGCTGCCCCAACTGTTTCTGCTGGGAAAAGGTGATGGTACAAATGCACCTTTATGGAGAAGCAACAGGCCCATTCACAGGGATGATCCATGGCCAATCTGAGTAATGCAGACGAAGAATCCTTTTGCACCAAGGCTAACAAAATTATTGCAGCATGAACTTTTGTTGACAGAAGCCTGTATCAGATGGATATAGTACAGCTAAGCGTTCTTTAAAGCAAAAGAACAGGACGATTTCAACGGTTAGCATACTAACTGAATTACAACCCCATCTGGAATTGCTAGAGCAATCGAGTTATACAATCATGTAAAACTGAGGAAGCAAATTCAGACTTAAACCAGGGGGGAGGGGAGGGAATGTCATGACTGGGCTTCCTAATTGTGGATAACTGAACTCCTTCATTCAGGGGCTGACAACCTGGTGCTCTCCAGATGTTTTGGACTACAACACCCATCAGCCCCAGTCAGCATGTCCAATGGTCAGGAATTATATGAGTTGTTGTCCAAAAGAACTGGATGGCACTGGGTTGCCTACC
Source organism: Shinisaurus crocodilurus (assembly GCA_021292165.1). Lineage (NCBI taxonomy): Eukaryota > Metazoa > Chordata > Lepidosauria > Squamata > Shinisauridae > Shinisaurus > Shinisaurus crocodilurus. The sequence goes on along the minus strand of CM037877.1, from coordinate 177,559,530 downwards.
CCTGGCTATGCCTTCAAAGAACCTATGCCTTCAAAGAAAATAGTTTCATGTATGGTTAGGCACAAAATGGTCCTGTTGAGTCACAGACAAGATTTAGAATGTTTGGCTGAACTGTAAATTACATGCTTTCATTTAAAGCTAAAAACACCTGTCCAGCTAGATAACCAAGTTGCTTCTCAAGGAAAACAAGAACATGAAGGCATAATAAATGCGATTCCCTTGTAGCCATGCTTATGGCACCAAGGTGGTGACTGGAAAAGAAACTGGTAGCTAACTCCTTATGCTCTGTAGTTTGTCCTGTATAAAGAGAAATATCTCCACCTGATCTCTGAGCCACATCTCAAACATATTTAGGTTGACCCTGTTTGTCATCCATCAGAGTAGCACACCATCTTCATTTAGAGCTTTTCTACATGAGGCATTTATTGTGCACTCATCATTCCCTACTCACAATTGTTTATGGGTTCTTTAGATGACATTGTGACCCCCCAGTTTTGCTTCTGTTTTTAAACAGAACTTTTGGCAAGTTTTTTTTAGGGCAAAGAAAATGTGGTAATATTTCTGCAAGTGAAAGAAAACGCTTTCCCCACTTGTGTATTTGCGCTACTCTGCTATACCATAGTGCCACCTAGAGGTTATGTAGTGGAAAAGCAGGAAAGGAAACACTCTTCGTGTGGTGCTCAGATCTCAGTTTTGCAACAAAACCGAAAGTAGACACAGCTGATTAACAGCCTCGCGTAGAAAAGCCGAGAGGTAGATCTCACCCCATCATGTTAGAGAGGATACCATCGCTCCATCTGGAACTTTAAATCATCAATGAAGGAGCAGGGCAGAGGCAATCATGTGTGACGGAGGCCCAATGGAGGTGGAAAGCTCCAGTGGAATCAGGAGAAGGGCATACAAGGTCAAACAAAAATATGGCAATGACCTAGCCAGTAGTTTAAAGACAGTAACACAGCCTTTTTCAACCTGGAGCCCTCCAGATGTTTTGGGCTACAATTCCCATAACTCCTGACCACAGGCTATGTTGGCTGAGATGGATAAGAATTGTATTCCAGAACACCTGGAGGGCACAGGGTTGAGAAAGGCCGCAGTAACGTATCAAAGGAGAAGCAAAGGGGCAAGTCCAATATAGGAGCAGAATAAAGTGAGGGGCTGTCGCTCAACGGTAGAGCACCTGCTTTGCATGCAGGTCCCAGGTTCAATCCCCAGCATCTCCAGTTGCAGAGATCATGTAGCAGCAGGTGGTGGGAAAGGGCTCTCCCCGAGTCCCCAGAGAGCTGCTTCCAGTCAGGGAAGAGGATACTGGGCAGGAGAGACCAATGGTCTGACCTAGTGGTGGGTGACCCACCCACCACCCGACTCGCTGGACACTCAGTGAGTGCTGCCGCTACACCCGCCAACCCAGGCCAAAAGTGAGCGCCAGCCAAGCCCTTTGCTGGACTTCCAGGTTCCTGGCAGAGCACTTTTTACATAGAAAACAGCGTAAGATACATTAAAAACGGCCGCGATTTGTGGAACTTGCGCAAATCACAGCTATTTTTTTTAACGTCACACCATTTTCTATGTAAAAAGCACTCCACCGGGAACCCTGAAGTCACTTCCCCAGCTCAGCCCGGGAGAATGCTAGTTAAGCCGGGGAATCAGGTACGTGGGGCAGGGTTCAAGGGGGTGGGGTGTTGAGCCCGGAAAGTTCACCGGACTTCCACCCCCTGAATGAAATCCTCACACATCCCTAGTCTGACCCAGAACAGGACATTTCATATACTTGTACAGTAGTTTCTTCTTCTTTCTAAAGTATCTGTCTTTAACAGCTGCATGGCAGGCAGAAATGCAGTGTGGGTATAGCTTCTCCCACCCACTGAAGTTCTGCCTGCTGAAGCGATCTGAGGCAGAAAGCCTCTGTCAAAAAATGTGGCAAGTCCCTAGAATGAGGCTAGGCAACTTTCCCCAATTTGGCAACCTCCAGTTGTCTTGGACTACAATGACCATACTGGCTGGGGTTAATGGGGATTGCAGTCCATCTAGAGGGCACCACCAGACTGGGAAAGGCTGAGATGAGGAAACATGGAGCAAGCTGGGCAGCAGTGGCAGCTGTTGGGTCCAGTGACGAACAGGCAGGAATTGCCACTGATGGCAGGACAGCAGCAAAGCTCATTCTGTGCAGGCAACGTTCCAGAGTGCAGAATTGCTACTTTTTTTGTATGCAGGGGTGCTGTGTCTCTTGCCTAAAGAACTGCGGTGAGATAGTGGAGAGTGTGTCGGCCAGAATTTGTGTGGAGAAGCTCCAAGTCTTCTCAGTCCGGCATTGATTGTGCGCCGGTGATTCTTTGCTCACGGAAGTTTGTGGGTGCTTTACACAACATCGCCATCCCCCAGGGCCTCTCCTGTGTTTTCTAGCCATCTCCGCAGGTTTTTGTTTTTTTAAAAAAGCAAGGAAGTCAACTATTCAGTGGGAAGTCGAAATGAATCGGAATGCGAGGCTCATGTATATTTGCAATTCTGCTCTATACCATAGCACCACCTTGTGGTTGAGCAATGGAATGTATAGGAACATATAGAAAGGCAGAGAAGGAAAAACCCCAGGAAAAAAACACACGTGTAAAGGATGTGCTCTTACTCCCGCAAAGAAAACAGAAGTCGCAGCCTCAGTAAAGTGCCGGGTTAAACACCTCATGTAGAGAAGCCCTTGGAATTCAATCCCTGCTCAGTCACAAAACTCAGTCACAAAGCAATCACCCTCTCTCAGCCTAACCCTACCTCACAGGGTTGTTCTGAGGCTAATCCCAATGTACACTAGCCTGAGCTCCTTGAAGAAAGGTGGGACACATGAAATAGACAGATGGTTCCAGTCTGTTGTGTATAAACACAGCGGCCAATCAGGTGCCTGAGGGAAGCCCACAAGCAGGGCCAGCCCTACCATTAGGCAGAGTGAAGCAACTGCCTCAGGCAGCAAATGCTGGGGAACGGCAGCAGCTGCCTCCCCGGCTGTTTCTTTGGAGCTGCCAGGCATTCCCCTTGGTTAGAGGACAGCCCGCGTATGCCGTGCAGCCCAACACCCTGCATAATCTTGTACACCTCTATTATGAAAAAAACACCTTGTAGTCAGTTTCAGTATTTTAACAATCCCCTACATTTAAAGCATCCATTCTGCATCGTTGGAAATTTAGCAATATCTTTGCAATGATAATGTTTAAACTAAGATTTACCACCAGGTTCTGTAATTTCCTTGGAACTTCACTTTCTCAATATCCCATTCAGATTACAAATTAATTTCTTAATAGATTTGTTCCTGTTCTTTGTTTCAGCATTCCCAAGACTCCGTCACAGAATTTTTGATTTTTTTGGACCCCTGGCTCTTTACATGTTCTTCAGCTCAGATTGTTTCTAGCAGAGCACTGCTGTACATGTCTACTCAGAAGGAAGCACCATTGAGTTCAATGGAACTTACTTCCATTTAAGTGTGTATACTATGCTTCTGAGTAACATGTATGCAACTGTAAAGTGATAAGAGGTAAATTAAATTACATTGGTAAAATTTAAAAAATAAAGATTGGAAAAATGAAAAAAAATATCAATTGACTCCACCCACTGGAATGTAGCCCCACCCTCTTCACTTTTAGTCCTGCCCACCTCTGGAATGTGGCCCCCAAGACCTGCGATTTGAATATGGACCTCAGACCCAAAATGGTTCACCACCTTGGTGAATAGAATTGCAGCCTAATTCTTATATGCAGACAATTGCCAAATGCAGGACAGACAATGATCCAGATGTGTGTGGAACTCTTCACTTGATCCAGTTTGACCTAATTCTCCTCATCAGCTTGGGATGGAGGCGGGAAAATGGGGTTATACAATAGAACAAACAGGTAGGTAGACAGATTAGAGGCTTAATGGTGCAATGAGTGCTAGAACACATTGTGCCTGTCATTGGAGGAGTAATTCCTTTGAAACTTGGCCGGAACATTTTACTCCGCTGACTTCTTGGTAGCTCAAAACCTTGGCAGCTAGAATGATGCATTTATCAGCAGGCAACGGGCAGCCACTGCTGGGTAAAAGTAGAGGTTTTCTTACTGGAAATATGATGCTATTGCCAAGACAGTGATTCATAGATTCATAGATCATAGAGTTGGAAGGGGCCTACAAGGCCATCGAGTCCAACCCCCTGCTCAATGCAGGAAACTAGAGGGGGTCTCCCATCCAAGTAATAACTAGGCCTGACCCTGCTTAGCCTTCCACGCTCAGACAAGCTGAACCAGCGTGAGCCACAGGCCTGATCTCCAGTAGTTATACACTGCCATTAGGAAGTGTTGCTCACTGGTCTCACATTTTCATGCCATAAATGTGTAGGCTTGAAAATTAGTTTTAAAACAAATGAGCTTAATTTGAGCAAGAATTCAACCCAGGAACCCATTTTGAATGCCAGGGTTGTTCATTGGTTCATTTTGTCAGGGCCAGGGTTAGTGCCGACATGATGACTGGGTTTGCACAACACGGCAACCCATTGTGGATTGCTACTCACGATGGGTTGTTGCGTCGTGCAAACCCAGACCAATTCCCCCAGGGTGGCTTGTGCATGGGCAACAACATGGGCTATGTAGAGGTTGTTGTACCCACAATGGCTTCTCATGTCATCTGAACCTGGACAACTGACCCCATCATGGGTACAGAGAATTAGCTACAGAGCCCCATGGCAACCAGCCAACGACTTGCACGGTAAGAGTGGCAAAACCCCCCCCCAAAAGCACTGCTCTTGCCAAATTTGCCTGGGCACCCACCAGTGACAGCTACCCCACAAGTGCCTGAGTGGCACTTCAGGATGACTGCCACTGGCTGGATGTCCCCCACCACTATTTTTGAGCCATTTCAGCTCACTGTGGCTTTTTTGTCCCTTTAACTTTTTTGGGTGGGGGAGATTGTGACAGCTGGCTTTTGCAATCCCCATTTTGACAGCCACTGACAGCCCCTTCAAAGTGCTCAAGTGGCACATGGGGGGGCATCAGTGGCTGGGAAACAATTTATTTAATTTGCACCCACCATGGGCTCAATATTTTCCATTTTAAAATAAATGTCGCACTTGCGCAACTGCAGAGATGCACAGTTCTGCAAGTGCAGCAATTGGAAGTCTCGGTTGGATCGATGCCCTGGGTGGGACCTGCTGTCATAGTACAGCAAGTACCAACCCTGGACATTTGACCCAAAGAGGCTCAAAATAGGCTTTTTCTTCCCTTTGGTTTCTCTTGACATCTGTCAAAAGACATGCTGTCAAGGGAAAGCAAAGGTGCGAGTGAGCTTTGCTTGTGAGAAGGGAGTGGTGGGATGTATACTCCTTTTGTGGCAAGATCCTCCATTGTTGGAGAGGGGGTTGCTCTAGACTGTACTAAGGGTGATCTCACTTTTCCAGTTGTTCCCAAGACTCTAGATGCTAGGGAACATGGAAAAGTGCGAGCCACGCCACCCCCCTTTAAAAGGAGCTGTCAGTTTTGAAAGGGGTTTCTTGACAGGGATATATGCATTCATGCCTGCTGAATATGGCTCATGAAGAAAAGTAATAGCATGGTAAAAAGAATAGAAAATCCCTTCCTGAAAAATAAGTTAGAGATCATAGCAACAGGCAAATTTTTATACCAGGGATATCCCCGTTAACCCCAGTGGTAGCTATGGAGGACTTTCCAAAAAATGCACAATGTTTGGAAGGCTTATTGGGGGGAGGCGGTGGGGAGGTTATCAAATTAATGGATTGGATGGAAAAAATGGAGTCTAGACAACAAATAATTGAAATGCTTGGGCCAGGCAGAATTTCATGGTTAAAATTAATGCAATTAGATCAGTGGACCAAGAAATGGAAGAGGAGAAATGAGTATGATAGGGAATTTAATGGATTTGAAAAGAAACGGGTGTCTAGAGAACTTGTAGAAGGGAACATCTCTTCAAGAGGTATAACAAAGGAGATATATAAAATGATTCAAAAAAATTGAAGTGCAAAAAGATAATCTCAAAATGGTATGGGACATGGAATTTGGGGAGGAGACTTCGAATGAAGGGTGGAAAAAGGATAAAATAAAATTTCTATTAAATTATTTGGAGATGGTATCTGACTCCGGTAAGATTAAATAAAATAGATAGTAATTGTTCTCCATTGTGTTGGAGAGGATGCCAGGATCTTGGTACTTATGCTCATATGTGGTGGAGTTGTAAAAGCGTATTGGATTTCTGGAACAAAATTTTTGTAGAAATTATTGGTATTAATTTGGAGGTCTGTCCAAATTAGCGTTGTTATCAATAACGGAGAAACTTGTTTGTTCTCAAGAGATAAAGGAACTAATTGTAAATTTGTTAACTGCAGGGAGATTAATGATAGCAAGGAAATGGAAAGTTCAACATCAGTTTTCAATTATTGACTGGTATAAAGATGTGTGGGATATCACCTTAAATGATAAATTAACTTGTAGTATCAAATGTAAAAAGGGACAATTAAAGAAAAATAACTTCAAGGATATTTGGGGACTATTCCTAGACTATGTTTTAGTAAAGGGAAAGGGGAGTAAGCCATGTCAAGATATGATGTATTTTTGGAATATTGAATAATAATGGATTATTATGATAGAAACTATTTCTTAGTCCTGTGGTGATGGGTGCACCTTAGTACAGTAATACCTTGGATTGCAAGTAACTTGGTTTGAGAGCGTTTTGCAAGACAAGCAAATTTTTAAATATTTATTTATTTATTTTTTACTTGATATACAAGCAACGTCTTGCAATACAAGTACTGTAGTACGGCTTAAATTAAAAATCTCTGTACAAATTTTTTTGGGGGGGATTTCATTTTGATATAAGAGTGTTTTGGATTACAAGCACATTTCCGGAACAAATTATGCTCTCGATCCAAGGCATGACTGTAGTTATATGTATGTTTTTTTATTTGTTTTATATAATGTTTGAAATAAAGTTAAATAATTTTAAAAACAAACAAACAAAAGAAAATGGCTCATGATCGCAGCGGGGAGGGGGAGACAAGTTGGTCCTGCCACAGTGTCCCCTGGGATACCCATGGGAAGACCGAGGGGGAAGGAGGGAGAGGGGGTGAACAACCCACAGTGAGCCTGATCATCTGTCGGGCACACCATAGGTTGTTCACAGAACAACCAACCCACCTTGGCTTATTGCCAGGGTGGTTTGTCATGATGTGCAAACACGCCCTTTATCTTATAAAATTAAAATCAGAAGAGTGCACCAGTGCTTGTGTGGACTGCCTTTTTTTCAGCGGCAAAGGACTTTGAGAGCAGAGTGATAATTCCTTCAGCCATTATTCAAGCCTTTCACATTCCATCTGTTATCTGTGCCATGGTCAAAGGAAACAAAATAGCAGGAACCATAAAAAGCAGGACATCCTGCTGTAGGCAAATTTAGGGAATGGCAAATTTAGGGAATGTAGGCAAATTTGGCATTATAGATTCAGAGCCATTGAAGAATTGGGTGGCAACTATTTCCCACATATTTCATCTGAAAAATCCCAGTTGCATTAGGTGGACATGCCTGAAAGTAATTAGATAGTGGGCTTGGATTTTACAGTATATATATACAATACCTGTGAATGCAACTGCAGTCCTACTGTAGTAGCATATTCCTGGAAGTGCAACTTCCATGAAGGGATGGTTTGATAAAGTGTGAGAATTAATAGCTCTGGGTAAAATATACAATCCACTTAAAGCTTCTATACCCCCAAATTGTAATAATGTCCCAGTTCACACATCACAGTGGCAAATCATGTGTTATTTAACCCACAATTCAGGGGGATGAACACCACCTGAGGACCACTTCTGGTTTCTGTAAACAACCTCCAATCAGACTGATTGGAGGTTGTGAGTGTGGGTGCGAACCTGGAGCACTGGGTTGTTTATGGGCTAAACAACCCAGCAGTTAACCCACGGTTTGTTATTGGGTTAACCACTGAGTTGTTTAGCCCCTAAACAACTCATCAGTCCAGGTTCGAATGTCATGCTCACAACCTCCGATTGGGCTGATCAGAGGCTGTTTACAGAAAATGAAAGTGACTCGCGCACAGCATATGTCTTGGCAAATTGTGGGTTAATTAACCCACAGTTTGCTGCTGTGACATGTGAACTGGCCCAATAGCTTTCTTGAAAAGTGGTTCTTATTCCTAAAATATGTGGACAAAAAGGAGAAGAAAATATGCAAATGTCCAGAGAGGCTGAGTTCCATCTTTATTCTGTAACATTGGGCCTACGGAATGATTTTGTATAAACTGAGGGACTGATGGTCCAGTATGTTGGACTATGAGAGTAGTGTTGCTTCCAGGCATGGATTTATTGTGGAATTGCCAAGGCTCCTTCACTCACACTTTATGAAGGATCCACATGACATTGTTTTGATCTACCCAGTAAGAAATGCATCTAAATTATATCCTTCTGAGCCATCTTTAAATTCTCTAAGCCAGCCTTCCCCAGTGTGGTGGACCTCCACATGTTTTGGACTACAATCCCCATCAGCCCCAGCCAGCACAGCCAATGGCCAGGGTGATGGGAGCTATTGTCCAAAACTTTTGGAAGGCAGCACATTGGGTAAGACTGCTCTAAATTAAAGTTGCACCTGCAATAGCAATTTTTAATATCATCAGTCTTATCAAGGAGGCTCTGCCGAGATTCCCCCCACCAAAAACTGTGCAGATTTCAAACTCCACTGCACAATTTGCAGAAAAACTTAACATATCACCTTAATGCAGGGAGGGGAGGATTAGAGTTGAAAATCCCACTTTTAGGGAGTAGGTTTCAAACTCGCCCTTTGTTAATGGGGCTGTTTGTTCTTCACCTGCGCAAGGTGTGTGTGTGTGCATGCGTGCGCATGCGTGCATGTGTGTGCATGCACACCCTGTTTTAGTTGGAGACCAGAGCTCTGGATCTGAGCTCCCCATCTGAAGAAACAGCATTTCTTGATTTATCAGCATTTATCTGCTAGAACTGTCTGATTTCTATTATGTTGTTGTTATGGAATTTTGTTTTATTTTATTATTGGTTTAATTGTTGTTAGCCACCCTGAGTGTTGCATAAGCACCAGAAAGGTGGGATGTCATTTTGCTTTTAGTAAATAAAATTACTTCTGGAGCTTCTTAGTGCTAATGGTAGATATGTACCGTAGGTAGTGTCATTATATGGTTTTGTCATTAGATGGCACTGGACTTAGTTGTATGTGGGTGGAGTCAGGAGTTTCTTGTTGCTGCTCTGTTCTTGCTGAAGAGACACAATAAGGTTCTTGTCCAACTCCCTCACTGGTTTATCCTCTAAGCCAGTGTTCTCCAACCTTGGGTCCCCAGATGTTTTTGGCCTACAACTCCCAGCATGCCCCAGCCAGCTACGCATGCTGGGAGTTGTAGGCCAAAAACATCTGGGGACCCAAGGTTGGAGAACACTGCTCTAAGCCTTCCCATGACAGAAGGGACCCATCTGCTTCATCTTGCAGCTACAGAAAAAACACATCAGAGGGCCAATGTCTAGCCAGGCAAGTTTTTTTGTGACGGGCTCAAATGGAGAATTGGAATCACCACACACCATCTTGTCAAGGGATGTCATTTCCCCACAGACATTGGGCAGTATCCAATGGGGCACACAACTGCTAACGCAAATTACATTGTGTTAGCATCAATGACCCTAGCGCAAGGGCAATAGCGTTAGCTGGCAATTCGCATGTCAGTAATTTATGTTGGCATTTGTGCCCGATTAGATACTGCCCACTATTTTGGGGGGGCGGGGTGGGTACACCTAAAATGTAACATGTGGATGTGAGAAAACCGCTGTTTGAAAACACACGCATCACACATGCTAACTTGTCAGAGAGCAGGGATTAGCTGAACAGCCCTTTTGAGTGATTGGTGACATCCTTTGCACCCCTTTCCCAGTTCTTCAACCATACCTTAATTTACAAACTAACAATAGCTGCAGGCTACAAAGGCAAACAATGAAACTGTCTGCCTCCCCCTGCTGATCCGACTGTAATGTTCCATCCTTTCAAGAAAACCAGGGATAACAGACCGGCTTTGCAACATCAGCATGCCAGGACAACTCATAGAGGGCATCTTTCGGTTGTGTATGTACACATACACACCCCACTGACTGTGTAACCACTCAAAATAGTATTCGTTTCAGCTTTCACAGGCAGAAATAAGTACTCTTCTGCACTGGTTAATGACATCCTAGGTATACCACTGTTGGTTATCATATTCCTTTGGTTGTAGGAAGCAGCTTTTCCGCAGCCACAATGATTAACAACCATCATTAAACTCTTGAACCGTGTAAATATTCTTAGACAAAAATATAACTTACAACTGCGTTCAGAAATTTCTTCTCTAGAAGGGCAGGGGCTGGATAGAAACCTCCCATAGGCTGTATCCGGTCCATGGGCCAGAGTTTCCCCATTCTTGTTCTATGGCTTAGAAGGGAGCAAGGTCTATGTGGGCCAGTTGGGGAACCTCCATAGACTGTATTAGGCCTACAGGCCAGACGTTCCCCATCCTGGTTCTATGCAAATATCCCTTCACCCACCTAGGGTCCAATTATGTTCTCACCTATATAGTCTATTAGGTTTCAAGGTTTGGTTTTGGACAGCAAGAAGTCCACGTTTTCTCAATTCTACCTAGATTTCTTTGTGGAAACATCATGTTAACTACTTCTCTAATATACATGTGTGTGCGTGCACACGCACCCATGCACAACACACAACTTCCATTGATATCTAGTTATCTAGAAGGGGGGAACGAATGATTGGATCAATTTTGTTCCCCCTACCTTTATGAATCACCAAATCCATATTTAAAACATTTGTCAATCCAGTTGAGAGTAGGGCTCCAAATAATTTTACATTTTCTTAAATTCAAGTCATTTTAATTTTTGTCAAAAGTCTGGAAGTGAATTTCCTGTAAAGGGAGGCTTTGTAAATCCTGCCTCACCACCAGAATTAAGTGTACATTAGGGATAAATTTAGGGAAATCATGAATACCTAGAGATCAATTGAATTTATTGATCATGCATGCACATGTACACGTATTAGAGAAGAGAAGTAGTTAACATGATATTTCCACAGAGCAATCTGGATAGAATCGGGATTGTTTTAATGAGTGTGAATGTAGCCTTAAATGATTAAGACCTAGATGAGGCAGCTTGTTTGGTGGCAATCAAGGCCAGCATCATAAAGAAAAAGAATTGGTCTGTACATAAGAAAAAATACCCACAAGATGGCACTAGAGAGGAAGCAGAAACAATCCAACTGATTTTTCTTCAAGGATGCCATCATGTCACCCTCGTCCGCCCTGCCCCCCATTTTTATTTTTTTTTGCAGGATATTCACGCATGCAAAATAGGTGTAAACAGTCTATAACTACCCAAGGTTGCCAGCCACCCTTCATTTTAAATGGAACTGTGACTTTATTCCTTTTAACAGTTATGAGAGGCAGAAATCAACACATGCCACTTTTTAAAACCTTCCCATATTGATTTCTACCCGGAGTACAGCTGCTGCCCCTGATACAGCAATAGGTTTTTGTCTTGTCTTTAAATGCTGGCTTGTCTTTATATGTTCTTTGTTACTATTTTTTAAAGAAATTGGCAGTTGTACTTGTATTTTAATTGATTATATTATATAGCTTGATGATTACACTATACAGTAATACCTTGGATTGCAAGTAACTTGGTCTGAGAGCGTTTTGCAAGACAAGCAAATTTTTAAAATAAATTTTGACTTGATAAACAAGCGACGTCCTGCAAGACAAGTGTAGGGATGTAACCGCTCGCCTCGAGCAGGTGTAGCGGGCCAACATCGGCCCCGCTCACACCCGCCAGAGACTCGCTTTGATATAAGAGTGTTTTGGATTACAAGCACATTTCCGGAACAAATTATGCTCTCAATCCAAGGTATTACTGTACACGTCTCTGGGTACTTTTAGTAGAAGAGTGGGATGTTGTGGTGGTGGTGGAGCAAAGTGCCTCTGTCTGTAAAAGGAAGGTAACACATCTGATGGAAGGTAACCTCTCATTCTTGGGAGGAATTTTACTCAGAAATGAACACATGGGTGAACCTGATTGTTAAACTGTTCTCAGAGATTTTCCATACATAGTCATAAATAAGCAATCATGACGAGAGTTCAAGGATGAGCCAGTCATCTGAACACTCTTCTGTCTCCCATAGTGAACACCAGAACAAAGCAGAGCCAGGCCAACATGGGGAAGAGTGTTACAAACTTCTGCAGAAACTCTCCGCAAGAGAGTAAAGTCCAAAGTCACCCAGTCTCCGATTATCCAAACTCAATGTAGCTCCTTACAAGGTGTATCTGTTAACACTGCTGTCACTTCCTGGATATACTATGGTTTATAAAACACAAGCTTACAGATGTACTACACTAATTAATTTCAGAACTCAAAGAAGAACTCTCCACAATGCCAGTGAAATAACATGAGGAAAATGCAGCTGTGGTTTTAGCCGGGCTGCTACAGCAGTATATATTCGACACCACTTAAATTACAGTAATACCTTGGATTGCAAGCATAATTCGTTCTGGAAATGTGCTTGTAATCCAAAGCACGTGCATATCAAAGCGAAATTCCCCATAAGAAATTTGTACACATATTTTTAATTTAAGCTGCAATAAAGAATGATAGTGTAAAGTCTTCATTTTTCTTGACCGTACTACAGTACTTGTATTGCAAGACGTCGCTTGTTTATCAAGTTAAAATTTATTTTAAAAATTTGCTTGTCTTGTAAAACACTTGCAGACCAAGTTACTTGCAATCCAAGATTTTACTGTATATCAGAATACCTTTTAACCATCTCATTGTGTTGACAGGGGCGTTAAAAAGTAGTAAAAGAATGGTTCTCTTCCACCCCCATTCAATGTACATTTGCGAGTAAGATTACCAGGCAATCCAAATCACTGTTTATCTCAGAGGGAAGAATCACATTTTTTCTTGGTAAAAGTACAACACATCTGTTGCTGGAAAGAATACAGTATTTCAGAACAGAAATGGAACTTTGAGAAGGATGTGTAGACTGCCTCTAACAGTAACAACCTTACCTAGTTGAATTTGTCATTTTATGCAACTTTTAAAGAAATCCGTTGCACAAACTGTATGCGTTCAAGAGCAGAAAAGCTTTTCTGTGGGTGGTATGGTTACCAACTGATGAGAAAAAGCAGCCTGCTCTTATGCCTTTAAGGGAATTCTGATGAGCAGAAATCACCCAGGTGAAGCTTTTCACAGCATAGAGATAAACCTATGGTAACTTGCAAAGGTTTGCACTTCAAGTAGCAGAAAAGTGGTTGGCAGTAGTAGCATTCTACTGAAGTTCTCAAAATTAAAGAAGTATTACTCTTTATGGGACACAGTCAAATTGTCACTATGGACTACAGACAATGCCTATTTTCTAGAAAATCACCAACCTTGTTTTGCCTTCTGGTGAATGCTTGTTTAAAATTGTCATCATTATATGTGCACTAGGGAGCACTAGCATCCCTTTCATTCTCCCACAATCGGCTATATAATAAACATTGCTGAATATCTTTGAATTGCTGCTGCTGCTGCTGCTGCTGCTGCTCCATAACAATAACTTCAACCCCATCCATTGTGAGCTTAAATATTCTATTACATTTTTTAGAAGTTAACAGTGTGCAATCCTACACATATCTACTCAGATGTAAGCCCCCCCCACCATTTCAAAGGGGATTTCAGCCTTAATAAAGAAACCATTATCATTGGTTTTAGAGCAGTGTTCTCCAACCTGGGGTCCCCCTATGTTTTTGGCCTACAACTCCCAGCATGCCCCAGCCAGCTACACTGGCTGAGGCATGCTGGGAGTTGTAGGCCAAAAACATAGGGGGACTCAAGGTTGGAGAACACTGTTTTAGAGGATTGTTGGGCACAGGCTGATGGAGCTTTTAAATGATACTTGGTAGCGGCAGACAGTGATCGACCATGTTAGGAGTGGGGTGTTACAAATATACAAGATGGGGGATCCAACATGTTCCCCTTTCTGATTCCCAGCAATTCTTGGGGCAGCTGCAGGTCCAGCCATCTCATGACCTGCAGAGACTAATTTAAATATCTGCCTACTCCTCCCCGCACTTTACCTTGGGACTCTGAACATGCAGACACTCTGACTTCACCATCAAGTCAGATTTTTCTCTCTCCCCCCCAGGACCGGTGCAAGGCAGTTTGGTGCCCTAGGCAAGATCAGATATTTAGCGCCCCCCTTCCCACTTGAGAGCGCTGTATTTCCCCCCCAAGGCGTTTCTGGCGCCCCTTTAGCCCTGCGCCCTAGGCAGCTGCCTAGTTGGCCTAATGGTAGCACCGGCCCTGCTCCCCCCTATTCCCTCCCTCCCACCACCACCACCAAAAAACCCTGTCCCTGCTTTTTGTAACATCTTGCCTGATGAAGCGATCTGGAGATCCTGAAAGCTTCTGCAATTTTTGTGATCCTTTGGTTTGAAGTAATACCTTGGATTGCAAGTAATTTGGTTTGAGAGTGTTTTGCAAGACAAGCAATTTTTTAAATATTTATTTAATTTTTTTTAACTTGATATACAAGCGACATCTTGCAATACAAGTACGTACTGTAGTACGGCTTAAATTAAAAATCTCTGTACAAATTTTTTTGGGGGGGATTTCATTTTGATATAAGAGTGTTTTGGATTACAAGCACTGTTTCCGGAACGAATTATGCTCTCAATCCAAGGCATGACTGTATAGGTATTGCACTAATAAGGATTTTGGAATAAATATACAAGTCCCTGTACTGTCAGTTGGGAAATATTGGAGACCATGGGCTGGATCCAGATTCACACTGGATCAGCTGTGCTGGCAGAAGTGCACTTCCCCACCCCCTCCTTTCCACAGCAGCCCCCTGAAAATGCTACACAGAGAATCAAGAGACCCTGCTGAATGGCATGAGCTGTGGGGTGTGTGTGTGTGTACATTTGTGAAGGGGGTCCACAAAAATCTGGTGGAGGAACCTTCTGTGAACATAGCCCTTCTCGCAGAAGGCAGTTCCTGAATCCAACCTCATGGTTATTGGCATTTGGAAATCGACAACTGGCTCTGGGAGCAATCCTACACGTTTAGATAGAAAAAAAAGTCCTACAACTCCCAGCATGCCTCAGCCAGCCATGGCTAGCTGGGGCATGCTGGGAGTTGTAGGACTTTTTTCTGTCTAAACATGCATAGGATTGCACCCTCTGTCATGCATGTTTGGGAAAGAGAACCTTAAAATGTATTTCTTTAAGAACATGCTGTGCCTCTTTTAACAAGATCAGTTAGCTGTGTTGATGTTAAAAACAAGAACAGCAGCAAAATTGGGTGGCTTCACTGTGGCTCAAGTAACTTGCAAGACACCAGTCCCTGCCCACCCAGAGTCTCTCACACCTGGTTCTTTGCACACTTGACTGAACTGGATCCAGCTGCAGGGTGCTTAGCAAGTTCATAAGCTCAACTGTCTGACCAGCCAAGGGATGCAACACAAACATGTTTGCTCTAAAAACAAGACCATGTAATATAGATGTTTACCACCCAACTTATACTATCTGCTTAGTTATAACTAGGTGTGTTGTTTTTAAAAACCCTCAATACAAGAGCCTACGTATTTGCCTTTCCCGTCCACATTCTGTTATCTTACTTTTGCCATTTCCTCCTCAGCCTCTAACCTGCCAATCACACCTCTCTTGTAGAGGTGCCAACTTTCAAATTGACCCCAGTAGCTGCTCTTGGAACAGATTTTATCTGCAGCTATTAGCAGGTGATCGTGTTTAGGTCCATGTCATGATCAGCTGATTTCTAGAGACAGGAGGAGCAGTGCTCATCTTTTGCTGCACCTGGCTCTGATTGGCAGATCTCGAAGTTCTAGAAAAATAAACAAAGCAGATCCTGCAGACACAAAGTCTGCCCACCACTGTGCAGAGGACCACGGAGACTAATAAAGAACATGAGAACTACTTTGCTGGATCACATCAATGGACTTTTTGGAACAGCATTGTGCTCACAACTGTAGCCAACTAGATGTGTTGAGTTTTTATATTTTCTTCCTCTTTGTTTAACAATGAGGGACTCGCCCTGATGCCCAGGTCAGAAAAAGAGAGGGTAGTATCCCAATCCCCACTTAGTGCATAGCTTAGTGGTACAGCACATGTTTTGCATGTAGTCCCTGGCATCTCCAGTTAAAAAGAACCAGGTAGCAGGTGATGGGAAAGTCCTCTCTTCTGCCTGAGACCTGGAGATCCACGGTCAGTAAGAGTAGATAGTACTGAGTTAGGTGGGGAAAGGGTCTGAGCTGGTATAAGGCCTTCTCCCATGTAACAATTTGGTGAAGTTTCATGTGCAGATTATCCCCTCTTCCTCATAGCTAACCAAACTGCAGAGAAATCTGTCTTAGCTGACTCCTGAGCTAGACTATGTGGCTTCAAGGCTCATGCGCGTGCCAAGTGTCTTCCCCATCTCACAAGACATTTGCATTACCGTACTTTCTGCTTGGAGCTGCATTGCCACCACCAGAGCCATGGAAGCATGGCTCCACATGGGGTGAAGCATGGCTCCACATGGGGTGAAGCATGGCTCCACATGGGGTGAAGCATGGCTCCACATGGGGTGAAGCATGGCTCCACATGGGGTGAA
Source organism: Shinisaurus crocodilurus (assembly GCA_021292165.1). Classification (NCBI taxonomy): domain Eukaryota; kingdom Metazoa; phylum Chordata; class Lepidosauria; order Squamata; family Shinisauridae; genus Shinisaurus; species Shinisaurus crocodilurus. Next base: position 177,542,869 of record CM037877.1, on the reverse strand, counting down.
GCATGGCTCCACATGGGGTGAAGCAAGCATGGCATCTCCATGCCCCTATGGCTCTGATGGCATGGAGGCTGGGACCTGGTTCACCCTGGCCACACCTTCGTGCTCCCACTTTGAGGAAGCTGTCCACTGCCAGATCAGGGCTTGCACTCCCATGATCCTTCTGTGCCAGGGGCAGAAGCCACAAGTTGTTGGAAATTAATCAGGGTGGCTTGGGGAAGGGGTGGCCAAATGAATCGTGGACATTATTTTAACTGCCAGAGAGAATTTTAATTGATTAACATTGCACCCCTATAGCTGCTATTAATTACACTGTATGGCCCACTCTTGCTTTAAAAATCTGAGTGGCTCACCAGCAGCTCCCAATGATCTCCCACCCAGGTACTGGACTAGGTCCAAACCTTGTTAGTTTCACCATTGCTATATAGAACAGGGGTGGGCAACATGCGGCCCTCACTGTTCCCTGCCACCAGCAAAATTGCTCAGCCAGCAAAAACTGCAGCAATTTTGCAGGGGAAAAAGGTGAGTGAAGAGCATGTGCCTTGTTTGCAAGCAGAACCATGCTCCCAGCTGCACCATTCTGCTTGGTATCAAGGCGCGCTCTCCCCGCATGCCTCATTTCCCTGTGAAATCACTGCAGCAGCAGCAAATTCAGTGGTGGGTTCCAAGGGGCAATGCCCCCCCCAACACCCAGACGTTGCCCAGCCTGCTATAGAACAATAACTGGGTGCTTAGCCACGAAGTATCTTAGATAATCCAACCCCAATGATCAGACACTTTGCCATTTTATCAAGCAGATGTGATAAGAGGAAGCCACCAGCTAAGAAGGCCGAAGACGAGCCCTCTGAGCCGTTTCAGTGTCATCCAGTGGAATTGCCACCTTTCACACTGGAGCACCTGTGCCTTTCAGAGTGGCATGACATGACAGATGGAAACTCAACAGGTGCAAGCTTTCACAGTGTGTACAGGCAGCGATAGGGGGAAACTAAAGCAATATATTTCTGAATTACACAGCTCAAAGAAAAAGGATCCTTTCTAAAAGCAAGGTAAGTACAGGGGCTTCATTCTAGCTGGTGCTCCTTGCCAAAGTTCATGAAAACAGATCCTCTGGCTGAGTGGATTAGCTTTGGCAAACAGTCCTGGCTTAAATAAAGTCCTAGACATGGGCTGGGGGCAAAAAGGTGAACATGACTCCTAGCAAATGTCTCCCTTACCCCTGAATGAGCAGCTGTGGGGTGGGTGGGTGACACTGACACACACACACACCCCAGAAAAGGAAGCTGTGAGTACCACCAAAGTAAACAGGACCAGCTCCACTTCTGGGCAAAAGCCACACCAGACAAAATTCTGCCTTGGGGCATTTGAAGGTAGAGAGCCAGCTTCCAGCGCTCCAGTGGCTTCTAAGCCCACCTCATGTGGCTATAGCAGTGGCAGAGGAATCAACCCTAAGAGGCCCCACTTGAAGTGACCTATGGATGTCCAAAGACTAGAGCCCTGGACATAGGTTTCAGAAAGCAGGCTGCTTCATAGTTCTTCCCATCTGCAAAATGGGAGTAGAAAGTACCTAACTTACAGGGTTGGTTGGAGGAAAAACACAAGAAAGCATTTTGCAAAAATAAGGCATCAATCCTATGCACACTAATCAGAGGGTAAAGCTGTGACCCTATGCTTGCCTGGAAGGACATCCCATAGAATTCAGTGGGGATTCCTTCTGTGTAAACACTTGTAGGATTGCACTGGAATCTCAGTGTTGTACAGCTAGGGCTGGATCTTGGGACCAAAGTCCAGGCCCCCTACAGCCCCCGCACAGCCATCCAGAGAGCAGCAAGTGTTGCAGGCAGCAGCAAACAGGCCCTGTATCAGCACCTGAGCTGGCATGGGCATGCTGGGCCCCGTGAGGGCCAACGCTGCTTGTGGAGGCATCCTTTCGTATTTGTACACATTTTAGACTTAGGGAGCAGCCAGCTGGGCATGTACCTGGTTACAGACACGCATCATTTGTACTTTTAAAAATATACTATCCTTTTCTACAACAAAAATTATGACCATTCCCAAGTAAGTGCATTTAGAATCAGGGCCACAGAAGCAGATTGTTTTATTCCTGTAGTCATGATGGTGCTAGGATTTGAGTTTAAAATGCAGAACTGGACATGCTCGGAGAGTATTTCTGTGTTTTTTAAAATCAGGGTTGGTAAACAGGTGCTGTTGTTTTTTTTTGCTCTAACATATTAGGAATGTAAAACCAGTTGTGAAGCAACTAAACTGAAGTAATACACACAGCCCTTTGAAGAGGGGCTCCATAAGATAATTAAGGGTGCAATCCTATGCACGCTTACTCTCAGGAAGCCATGCTGCTGGGAGTTGTAGGAATTTTTCTGTCTAAACATGCATAGGATTACACCCTAAATCCAGGGTCTAAAATTGCCTAGCTGCACCACTGACTGAACTCAGTGGGACTTCTGAGTGACTAAACATGTTTAAGGGCAAGCTGCACCTTTACTACCTCTAAAAGGGCTGGATAATTTACAAGTTATCTCCTAAACTTTGAAAACATTCATCCGGACTGCAATAAGCTTCCTTAGCAAGACTGTGGACAAAAATGGCCATAGCCAACTTTCTCATCCCAGCATGTCTTTTTAGCAGGGATGTTGAAGAGTCCTTGGTCTCGAGTCACGAGTCTTTGGACCCGAGTCTCGAGTCCGAGTCCTTGGTCCAAAATGGTGACTCACGAGTCACGAGTCCTGAGTCACTCCCAAAACTGACTCCACGAGTCCCTATTAAAACCAATGGGGTTTCCCCCCAACAAAATAAGGCTACTTCAGATGTGTGGCTTAAATAAATTCTAGGCACAAGTGTGCCTTTTTATTTCAAAACTCTGCAACTGATTTTGGCAAGAACAGACCAGGTAGACAAACCCAAAATAACCAGGCAGGCAGAGGAGGCAGGGAACCCCAAACAGGCAGGCAGAGGCAGCCAAACCCAAAATGTCTGACCCTAACCCAAACCCCCCACAACAACACATCAATCAAAATAAATCTCAACACATCGTTGGGGCTGCGCTCCTGGTAGCTGTCCATAGTGGTCGAGCAGCGGCGCGCCTCGCTTCCATGCGCTCTTCACCGGTGATCGCGCTCCTTCTGGCACAGCCAGAAGACTCGTCAACAGCCCAGGGATGTTGACGAGTCCTTGGTCTCGAGTCCCGAGTCGAGTCTCGAGTCCCATTAAAAATATTGGGACTCGAGTCCGAGTCGAGTCAGAGGGGGGACTCAGTCCGACTCACGAGTCGAGTCCTCGAGTCCGAGTCCCCATCCCTGCTTTTTAGCAACTTCTCTCTCTCTCTCTCTCTCTCTCTCTCTCTCTCGCATTGATAATCTAACTTCACAGGGTTTGGGGGGGGGGGAAGAGACAAGAAAAATAAAACTGAGCCATTTCAAACATGTGGTGGTTGTAGGCTGCAGTTCCCAAGAAACGTTTGGTTTCTGACCTCAGAGAAAAATATTAAATGACAGTAAACAAGGATATTCTATCAGACTTATGTAAAACCATGTTTCTTTTAGCCAAGGTCTCAGAACATAAAAAGGGTGGGCTATAGTAGCACAAAAAGAATTTCATGTCTCCAACTGGTGCCAGCAGTGGGGTGAACAAGGGATATTGTTCTAGTCGAGGGTGCAAGATGGCAAACAACTAATGAGAGACTGCACAGGATGACCTTTCAGGAGCATGAATAAACATGATGTGCAAAAAACAAAAAACACACCTTACAAATTCCAGTAAGGCATTAAATAATGCAGTTCAGGGCACCCCCAGATGACAGTTGTCTTTATAAATATTTTTCCTCCTCCCCCATCACCACTCAATATTGTCATTTTTAGTTTCTTTCTTGCCACCGTTGGACACTTCAGGTATCCAAGGAATTAAGGAAGTGGCAATCACTAACTGCCTGTTACAGTTTAACTCTTTTCTTGTGTCTGTGGCCTGCTCGACCTGCACAACCAAAACACCCAACCGCTTTTGTCCTTGAAAACATACCAGGAAGTACAGGTTTGCCTCAGTTTTGTACAGCAAGTTCAGTTCAGTCACTCCCTTCCAGGAAAACCAGATTCAGCTTCTGCCAAGTCAGTCTAGTTCTTGCTTCATTCAGTTCCTGAACAAACATTTTTTGAGTTTCTGCTGTGGTTTTTCTGCAGATGTGAATTGTAAGGAAAAGCTTCAGCAATAACTAGAGATTGCAAAGTGGCTTTGATTAAAAAGGTTCCAGTGTTGCAACCAGTTATGGATGCTTCATTCTTCTTTTGGCATCTATAAGAGCCAAACTACACATGGCCATTAAATGCAGCTTATATTTAACAGCAGGTTTTAAAACATGCAGCTCATATCAGCTGGAATGGGGACTGGCTAGAGTGATCAGGAACTCAGCATACCTGTGAGACATTTAACCCTTTCCTCCCCTAATGCAATCCAGAGGAAATTCCTTTGAAAGCTCTATTTGCGTGCGCGCGCATGTGCGTGTGTGTGTGTGCGCATGTGTGTGTGTGTGTGTGTAATTTCCAATAGGAACCAATGAGCTTCAGAGGAGGGTTTTTCCTGATGACTACAGCAGGGGGGGGGGGGAGAGTTAAATTCCGCCTGTCTTTCTGCACCTTTAATAGTTGTGCAGAAGAGGGAATTTCAGCAGGTGTAGATTGTATAACCAGCTACACTCAGGCCCCAGGAGAGGGGGGTACAGGGGGTAAATTGTACCCGGGGTGGGGGCAAAGAAGGGGGCCTGGGAGCCAAAGGATGGGAGCCTGAAATTTTATCTACCGGTATATCTATCTATCTATCCCTTAGTTTTGATGTCACAACTTCATTTTTTTGTTTTTTAGGTAATATTTGCTATTACTGTGTCTAATAAATTCAAATAAAATTGCTTGTAAAAAGATTTTGAAGGACAATGTTTGGTTACTTTGCCTTGACCACAATTTGATGACCAAAACAAGAAATGAAGTCCATGGAGTTTTATCATATGTGACATCCTACACTTACTGAAATTCCCTCTTTCACCTAATCATTAAAGGTGCAAGAGCCCTCTCTTCTTTTGCATCTGGCCACCCCAATAGCCACACTGTGCTGATTCAGTACAACTCCCAAAATGCAACCCAATATGTCTTTACTTGGAAGTAAGTGGCACTGAGTTCAATAGGGCTTGCTCCTAAGTGTACACAGGATTGCAGCCTCTCAGTGTCTAGAGTGGCAATCCTACACAGTAGTAGTTACTAGATCTGATGCTCCTTCCAAACTCCTGCGTGTGCAACTCTGCAGCACACAGGGGTTTTTGGGGGGGGGGAGTGGGCGTGGAGAAGGCACCCTTGAGTTCCTTGCACATAGGACCACCCTGGCACCCCAGCACCATGGCAACGTTACACCAGCAATGCACTGAGGTCATCAGATGGCAAAGCTGGTGCTCCAGTGTCAGCGGGGCTGTGTACCCACTTTGGATTTTAGCCTGGCTGGTATAGGAGCTATCCATTGTGCTGAACCCTATCCCCAAAGTGGGTTTGGCACAATGGATAGCTCCTTAAAAGGTCAGCGTAAAATCGGAGTGGATACACAGCCCCGCTGACATTGGAGCCACCAGCCTCTACTGGGTGGCATGCTCCTGATGGTCCTGGATGGACCTTTGGCCCGACTGGAGTCCACCCAGAGAAGAGCCCTCAGTGTGGCAGCTCCATTTCTGTGGAACTCCCTGCCGCTGGAGGTCAGGCAGGCACCAACATCGTATTGTTTTCAGTGCCTCCTGAAAACATCTTTATTTCAGGAAGCCTTCCTTGGTTGGCCAGCAACGGTTTTTATTGATATTCTGTTGTTGTTAATAAACTATTAATATAGTTTTATTCTTTTTATCTTCTTATTGTTCACTGCTCTGGAATCTGTTTAGTTGTGGAGCTGTATATAAATGTTGTAAGTAAATAAATAAATAAATAATGCTAAGTGAGTAGTAAGGAGAAGTATATGGGGCAGAGTTGCGGGATCTGCACGGCATGCTTTGCAAAAGAAAAAAAAGGGGGGGTGGCGGCTTCAGCTGCAGCAGAAGCTCCTGTTTCTGCTGCTGCAGCCAAATCAACACTCTAGGACTGGACTGACTACTCAGCGGCTTGCTCTGTTAAGGGAGGCCAGCACAATGAGTAGACTCCAGGCAAAGCTGCAGATTGTGCAGGCCTGAACTGCGGAAACCATTTGCTTTAGTAGTAACCATCACAACAGCCCATCGTACTTTGCGACCTTTTCCACCCCTCTTTCCTTTCCAAGTTTCCTCTGTGCATTCAGTCCGCACGGCCTAGTGTAGTTTACATTCAGCGTTGCCATCCTCAGGAATTAGCAAAGCAAAGGCTGACTGACCCCCGAAAGCCAAAGGGAGTTCTCCGAAGAACTTCCTGCGTCAGCCCCCCTCCCGCGTGCAGTCGAGCGCCGCCAGCCAATGGCAATGCAGCCGAGCGGCGTGGGGTAAACAGGCCTCGCGGCCGGGCTGCCTTGACCCGGCCTTGGAGCGAAGCAGCTGGCCCGCTGCCCACGCTCACGCTCAGCCGCACGGCTCGGGAGCCGAACGAGCGAGCGGGCAGGGGGGTTGCATTTTCCCAGCTGGGTGATCCACTCCCTGGACACCTGGCCAAGAATCCCCATGATGCGAGCCCAGCGAGGGGGAGGAGAAAGGAAGCAGCTTTGGCTGAAAGGTGCTCCCCCGCACAGCCCATTAGAAACCAAGAAACCCAGGCTTGCCAGCTGTCCCTTGTTTTAATGGGCATGCTCAATTTGTGGGAACTTGCTCTTCTTCTAGAACATTATAATATCCCACCGAAGAGTACAGTGACGCCTGCAGGATCTTTCTGGCCTGCCGGTGTCTCTGGAGAGCTACGCACGATCGATTTTGGGGGGGGCTCAGATCCAGCCTGTTGGCTCCAGCTGTTCACTTCTGCCCTAAAACATAACGGGGCCCCTTATTTCTCCCCTTTACCTCTCGGCTTTCTACCCCTCACTCTTTGGCGGCACACAGACACTAACTTTTTAAGAGGCGCGGGATGCTTTCCTCCCTCGGAGGTCCCATTGCTTAGTATTTCCCCCTTTCAGAGAGGAGGGCAAAGAGGTATTCCCGTCGCAGCAAGGCTCCTCTCCCCCCCCCCCCCCCAGCAAAGCTCCTCTGAGTAGCTCCTGTGCATTGCCAAGCAAACACCAGCTCCCCTGAGCAGGTTATTAAAGCTTAGCCATCGCGTTTAAAATCAATGATTCCAAAGCAGTCCTATTGAAGCCAACAGGTCTCCTCTGGAGTAAGTGATTTGAGAGCTGACACGAGGTCATAATGGGTAATACTAGCAATGTTCAGCAAGATTAAACCTTTTATTTTACTCTTCATAATCGATTTCAGGAAGTGGCACAAGCCAGGGTTACTCTGGGATGTGTGTGAAGGGAAAGGGGTGAGCAGCCTTTTCTGAGCCAGCCTGACCTCACTTTGCCCACTCCTTCACACTCCCTGCCCTTGTAAATCCCTGAGTTTTCCTCACTTCTGTGTCTTGTGGATTGCAAGGCCTCTGGGAAGCCACGCGGGCTGCTTCTGTGTTCCACACAGTGTCTGGCAAGCTTCTGGAGAGATAGTAATGCTAATAGCGAACAGTGTGGCAACTGATAGTGTAGTAGGGAACAAGTTGGCTCTTTAGAAATAGCCATGCTGATGAAAAAGTTTTGCATTTGTTTAATGGGGGGAGGGGGGAATTGCTATCTAGATGTTGAATGCAAACAAACAAACAGGCTGCATTTTTCTTCTCCCCCTCCCCCACTTCTTCAGCAGGGGAGCCTGCAGAAAACATCCTCCATCTTTTTATTTTTCTTTATTTTTGCTACTACTACAATGTTTACAGAGGAGTCAGGTGTCAGACCTGCCTTGATGGAAAACCTCATGGTGGGAAGCTGTACCATCAGCAGCAGGAAGGCTATTGACAAGTTTCGCGCCACAGGAAGGAAGCAATACAGGCCCTGCAGCATGGGATGCAGTCCAGATTTCACAGTGTGGAAGAAACTGGGCCACTGGTAAGGGTCTGGGGGTAACCCATGAAGCAGGAAAGCAAGCAGACAGAACTCATTGTCCTCATGAAAGAAAACAGCAACAGTGAAGCAAGAATCCCAGCTTCTCTTCCGGTGTCTGGCCCGTGACCTCAAACATCAGCTGGCCTTCAAAACCCTTCCTTTAATGATGGTTGTAGAGACACACAGGTCTTCAGGCCATCTCACTGCATACGGAGCTGCACCTTTCAGCTACATAGCTTGAATCATTAGGCACGTTCTGAGGGAGCCAGGCCCAGGATACAAGTAAGTGAGGGGTCACTGGCACCACCTCAAATACATTCGCTGAGACCTACTTTTTGTTCAGTGTCTCCCTTTTTGAAGCGCTGCCCCCCCCCCCACAAAACAAAGCAGGATTCCCATGTCTTCATAGATTTCATAGATCATAGAGTTGGAGTAGCCATAAAATGGGGAGCTGGTGCAGCTAGTTCTACCACAGCACACTATTTGGGGAGAAACTGCCAGCCGGAATTCTTCCTTCTCTAGAACTACTAAAGGCATGGGAGACCTGCCCCATGCAGGATGTGGCAACCTAACTTCAGTTGAGGAAAAAATATAGCAACTTCTTGATCAGCACTGCAAGCTAAGAAAGCCGTTCATCATCTTAGACTTAGCCCTTCTGCATTGGCTCTGCCCATAACTCAAGAAAAGGGTCTTGGTAATGTTTGTCAGACAATGAGGCAGAAGCCAAATATGATTTGTTGTTGTTTTGGAAAATTCAATAATATTTTTTTTTTTAAAAAAGGGTCTTGCAAGAGATGAAGACAATAGCCATTCTTCTCTCCACCTTTCAGTCAGTCTCCCAGATCTGGTGCACAAAAATGTATTGAGTGTGTGTGTGTGTGTGTGTGTGTGTGTGTGAGAGAGAGAACTTTTGTTTGCCTTTGTACAGTACAAGGCACTTTCGAAGATTCTCATGTCAGTGCTTGAACTACACATTCAAAACATGCTTTTTATAAATATCCAGGAATGCAACACTTGAAAATGGTTCTTTCCTGCCAGCAAGCTTTGCCTGCTCAAATACTTCTGGGAATTGAGAGTGCAGGAGTGAAATCAGAATGAATTTGTCTCACAATGGAAATTGAAAAATCTTTGGCAAGGGGTTATATTACAGTATTTTGCCTTCCAATCGCATCAATGTTACTAAATGGGTGTCTACACTAAGCCTCTCCAATCAGATCCTCCACCAATGCAACCCTTCCTCCTGTGGGGGGGGATAGCAGCATAGGGAGGCAATTTTCATTGGAACTGCAACTTGGGGGTCAGAGGCAGAAAGGTTAATACCCCTCTTCATGCACTGTGGTCCTGATACTGATCCCTCCCATGGCTGCAATGGGAAATCCAGATACATGAAATGTAGATCCATGCAGTGCATGAAGACATTCAGTGACTGGGTTTGCATGACATGACAACCCATCGTGGGTGACAAGCCACAGTGGGTTGCTGTGTCCTGCAAACCCAGACCGATTCCCACAGGGTGGCTTGTTGCCCATGAACACCTCAACAACCCATGGCTTATTCTTGGGGTGGTTGGGTTGTCATGTCCGAACCTGGGCGACCGGCCCCATTGTGGGTTGCAGAAAGCAGGTAGTGAGGTGCTTGGCAAGAGTAGCAAACCCCCCTTGCTGCTCTGACCGAGCTAACCCAGGCCACTGTCTGTACCAGCTGCCCCACTGATGCCCAAGCGACATGGTGAAGCAACCAGCACTGGCTCGGTGCCCCCTGCTGCAATCACGACCCCTTTTGCGTTCACCGCAGCTTCCCCCCTTTTTTCCGAGGCTTGCTTTTCACATTCTCCAATTTGAAGTGGTCAAGTGGCACATTGGAGGGGCTGTCACTGGTTCATCACCCCCTTTTTTGCACCCCAAATGTGCACATCCCCCCCATATTTCTTTAAATCCTTTTTTCTAATAAGTCTTGTGTAAGTGTGCACTTGCATGGGTCCAAAATGGCATGCCTCGCCTGGGCAATGTCCTGAGGGGTGTCTGCTGCCAAGGTGAAGCAGGCACCCCTCATGGGCATTGACCAGAGAGGCTGCCAAGAGCTTTATTTTTTACTTTGGTTACTCTTGACAGCTGTCAAGTCGAGCTGTTGAGAGAAACCAAAATCCATGAGTGATCTTTGCTCATGAAAAGGGGATGGCAAATAGATCACCCCCTTTGCAAATGAGATCTTCTAGGTTGTTTGTTTTTGGCAGAGGAACTTGACTCTTGTCAGGTTCCTCTCACTTTTCCATCCTTCCATCCTCACTTTTCCTGAGACTCTAGGTGCTCAGGAAGGTGGAAAAGTGTGAGCCACCCCCTTTTACAGGAGCACTTGAGGTTTCACAGCTGTCAAAACTCTGGTTCCTTTTAAAAGGGGTTTCTTGACAGGGCTATTCAGGGTTTTTTGACAGGGACACATGCAGGCATGAATGCATATGTCCCCTGTGAAAAAACCATGGGTTTGCACAAAAAACCAACCAAACAACAACAACAACCCCCCCCCAAAAAAAACCAAAATAGATGGCTTAAGCCCGAAGTCTGGCCTGCACATCTTTTCTTGATGATTGCATAGCTGCCAACATCCTACTTGAGCCACCATGACCCCTTATGATACTGTTCATGTGCCAGCAGCAATTGTTATTAGCATGTGAGAGGTGGCAATCCCCAAGATAGAATGGGGTAGGGTTGCTTGCTTGCTCCACAAAGTTTTTTTATTTTTATTTTATTTATTTATTAAATTTTTAATTTTTCACATCTTACAACTACTAATGAATACAACAACAAAAAAATACAACATAAACATTGTGCACCCCCCCACCTCTTGGGACCAAGTTATATTTCTCACCCCAATTTTTATTTTTTTATTTGTGTGTGTGTGTGTGTGTGTGTGTATATACAAGCTATTATTCTATATTCCAAAAATATAACAAATCTTGACAAGGTTTGTTCCCCCTCCCCTCTACCAACACATAATCCAAAAATTTGCCCCAAGTTTTTTTAAAGCAATAAAGAGTGGTGTATTATCCCCAAGATTTTTGGGTCAATGGACACATTTGGAATGTTGATAATGTCATAGGGCCCTCTCACAAAATGGCTGCCATGGGAGTACTTGCCTGTTCACAATTGGCTGCCATGGTGGGCATGGCACCCAGAAGGCAAGCTGATGAGACTAAAAGAAAAGTAAGTTGCCCAAGAACCTAAGTTGAAGGCAAGAAGTGGGAGTCTGAGCCCCAAACATATTTGGCCTCCACAAAGCACAACAAAATATCCATTTTGCAGATGGCAGACTGTGACACTCAGAGAAAGACACACAAACACAGGCAAAACACACATCCACCCCCACTCCCTCCCAGGCAAAACATATACCACAAGCACACACACCATACAGTTGCAAAGAGACTTCAAGCTTGAAAGGGTAAACACCCACCAACTGTCATTCAACGGACTGAAGATCTTACTGCTCTTGCTACATTTGAACGTATCTCCTACAGCCATCAATCTCATATGGATGCCTACTTAGATATATGGACTGCTTATATTAATGTATATATTTGAAATGGAAGTGTTAAATCCTTCTTTCCCCCTCTTTTTATATCAAGGGTGATGTAAATTATTATTGTGCATGGATATCTTTTATGATGTGTTCTGTCTTTTTCTTTTTCTCTCTCTTGTAGTTCTCCCCCTTTATTTTTTTGTTTGTTGTATTTGTAAATAATAAAAAACAAGCACGCGCGCACACGCACGCACACACACCCACCCAGGCAAAACATGCACCATGACAAACTAAGAAACCAGTTAACGCACACCACAGACATACACAAACACAGCACAACACAACACACAGCATAGGCAAAACACTCCCACGACATGCCCTACCCCCACCCCACACAGCTTCCCTTTCTCTTGGCAATTGGGCATGCTTCAGAAGAAAGCGCTGGGCTGCAGCCACTGACCACATGGCAGGGATGGGGACTCGGACTCGAGGACTCGACTCGTGAGTCGGACTGAGTCCCCCCTCTGACTCGACTCGGACTCGAGTCCCAATATTTTTAATGGGACTCGAGACTCGACTCGGGACTCGAGACCAAGGACTCTTCAACATCCCTTGGCTGTGCCAGAAGGAGTGGAGAGAAGCGTGATTGCCGGCGAAGAGCGCATGGAAGCGAGGCACGCCGCTGCTCGGCCACTATGGACAGCTACCAGGAGCGCAGCCCCAACGATGTGTTGAGATTTATTTTGATTGATGTGTTGTTGTGGGGGGTTAGGGTTAGGGTCAGACATTTTGGGTTTGGCTGCCTCTGCCTGCCTGCCTGCCTGCCTGGGGTTCCCTGCCTCCTCTGCCTGCCTGGTCTCTTCTTAACCAGTTCCACAGTTTGAATTGTCCTAGACCACTGATGGCGAACCTTTTTGAGCCCGAGTGCCCAAACTGCAACACAAAACCAACTTATTTATTTCAAAGTGCCAACACTGCAATTAAACCTGAATACCGAGGTTTTAGTTTTAGAAAAACAACTCATACATTTGTCCGAACTAATTAACATCTTTTGTCTTAAAAGAAAAACCCAATAACAGAGCTTTCAATGATACAAACAGTTTTTTGTTGGAAAAAAAATCAACTCAAAAAATTATTATAGTACTACATTGTACACATAGCCTGAAGGGAATTTATACAAACTTTTAAATAATTAGGCACATGTATTTTTGCATAAGGGATTCTCAACTTGTAATATGATTATATGCCAGACTGAAATTGTATGGGGCAAGCTTTACCCCGGGTCCTTTCCCTGCTTCTACAGGGGTCAGATTAGTCAAAGTAAAAGTCAACCTGTACTAGGATGAGCAAGATAAACAAGAAAACTAAACGTGCTTAACACATTTTAAACACTTTATGTCTTGGACTGCAAACACTGCATTAGGTAAAAGTTTGCATTGGGCATGCTTTTGCACAATTAATGTGATTTTTGCTATTGCATGCATGCTGATAATTTGTCAAACCTTGGCTCATACTCCGTTAGTTTGAGAGCAACACATGCAGCACTCGGGTCAACAGTTAGGGTTTTACATCCAAGCCATGCTCTGTGCATCATTCTTCAAAATCTTTTAAATGTGATAACAATGTAGAAAAGAATTCTGTAACAGGAATTCTAGAATAAAATCATTCTGTTCCGTTCCACACTGTGAGAAAGAACAAGATCATTACTGTTTTGCAGAAGGGGACAGTCTTGTCACAATCTGGTGACCAATGGCTCGAGTGCCCACAGAGAGGTCCCTCCGTGCCAGCTGTGGCACCCGTGCCATAGGTTCGCCATCACTGTCCTAGACAAACACCTCTGCCTGCCTGTTTTGGGGTTCCCTGCCTCCTCTGCCTGCCTGGTTATTTTGGGTTTGTCTGCCTGGTCTGTTCTTGCCAAAATCAGTTGCAGAGTTTTGAAATAAAAAGGCACACTTGTGCCTAGAATTTATTTAAGCCACACATCTGAAATAGCCTTATTTTGTTGGGAAAAACCCCCCATTGATTTTAATAGGGACTCGTGGAGTCAGTTTTGGGAGTGACTCGTGACTCGTGAGTCACCATTTTGGACCAAGGACTCGAGACTCGGGTCCAAAGACTCGTGACTCGACTTGTGACTCGAGACCAAGGACTCTCCAACATCCCTGCCACATGGGGCCCAGAGGCATTTTTGTAAATAAAGGTGGCACTGGAGGCCAGCACCTAGCTTTGCAGCATGCCAGCCTCCCAATTAAAAAAAAAAACTATTTTGAAAAAAATCTAATAAAATAAAATAAATATCAGGAGGGGCAGGGAGCCTGCTGGGTGCCAAGGGAGGTGTCTGCGGGCACATTGGTGCCTGTGGGCACTGTGTTGGAGACCCCAGGCATAGTCTGTGACTGACAGCCATGCCTTATGCACACTCTTTTGATTCTAGACCTAGATCCCTTTCTTATTCAAGTATGCACTGAAGAACATAAGGAAATAAGCCAGATTCCTGTTAGCCACAATTCAGTTCTGTCTTGGCCTGCTTGACATTATGGTTTTCATTTTTAAAAAACCCAAACTCCATTTTGAGAAGTTAGCAAAAGTGGGAGGTGGCTGGGTTGGTGGGCACCTGTTGCCAGTTCAGATGGTTTTAGGTTTTAAAGAACTGGCAGGCCCGAAGCTCTCCTTCTTTCTCTTTTGTATTCATTTTGTCAGATGGTCTGACTGGACTGCCTCCAAGATGGGGGTGGTTTAGCAAATACATATTTGATGCCATTTTGAAATGGCTGGTAATATATTTTTTAATTAATTTCTTAGCTGCTGTTCAAGACTATAGTCTTCCCCCAGGCAGCTTACAGCATAAAAACAATACGAATGTAATAATAAAATCATATTAAATATAAACAATTTTAAACCAGTTTCAGTAAAATAAGCCTCTGTGTGCCTTGTCCTTTATACCATCCTCAAAGTTTGCTTATTAACCAGATTTTTAAAAATACCTTCATTTCTTCTGTATTTGCATGCCAAGTGATTCCAGTTTCCTAATTAATAAACATATTTTGTCTATTGTACCAATCTGTCTCTGGATTTAAACACTGTAGTTGCCTACGCTAAATCCTCTGTTCTCTTATTGATAGTTATTTTGCTTTTATATGAGAAATTGAGCCATCGCCAAATGCCCCCAAAGCCAAAGGAAAATCTGTTTGTTGTGGGGGCAAGTGATAACTTCCATTTTAGCTGTTCGGGGGTGGTGGTGTTTTTTTGTTAGTTTTTTTTTTTTTTAACTATAATTGGGAACCATATGAGGGTTCATGTCAAGGAGGTTCATCAAAACCCCTGTGTGGTCTCTTACACAGGGTCCCCATTGGGTTCAACTAAACATGAAGTCATCATGTGTAATAGTACTTCTCACGCCATCAAATTGTTGTTTAACAAACAAAACAGCTTAACAAAACAGCTGCTGAGTCGATCATCTAACACAGTGCTCTCCAACCTTGGGTCCCCAGATGTTTTTGGCCTACAACTCCCAGCATGCTGGGAATTGTAGGCCAAAAACATCTGGGGACCCAAGGTTGGAGAGCACTGATCTAACATATAGAAGCAATAAA
Organism: Shinisaurus crocodilurus; assembly: GCA_021292165.1. Taxonomy (NCBI): domain Eukaryota; kingdom Metazoa; phylum Chordata; class Lepidosauria; order Squamata; family Shinisauridae; genus Shinisaurus; species Shinisaurus crocodilurus. The sequence goes on along the minus strand of CM037877.1, from coordinate 177,527,711 downwards.
ACGGGACAAAGCAGTGATCAGGTTTCAATTAGAAGTATCGCCCGTAGCTTTTTCTGGCATGAACTAACAGCCTATATATTGTCTGCCACAGCCTTCTCCAACTCGGTGCTCTCCAGATGTTTTGGATCACAACTCCCAGCATTCCTGATCATTAGTCATGCTGGCTGGAGCTGATGGGAGTCAAAATCCAAGACATCTGCAGGACACCAGGCTGTGGGAAGGCTGGTCTATCATTGAGCTATCTGGTTACACCTGTGCCCCAATCCAGCAGTGGCCATGCACATATCCCAAACTGGATTTGGAACCACATGCTCCGATGGGTGCTGTCTGTATGGTGCCCATTCTAACAGCTGGCACTGTGCACAGGGAGGCCTTTCAAATATTAACCTTCCATCACGCCGCCCCCTTCTCCTTTCTGCACCAAACAGCTAATTTTAACCTTTTGAAAGGCACCTCATGTGCAGTCCCAGGTGATCCATGCTTGCTCCTTTGGACCAGGGTGCTGATCTTCTGCCTAATTTTATAGGTCAATATATTGGCACTGGAAAGCCCTGCATTGGGCCCCTCTTGAACTAATTTCATAGTGTGTGTGAAGCTGCCCTGCATTTTAGGCTTACACTGCTAAGAAAAAGGCAGGCTGCTGCTAGCATGAATTGTTAATATGTAATTGTAGAACATAGTCATCATTATACTTTTTTTTTTTTTTTTTGAGATATACAAGCATATGAAGCATTCTGCAAGGATAGTTCTATGTTTCTGGCTACAACTAGAAGTATCTCCCTCCCACATTCAAGCCTATAGAGGCTATAGAACTCCCACAACCCATCCCTCCCTCTAATGTACAGTTTTGTTTGCTCTGAGCTGAAATGCTGCTTTCTGTTAGGAGGTGAACTTCATGCTCCAAGTTTCAGGAATTTTCTAGTAATTGGACTATCTTGCACTGTGTATCTGCCAAATGTCCGCTTTCTGGGTGGCCTAGAAGTACTGTAAGCACTTGGGGATGCACTTCTTGTTCCCCGTTTGTAGGGAGAGATTTCATAGATCATAGAGTTGGAAGGAGCCTACAAGGCTATCAAGTCCAACCCCCTGCTCAGTGCAGGAAACTAGAGGAGGGGTTTCCCATCCAAGTAATAACCAGGCCTGACCCTGCTCAGACAAGCTGAGCCAGCGTGTGCCACAGGCTGTAATACAAATGCACACTCGTTCAGCAGAGTCCTATAACAATTGAGGATGTCTCAAATGTCAGCTTCCTAGCTCATGTGGGACTAGCTTAACCATTTTGAGGTTCAGTTGATGTCCCTCTGTTTTGACAGAATCATGCACAAATGTCTGGTCAGGGTGTCTTGGGCACACAACAGGATGATGCAATCCGGAAAGAAAGACACGGCTTTGCACAGGATATTTTGCACCTTCCTTTCTCCTGCAATTGATCCTGCATTCCTACCAGTCGGCCATGCCAACACTGTAACGGTCATCCTGAATGCGCCATATCCCGTCTGGCCATTCAGTTCCTCAGAGCTTAACCTGTTCACCAGGGCATAGTACTTGGGTACCTGTTGAAATGGGTTCAGTCCCTGCCCCCTGGACCATGTGAAGTAGTAACAAAGATGAGAGTGCATCTGAGCATGTGCTGAATGGACTCATTTCTATTTTATTTCTAAAATGTTTCATCTTTCCTGAGTTAGAAGTAAGAGGAACATCTCAGATAGTGTGAGATTTGTTGTAAGGGCATATTTGTTTTACATGCACCCAGTAATTTGCATTTTAAAGAGCGTGTTGAGGCACTCCCGTCTAGTGGATGCAAAACAATGTCCACTCCAAAGACACCTTGGAAAGCCAGTTTGCTGGTTTGCTTGTCTTTGCAGAAGCCATGAGTAAACTGCAGGGAAAATTCTGGGCTGTGCTCAATTTATTATTCTTGTTTGACACGAATACTGCTCCATCACCTTTCCATTTACTGTATTTGCTCTGATTTCACAAAGCTCAAGCTGGACAACTTCTTCCTTGGCACTCAGGAAGCTCTTCTGCTTCTAATGTTGCTTTCCAGTTAAGTCAATCTGGCTTAATGAAGCATTTTCTTCCCGTTATACAAACAGAGGCTTAAGCCATCTATCAGACTTCTAGGGACTGGATTTTGTATCTGTGCATGGGACTCCTTTCTGGCTTCTTTCGCTCTGATTTCTATTGGATTTGCTTACCAGAATTTGTAATTTGTAACCCTCCCTTGCACTTTTCTCATTCTTTCTTTCCACAAAGCAGTGTGTATAAGAACATAATGGAGATGTAACATCTCTGCATAGCTTTGTAAATACTTGGGGCTTTTTCGCCGGTCGTGGCTTATACCCATGATTGCAAAGCCGTCAGTGACGGGAACTTGCTGTTTGCCAACAGGCAAACCACTGAGTAACCCAAGTTGCTGGTAAATTGCTATTCTTGCTTTGGCAAGCATGACTATCACAGGCGTTTTGCACAGCTAGTATTGTTAGATACCTGTTGGGTGGTGCACATCACAGGAGGTACATCCCAAGTCCCACCTCTGCCTTCTGCCTTTCCTACCAGTTTTGAACACCAGCTTTCCCCTGTCTTGTTGCTTTTTGTTCAATTTCTTCCTCAGAAGTAATGCATTTTCTCAAGGGGTGGGGAACCTGCCGCTCCTCGGATGTTGTTGGACTCCAGCACCCTTCAGCCCCAGCCAGCATGGCCAATGGTTAAGGATGATGGGAGTTATAGTCCGACAATATCTGGAGGGCTATAGGTTTCCCACTACTGAGTCTTGCTCCCTCCAATGCAAGCCTCCTACAATTAAAAATGAAACACAAACACATACGCAAATGCAAACGCACACACACCTCTGCCACCCACTTCCATTATGGATACAAGCGTGTGAAATGATATAGGTGCCACCTACAGCTATACAACTCGCAAGGGTTTTGAGCACATGACTCCCCTGCTATATCGGTTTCACCAGCTTCCAGTCCATTTCTAGACTCAATTCAAAATGCTGATTATTACCTTCAGAGGCATACATACACTGCTTGGTACCAGGATACCTAAAGGCTGGTCTCCTCCTCTGCATAATCTTGCTTGTCCACACAGATCAGCTGAGGAGGCCCTTCTGAGCATTCAGCCACCTGCTGAGGTGCAGCTGGTGGGAATGTGTGAAAAAGGTCCCCCTCTATGGCACTCCCTGCTCCAGGAGACCTGTCCAGCTCCATCACTGATGACAGTTCAGTGGTGGCGAAACTGTTTGCTGTTGTTGTTCCAGGAGACGTTTGGCTTGTTCAGTGTTTGAATGCATTATGCCTGGTTCCCTGTCTTTCTTACCGATTGTATTTGCTGCTCCCTGTCTGTCTTTTACGTTTTGATGGCCATGTGTCCTCTTTTATGGAGGACTGCCCTCTATTTGAAGGTATACTCTGTTTGAAGTGCTGTCCTATCTAATTCCAATTTAAAGATAAAGTAATAAACCCACCACCACCAGTCACCACCTGGACAGCAGACTGAACAAGCAGGCACACACAGGTCACTTGGTTACAGTCTTCCCCACTATGGTGAGATGTGCTGTATTTCTGTTTAAATTATAATAATTATTTCCAAATTTGCATCTATACATATACATTAGCATATGCAAATATTATGCAGATATGTGTCCACTTTTGCCGTCTTCTTTGGGGGAGGGTGATGCATTTATTCTTTTTGGCGTTTCATAAGTGGCCACCCCAGCTGCCTTGGGTGCTAGAGTCTGAAATGGGAAAAGGTGGGATAGAAATGTTTCAACAAACAAATAACAGAAAGGAGCAATAGCCCCATGGAAAAGCATCTTGGTCTGGAAAGTCCTATAATCACAGTTAAGTCAATTCCTTATGCCAGCCTCCCCCGACCTGGTATCCCTCCAGATGGGTTGGACTACAACTCCCAGAATGACCAGGAGGTGTGCTGTCTGGGGATGATGGGAGCTGTAGTCCAACCCATCCGGAGGGGCACCAGGCTGGAGATGGCTGCCTTATGCCATACTTGCATTAGCAAATTTCCACAGATCAGTACCTATATGGATGGATGCATCTCTATCTCTAACCTGCACAGCCTGTGTGGCAATCCACTGTCATCCCATTATGACCCAGCTCCACCTTGTATCTTCCCCATGAATATGTGCACTATGAAACTCTGGGCAAAACTACACATTACACACAAAAGCAGCCCACCACTGGCTTTGGCGCTGCCCAGTGCTAGCAAGCACCCCCTGACAGCATTACCCCTAAGGGGAGAGGCTCTCAAGAGAAAAAAAAAGTAGGTCTTATTATGCCTCCTCTCCTTAATCGCCCCCCCAAAAAATAGAGCAGCCTGATGTTTTGGACTACAACTCCCACCATTCTTGACTATTGGGCATACGGCTGAGGAGGATGGCAGCTGAAGTCCAAAACACCTGGAGGACCCCTGGTTGGGGAAAGCTGCTATAAAGGCTCAAACGCTTCAGCCTTCCCTCATTCCTAGCTCCACAACTATTCTTTTCCTTTCTTCTTTTTTCAGACTGGCAGACCAGAATCATACACACACTGTTGGAAACGACACAGCCAAATATGTTCCATAAAAAGGGAGTTCCAAGTAGGACCCTGGCAAATTATGAAAGTAAAGATTAAAGCACAGAGGTCCATATGGGGAAGATACGCCCTGACTTGACCACTTTTTGGCAGGTGATCAGAAGCAAATTTAGTGACAGCTGCCAGATGGAAACCAACATAGGACTGTGAGTTCATACTGGATGTATGCGAGTTTGTTGGCAAGCTCCTCCAAGTCCTCTCCTGGTGAGGCTGAGAGGGAAGTACTCTCTCCAGGCATTGCTTCAGCATAATCTGGAGGATCACCTCCGTTTGACTCAATATCACCTTTCAGCCTGAAGACTGACCAATAAAGGTTTAAACAGGACCAGCTCTTCCCTTAAGCCATATCTTTCATTTCATCTCATTATTACATTTCTATATCACCCAATAACCAAAGCTCTCTGGGTGGTTCACAACGATAACCATATTGTACATAATATAAAAGCCATTTGCATACAAACATATAAACAAACCACACACACACACACACACACACACACAATTTTATGATCAACAATAAAAAATCCTAGGACCTGATTTAAAAGCTCAGGATTTGGCATATGATTTGGCATATGCTGCCAAATGTATGAGAGTAGAAGAATGTCTTAACCTGGCGCTGAAAAGATAACAATGTTTGCACCAGCTGGACCTTGCTGGGGAGATCATTCCATAATTGGGGGGGGCACCACTGAAAAGGCCCTCTCCCTTGTCCCCACCCTCTGAGCCTCCCTCCAATATCAGATTGGAGCAGATGGTTATGTTTTCTGTACAGTAGTGAAAATAAGAGAATAATTGATCTTGGACTGTAAAAGATTATATTCTATGCCCTCATAAGATATAGGAGGCACAACAAAGCCCGATGCTACTTTCTCGGATCATGAGTGGTAAGGACTTTTTGTGGGGTCTGATTTTGGTGACTATGCTTTTGGCTGCAACTGCGAGGGTCAAACTACATGTGATGGGAGCAGATCTCTGTGTTTAAATTCAGACCTGCCCCAACCATGTAGAAAAAGGGGTGCAAAAAAGGGGGTGCATGCAGATGCATTCTCCCCTCCTCACATGCAGAGCTTACCTCCCACGGTCTGTCTCCCACCCCACCACCTCACCAGGTGCTTTTCTCCTTAGCTAAGTTCCAGTGCCCCAATCATACTTGGCTGGAAGAAAGTCTTAGGAGAGAGGGACCGTGGAGACATAAGCCGCCGGCAGGGGAAGGGTTCTGTTTTCCTCACCCAATTCCCCTTTGGCTGTTATCATCAGACCCAACACCATCTGCTTTCTGTGTGGTTGGGGCACACACACACACACACACACACCACTTGTCAGCATCATGTATAGTCCTAAGTGTGAGCTTTTAACATACATTTGTTGGGCTGACCCTGACTGCCCTTTTCTCACAGCTCCTTCCAGAGATGATTTCTGGCCCGCACCTTCAATGACTCATTTACAAATTGCCATAGTGTGCATGGGTGGGCTGCTAGGGGCCCTCCAGATGTTGTTGGACTGCAGTTCGCATCAGCCCTAGCCAGCACAGCTAATGGTGAGGCACGATGGGAATGGGAGTCCCATCGTGCCTCATGATGGAAGGACACAAGTTGTCCACCCTTGGCATTATACCTCTCAGCACATGTGCATGAAGATCATCAGCTCAAGATGAAACAGGTTTTTCCAGTGTTGTTGTTGCCACCATTGTTTTGAAAGCACCAGCAGGCAAGGGGCTGCTGCAGAGTGTGAAGAAAATGCTCTCTTGGCTGCCTGGAGGCTGGTCAGGCATGCCCTTGGGCAACTGGTGTCTTGCATCTCGCCCTCAGCCTGCTTGCTTAGGCTCCCAGTGCACAGTTCAGTGAAATGCAGGGGAGGAGGAACCCATCAGGCAGTCTTTGGAACAGCCTTCCCCAACTTGGTGCCCTCCGGATGTGTTGGACCACAACTCCCATCATTCCCTGCCAGCGTTGGCAGGGAATGATGGGAGTTGTGGTCCAACACATCCAGAGGGCACCAGGTTAGGGAAGTCTGCTTGGGACTGTGCAGAAGAGGGTTAGGCTCTACTTTGGGTGGACTGGTGCAGCAGTTGGGAGACTAAGGCATACAGTCTCACCTAACGCATGCTGCAAAACTGGGCCAGCCCCCTGCATGACACACTTCAGGGGCAGAAGTGCATGGGCCAGCAGCCTCTATGCATTTGTATTCGGAGCACAAAGTGTTCATATTACGTGTGCGTACCACATTACAAGCGGAACAACCCCCAATGCACTGCCTTTGTACTCATTAAGAGAAGGGAAAACAAACAATTTGGCTGGGATTTTTTCTGGCTTTTTATTTTGCATCCTGCCATTCTGGCAACTGACCAAGTGGCCACCACAAGTCCTCAGATGGATGCACGTCCTGCAAATCGGTGCTCGACACCTTCAGCACCATGTCCGGTCCAGAGCCTGGCCTCCCAGACATCGTCATCGTTTGCTCCGGGCTATCTGTGAGAAGACGGTCCAGGTTAGCATCTCTTTAAACCCTAGCACAGAAGGTGGACTTGCCATTGTGCGCCCTAGGTTGAACACTGACTTGATGCATGCCAAGCAGAATCCGAACGTTCATTTCCGCTTGCCCAGCACCAGCCTTTTGTGCTACTAGTTTGTATTACTACTCCAGCTATAGCAAGGGTGGGAGCAGTCCGGAGTCGGTTTCCACAACGAATCTGTAATCTCAGCACTCTGCAGAGGGCCCTTGTTTTGGAAAATGCTTTGTTGTTTTATTGTTGTGTTTTATTTGGAAGAGGACCCCACAAAGAAGGCAAAGTCTGTGATGGTCAGAGTTTTCTTTGCACTTTAGCCAAGTGAGAAGAGAAGGGAGTCACCCTACAGCTGAAAATACTCCCAAGAAAATAAACATTTTCCCAAACGTTGCAGAGTATTTTCTCATGCCCTGGTGTCAGGGGCTGCTCTCACCGAGAGAGAGAGAGAGAGAGAGAGAGAGAGAGAGAGAGAGAGAGAGAGAGAGAGAGAGCACATTTGTTTGGTGGTTAGCTTTAAAGAAGATTTAGTGCAAGAAGTGGGCTAGTTCTGACCATTTGTCTGCTGTATAAACCTGATACAGCGCAAAAGACCATAGTTGCTGGGGTTAAGCAGAGATCTAACAAATTAAGCAAGCTTAATTTGGATGGTCTTCAAACAATGCCTCCACCTGTTTTTCTGATGCATTACCATCTGCTGCTCCCTTTCTACCTGCTTGCAACAGCCGCTTTCCCATGCAGTCGGGTTTTAAGTCATGTCATGCCACATCTCGTCATTCAAGACAACAATGGCATAGTCCGAGCTAATGTAGCAAGATCGATAATCGAAGTAGGGCACTCAATTATTCAAATGCTGAGTTTTTGCATGAGAGGAGCAACACTTTTATTATAGGCACTTATGTTTAAAGTGATGGGTGATGGCTTCTTGCCCAGAGACAGTCAGGGCAAGAAATATAGCACAACATTTAAAATATTGAGCTCTACTGATGACAGAATTTGCATCATAGTTTTAAGGAAGCTTAAGTGTGCATATGAACTACAGTACAAAGATATTCCATTCTCTATTTTACATTAGATTACATTGAATGTTTCAGGTCTAAAGACATTTCTCTGGCAAAATATAAGTGGCATAATATATGGGGTGCAGTCAATTGTAGTTTAGTAGTTTCTTCAGTTTTTACACTTATGATACGAGACTGTTTAGAAGGGCACGTCCAGCTAAATGGTGTGTGTGTGTGTGTGTGTGTGTGTAGGGGGATAGACAAATAATAGGCTCACTAGCTTTACTCCAAGATATCAATCTGGGGTGGGGGGAGGGCGAAATGGTGGATCATCTGGCCACTTAGGAATCACCATAGAAGAGGAATGCATCAACAAAAAAAGAGAATGCAGATTTGAATAAAATTAACTTATGCTAATTTATATGCATAGTTGCAAATTTAGAAATACTTACTCTAATTTAAACAGAGTAAGTGATATGTAGTGATCTCCCCATATTGGGAAAGACTGTGACTAGATGACCCATGAGCCTGCTCAGTCCTCTGTCCAGGTGCTACGTGTTGATTGCCAGCTTGAAGACCCCTGGTCTCCCTTCTTTCTCAGCCCAAGGGCCACATTCCATTTTGGAGAAGCTCTTGGGGGCCACATGCAAAAGCCGGTGGGGCTAAATTAAAAACAACAACAACCAACCCCCAAATTCCATTGTTACCAATCTATAGTGGGAAGTATGTACATTTACCCAAAGGTATAAAGTATAAATCTCTGGTCCAGGCTGGGTGACTAATTCTCTGCCACAAGCCCAGTTCAAGCAAGTACCATGACAAAAGCAAGCAAACTTGGTAATTAGTCATCTCAGATGCAATCCCATGCATGTTTGGAGAGAAAAAAGTCCTACAACTCCCAGTATTTCCCAGCCAGGGATGCTGGGATTTGTAGGACTTTCCCCCCCTGTCTAAACATCCAAAGAATTGTGCCCTTCAAGAATGTCAAAATCTGCTTACCGGTATATTAGTGATGCAGAAACCTGATGACCTCTTTTATTTCTGCCATTTGCAGTGATCACACACACTATAAAACCCCTTCCATTTCATCATCAAACTTCCTGCCCAAATATTCCTGATTCTGTTAGAAAGAAAAAACACCCAAGATTTTGTTGTTGTAAGAAATACGTAAAATATGTGCAAATTTTATTGATTCAAATTATTGATTCATATTGCAAAACCCACCTTTTGCGGTTGCTGAATATCAGCCTTTAAACATATTGAGAAAACAAGATGATAAGTAGCCATATACACGAACATGTGTTCACACTTAAAATGGAGAACATGGGAGAACACAGTACTTTGCTAGTAATGGCATGTTAATATGACAGAAAGCAACTAATCAATTGGGATAAGTAAACCAGGGAATATAAGCAATACCAAAAATGCCAACTTTATCTCTACAGACTAAAACATACAGTCATCATACTATGCAAGAAACCATAACCAAAGTGTACAATCAGGTCATTCAATCCCAAAAGTAACCAAATGTATTTTGACCATAGGTCTTCTTCAGTGGTCAAGTATGTAAACAGATATATATATATATATATTATATATGCGCACACACATACATGCGTGTATACACACACACACACACACACACACTGAGAGAATCTATCCAAGCTTCTCACACATATTCACAATGTAAAATATTACAGTGTCTCCATCTGCAGTTATAAAAACAACTTTATTAAAAACATCAAACTCACTAACACACACACACACACCAAAAAAATAAATAAAACATACAAATATATTATATGTAAAAAAAACCTCACCAGTTCTGGCTCATACTCATGGACCTTGCCAAACCAAAGATAAGATAAACACATGCAAGTGCATATCCATATGTAAATTCAGGCCCAGCCCAACATATCTTGCCAGCTCAAGCAAGGTGGCAGTGCCGCTACTGCCATCCACCCACCCACTCCCTTGGCTGACCTACCCACTTGGCCAGCCGACTGGCCGGCCGCTCCTTCACTTGCATGGCCATCTGGGCCACTTGGCTGCTCGCTCCTGCCTGCCTTGTGCCCCAGCTGTGGGGCTCCTGCAAGAGGTAGGCTGACTTACTGTCGGAGCCCCACAGCTGGGGCACAAGGCGGGACTGGCCGGGTGGGCAGGAGCGAGCAGCCAGTCAGCCCAGTTGGCCAAGCAAGTGCCCTACCTACTTGGCTCAGCAAGTGGATGGCGGTGGTGGCAGCGGCGGACACCCACAGTATGAAGAGGCGGTGGCCAGGGGCACACCCAGCAGGTTGCTCTAGAGAGCCCTGCCAGTTGCTCCCTTGCTGCGGGAAATGCTACAGCTGGCGGGGCTCTCCAGAGCACCTGCTGGAGGTGGCAGGGAGGCAGCGGCAGGTCCTCCTGGCACAGGTGGGCGGGGGAGAGCAGTGCAATTTGCCGCTCTTCCCGCTCCACTGCCTGATGCAGGCGTATCAACCTGCGGAATGTTAGGGCCAGCCCAACGTAACGTAAATGATATCAAACTGAAAGGAACCTTAGGCCTAAGATATGCCTAAGAAAGGCAAGGAACTGTAGTAGTCCTGAAAACAAATTCACAAAGAGAAAATTATCATTTTGAAACAAACTAAAAATGCACAAATTTCCTCTATATAAAAATTTGCATACTTCCATATACCAAAAGGTTAACTTAGATACTAAAATGAGATCGCTCAGGAGGCTTCCCTTCCAGAAACGTTGAAGCTGTTAATAGAAACTGAGAAAGCTTGGATCCCTCTTTGTATGCTTGTCTAGTTGTAGGTCAAAACATCTGGAGGGCCACAAATTGCCCACCCCCTGCATCTACTTGCTCTGCCATTGACTGGCCTGTTGTGATGAATGAATCTGTTCGTGGTGCTGAAGTTTTGGCCTGTTTGACTGCCACTGGTTTAGCTCCGGCCTGCACAACCCGTGCCCCATCAAGCTGAATTCACCCCACAGCCATGTTCTGTGGCTTCTGAGGTGTTTGTCAGCCTTTCTTTCCTGCAAGTCTCAGGCAGGCGGGAAAACCAGGAGGTTTATTGGGCTGGGTTCAGCTTGCGCAAATCATGCAGCAGTCCTGGCTCAGCTACTCTAATGTGACAGAGGGACTGGCCTGCCCTGCCCTAAATACCTGAGAGGGGTCACTGGACACCTTAGCCTGAACCTCAATTTCAAAGTCTAGTGAGCATCCTGTGTACAATTAAGCCACCTCTTCTTCTGCTTTAAGCCACAGACTTTCAAATGACCCTTGGAAGGTTCAGATTGCTTGAACAGCCTCAGAGCTTTCAGGAGAAACAAACAGTATTTGCTGCTTTGTAGGATGGTTTATCCCAGAAATGTAGCTGGCTGATCAATTGCTCAGTGAAGGTACCTATGGATAAGTGGTGTTATGCTGGCTTCGCTCTCAGACCTCCCAGATTTCAATTTTGTACATAATTTCACTGAAATATGAAGTATTGCTTTTAAAATATGATCTCTGACTCAACAAATTGAGACCTGCAACAAAATGTTGCAGTGTGTCCTATCTCTTAACAGGAGTGCCCCTGCTCAGGGTTCCAAGCAGGGGATTCCACTGCACTACACTCCCTCCACACCTTGGCTGTTTTTCTGTGTCCCCCTCCCCCAATTGACACTCAACATCCCTTGGCTACTACTGAGCATGCTCAGTCCTCCTTGAGCTGACTTTTTTTTAGTCCCCCCCCCCTTAGGATCGTTGCTGTTGTTGTTGCTTTAAAATGTGTACTTCTACAAACCTTGGGGTTCCCATGAGCATGTTGTTTCTCAATGGCCCCATTTTGGCTCCATTTCTGTTGGCACTCACCACCTGAGTTCACAGTTAAAGTGAGTGCTAATGAACTCTCCCTTGTAAAACGTAAACAGCAAAAGCTGGCACCTTTTGTCAGTAGAAGTTTCCAAAAAATACTGAGCCAATAGTTGTATTTCCCAAGTACAGTCCCAGCACATTGCAGACAATCAGTTCAAACTAAAATGAACCACAGCAACTAATTTACACAACCCATTTGAAATCCAATGTGGTTCAGTGGCGAGTGTGTCAGAATTAGAACAGAGAGGCCCAGGTTCAAATCCCTGCTCAGCTATGAAGCTCAGACCTTGGGCCAGTCACACTCTCTGTCTAAACTACCTCACGGGGTTATTGTGGGGATAACTAAGATGATATGCAGCCCTGAGCTTCCTGGAAGAAGAGCAGGATAAAAATGTAAGGGAAAAAGTAGGAAATGTATGTTAGCTTGACCTTTGTTACAGTTTGTAGATAAACAGTCATCTGAGCTGTGAGTACCAAATACTGCTGCACTTTCAGGAGAGGGAAGGAGAGGCTGTCATGTGACCACCCTTAGCCAATTGTGGCTGAAGGAATGTTTCATTGTACCTTTTGTTTCTTTGGGTTCTTCCAGACAAGGTTTTTTTGAGCATCATCACCCTGTCTCATTCACAGAATTTAATGAGTAGGTGGGTGTCCAGTTGTCATCATCTTCCAGTTGTGGCCCTCCTTTGCTTTCTCACTGCTTCTTCCATCTTTTTCCTTAGCACAGAAAATCCATTTAAGGGGGGGGGGGAGATGAAATTGCTGCAGAGTGCATTCTGACTGATAGCGCTAGGAGCCCCTCCATCTGGAAGCATCTTTACAGTGCAATCCTATTCATGTTTACTCACAGAACTCAGTTCCACATTGTTCAGTTGGGCTTACTCCCAGGTATGTGTGTAGATGGTTGCAGCCTTAAGTTCCTTCTGTTAATGAGACATGGGTGGTGACAAGGCTGTGTCGCCACATGGATGGTGACAAAGTGGTGAAAGCACAGCAACAAAACACCGTGAGCATATGGAATCTAACGGGACCAGCTATGATCATAAACAAGGAACGTGCAGAAAACAGGCGTGTTCTACTTGAATAGACCAAAGGGCTAAACATAACCCTGGAGGCCGTTCTCCGAGCCCACCCTTGGCTAACTAGGACTTGGGGAAGAAAGTGCCAATGTGCCATAAGGTACAATCCCATCACATTTAGACAGAAAAAAGTCCAACAACTCCCAGCATTCCCCAGCCAGTGTTGCTGGCTGGGGAATGCTGGGAGTAGTAGGACATTTTTTCTGTCTAAATATTATAGGATTGTGCCCTTAATCTCTCTTAATGTTCTTCTTCCAGCCAGTGCATGCTGGTATACAGGCTCTACCTGGAAAACCTGGACCCCAGTTCAAGTCCCGCTGCACATCCAGTTCCTGACCTTACATGCATTTCCCCCAAACAGCTACAATCAATCTTGCCACTTGGCAATTCCTTTCATTTGGTCCTGCAATTCTCCATATTTATCCCAGCTGAAGGATGCCCCATTGGCACATGCTCAGGTGATTTGCAAGTAGCAGCAACTTCAGGGACTGCATGACAGCTGCTGACATGATTGATTAATGATATCGCATCTCCAGGGCTCTCGCAATGGATGTTCTTCTGTAACATTAAAGCAGAGAGGGAGATACTCCGGGCGGATCTGCCACTTCCACCCCAGTCCCAGCCCCCAACTTTGCAACCTGCCAAAGGCAACAGTTACTTGGCTTCTGCTTCTGGTTTCTGACCTGTCATGACAAACCATGCTGGCCAGGGGCTTTTATAAAGGACACGGGGGGGGGGGGGACACTGCAAAAGTGCTTTCCGGGAGAGGGTCCTCAGAAGCAGAGGGTCAGCATAGGGGCATGTGGACATGCGTTCCTCTGGATGTCTGATGCAGCCTTCTCCAGTCTTGTGCCCTCCAGATGCTTTGGCCTACAACACCCATTATTGGCCATGCTGGCTGGGGATGATGGGAGTTATAGGTCCACACCTCTGGAGGGCACCAGGTTGGGGATTGCTGATCTAATGTGTGTCAGAGAGAAAGTAAGTAGGGCACGAGCCACCCACCAGGTAATTTAAAATTGCCAATTGCCTATTTTAACAAACGTGAAGAACACTGACATGCAGTAAAGCCCAGAGTATCTCTCACGATGCCCATCGCGAAACTGCATCGAACCAGTCCAGCCCAAACTATTCCCAGTATGTACTCAAATGCCCTTCTCAGCTCTGTCTCATTTTACACTTAGGCAGCCCAGTTCAGAAACCAGTTCATGTGCTTATGTCCAAGCATAACGGCTCAAGTCACTGCTTCACCGAAGAAGACTGAAGTCCTAAAAACTGTTCATTTATGGGTGGATACAGATATAACATTATTTGAGTGGTGGAGCCACTCGAAGGGCACTCGTGTTCTTTTCAATCAAACCTTTTCTCTCTCCACTGTCAAGTTCAAGAACAAAACAAAAATAAGCAGTTTCTGGAAGTTTTCAGGTGAAGCCAACTATACACAGAGTGGGTTGGGAAACGCCTGTTATGTCATGGGCCCATCTCCCATCTCTCCATGGAACATTTTCGCAACTTAAAAAATTGATTGTGCTTTTAAAAAAAAAGTCAGGTGATCAACAAATACTTAAAACAATAACAGTGCAATCCAAACCTGGAAGATTACGGGCATCCTATGGTGAGAGGGAGAAGGGCAGAGGCAAGGATTCCCTCTGCACGTCCCTCGTCCTCCAAAACACTTAGTTGATTTTGGTCATCTAAATGTTTTCCCTCGGCTCGTGAGGAGAGGAGGCTGAGGCACTGCCAGGATGCCTCATAGCATGGCAGTGCCTCGCTCTTCCCCTCCCCCCCCGTCACTGTTTCTGAGGTCACTCTTGCGACCTCGGAGTGGCAGCTGGCACAGTTCTCTCCATGCCAGCTGCGAGGGCAGAGGGAGGGCGCTCTGAGGTCGGAGTCCCAGCTCCGACCTCAGAGCGCTTTTGCAAGGTCAGAGCTGGGACTCCGACTTTTCCTATGGCTGTCTAGACAGCATCTAGCAGCCATAGGATTGTGCCTTAAATGTATCTGTGGCATTTTAAAAAATAAAAAAAGGGGGGGGGGACGGCACACCTGAAGCACAGCAGAAGGAGCAAGACTGATGACTGAACCAGTGTTCTTCTCACAGGTATCACCTCTTGCATTGCAGAGATGGAAGGAAGTTGGCCTCACCCCCATGGGAGAAAAATCTGCTGTGTTCATGTTCCATCTTTATCTTGGCCATTTACCGACAGAGGAAATGCTGATTCATGCAGCCGAGTTTATATAGAACTTTGTACCTCAAGTAACATGCAGGATGCAGCTACTAAGGTGACCACATGGAATGTCAATGTGTGCGCATTGGGCAACCAGGCAAATGTCCACTGCTAAATATGCAGGTAGATGTCAGGGATTGCCCATTAATCACATCATCCATTTGGTTTTGGATTGGTTAAGTTGTCATGGCAAGAGTATGTTTCAGAGTTACAAATATGTGGGTGGAGTAAAAGAAATCAGATTGGAAAAAACCCCTCATCCCTCCCTTCCTACTGACAATACTGAATGCAGAACTTAATCTTTCTCCCTCTCCTTTTTCATACAAACTCTTGGAAATCTAAAAGTTGGTCTGAAACTGGTTCAGCTTCCCCCCTAGTTTTGTTTGTAGAGTGACAAACAAAACTCACACACCTTTGTGTGGTTAGCTAACAATGTTATGTTCTTCTCCCAGGCAGAAAACAGGACACCCATTTTATACCTAATCCCCTTTTCAGTGTGCAAATGTGGACCTTGCTTCTTAAGGCAGCCCTTGTGACATTAATAGCTCCAGGGCTCAGCCCTTCCTGTTTCGACAGAGGTACAAAGTTTCTCATCATATCGTCTGCCTGAGCCTTTACGTCAATAATTTACCGGCATAAGAAGGAGTGAGAAACTCAGGATGTGACTGTGCATCCAAAATAAAAAGGGAATTAGAAACTCAGGATGTGATTGTGTGTCCAAAATCAGGCACTGTTCAGTTAAGGGCCTGGGCCATGTGGGCCATTTCCAAGTGGTGAGTTGTGGGAACTTAGGGGGAGGGTTTTTTTTGCCAGGCTGCCTTACCCATACTGAGAGTTGGGGAAATTCAGCAGAAGAGGGCTGTCTCCTCCCCAGCTTGTACCTTCCTGGGACAACAAGGGGTATACTCCTTTGCATTTCTCTTTCCTTGACCCAGTATGTCTGGGGTCTTCAACATAGTGCCCAATATGGCCACCAATGCGCCTGCAGATACCTCTCTTAGTGCTTACTAGGCTCCCTGCCGTTCCCAATCCTTCTTTTATTTCTTAAGATATTTTTTTTTAACCAGAAGGCTGAAAAGCTGCAAAGCAAAGTGCTGCCTTCTCACACCATTTTTATTTAGGCCCCAAAGAGTGTTTTTTTGTTTTGTTTTGAAGCTCAGAATTCACATCTGCCTTGCGCTTAAGTTCTTCAGCAAGATACTTTTGTTTTTGCTTACCCAGTTTCCCTTCTAGGAAATGAGAGTGTTTTTGCGACCAGCCAAGCTCACTATGGCAGCTGTTTTATGAATGGGCAAGGCCCCCCCCACCCCCACTCCATGGCAGCCATTTTTTGAGAGTACCCACAACACACTGTCAAAATCTCAAATGTGCCCACTGACCCAAACAGGCTGTGGGGGCCCTGCAGTAAGTTCTTGTGACACTCGTTGTGCATGCACAGTCTACACACGTAAAGAATAATACAAGAATTGTTCATGTGTATTATATGAAACCCACTGGTGTGCTTTTTTGAGTTGCTCCATTGCCTGCATCCAGTGGTGTGTGGTAAATTTTGAAGTGCAGCACTCATCATGACATTCCCCATAGCCGTGGCCCCAAAAACTCAGAGGCAACAGGGACATCTGAAGGGGGTGGAAGATGATGTAATCGTTCTTGCTCATCAAAAAGTCCCAGTGCTTTGAGCCTGTGAACCCTGGCTCCTCTACACCACTGGCTGCATCATGCAGCAGGCTGCAGATCTTCCTCCCTACAAACAAATCTGCTTGAGGAGGAGTCTGGATGGAAAAGAGCCTTCTACACCAGTAGATCTCCTAGCAGACCCATTTGTGATGAGCAGCTGCACTCCCTGACACATTGGCCGGGTTTGGACGATCACGAACCGGTTGCGTGCCATGCAATTTGCCTAATTACCCTCGCGGCGCATGCCTTGCCATGTCGTCCGAACCCAGCGAGGTGTACGGCAGGGGGTGGCTTCCACACCACCCCAGAACCTACAACAAGCCAACAAGTCATGAGTTCTGGGGTGGTGTGGGAGCCACCCCCTGCCGCGCACCTCGCCGGGTTTGGACGACACAGCAAGCTGCACGCTGTAAGGGAAATTAGGCAAATTGTGCAACTGGCATGTGTGGGGGTGGGGAAAAGAAGCCACCCTGGCTTCTTTTCCCCAGTGATCGATGATCATGTGAACCCGGCCATTAAGTAGTGAACTGGCGCACATCTCAGCCACAGAATCTACCCATGAGGCTCCAACCTGCCCTTTAAAAGCATATCCATTTAAAATTAGCATTCCTTGATGTGCTGGGGGAAATGGCTTTCTATGACTAGAAAAAACAACCTAGAAAGAAGTCCTAACTGGAGGCAATACCAGTTGTAAACCACCCAGAGAGCTTCGACTATTGGGCAGTACAGAAATTAAATAAAGAAATAAAATACCAGGGTGCAGTGTGTTCTGCAGCAACTCTTCTTGGGACATTTCCACAGAAAATTCTGACCGCCCATAAACATGCATGCATTGAAAGGTTGAGAAGGTTGTCAACATGTAAGTTATCTCACAAGAGCCCTAAGTAATCTCGGCCAGCTCCCCCACTCTTGAGAGTAGGGCTTCGAAGTCTGATAGCGCATTGTCTGGGCAGCCTGGCAACCCAGCACCTCCCCTTTTAGAAATTAAATTAAATGCTGGTCAGGGACATCTAAGTGATAGGTGAGGACTCATCTTTCTCTCTCCCCCTCCCCCCGCTAGACAAAGGGAGGGGGCTTGTTTGTCAAGGAGATCTGTGCATGTCGCAGTCAGTCTGTGCTGGAACTCAATCTGAAAAGGAGGCAGAGAGATGAACTTTGCTCTGTACAGGCAGGCAATCCTAAGGCATGATGGGTGGGTTCCCCCAGACATCTGGTGGGGAATAGGAATCTGTTGGAGTGCTACTGCTGTGAACCCTTATCTTATGCTCAGCCTGTATGTACATGTTAATTAACCATACATCACAGAAACACCCTAAGTCTCCAAAGACCTCCTTCTAAGGAAACAGAATCCTGGGTAAGCAATGGAAACCCTGAAACTTCTCACCACTCTGAAGTGGGGTGCACTTATGCATAACGATACCCACCTGCTTCTGTCTTCTACATCTCTCAAACTTGCCCTTTGCTCCAAATACACACATGGCCTCTTTCTTTGCTTCCTCTCTCTGCTCATCTCAGGGGTAGCCAGAAGAAACAGAACATTATCCTGCCAATGCAATTATGAATCTGGAAAACAAAAATGAGATACCAGATGGAGTCCAGAAAGGAAGCAGATGGATATGGTTAGAACAAATTTTCCCAAGTGCTAGGTAACATGGAATGCATTAGTGGATCATGGGAACCTTGCAACAGTAGGTGAAAATGTAGCAGAACAATTAAAAAAAAAAATCACATCCCAGTCAATGGCGTAAAAACAGATTATTTCGGTTTTCTGTTTCAAACCAGACCGAGCCAGCAATCCTTGGGAGTATACCTCATTGAATTGAACAAGATTTACCTCTGAGTTGATACATACAGGATTGCACTCTCCGGTTGCAATTTTTGCACACATATCTAGGAGAAAGCCCCACTGAACATAGTGGGACTTACTTCTGAGTAAGTGTATGAGTGTGTGTACCACCTACAAATAAGATAGTGGTTTCTACATACTTGGAAGACAGCCCAGATACACAGAAGTAAGTTTGTAAATAAACACACACACACACACACACACAATGGGGACTGAGCAAGCTCAGCTCAATGGTCTCAATGAGGCATGAAATACTGAGTGCCAATTGGAAAAGAAAAACGGAAACTGGGGCGGGCATGGGGGGGGGGAGAATGGATTGGCTTGCTTGAGTTCCTAACAGCTTATAGTATCTGTAGGAAAGCATGGCTGGCTGGAACCCTGAGCAGGAGCATTCTTGCTAGGGGGTGAGGAGGATATCCTGCAACATTTTGTCACAGGTCCCATTGGTAATGCTAATAACACTGCCTTCTATAGCGCAATCCTATACATGTCTATTCACAAGTTAGTCCCATTGAGTTCAATGGAGTTTACTCACAGGTAAATAGGTATAGGACTGCAACATTAATCTCTGATTGTGTAATTTCCAAATGGGATATAGAAAACTGAGGTCACTCAGTTTTCAATCAAATATATTCCATCATTGTTTTTGCATATAACGGACAGACGCAGAAAATTCAAACTGAGTTGGAACAATGTCCTAGAACCTATTGCTGATCTCATTAGTAAAACAAGTTAGGAATCATGAGATTAGAGGCAATAAAGAAACAATGAAATATCAAGACGGAATCCAGACAGGAAAATGAACCCCAAAATAGACACAGGATCATTCCAACAAACGGAACAGGAAGAATAAAAATGCAGAAATTAAGTTCCGGAGGCAGCGAATAGTACCATGCTTGACTAGCAGTTTGCAGAATGTCTGGTATATGAAGGGTGGCCAAGCTAGAGCTAAAGGCTGGTTAGAAGCCATATCTTGCCTAGTAGAAATGTGAAGAGGAAAGACTGAAAATCTGAAGAGCTGAGACATTCCCAGCAAAATTGGCTATGTGATTACTTCAACAGTATCCACAATGCTTGTTTCTACCACCTAGAGACCTGGTTTGCGCAATCAAAACAGCCTATCATGGCTTATTTAAGCCACAGTGGGCTGTGGCACGTTATGGGTGGAATTTGAATATTTAATGCATGGCCGCAGCTTGTCGTATCATGCAAACCTGGGTGGTGGGGGTTGTGTGAGTGTTAAACAATCCAACCATGGGCTATGCAAGGGTTGTTTAACCCTCACACAGCCCCTGCTTCCAGGGTTTGCATGATACAACATGCCATGGCTGGGAGTCGAATATTCAAAATGGCAGCTAGCATGTGCCACAGCTCGCTGTGGCTTAGATAAGCCACAGTGGGCTGTTCAATTGTGGAAACCGGCCCACAGAAAAAAGGAAAGTTTGATGACAAACATGTTACATCTTTGGTTTGTGTGCTGCTCACTGAATGGTATTCTAAACAGAGGACAACACCAGAAGGTCTGGGGAGAGGAGAGGCTGAGAAGGTTATGGAATTAGGAATATGCAAACTGGACATATATAATAATAAAGAATGATGATAAATAAGAAAACACATATAATTAGGCATCATATACAGGAGAATGCACCATTTATGTTATGTGCAGTGCACAATGCACAATGCACATGCTCAGAGGCAGTCTTCTTTATTACCACAAACTCCAAAGCTTAGCCCCTGATATTCAAAACAGGATTTATGTTATAGTGAGCCCTTTATCCAAGCAGAAATAGACAGCTGGGATGAGAGGGTTGTGGGCTTGATGAGGGAAGGGAAGAAGAAATGCCATCCAGATATAACGTGGTGAAAGAGAGTTGGGACTGGCTCCTGCACCTGCGGCCAAGAAGCACGCTCATGTCATCATGGCCTCGATGTCCGCTTTCATCTGGAGCATGCCTTTACTCATCTGGTGGCATGTGCAGTTGAGGAGTTTATTCAGAGCTAAGCTGCCTGGAAACTGCTGTCTCCAGTTCCAGATATTTTGGGGGGAAGGCTGTCGTTATACAGTGGTGAAAGCGCACACCTTGCACATGCTCAGAGGCAGTCTTTTTATGACCACAAACTCTTAATGCTTAGCCCTGACATTCAAAACAGGATCCAGGACCTAAGATCTGGCTCAATGTAAGCCCTGCCTGAGGCATTTTTCATTACTACAATTAACCTATTCTCTGTTGGATATGACACCTTCATACACGAATTCTGCCTCAGACACTGTTGCCATGAATATTTTTGCTCTCTTGTCAGGCCTCCTTACCACTTCATATACTACAATTCCGGTGTGGTTGCCACTTGAAAAGGAATCGTAAATGTGCAAAACAGTGTGTGGGAAGCTGGTAGTTGTAGCAGCCCTTACTTTTGGGGTGGGTGGGTGAGGGGTTCCCACTGGTGTGGTGGAAACCATTACAACCATGTGGGGAGCCATTTTAAACAAACCATTTCCTATATGGAGCAATGCCCATGCATGCAGCTCCCTTTTCAAAAGAATTGGGCCTAAAGGCTGACTCAGGCCTCAAACTCCATGTGGCATTTGATATTGATATATATAATATCAACTCCTTATGTTGGTTCTCCACATGGAGGCAATAACATCTGAAAGCTGATTTACGCTTGGTTCCACCTAATCATATGGGGACTCTTCGTGTCAGCATTAGGCACCATATGGCGAGGAGGACACAGTGCAGAATCTTTTGTGGCCTCAACATTGGGTTATCATTAGATTCTGGCCAACAACAGCAATATCATTATGAAGAAATGGGAAGCAGAGAAGTTCTGGCTCCTCCTCTTTAAAGGCGGTTCCATGGATAGGAGGGCTCTTCTTCACATCTCAATTGTCATGTCAGATCAGAGGTTTTTCTTTCATTGGTCTAAACAGTAAACATAGAAAAGATGGGAGGAGAGTATGCCTTTATATAGAGTAAAATCAACCTCTACATTTTGGCCTCAGCTGATAAAAACAGATTTTAAAATTCCATGAATTTGCAAAAGTATGTTAGATATATGTATATTCATGCAGACAGTTCGACACTGTGTCCCCCGTCCCTGCCCCCCCCCCCAATTTATAGACTGCTTAATTTGTGATGTTTGAAATGTAGAGGATTCTGGTTATCGGGTGCACGTGACTCCCTTGTTACAACAGCTTCCCTGGCTTCTGGTCTGTTTCCAAGCACAATTCAAAATGCTGGTTATGACCTATAAAGCCCTACATGACTTGGGACCAGGCTAGTTGAAAGACTGAATTCTCCCATGTGTACCTGCCTGGGTTTTAAGATGCTCAGGAGAGGCTCTTCTTTCTGTCCTACCACCATCAGAGGCACATTTGGCGGGAACGTGAGTGAGGGCCTTCTTGGTGGCTGCCCCCGTGCTCTGGAACTCCTTGGTAGGCCATGTTAGCTTAATGGGCCAGTCACTGACTCTCAGCCTAACCTACCTCACAGGATTGTTGTGAGGATAAAATGGAGAGGAGGAGGAGGATTATGTAAGCCGCCTTGGGTTCCTTACAGGAAAAAAGGCAGGATATAAATATAATAAATAAATAAATAATCTTTATTGTCCTTCCGCCAGCAGGCAAGATATTTTTTAGTCAGGCAGGCTGTTGGCTGTTAAGCTGTTTTGTTGCTGAAGTAGGTTTTAACTGGAGGGTGTAGTTGATTTCTTTTTAACCTATGTGTTTTAAAATGGATGTGTTTTAATTGATGTGGTTCTGTTTTAATTATGTTACATTTTATCTGGGTTTTTAAAAAATAATTGTTAGCTGCCTTGAGCACTATTTTTAGTGGAAAGGTGGGATAAAAATTAAATGATAGATAGATAAATAAATAAATAATAAGGGAAGGAGGAAGTTGCTGGACTTCATGACTGCTTTGTCTTGCTCAGCTCTTTCTTGCATCCCTAGATACAGTTGACACTGACATTCCATGCATTCCATGCAGAATGGCTGGTCTCTGAAGTAGAATGAAAAGCCTGCATACTCTAGTAATGCCAACCAATTGTCTCATTGGCAGAAGCTGTGTGTTAAAGTATGTGTTATTCAATACTATAGGTAGTCAATCACTACTGAGAGACTGTTTGATGAGCAGGACCAGATGTGTGTGCTTTGCCCTATTAGAGTCCCCTGACCCCTGCATGCTGGCAGGTAATCACTATCCCCACTTGCCCTGTGTATAGGACTTGACTGTACTATTATTTACAACAGGGGTGGAAGACCTGTGGACCTCCAGATGCTGTTGGATTCCAGCTTCCATCATCCCCAACCATTGGCTATACTGGCTGGGGCTGATGGGAGTTGGAGTCCAATAACGATCTGGAGCGCCACACACACTACCCACTCCTGATTTATACGCTAGGGAGGTAGTTCACATGTGCATGTACATAATTTAATTATTGTACACAATATCTGGCAGCTGAAAGTATGAATTGACATGTCTGAAATACATTATTTGAGGTGAAGTGAACTTTGTGTGCGTTGTGTTTTTCCTTAGATGGCATGCCCCTCACACAAGCAAGACATCACTTGATGCAACTGTCAACAAGTGATGGACATGCATGTGTGAACCAGGCCTCAGATAACCCAAGATGAGCGCAGAGGCAAAAAAATCCTCCCTGCCTCTTCCACAGCTCTTGTCCTTTGTTTTCATTTGCCCAGCCTTACATGTACCTTGCCCCAGACTTGTTTATGTAAATAAATTCAATTCTGAAGTGAGAATGGTAGTTGTTATTCTCCATGGGGAAAAACATTGCTGAAAAGAATCCATCAAAAACAATTAAAAAGAAAATAAATGTTTTAGCAGGATTGTGGTAATACCTGGTTGATATAACTGGGTTCCAAAAAGGACAAGATGTTCATGGAAGATTGATGGCTAATAACTTCCGAGGAAGTGAGAAGCATTGAGCAAGAATAGATTAGTTTAAAGCAGTGTGTACTGTCTGCTGTCAAGCCCAGGTTCAAACTCTCACTCAACCATGAAGCTCACTGGACAATCTTGGGCCAGTCTTTCTCCCCCATCCTGACCTCATCCTAGGGTGAGGAGAAAATTGGAGATGAGGGAACTGGGTACACCACCATGAGCTCCTTGGAAGAAAGATGGGATAAAAAAGTAATAAATAAATGAATGAATGATACTAGTGTAGAAAGGCTACTCTTTTGACCCAATAAGGCTTTCCTTACATAAACTGACATCTCAAGTCTATAAAACATACACACCAGGGAAACGGCAACGCAGGCCTGATTTTTTCAGAAGTGCCAAGCACCTGCTAAAGCAGATTGTTGCCCTGAAATTAATATCTACAGCAAGTGCTCAGTTCCCCATTCAGATCAAGTTGCAGTATGACCTAAGGCAGCCTTCCCCAACTGGGTGCCCTCCAGATGTGCCTGGTGTCTTCCAGCATGGCTGGCTGGGGATGCTGGGAATTGCAGTCCAACACATCTGGAGGGCATCAGGTTGGGCAAGGCTGATCTAAGCTCACAGATCATTGCAGTTTAGAAATTGTGCCTGAAACTTAAAATACCAACGCATCTCATTAAAAACACCCATAAAATCCTGTCATGTGCGGCTGTCCAATAATAGCTCAATTATAACATTTAAAACAACAACAAACCCCAGCAAACAGGAGGGGATGTGGCCCAGGAGTGCATTGTGGCTCCCAGGCCTACAGAAGCATCAGATAAAATTCACTGCAGAGTGTCAGCTCCCCTTTGGCTTTTATAACCTGCTTACTAACAACTATTTATTGTAAGGGGTGATCTGTAAAGCATTAGGCTTGCAAACAGAAGCTTATGGTCAACACACACACACACCCAACACAACACAACCCCCGTTTCTCAAAACAAAGAGGGAAAAAATGTGCACCAACAAGAAAAACAGCTGAAACAGGAGAGAGAGAGAGAGAGAGAGAGAACCATCCACGGCTCGCTCGCTCTCCCACAGCAAACTCCGCCCCTCAAAACTTAGCCACCTTCCAATCAGTACCAGCGAGGGCAGGGAAAGTTACTGGCCCGGCTCCCCCAATCCTTTCTCTCTCGCGCGCTCTCTCCCTTTCTGTCTAAGGGACACCCGGGGCGAGGCGGAGGTCAAGTGGAGCGCCGCAGCTAATTTGCATTACCCAATCGGATGGCCGCATGCAAACGAGCCGTGAAACGGTTGGCTGGGGGTTGGCAGGATAACTCTGGCCCCAGGAGCCCTTTGTCCCTCAGACTGGGCTCGGTGCTGTTGCGGGGAGTGCTGCTGCGGGCCGTGCAAAGGGGCCGATCGGAGTGCGGGGGGGGGGGGCTGCAAGCGTCGTGGGTGGGGGCAAGGAAAGAAAGGAAGAGGGGAACTCGTCTCGGAGCAAAGTGCAGCTGCAGCAGCAGCAGCAGCAGCGCCTGCAGTGGGATCAGCGCCGGCGGATTGATCGATCGAGGCAAACGCGCCGGAGGTTCGCGCGGGGGCAGCCGGAGCGGAGCACAGCACGACATCCAGCCCGTCAGGAAGGAGAAGCAGCCACGAGGAGGATATAGGGACGGGCACCCGCTGCCAGCTGCCTCTGTCTCCCATCCCCTCTTTGCAAGGACCTGCAGCGCAACATGACTCTGGAAGAGCTCGCTGGGGAGCATCAGACATTTGGAAGGTACGAAACACCGCGACAGCTGCTTCGCCGTCCTCGATCCGGGCGGGGTGAGGGTGCCCCCTGCAGATTGTCAAGTTTTCGAAATCTGCTGCTGGAGGAGAGCAACGGTGGCTTAGGAGCGCACGACTCGCCAGCCAGCCAGCCAGCCAGCCGCCGCCGCCTCACAGCTGGGAGGGGGAGGGGGAGGAAAAAGGTGGTGCAAAAATGCCTGAAGGGGATCTGGAAAGAGGCGGTGCGGGAGAAATGAGATCTGCGTGTGTACGTGAGGCAGAAAATCTAGGAGGCAAGTGTGCGTGAAGTGGGGCTATGTCTTTTTCCTGACAGGATAAACAAAAAGACACCCAATACACGCTTGACATCCAACCAGCGTGTAGAAACTATTGCCCTGTAGCCACATCTCACTCCCGCTTCTTTAGGAGTCGATCACTTCGGGCTAAGGGGAGTTTTCAGCTCAGCCCTTTCCTCAGTTTTGCAGGAAGGAGGGCACCGGAGGGAATGTAGACTAGGGCTCTATTTAAGATAGGTGGTCTAAGTTGTTTTCTTTCAATGCTGTTGTAACGTTATGGCTCTAGTTTGAGTTGGCTTCTCCTTTCTCTTTTTCGGGCTTCCATCAGCATGGAGAAGGTAGGGGATGCCCTGGAGGAAGTCCTGAGCAAAGCCCTGACTCAGAGAAGCATCACCATTGGGGTGTATGAGGCTGCCAAACTGCTCAACGTGTAAGTGAGAACTGACTTTCTGGTACCTTCTTCTATTGATTATTAATAATCACCACCACCAGGTCCTCCCACCATTATTGGGTTGCTGCAACTCAGGGCTTGTGGGTTTATCTCCTCCCTGTTCTGAGGAAATACCGGGGCAGGAAAGATCTGCTGTGTGCTCAAGGTGTCAACTTAGGTTAAATGGACAGTTAAAAATATCCGGGCGTCTATTTGGTCATAGTCATCATGTAAATCGTGTGTGCCACATAGGCAGGGTTTCTTTATGGGCCAGATTTCAGAAGAACACCCTTTTTTTTACCCACAATGCAAGAGTTCTAAGCACCCAGTGACAGTTGACACAATGGGAGCTGCTGATCAGCAGTTTTGAAAATGTGCCCTTCAGTTTGGTGCTGAAATGTAATCAGACCCTCTGTTTTTAAAATGCCCCCTCTTGCCCCATGGGCCTCCACTGGAGATGCTGAGCGCTTAAAAATTCAGTTCCCATAATCCAAGGCGTGTGTGAAGGATCAAGCTCATAGATAATGTAGTATGTCTGTGCTGGGCATTGTGTACAAGCTAGTATAGCTAGCATAGGTTTGTATTATGCCCAGTTCCTGTTTTGTCTCTGTTCTGTCATTGTAAAATGCATCCTTGTTTGTTGGGCTGTGACTGACTTAACTTGTATTGTTTTATCTCTGCAGGGATCCAGATAATGTGGTGCTTTGTCTGTTGGCAGCGGATGAGGAAGACAATCGGGATGTGGCTTTACAAATTCACTTCACCTTGATCCAAGCTTTCTGTTGTGAAAATGACATTAACATACTTCGAGTGAGCAACCCAAGCCGGCTTGCAGAGCTACTGCTCTTAGGGGCAAGTGGAGGGGGCGAACAGCCTGCAGACCTGCACTGCGTACTTGTGACGGTAAGTGCTGTGCTCCATTAACAGATAGGGCATAAATGCTACTGGGCCAGGGTGACCTTACTTGACTGTAAGAGCAGCATTTC
Source organism: Shinisaurus crocodilurus (assembly GCA_021292165.1). NCBI lineage: Eukaryota > Metazoa > Chordata > Lepidosauria > Squamata > Shinisauridae > Shinisaurus > Shinisaurus crocodilurus. Next base: position 177,500,573 of record CM037877.1, on the reverse strand, counting down.
CTTGAAGTGAGCTTGAATGGCAAATTGTAAAAATCTCTCTTAAAACCTCTAGTCCCGCACCAGCTTTTTTATTGTACTTCTAGATTGGTAGGTGTTCAATGTCCTTACATATGGTGCATCCGGCTCTTCAGTTTGAATGAGAATCAGCATAACTTTTCCTTAAGTTAGCCTTTTCCTCTGCACAAATTGTGTCATAGTTCCTACTTTGCTCACAGGGATTTTCAAAGCAAAAGGCATGCTCAAACATATTCTATCCTGCTGGCAACGAGAGAGTACAACCCCGTGAGTCACCTTTCTACAGTAACTCCCTGCCTATATTTGTCTTTCCTTATTGCTAATTGGTTCAGAGGTCAATTATTAGATAGCTTAGTTTAACTGTGACAAAAATACTGGTCACTGTTACTCAATCCTGATCTGTTTGTGGGATTGAATGTGATATGTGGAGAGTTGAATGATTAATCATAGTCCAGAAAACATTTCAAAAAATATGTATCCAGTGTTAATGCTTTTACTATTTAAAAGTTTTTTTTTAAAAAAAAATCAAGTTACTAAAAATGTAAATGGAAGAGGAATTTAGCCAGTTTAATGTTTTTGAGTAGTAGAAGTGGACAGAACAGGTTTGTCTAAAAATGAATGAGCTGATCCTGCAAATGTTCATGTGTACTTTTTGGTCTCTCTGTGTGTGTATAACTCTAAAAAATAAATTGCATATATGAAGTCAAGAAGTTACTTGACTGGTTGTGAATTTAAGGATTGCTTTCTGTATTGTGAGCTCTACTTATACATGGTATATGCTTAATACCTAAAATGGGAATCACATTTTATTGATTTACTACTTAATCTTTATCCAAAGACATGTTATAGGAAACATCCTAAAATATGGTAGATTATTTAAAGGAATTCGTTTACAGACTAATTTTCCTCACAAACAGTAAAAAAACACAAAACCTAACCCCTTTTTTGAAGTTGAACAGTAAATACTTCCAACAGCAGCCTTTTGTCTCTTCTACTAGTTGTAAAAAAGTTAATTCCAAAATACCCTGTAAAATGTGCTATAAACTCAAAATGTATGGAAGTACCTTAAGCTAAAGAAACAGTGCAATCTTATGCATGTCTACTCAGAAGTAAGCCAATGGAGTTCAGTTAGACTTACTCCTAGGTAAGTATGTAGCCTTAGATCACTATGTGGCATTTATAGATAGGCTCTTTTACTGTTCACAGCATTTTATTTTATGCTGACAACATACATTTTCCCTCCCCTCCCTACAGAATCCACATGCTTCTCAGTGGAAGGATCCAGCCCTAAGTCAGCTGATCTGCTTTTGCCGGGAAAGCCGCTACATGGATCAGTGGGTCCCAGTGATTAACCTTCCTGAACGGTGACAGCACATGAACGAAGCTGAACTGTATAGAAAAATTGCACTGAAGATTTAAAATACTTTAGTAGTTTGCTCAGGAAGTAATTTCCCAGCCTGGCACAAGGATTACAATAAATGATGTCAAGTGGGTAGGTTGAGGTTGAACTACACGTTGTGTGAAACTGAAGAACGTTTTGACTTCGCTTTTGGAAAATGATGGACCTGAAAGGAGAAGTTGTGTTGAGGGAGCAATAGGAAGTCATTGGAGGAAGTCGGAGCTCGCAAGAAGGTTGTGAAAGCAGTGTGATGGAGTTCCTTTCAGAACACACCAAATGCGCTTTGTTGGAGTTGTAAAAGAGCAACTTTTTAGTTTCCGTTTTTAAATACTTTACACATGTAAGAGCTAAGAAAAAAAAGAGTTCATCATTCTTAAAATTATTCTATTTTGTTTCAACATGCTGATTTCTTAAGTTTTTATTCTAAGAAATATTAAGTTATTTTATGATACCAATGAAAGATTTATTTATACTAGGGATTTTCAAGAGGATCTTGCTAGCACCACTTGTATTAAAATGTTTGAACTGCTACCTTTTAATAAATTGTTTGAAATTGGACAGTGTTCACTGAAATAAAGATGTAAAAGCCATGGAAAGCCAGTGTTTTTGCTTTTGTGATGGAGACAGCACAAGGAGTTGGTTTTGGTGACACAGTTCCTGGGCAGTGGATAAATACACAAACAAGATCATGCCAATCTAGGACATTGCACTCAGAGTATGCCCCAGCATTTAAACCTTTGCACAACATGTGCAAGTTCCTTACAATATATCTGGAAGTAATGGGGTGGCCAGAGATAGAAATACAGTGTTGCTGTTGTCCCCACTTCACTTTTTTAAAAGAACTGGCTTTATGGATGCTCCTGCACAAAGTAGGTTATGAAATGAAGTGCGTGGAGAGACAAGTTTTACAAAATTAGTGGATGCTACAGTGGGGAGGGGCTGGCACTGCAGTGTATCACTAGCTGGATGACCACTCCTGTGCAGGAGTTGAACAGCCTCCACAGAGAATTACAGAATAATTAATATTCCCCCTTCTTCCCTCCCCATTCCTTTTTCCTTGTGTGTCGTGTCTTTTTAGATTGTAAGTCTGCGGGCAGGGACTGTATTGTTAATTGTTGTAAACCGCCCAGAGAGCTTCGGCTATTGGGCGGTATAAAAATGAAATAAATAAATAAATAAGAAAACCAAAAAGGAAAAGGGACAAATTACATGGACATTGGGGGAAGATGATGTTGCTAATTGCACCTCATGAAATTGCCAGAGGTGCCTCTGACACTCTTAAAATCAAATGGACTTGTTTGTACCATTGAACTTTTCCATATGGGTTTAATGGCCAGTTTAATATTGCACCCATTGCTGCCATTTTTTAATCTCTGTTTTCATACTCGCAGGCTACAAAGAAGGACCTATTTAATTGCTTGAAGCATTACGCACCAAAGACATGCCTTGAAGGAGGGCATCGCCTTAGTGTATTACACAGGAGAGACAAAAAGGGCAGACTGTGTTTACTCTGTAGAAGTCCATGAAAGTAAATGGAAATATTCCGGCACAAGAGGTTTGAGGGCAAGCACCTGAAGAGATCAAACAATACTATGGTTCACAAATGTAAACAGAAGTCAGGGCATTTTGCCTGGGGCTAAAATGAAGATATTGTGAAGGTAAGTGGGCAGGAAGTAAAACATGTACAAATGACTTTCTGGGCATGACCACTCAAAGGCCTGGTTTGCACATAATGCTAACCCATGGTTTTTTTATCCTATGGTTTGTTGCCCTACCCAGGGTTTGTCTGGCAGACAATTGAACAAACTGGTTTGTTTTCTCAAACCCTGGGATTATTTCCTTCCTTTGCCCACTCCTTCCCTGTATCCCAAACGCCTTTGCGACACTGCGGTACTGGCAGTAGAGAGGCTATTTTTGACCGCTCTTGCCTGCCACCGCTGTAGCCTGATAAAACAACCTATGAATGACCCACAGTTCTGGATTCACATGTATTGACAACCCATGGTTTAAACAACCCAGAGTTCACAACCCAACAAGAAACCATGCCTTCTCCTTTTGGGTTGTTCCTGGTTAACAAACCATTGTTTGTTAGCATGGCCAAATTCACATATTACAACAACTCAGAATTCAACAACCCATACCATGGATTAGCGTTGTGTGTGAACCAGGCTAGAAGGGACTTCAAAGGCTGTACAGTCAACATTTTTAAAAAAAACAACAGATGATCTTTATATTTGATACCAGGGCACCCAAGACATTTGTCTCCGAGGCAGAAACCCCAATTAATGCTCCCCGTGGTAATGAAAATATAAAATAACAGTGTGCCCTTTAATGGTCCCCCATCATCTGACACATCTTTCAGACTAAATTCTGCTTAATGGTAGAGTTGGCCCTGGACAAGATACCTCTTGTAAGGAAAAAACTGCATGCCACTCTTGTACCTTGTGGTATATACTCTAGAGAGGACATTTCCAGGCCTCATGAGGACTTCCTGTGGCAACTACAATAAGTAGTGATGCAAATGATATGTACAGAAGCAGCCTAATAGTGTAATCCTATCCTCAGGCAACACCTATAGTAAGACAAGATCCCACACATACGGTAAGTGACGTACACTGTACAATACTGTTCCAGCACAGGTATCAGTGCTGCACCATGCAAGAAAGTTATGCTGTACAAAGGCCAAAACTGGAAAGGAATGTTGTGAACTTGTCAGTACCCTGGGCCATTAACAGTACCCCTCATTGCACTGTGAACAGAAGGCATTAGGGAAAAATCCAAAAAACAAATAATGTTGAGAGCTAGAAAATGGAAATAACTCCCTGCTCCCCAAAGTTCACTGATCAGCTTGCTCTCAGCTAGCCAGTCATAGCGGAAAGCAAGAAGTTAAAACACTGAACACAGAGTGAGGAACAATAGCACCAGGCAATTATTTCAAACATGACACTGTCCCCTGAAACCTGGAATTGTTGCTTTGCATCAAATTTTAAGTGTCAGCCTTTAAAAAAAAAAAAGTTATATAGCTGAGGCTTATTGGGGTTAAAAAAATCTTTTCCCACTTTAATCTTAAACATTTATTTTCATTTATTATATTTATATCCCGCCTTTTTTCCTGCAAGGAACCCAAGGTGGCTTACATAATCCTCATCCTCCTCCATTTTATCCTCATAACAACCCTGTGAGGTAGGTTAGGCTGAGAGTCAGTGACTGGTCCCAAAGTCACCCAGTGAGCTTTGTGATCAAGTGGGGACTAGGACCCGGATCTCCCAAGTCTCAGTCCAACACTTTAACCACTACACCACATTGGCCCTCATTCAGGAGGGAGGCAGAAATGCCAATAATTAAAATAGTAATTTGAAAGTTTTTTTTTTTAAAGGGAAGAGTAAACAGGAATGTCATTGTCTTAAGGATTGTCACTACAGAATCTTGCACATGCCTGAATGAAATGGAGACTGTTAATCAGCAATACCAGATGGAACCAGCTGGTCCAGTATTCTGCACATAGTTAAAGATCTATGACTAACTGCAGATGAAACTGCAGTTAAATTGTGTGTGCAGCTGCAGAAACTGAAACTAGTTTGCTAAGTCATCACTTGAAACTGCTGGAATGAAAGATATCAGTCCTGTTCATCTTATCCTCACTGCACGCACTGCTCTAAGTATGTACATATGTTGGGGGAGGAGGATGGCCTGGTTCTCTTGATAGACTTGTCTAATTGTGCACCTGGTCCACTGATGTTTGTCATGCTTTCTGGCAAGTCAAAGGAGCCCTGGGAAGATAATGGTGACAACCCACAAAAGGAATAGCTGATTTCCCAGTGGTGGTTGCCACTGCAGGCCTCACTTGTGATCTACATGGCATTGTGGGCATGGAACTCCCACGCTTCTGTGCACATTTGATGGCTGCCTAGTTTGTGGAGGGATGGTGTTACATCAGTGGTGTCAGAATGTGATTGCAGGCAGGTGCTATCAGCATAAATGTGTCAGATTCGAATAGGGTTTTTTAACATTTGACACTTCATTATTGGGCAACGTAATTGAAGCGATATATGAAAGTAACAAACTTATTTCTAATACCTTAGTCAACAAACGTACAATATAAAGAAGTGATATTTAATTATAGTGTTTCATATCCATGGTACTAAATATATTAGCTGTGAACAGAAATCTTAATTACAGTTTTTTAAACCCCTCTCATGGCTATAAGAAGCCATCTTTCAATAAAATATCACAATGTAGGCAAATGCACAATGTGTATGCAATCTTATTAGAGACTGATTGCTTGTGAAAGGCAAAAACAAGTTAGCTCTATTAAAATAATTTCACATATCCTTCCCACAAAGGCAAATCACGGTATTATTCTTGTCGAACTACGATTACAATGATAATACAAAACAATATTTTGCAAAAGCAATTCAAAGAAAAACCCAGAGAAAAAGTGTGCCTGTAAGAAATAAGCAGATTACCATTTTTTCCTCCAAAGGACAAAAAAGAAAAGAAAACACTAAACATTTTCTGAAGTATTATTTTACTACTGAGGCATTTCTAATCAAAGCACCAAGATGCATTGTAGTGGTACAGTTTGCTGAAAACTCTTATTAAGTATCATAATTTCAAAACCTCAGTGATCTCACAGTTACTATATTGGATGGTTCAATTTTCCATACTCAATGCTATTGGATGCAAACATCTAAGCACCATTGCTGCATAACCTCCATTCAAATCCCACTGAAATGAGTGGAGAATGAGAAGCAGAGCTGCATATGAGAACAACATTCTCTATGCTTTGCTCTATGATTATACTATCACCACAAAGTCTGCTTGCACAAAAAGAGCAATGTGTGCATGTTTTGACTTTGCAAGATGACAGTACATTATGGAAGGCTGGAAAAAAGTGGCAATGCATTCCGCAGTTACTGAACATCTGACAGAAGTGATCTGAAACAGCTAGTATTTTGGTGTTAAATTTATGGTTGCTGTGACTGAAGACTGCTATACTTAAGTTGAGAAAGAAACTGAATAGGGGCCAGGTTTTCAACCCATGTGGTTTTAGAGTGAAAGTCAAAAGGCATTTCTGAATACAAAGTTGGCACAATTTTTACTTGATTAAAATTACGTCCCTGCAGTTTATAACATGACATTTTTAATACGCCTCTTTCAGTTAGTAAATATATGTGTGTAATAAAGATCTAAAGCACTGCTGGTGAAAATATTGGTTTGGATCCAAAGCACCATGAGCACTCTTGTTCTGCAAGTGCCAGCAGAATTGTTCACAGAGTGCTCTAATAGGTAAGTTCTATAACAGTTCTCAAGCTTTCTCTTACATAAGTAGATCATTATCTTTGGATATGCTGTGCAATCCTATACAGTAATATCTTGGATTGCAAACTTGGTCTGAGAGCGTTTTGCAAGACAAGCAATTTTTTAAAAAAATTTTGACTTGATAAACGAGCAAGGTCTTGCAAGACAACTTGTAGGGATGTAACCGCTCGCCTCAAGCGGGTGTAGCGGGCTGAAATCGGCCCTGCTCATGCCTGCCAGAGACTCGCTTTGATATAAGAGTGTTTTGGATTACAAGCACGGTTCCGGAACGAATTATGCTTGCAATCCAAGGTATTACTGTATTTATTGAGAAGCAATTCCCACCATGTTCAGTGATGCTCCCTAGTAAATATATTTAGGACTGCAGCTTCATAGTGCAATCTTATACATGTCTATTCAGAATTAAGGCCCATTGTGCTCAATGGGACTTACTCCCAGGTACTGTAATACCTTGGATTGCAAGTAACTTGGTCTGAGAGCGTTTTGCAAGACAAGCAATTTTTTTAAAAAAATGTTGACTTGATAAACGAGTAAGGTCTTGCAAGACAAGTGTAGGGATGTAACCGCTCACCTCAAGCAGGCGTAGCGGGCCGAAATCGGCCCTGCTCACGCCCGCCAGAGACTCGCTTTGACATAAGAGTGTTTTGGATTACAAGCACAGTTCCGGAACAAATTATGCTTGCAATCCAAGGTATTACTGTAAGTGTGTATAGGATTGCAGCCTTCGTTTTACTTTTCTTGGGCAACTCTCTAGCATGAGGTGTAAAACAGTCCTTCAGTGAGCAGAAGATACCTCTTGCCACATGCGGAACGGCACATTTGGATCCAACCCATTTTGTCCTGGTGCTGCAACACACATGACAATGTTGAACACATGAAAAATATTTTAAAAATACACTTCGGTTATAATTGCATTGGTATCAATAAAAATACCCCCCCACACAAACACACAATAAAACAGGCCCAGCATCTAGGGGACCACTTCATGAAAACGTGGGAAAGGAGGAAGAGACGATTAGAAAACAGGAATGGTGTTGGTCAGTTGCAATGCAACCTTATGGGCTACCTTCCTTTCTCTCCTGAAACTCTTGCTCCAGCCAGCCTGTTTTTTCCCACCTGACAGACAGGTGGCTCTAGCTGGAGCCCTTTTCAGCTGCCTGGGTCACCATATTTTAACAATGGCTTTAATAATAGGTATGTAATGCTTATGCAGTATCGAAGTTTTACATAGTTGGATACCCAATCATTTGAAGTTATTTTAAATAGGCTACAACTGTACTAGGTCAGTCAGTTGTATCCCAATTTTAAGGTTTAAGGGTATCACCAGCTACTCTCAAGTGAAAAGGATAAATGACAATATAATGTGTCCAAATTACATTAAAGCATACACAGCAGCATTTGCTGGTGAAAGTGTAGTGTGTACAACACTTGAAATGCTTTGTTTGCATACAAGTTTATATTTTAATTCAGTAATTCAATTTTTTTTTGCAATAATTGAAATAGCATATTCCTTTTTATATGAAAGTACCAAATTGATTAGTGCATCAAGAACTAGATTTTTTTTTTTTAAATGCATTAATTTGATGAGTAAAGGTAGTTCTAGAAAGGACAAAGTTCTGATTCCTGAAAAATGTAGATACATATATGGATATAATCTGCAAAGGCTTGGTGGGGGGAGAAGAGTACAGATTCCTCGGCTCAACTTCAGCTTTTTAGGAACTAGCATCATGTTTTTAGACACTCAGGCAGCCGGGCACCAGGGATTTGGGGCTAGCATTAGAGATAAACTCACGCCAAGGGAGCCGTCTCTTGGCAGCTCTGTCCAGACAGGCTCTCCTCACTCAGAGGCTTACTAGGATGAGTGCCAATTCTGTTGCCAGAGAGATACATTATCCCCATCACTTGTTAGTTCAGACACAGCTTCTGTACTTTTCAGGTCCCACCAGAGCAACACTTATGGCCATGTGAAGCAGTCGTTTTTTAATTGGTAAAGCCAACAAACGTTGACTTTTTCCATTGATTTTTCCCTGCTGCACTAGCTGTATGAGCAGTTCAACAAGTACGGTATCTAGATTTTGAGTCACTGCATCCAGATTCAACACACTTTTCAAGATTTCCATATGTGGTATGTGATGATCCAGACAAATGCTGAACTATTGGCATGACTGATTCAACACTTAAAAATCTACAGAAAATGCAAGTCAACCCATGTTGTTGTTACCAAGCATCAGCCTTTAGAAAAGCAGATTTGTGCCTCTCACACAAATCAACAGCTGCCCAATATCTTAGAATAAACCAACAGAGAAACAAACTCAGCTATTTCAGAGTGTGATCCTAAGTATGTTCATTTGGAAGCATGTTCATAAGACTTGATTATCAGAGAATAGACTTCCCTGGTTCCAAATGTCCTATGTTTCAGAGAGCAAGCAAAATGGCTCTAATGGGTACCTCAAATATGGATATTTGCTCTCAAATTAATTACCTGGTAATATAATAATTCATAATAATATTCATTATAAGAGGGCAGACTACAGTGAGCAAGATCACTGTGAATATTGATCACTTATCGTTTCTAAAGCTGCCTTCGGAAAAATATTCTAATCATGAAAAGAAATTGTTGTTATCAAAAACAAGCAACTATGAACAATTTTTTTCTTACTATCATCATCCATGTTTATTTAACCTTAATTATGCAGCATTAAGACAGAAATCTGCAAGAGCTTGATCCTACAGGTTCAGGCTAGTACAATGCAAAGCACCAGTGAGTGGGGCAGGGACCCTGACTTGTTGGCTCCGCAACCAACTCTTAGTGTAATCACAGCGAAACCAGGTGTTTGGGATTTTTATTTGTTTGTTTTACCTGTCATGAAGCAGATATAGCTGCAGTTAATTTAAAAGAAGAAATCTAGTTCTCAACAAGGGAGCTTTTTCTTTAGGCTGGCTGCAAACGGATGCTCTGGTCCTTTTGGTGGAAACACCATGGGTTGGCTTTGCTACTAGGCTTCTGTTAAGGGAATCTAGACATGCATCTCAGGTCTCTTACATGTAGAGCAACCCCTATATGTCCCTTGCTGGACAAAACTAGAGAGTTAACAAATTCTGTAAAAACACAGCTATGGCAGACCGCAAAATTAAAAATACTAAAGGGCTGGCAACAAATGGAATGTAGATACATCTGTGGCTTAAAAGAAGTCAATATTTTTTCTTCCCATTCAGTATTTCATCAACACATGAAGTATTCACAAGTATTTTAATAAAGTTTACATTGCTCAGAGATTTGCTGCTGAGCATTGCTGCAATCCTTCAAGCATTTCTCCAACACAACCATTAATTTCAACAGGCCTTGTGCAGAAGAAATAGCACCATGGATTGCACCAAGAGTCTCCCATTCCTCTTTAGATATTGTTTGGCATTGAATATAGCGATCAAAGAAAGAAAAACCTGGATATTTCCAAAAATCTGATCAGTAGGAACTATGTAGGAAAGGTAAGGGGCAGATTCCCCTCTTAAAGTCCAATGGAAAAGGAGGAGAAATTTTAGATGCGATTTTCAGAATCTATGTGCTATTTAGTAGTCTAAATTTCAAAAGAAATATGAGAAAGGCAGAACCAAAGGCTATAAATGTCACCTTTCAAAATTATTTTGAGAATAAGAATTTATACTAAGAATATACTTATAGGCTCTTAAGACATTGTGAAAAACTTAAGACATACTTGATGGTAAAGGCATGAACTGCAGGAGTTTATCGATAATGCAGCAATTAACTCTGAAGGGCGCACTTAAAGAATGCACTTTGGAATGTGTGTATATACCTAAACAAGCATACATACACACACACCCTAGATATAGACACCAATTACATATACAAGGATATACACAAGTATAAAAATCAAATGTAAAAGTAAGCTTGATTAGGACTCTATGCTTGTTTGCCTCACTGTTCTGTAAATGAAGCTCAGGCAACTTTGGTCTTGACTGTTCAGCCTAACACCTGGAACTGTGAACACTCATTGCACTTTAAAGTAAAACCCAACCAACCCCAACACTCTCTCATCCCCCGAAAAGGCAACAGAATCCATTTTCCAACTATGCTCTTAGAACCATCCCATTTTACAAGAAGTAATTTTATAAACCTTTCATCCCCACTTAGAAAGCTATAAAGAAAAGAAACCTTTTAGAAAACTTAAATGTTCATTTATACACTATATGTAAATTAGTTGCTGTTTTATGCAGTTGGTACCAGGTGACCTTCAGGGTTACTTCTCTAAGAATCTGCTTGGTTGGTTTTGCAGGGGAGGGTCTTGAAGGCATTTTGCTGCTTTGCCTATAGGATAGTACAGGTCTTTTTATCCTTGAAGGGGTTTTCAGAAGCAGGTATGCCCATTAGTAAAGGATCCTTCCTGGCATGCTCCTCACAGTAGCACAGTAGATCTGCTGATGCCTTGGACACCTGAAGAGTGAAAAAAACATGCAGAACAGTAATATTTCAGAGTAATTTCTTAGAAGATCAGCAGGACTGGCGATAGAATTTTAAGCAGTTGCAGGTGGATTCACTGGATACACATGAGTGAATAAATATAAAAAAATAATACAGAAGTCGAGCCCCAAACAAAGAAGCTGCTGTATCTCAGCTTTGTTTTCTAGATTAGTTTCAGTGGTGAAAACAACAAAATGCAAAACAAGATGTCGTATTTATTCAGATACTTGAGAATTTATGTAGTTCTTTTCAACAACTCAATGAAGCTTAGAATGTATAAAAATCAACAATCATAATAAAAACACTAAGACTGTGTCACATAATAATTATTACAGCCAGCAAGGACTGCAATCGACTTGCAGCTTCCAAGAAACTTACAGCACAATACTGTACATGTTTATTTGGATATAAGTTCCATTGTGATCAACAGGGATTACATCTCAACTAATGCCACGGTGTACTCTGTCATGTGTTGTTGTTCATCTGAGGTTGTCTTTACCTAATTTTGAGACCTGCTACGGGCCCGATGATTTTTCTTCTGTCCTGATACGTGGAACCATGGAACTTGAGAAGGGTGTACTTTCTTTTTCACATGACTGTATACATTTTGATAGTTAATTTATCTGGGTATCTACATGTCCACAAACAAATCATGATATCATAAACCAGCCTTCCTCAACTCAGTGCCTGCCAGATGTCTTTCACTGCAACTCCCATCAACCCAGCCAGCATGCGAATTGTACCCCAACACATCTGGAGGGCACCAGGTGCTGAGGCCGATTCTCTCTCTCTCTTTCTCCATAGTTAAGCAAATAAACTATTCTTCTAATCAACTAACTTCTATTATGTAAAACTTTAAACAAGTGAAGCTGGCTTTAGATTACAGATTAAAGCGTTTCGCAGAGATCAATAACAAAAGAAACAAGCTGTGTTAGAATTCTACATAATCAATCCATCAATGCAACAGGACTAGACTGAAATTGACTAATACCCTCCCCTTCCCAGTAACCGGTATCTCAAAACCAAGCCTTCAAGGCGGTTCTTTGTTTTGCAGAGCCAACAATTTACAAAACTTTATTACTTTTGCCGTTCTTCTCTCCTTAATTGAAGTCTCACCCTTGGATCTGTCCTGCCCATTTCCCCCTGCTGCTCCACCTCAGAAAAGCTCTGGTTTCTCACAGTTTCAACAATATGTTGACTTTCTACTCTCCCTCCTCCCTTATCTGTATCTTCCCTGTCTTTGGCTCTTCTTTCTCCACTTCCCCCTCCCCCTCCTCCTCTTCATCTGAATCAGAATCAATTCCCATGTCCCTCTGAAACTCCTCTGCAGAACTAATAGGCCCAGTCCCTACACCAGGATGGGGAACACTGTCATAAACAACATTATGAAAGCCATTTTCAATCTCAGTTTCCCTATGAAGGTATTATGTAACCTCTGGCCTCCCCCTCCCCCAATCTTGTAATATGAGAATAAGACTAGTCTACCTTACAGAGTTGTTGTACTGGGATAATGTATATGAAGCACTTTAAGCACTTAATATTATATATTAGATATGTTTATTCTTTGCTGCTGGTTTTATCTTGGTTTTACGTGCCGTTTTTATTTGTTCCATTGCTTGCTTTTTGTTTTTAATGTATACTGCCCAGAGAACCTGGATTATTAGGTGGTTTAAAAGTGCAACAAATAAATATTAATATAATTATTTAAATTCAGTGCTATGGTAAAACTTAACAGGGAACAAAATACTTCACAAAAAGAGCATTTTGGTTGCAAAGCTATGTATGTCAGAGAAGCTCATGCATGGTGAAAAGCACTTCCACATGGGAATCAGGGGTGGTTGATTTTTTCTTCTCCAGACCACCCCTCACACTTTATGAGGTGGTGCTGTTCCAGAAGGCTCCCAGGGAGTGTGTGAGGCTGTCACCAGCAGGGAAAGTGAAAATCTCCCCTTGCACATAGCACTTTGGATCTCAGCCTGTAACTACAGTTTTCGGCACTGCATACGTTATGAAGATTACTTTGTGTATCTAAAATATGTAGAAAGGTCATTAGTTACTTTACTAATGCTCCACTTACACAACTGATGTAGCGCTAGCTTAAGCAACCTCTAGCACTACACCAATAGCATAAGCTGGCACGTCAGGTTTCCCCGGAAAACCCACTGCGCCACCTTACACTATTGGTGTAGAACTAGAGGTCACTTACACTAGCACTATGTTAACTGCGTAAGTGCAGCAGCAGTGTTGGCTACTGCAAGTGCCTTCAAATATACATTGTGTATGCTGGGGTTAATGAGAGTTGAATGAAGAATGCACACCAAAAAATTGGCTATTGTCTACATAGTGGACATTATGGAGAATATGCACATTAGCAAGATGAACAGGGAACTGTGTACATTTTTTTCTGGTCAATATGCATAACCACCAAGACATGTTGGGCAATACAAGTACAATGGATCTGAACAAAGACTGTGCATAGTTTCTAAGTGGAGAATATGCATAGTAACCAGGCAATGTGTGAAATAAAGTGGAATATCTTATTTTGTCTTCCCCTATACTGTTTTTCTTTAATCACTTGGTTTTGAGTTACAGCTGCCCTTATGATACTTTATGGATTTAACAAGCTTCACTGGTGGCCAAGGGGTTGATGCTTCAATAATGGAACTTTTGCTCTCTGTTATTGAGCAGTGGGTAGAAGGAGGTCAGTGTGTGAGAAAACGAGACATACCCTGCTGTGGTTCTGAGGAAATCGGTCTTCTGGAGCTAGTATTTGTGTTGGAGGTATGGTGGGGGGGGGGGCAATCTTCCATTGGTGCCAACCTGCATGTTAGATGCAAAGGTGCATTTAGGGTCATGTGTAGTTTGGCCCCTCTCTTGTTTTTTTCCTTCCCTTCATACTGAGTTGCCGCTTCTTTAATTTCTTTTCCCATGACCCTTTCTTTGCTATTACTTCCTTATTAACTTTTGGGAGAAAGTTGGGGTTAGGGTGGTTGAGACAGGGAGGTGTTTTGTTGTTTATACTGTATACATTTTAAAGGCAGCAAAAATGTGCAAATAAAACAGTATGTGAAATAACCTGTTGATAGCCACATATTCTGCATATTCCCTGCAGTATCATTTGGAGACTATGCACACTCCCCTCCTAGAGCTCTTCATTTGTGCACATTTTCCATGATGTCCAGCAACTGCACACAACGGCCAGTTTTTATGTACATGGCCCATTCAACACATACTGGCAATGCATATACATACAAACACACACATTCCCAATATATATCAAAAGTATAACAATGCTGCTATCTGTGACTGCTTGGAATAACATGCTCTGAATGTGTGCCTGCTGTAGACATCTGAACGTTGTATACAGAAGCAAGGGGCTGTAGGGATTGGGCCCAATACCTCTGCAGACGTGCCCCAGGAAGACATGGGAAATGTTTCTGAGTCAGACAGGGAGAAGGAGGGGGAAGGCGTTGTGGAGGTGCCCAGGGTGGGGGGGGAAGTAGGAGATTGGTGAGAATAGCAGAGGCGCAGGGGAGAAAACCCAGCTGCCATCTAATCTTTCAGAGGACAGCCAAGCTGGGCCCTCTGAACCCATGGGAACTCAGGCTCCTAACAAAGAGGAGGAGAAAGTGGGAATATGAGACCCAAGAGATAGGCGTCAGATGAAAAGGGAGGGGCAACTCAGCGTCAAGAAGCGCTCAAAGAGACTTGCATCCAGGGAGGTGACCCCCTGGAAAGACCCACCTTGAGGGAGGGACTTGGTAGCCTGCTCAGCTTGAGAAGGGTGAGCCTTAGAAGATGGTGTCAGTTTCGTAGTAGATAGTGTCAGTTTTGTGATCACTCTCTCTCTTTCAGGATGCCCTAACCCAGGGAACTAACTGAAGCTTAAGATAAACTGTGTTATGCAAAGTCTGTCTGGAGCTGTTGTTTCTTTTGACAGCAAGAGCTATCAGTAGCCTGAAGCAATGCTTGCTTGTGTGTAGTTTGCATAATAAAGGTAATTGACTAGAAATAGGACTTGAGAGCTTGACTACAAAGAGAGCCAGGGGACAGGCACAGTGACAGGGGCTTCAGTTGCCACATGAATTGGTTGAACATGGCTTGCAATACTCTAAATAACCACATTCTAACATTTGCAAGGATATCCTTCGGAATAGTTGATTATTTTTTTTTAAAAAGTAACTTTAGATAATAACTGACTTGCTTTAAATAATGGCCAGAGTACAAGAAAAAAAATCCTGTCTTACCTTTATTCTTTCTATAGATGCTTCTATTCTCAACTGCTGAACAGTTCTTCTGGCCTGAGCTATGTTGTTTGTCGTGCCAGATGTTTTGCTAGACATTTTCAGTAAGCTCTTTCAAGCACTGTTAAGAAAAGCCAACCAGTTATTTTTCTAGCGACTGATAATGGTTGCCAATCAACACCGGAAAGGGCTGCTCAAAAAACTTCATGTCTTTTGGTGTACTTTGTCTTGTGACAGCTACTAAGCTGTCACAATGACAAGAGAAAATAATTGTACAGTAATAAAGTAGAGTAAGTATTGGGAAGGATGGGTTTATAGATGTAAAATTCTTTTAATAACCATGGACTATCTTGTTCATTTTCAAACATTTTACAGAGGGAATCAACAAAGGGAATTTGACTTTTGTTTAAGACCTACTATTCATTCCTTCTAACACCTGAAAAATAAGAGGGACAAAATGTTATAATTATTATTGATAGTCATAAATTCTGTAACTCCTGTAATGTACGAAGTGCTTTCCTTTGTTTTTCTGCAGTTGCTCTCCTGTGGAATTATGGCTGCAAGGGTGGTTCAGTGTTTATCCCCACCATCATATTCAGCCAAATGTGCTGGGCCAGCATCCATGAAGAGGAATGGATCAAAGCCATCTTGGGCTTCATCTGGCATGGAATCAGAAAGCAGAGAATGTGCTGTGTGGAGCGCCTGCAACTCTACCAGTTCTTGGGCACAACCCTGGCATCACAATTGATCAAGCTCTCCATAGTAAGTTGTAATGCTAAAGTCGCCAGTACTCCCCATTTGTACCTTACGTTCAAGATCAAAAGAAAGACTACCACCTGCTCTCCTTTCCCAGCTTTGGAATAAAGGTGGCTGATCATGTAAAGAACACTGTTAACTTAACTTTCCCGTAAACTAAATTTTTATTTCTAGTTTCACCTCTTCATTCAAGTTTTACGAGACAGATACTTTTTCTTTAAAATTTCTGTTTTTGATTCTTTGGAAAATGAAGTCACTTTGAATTAAAGTAATGCTCATTAATGTTTATTCTCTACAAAAGAACTTTTTTTAGAACTACACACCCAGAAGTTTTCAAAAGCCATATAAACACACTTTGAAATATTCTCTCATTTCTTCTAAATTTTCAGGTCTAAATGTGTTTACAATAGGTGTCTGTATGTATGGAATCAAAAATTACGCGAAGATTTCACCCAACTTCATATGTGAATCAAAAGCAGCAGAAAGAGTCTTTAAAAATATTAAATTCCCCTTTTTTAGTCAGCTCACATGGCATTGTTCATTGCTTTTGGCATTGATTGCACTCTACATCCCAGGAGGATGAGAGTTCAAAGAAGCAGCTGAGTCACAATCCTGCTACTGGATGCCTTCCAATGAATCCTCAGGATGATGACTTTGATCATCATGTTCAGCCAAAGACTAACCACAGTAGCACATGACAGCTTTGCTAGAAAGGCTCTTTAGCCTCTGTGATGCCATGTGAGTGGCTAAAAGACAACTCCTGAACAGATTTCAAGGTTATACCTGAAATAGCGCCAAAAATGTTTTACAGATAGTTGTGCACATAAGACATTCTGTTGCAGCCAAATCCTATGAAGCAGTTAACAAGATTCTTGTGTGCAAGTAAGCAGACAAACAGAGCAAAACAGTAAGAGTGCCAGGTCTGACTCTGATTATGAACTGAAAGAAGAAAATTGGCTGCTAAAATTGAACTACAGCACAAATGCATCATCAGCTTGAGCTCCTGCTCACCCCATTGCAAAGTTTACCTGTAAGGTGTCTACCACACATTGCCAGTATAATCCATTAGAAACAGTGTCCAGAAGGGAGTCATGCAAAACCTGTGGCAAGAAAATGTATTAACTGGATCAGTTGCAATGAGGCTTGTGCCAGACAGCACACGATGTCATCATTTAAGCTTCTTGGCAGACAACTCATTTCTTATCCTCTGTAACAAACAAATCTGTCTGGTGGTTGGGGTGAGAGGGAATGTATGTTGTATATGACAAGAGGTTACAGCCAAGGAAAGGAGGCCCCACTTTCATTTGTTTTGTTTTGTTAGGAAGCATAATATAAAATCTCATTCAATTAACATGCTCACTTTAGGTCAGAAGCAGGGCTGGAGCCATGGGCAGGCATGGTTGGGCCCCTGCTGAGGGCCTCCATCTCCAACAGGGGCCCACTGACAAGAGCCCCCTGGACAAGCTCCTCCTCTTCACCACTGCAACCTGCTGGTTCAGCTGCCTCTCACTCTGGCCCAGGCAATGGTGGTGGTGGTGAGGAGGAGCAGCAGATGTCACTGCCTGCCTGCTCACTGGTTCTCTGCCTCCCAAGCAAGCAAGTAGTAGCAATGGGGAGGGGGAGGAGCAATAGCAGCCTGTGACAATGGCACTGAGAAGGTAGACTCACTGAGAGATAAGGGCCCACTGAGGGTGTCTTGCCCAAGGGCACTCAAAAACCTAGAGCTGGTGCTGGCTGGAAGTTTCTGTTCCTGCTGAGTCACTAACTGCCTCCATGATCATGGGCAGTAAATTATACGCAAGTTAAGTTCAAGGTCTTCAGATAAAAGGAACACCTGAAGGAAAACTACTTAAAAAAAAACATGGGGAAACTGGTGAAAAATGCAGCCAAGCCTTACAGAAATAACAACATCATGGGTATTTCACCAGTGCATGACACTTTATGTTCATGTATGACATTGGCTGGCAAGAAGTGGCATAAATTTCAATGTAAGGATACAATGTCTGTGGAGAAATTCAAGGGGCTCTTTTTGCCAGTTTCCTAAATTGCAATGGAGGATGGGTCCACTCTCAAGAGTCTGGTTAGCTGAAAATCTACACATAATTAGCTTTAACAGAGGCTTGGGCATCCCCAGTTAAACAGACTTGCAAATAAGCCCATCAAAATAATTCCTAGCCCATAAGCACCTGGTTTAGTCATTTGTGGCCTCAAAGAGAACTAACTTTTGCAAAACTTCTGCCAAACTTGTCAGGATGCCATGTGGCAAGCGGGGCAGAACAGGTTAACTATGTACACATGAAGGTGCATTATATTGAGACCATTGGTCCACCTTGCCCAATATAATTTACTCTGATTGGCAGTGACTCTCTAAGGTCTCTATGCAGAAGTCTTCCCTAGTCCTGTTACCTGTTGAAGTGGGGAGAAACAAGTGGGACCTGCAACAAAAAGTTGCAGGGTGGCGTGCACATGTTTAAGATTCTAGCCAGCCATGCCCCTTCCAGGTTACTCCATTCCATTCCCTCACCCCCCACCCCCCCAATTTGCCATTCCCTCCTCCCAACCGACTGACAGCATTCTGACCCATCTGAGCATGCTCAGTCCTCATTTGGCTATTGTTGGGGTTCTCCTGCCCCTTAGGGTTTTTCCCTAAAGGTTTGTCCTTCTGCAAACCTTGGGGTTCTTCTGAGCCTGCTGACACCTCCCCATTGGGTGTGGATGGTGTCATTTTGGCTACATAAGGATCAGCACTTGGATAATGAGTTCGCTATTCGTATATAGGATGAAAATTATGTGCTCCACCACTTGCCAATGAAACTTTTTGTAAAACTGGAGCTGCTATAAATTCTTATAAAACTGGAAGTGTAGGCTTGTGCCTGGGCTTCTTAGGATCCCCCATGAAACTACTGTTGTACAAACAGTTGTGTTGGAATAAACATGTAGTGCTGGGAACTGGTGTGGTGGCAGGCGGGGGGGATGTCAGACCATGCTATTATGCTAGTATGAGGACTCTACCATCTGACCTAATGACCTGCTTTATCACTCTAATTTGGACCATTAGTCAGCAAAATTGCTCATTTTTAGCTAAAAAGAATAGCAGCAAACTCACAGATTTTAAAAAATAAGCAGCAGTCACTGAAGAATGCATGACACTGCCTATAAAACATGGAAAGGGGGAGAATATTAACATTTAGCATGTAGAGACTAGCTTCAGAAGCTGTGCTAGCTAAGCCTGCTAAGCACTTGAGTACCATAGAATCAGAGGAGTGCATGCAGTTCACAGACTAAAAAAACCCCTGTAACAAGATCACATTTCCTGTTGTAGGAACTAAGTAAATACAAGTCTGAATACCGGCTGCCTTGTTCAAGACTATGTGCGTAATCAGTATGGTCTTCAAAAGACTGTTTACCAGAATTTATACTGTCCACTGCCAAAGTTCTTTTGACACTATCTCAATGGCAGCACCTGAACTGATATGTTTACAGTTCTGCCAGTAACACTGCTAACCTGCTTCAGCTATGTTACTCTCTAATGAACTGAGTCAGGAGACAAGAAGGGTGATGAACATTACCAGACAGCGACTAGTTAACTATTTTTAAAAATATAGAATGAGAAATTGGTTTTACAGGAGACAAAATCAGGATGTGAGTCCAGTTATTACATATCTAACATTCTGAAGTCACAGTACACAATCCAGTCAAAGCCCAGCACTTTAAATTCCAATTATTTCAGTGGAAGAAATTGAAGGTTTTACCTAACTTTCCCACTGATTTTTTACAAGTATTTGCTTATTAATGGATTTCTATACCACCCTCAACCAAAGATTCCAGGGAAGTTTACAAAATTTAGGCTGCAATCCAATACACACTTACTTGGAAGTAAGCCCCATTGAATTCAACAGGATTTACTTCTGAGAAGTAAATCCCATTATAGGGATTTACTGAATATGAGCCAGCAATGCGATGTGGCTGCAAAGAAGGCAAATGCAATTTTGGGCTGTATTAATAGAAGTATAGCTTCCAAATCGCAGGAAGTGATAATTCCCCTTTACTCGGCACTGGTTAGGCCTCATCTTGAGTACTGCGTCCAGTTCTGGGCACCTCACTTTAAGAAGGACATAGACAAACTGGAGAGGGTTCAGAGGAGGGCAACAAGGATGATAAAGGGACTGGAAACAAGGCCCTATGAGGAGAGACTGAAAGAACTGGGCATGTTTAGCCTTCAGAAGAGGAGACTGAGGGGAGATATGATCGCACTCTTCCAGTATTTGAAGGGATGTCACACAGAGGAGGGCAAAGATCTCTTCTCGGTCATCCCAGTTTGCAGGACACGGAATAATGGGCTCAAGTTACAGGAACCTAGATTCCACCTAAACATCAGGAAAAATTTCCTGACTGTCAGAGCAATAAGACAATGGAATCAACTACCTAGGGAGGTTGTGGGCTCTCCCACTCTGGAGGCATTCAAGGTGCAGCTGGACAGACATCTGTCAGAGATGCTTTGACCTAGATTCCTGCATTGAGCAGGGGGTTGGACTCGATGGCCTTGTAGGTCCCTTCCAACTCTACTTTTCTATGATTCTATGATTCTATGATTACACTGTAAAATCAACAGGGTTGAAAAATGCTTAGCTTTTGCTGGATTTTGTCTACTTTTTAAATAATAAATTTTAAAATTTAAGATAGAATAATAACAAGAATAGTAATCTAACACCCGCTACTAACGCCTATCTCCGCACCACTTAAAATTATGAAATAAAGCAGGTGTCCTATGAAATAATGACTGGCGGCGGAAATGTGGTTGAAGGAAGATGAAGAAAAAGGAGCCAAGGAGAAATTAGAACTGGGGCTGTGATACTACTGGCAGAAAGGAATGATAGGCAAGGGAGGTTTGGATAGCTTTGGACTGTGGGCCAAAAGGCAGAGGTTTCTAAGTTCAGAATTTAGACCTTGTTTAGAGAATACCCCACCTATGGCGTCTATTGTTATTGTAGCATTACAACTTGGTAACTCTAAGGGGACAACAGGGCCAAAAGGCAGTGGGTAGAGGTTGAATTTCACACATTGATTTAAATAAACTAACTCTTTAGATACAGGCTTCTAGTACTTTGTAAAGGAGATTTTTTGTAAACGTTTATATAGGTAGATCTCAAAGTTTAGATGACTTCACCTTGCAAAGGAAGGAAAGAAGTCTGAGAGCATAAGATATGACTCAACTACAGCTGAACATTAGATCAGTTTACAGCAGTAACAAATGCAAGTTCACTTTCAAATAAGTATTTGGCTTTGGGCCAAATGATTACACAATGTAATTTGTGAGCTCTATTTTTTATGTAACATACCCATGACCATGAACATGGTCCTAGATTCATTTTAGGCCCTCTTCCTGTTTTGAGATCCAAAAAAATCTCAAAATCAGTTTAATTGAGAACTGATCCCACATGTCCACATGGCTCCTCCTCCCTCTACTGCCAGCACCACCAGCCATTCCAGAAGGCTGCGCAGAGGGAGAAGAGAGGGAGTGCAGGGCCATTCCACCAGCCCTGCCAGGAGTATTAATTAATATTCCCCTTCTTCCCTCCCCCTTCTTTTCCCTTGTGTGTCGTCGTGTCTTTTTAGATTGTAAGCCTGCGGGCAGGGACTGTCTTGTTAATTGCTGTAAACCGCCCAGAGAGCTTCGGCTATTGGGCGGTATAATAAATAAATAAATAAATAAGGTCTTTTTAAAAAAATGAAGCCATGAACACAGAGAGGGATTTCCATTAGTAAATTTTTTAGAGTTCCCAAATTTAATTCCCAACTTATATTAAATTATCTTAACAAAAGATATACAATTAATAAGTTTTAATTACCACTAAAACACAGAAGGAACACATAGCTCCAACTGACAGTTCCCTGGGACTGCGGACTCTGGCCTCATCCATCGGCCAGAGAGCCAAGGGCCACTGCAAGACTGCACCCCATGCTTCCCAGGATGGCGTAGTGGTGAGAGTGTTGGACTGGGACTCGGGAGATCTGGGTTCTAGTCCCCGCTCAGCCATGAAACTCACTGGGTGACTTTGGCCAGTCACTGACTCTCAGCCTAACCTACCTCACAGGGTTGTTGTGAGGATAAAATGGAGAGGAGGAGGAGGAGGATTATGTAAGCAGCCTTGGGTCCCTTGCAGGAAAAAAGGTGGGGTATAAATATAATAAATAAATAAATAAAATTAACATCATTGCAAGGGGGAGACCAACCTAGTCCCCACACACTGGCCAACAGCTGCAGGGAGCTTATTTTGCCCTTCCCTGCCAGGAACAAAACAAAACAAAACACCATCTATAAGAACCCTGTAACTAAGAACTGGTGCCTGAGTTTTGCTTCTTTCCTCCCCTCCCTCCCAATCCCTTTTCCTTTTGTGTCATGTCTTTTAGATTGTAAGTCTGAGGGCAGGGACTGTCTTATTATTAATCTTTGTAAGCCACTCTGGGAGCTTTTTTTGGCTGAAGAGCAGGGTAAAAATGCTGTATATAAATAAAATAAATAAATAAAAATGAGAAAACAAAAAGGGCCATTTTCTTTATATACGGCTATAATAAAGTATAAGCAAGTATGATCAGCAATAGCATATACAGCCCAGGTTCGCATGTAATGGCAAACCAGTTCATATACTATGAACTTTTAAGGTCAGTACCGGAGGCACTTTATTAGCTTCACTACACAGTCCTACCAGAGGAAGGCTGACCAGGCAAGCTTTACAGAAAGCCTAAATAAATGATAAGCCAGAGGAAGATATTAGGATTTTGTAGCACAAGATTTGAAAAAGATGCACCAGTAAACTATTACTCACTGTAACTGTTCCTCTTCTTTTCTTTAAAAACAAAACAAAACACACACCAAAGAGCAGAAAGCAAGAGAGAGAACTGGAAGCCTGGAGAAGCAAGAGAGAGAACACTAAAAGTTCATCTGCAAATTATCTGTTCTTCCCAAAATGTCAAAGCAATTCTAGATCATCTATAAAGAATTCACTCACTTGGGTATTAAAAGTGTTTTGTTTTTTGTTTTAAATGCATATACTCTGTTCGCCCATATTTGGTGTACTACCTATGTCAGCTTAACCTTTAGGAAATATTTTCAGGGCACAATCCTATACATGTTTAGAAAGAAAAAAGTCCCAGAACTCCCAGCATTCCCCAACCAGCATAGCTGGTTGGGGAATGCTGGGAGTTGTAGGTCTTTTTTTTTTGTCTAAACATGTGTAGGATTCCACCCTTATTGGCTTAAAGAATGTATGACTCCCATTCCCCATCATCTCCTTTATTTACCAAAATCAGAACAGCAGGCAGAGCAATCTAGGGGGCAATATGATTTTTTGGATTCCCAGAGATGAGGTCAGAAAAGAGCTCCAACCTTGGAGCTGGGGATCTGTGCTCAAATACCCCCCTCGTAACTGGTGCAGAAAGAACTGCGCCAGCTGCTTCTCTGAGGTCGTAAGAGTGACCTCGGAGAAGGGGTAATGGGGGCATTCCGCCAGGAGGGAAGGGGAGGAGAGTGGGGCCACCAGGAAGGCACTCCAGTCTCTTCCCTGCACATCTGAAGCGCTGCAGCTAGACTTCCAGGGCAGCAGGAGTGTGCAGGCATCCCCATAATCCTCTGGGATCGGAGGCTTATGAGCATCCCCATTGGATTGTGCCCTAATAAACTTTATGTATTAGCCGTACTATATTCAGAAAAACAAACAAACTAGAATGTTCATTTGGTGTATTTTCTCTAAAACAGAATGTCATGCACTAATTGTAGAATATTATCTACTTTGCCCAAAGTCACAGTGCATTTAAAGTGTTTAAAACACCCACTGCAGGTATATATTTCAGTTTTAAAAGGTAAGCTCCAACTGAGATAATTAAGGTCAATCTAGCTTCTTTTATTGGCTATCTTAGACCTTGAACCTACAAGCTACCCGCTGAGTGAAATGCAATTAACTCACAATGGCAGAATGCAAAAGTATTTGGTCTATGTTATTTTGTGGGTAGCCTACTGTTCATTGCAATTACAAAAGTTTAATTCGTACAATAGGTTTAAATCAATTAACTAGAAACTCAGTTCTAACAAAAGCCAAATATAAAAGACTAGCTTTTAACTTTTAATCATTATTTCTTTCAAATCAGAATAGGTTTATGCTTTTACTTAGCTCCGGTAAGCAGGCAACATGCAGTGAGTACTTGGTAACGACAAGAACCAGGATCTAATATCACTGCTGGTGGGGCTTACTGTCCCAAGACATGGACCTGGGAGATGGGGTTCTACTCCCAGCTCATCCAACGCACATCCTGTCCATCTTGATAGGCTGCCTATCCCATCCATATTTGTTTCAGCTAGCAATATGGTGCTACAGAAAGGTAAGGCAGCTGTAACAGTCCCCCATCTAGTCTGCACCTTATACATACATGCTCACTTTTCCTTTGAGGGCAACGGAGTCTCAGAATATGAATAGCAACATTATTCTATAGCCACAATCAGCAGATTTCATGAAAACAGGATGATTCCAACCGTACATACAGTTTAGCTCCCATCTCTGTTTTTTTCAAAGAACTCATGACCTGCTCTGCACACTCAACAGTGAACCTTGGGCTTGCCTGTTCCAACCAAAGTTGGACACGTTCAGGTTCGGTGCATGCCATTCTCATTGAACTCAAGTTGATATGAAAGTGCTTAACTTTGCTTGGATCGTGACCTTTGTGTTTTGCCTTTGTGGCCAGATGATCAGTCAAGCCCCATTGAAGCAAATGGAACCTCTGGATGGCGCTATTTTCTTATGATTGCAGCATTAGCCTTTCCATATAGGGCAATTCACATGACATTTGCTGTTTTATATTACTCAGCATGATTTGGTCATCTTAGGCTTACTGATTGCTGCAATACCGGACTGATGAAACCACAGTCTGACAGAGAAGAATTCTTTCTCCAGTAAAATATTATGCCTGAATATGGTCACCTACTTTTCAATCTGTTACTATTTTTTAATATTGTATGTACTTATTACTTCTCATCATGGACCAATTTTTCATACTCCACGATCAGAACAAAGTAAATTAGTGCTCAATGTTCAAACACCAGCTTTCAGTATATATTCTCCCACCCACTGTAACAAACTTGAAACTCTTATTCATTTAAAGAGCATTTGCTTCAAACTGAAAATAAGAAATACTGATGGATCCAGTGTCAAGACTTAAATACTTAAATGAATTTGGTTTTGACTCTTTCAAGGCAGGGATTTCTCCTCCATAATCTGGTCCACATGTCACAACAGCAATTCTTCGGTTGTTTAACCTAGGAATTGCGGGGATGAGTTGAGCATGCAAGCTGTACAGTCAACATTTTCACATTCAATTAATAACCCAGAGTTAACCCAACAACAAACCATGGGCAATTGTTGGGTTAACTCTGTGTTGTTTAACCCATAAGCAACCCAGAGTTTTGGGTTTACAAAACACATAACCCAGGAACAGGGTGTTGCTGGATTGTTAATTGAAAGTGGAAACAACAAGCGTGCAGCTGGCACACTCCACTCATCCCTGCAATTTCTGGGTTAAACAACCCAGGAATTGCCACTGTGATGTGCGAACCAGGTCTATGTATCTTAACACAGCCCTAGGCCAAGGCGGAGATGGCCAAAGCAATCAAAAGAGCCCACAATCCCCGGTAAGCATCCCTGAATTAACCCTTGTACAAGCTTCTGGCAAGCAGACAGGAACCATACATTTAAAAAAGAAATCTAGTGACTCATATTATCCCACAGGAAACTTCTGAAGTCAAGAATATATCTATGAACTCCCACTTTCCCCTTCTGGCTTATAATTTACAAGCCATCCTTCCTCTCCATCTGTGTATTAAATGAAACACCGAGGAAGGGAAGTGCAAAAAACAGGGTACCCAGATGCAAAGGAAGCCAAGTTTCCTGTACTTCAAATGCTCATGCAGTTGAAATATCCTAGCAGGTGCAGCTTTTTAAAACGTACAGCACTGTGACACAAAAAGCTCTATCTGCCAAAATACTCTCTTCTACTAAAGGTATGTGAAATCTTGCCCTCACTCGCGTCTGGGTCATCCTAACCAGGATGGCTGCAATTAACTGTAAGCACCTGACTAACTCACAACCCATTTTTGTGAATGTCATCTAATACTAATTTAGGCTCACAAAAATTCTCCTTTTGGAAGGACTGGTGTGGAACAAATAAAGAAAAAGCTACACCAATAATTCCTAAGTGGAGATTTGGTGTATTTATATATTATACAGTCATATACACATGCACACAGTGCACTAAATTCATCAGAATGAAATGCTGCTTAACGCTTTATGCATTAACACATTTTTTGTAGCTACAACAATATTCCATGTGTTTTCTGTAGGAAAGCATGAAGACCATGTGGGCATACCTAAATACCTGAGAACCTATACCTTGGAGCCTCAGCCAGTCAGGGCTCTCTGGTGTCCATCCTCATGCTTTTGGGGATGCACACCTGTCCTTCACATGTTCATATTTACTGCAGGAAATATCGATGAAACACTGTTGTAGCTATGACAAACCTGACCATTGTATAAAGTGTGAAAGAGTCCTTATCAACTGGCTTCTGCATCCACTTTACAGGGCTTTTAATTGAGAATTAGATTTTAAGTTTTAAACAAAAACCTCCCTACCTCTCTTAAATATTATTTACTAAAGGGTTATTGTAAAGGGCCACACTTCTTCTACTGTGAAAGTCATTAAGGCTTTGAAAAGAAAATGAAAAAGTTTATGAATATCTTTGCTTAACACACTTATTTGTAGTTAATTTTTCTAACCCTGTTCTACTTCATTAAAGTTCCTTGCACTACTTTGACCTTTAAGTTCCCTCTTTCCAGGGATGTTGAAGAGTCCTTGGTCTCGAGTCACAAGTCGAGTCACGAGTCTTTGGACCCGAGTCTCGAGTCCGAGTCCTTAGTCCAAAATGGTGACTCACGAGTCATGAGTCACGAGTCACTCCCAAAGCTGACTCCACGAGTCCCTATTAAAATCAATGGGGGGTTTTTCCCAACAAAATAAGGCTATTTCAGATGTGTGGCTTAAATAAATTCTAGGCACAAGTGTGCCTTTTTATTTCAAAACTCTGCAACTGATTTTGGCAAGAACAGACCAGGCAGACAAACCCAAAATAACCAGACAGGCAGAGGAGGCAGGGAACCCCAAAACAGGCAGGCAGAGGCCTTTGTCTTGGACAATTCAAACTCTGGAACTGGTTAAGAAGAGACCAGGCAGGCAGAGGAAGCTGGGAACCCCAAACAGGCAGGCAGAGGCAGCTAAACCCAAAATGTCTGAAAAGTTGCATTTTAGGAAAATGATTTTAAAAAATAAACTTGCTGTATTTCCTAAAACCTATCCATGTTGCATTTGAAGAACACGATTTTGGAACACGAGTCTTTGGTCTCGAGTCCCGAGTCGAATCTCGAGTCCCATTAAAAATAATGGGACTCGAGTCTGACGGGGGACTCAGTCCGACTCACGAGTCGAGTCCTGGAGTCCGAGTCCCCATCCCTGCCTCTTTCCATTCTCCATCAACAATATTGATGCAAGCAGTGGCCTTAAGCCATGCCTACACTATAAATTGGTGTAGCTGTCAAGAGGTTCCCCATGAGAAAATGTAGTTCTTTATGGAGCTGGGGATCTTCAGCACCAAAATTTCAGCACTCTCATAAAACCACAGTTCCTCTGGCTCTTCGGATAAAGTCATGACAGTTGAAGCAAGGTTCAAGTTATGTATGTCACATAGATGCCTCTGAATTAAGGATGTGCACCCTTGCATATTAGTATACTATGTGGTGGCCAGAAAGGCAAATCTGAATGATGCTTCAACTGAGATGCTACCACATGCTGTGATAAGGAACAAGTGATCTGTAGAAGATATTCTGCAGTTCTCATTGATAGTGAAATCCTGATCTTAAAAATTATATACTTCAACTGAAACAAACTGAGCAGGTTGGATCCAGTCCAGACTGCTTGTTGGCAGAGTTCTGCTCACAGGACTCTCCTACTGGAGGGAAGGGGACAGGGAGATTTTTGCCAGTTCCCCCTTCCCCTTGAACCATGTACGGCTGTTTTGAAGGGTTGCGGGGCCCTCTGGAAAACTGTGGGAGGTGGCATGGGGAGTTGCAGATAGAAGGGGGAAATTGATAAAAATCACCTCCCTCATTCTTCCTACAGTGGAAAGTTCTGCAGGATCTCAGCCCCTTCCATGAATGGAAGGTGCCTTTCCAGTTGCGGAAGGGCAAGTCTGCATCCAACCCAGTGTAGACTGAAGTTTAAGGCTACAATACTCAACAAGTTTCTTCTAGCTAAGCTGAATGCTTCCCCCAAAACAAAGTTCTTGAACATTAATGTGGATTTAAATACTGTGCATATAGTGTTTGCACAAAACTTATGGAACAAGTATGGGCCCAGGTTTGGATGTAATGTTAAGCTTTTCCACCTTGGCAAGTTTCTTGTTACTTTAGCAGCTCCTACTTTCAGGAAGGGCCAACCAGGAGCAACGGGACAGCATGCACTAGCATGCTGCTCATTACCAATAAGCCAGAATTCTCAACAATTCTGGCGTAGCATTTTGTGTGAACATGGCTGAAGTCTAATAGTACTTGTTCTCTATTGCTTTAAGTCAGGGGTAGGCAATGGTAGAAAGTCCACACTGCTCCCATAGGTGCCAAAAAATTAATTTTTGTTTAATTTATTTTTAAATGGCATCCATAGCGCTATGGAGTGCCAGAAGGATCAAAGTTTATTTGGAAGTTACCTTTGACCCTTTTGGCGCTCTGTAGCGGTATGGATGCCATTTTGTTTGTTAAAAAAATTACTTTCCCCCCAAAAGTAATTTTTGGGAGGTGGTGAGAGGTGGCAGTGGGGGCTGCATGTTGTCCACCCCTGCTTTAAGTTCGCAGCTAAAGACTGACATTTCAAAAGCTCTAACCATCTACTTATTTTACTTACAAAGTGCATGCATGCCAAAGATACTTAAAAAACAAACCTCTACTTCAGAAAAAAGAAACCCAAATTATTTTCACAGAACCTTCTGCTAGTAAGCTTATTGTTTTAGTTGTATTCTTTGTGTTTAATTGCTAACTTCAGACTCTCTCATTAATGACCTAATATGTTTATACTTAGAAAGTTGCAGTTTATTGTTCTCAAGGACTGCATACTCTGTTGCTTATACAAAGCTGAGCTCATCATCTATGACTAACCAGTTCAAGCAAGATAAAATGTAATTTGGTCCTACAATAAAGTACACCAACATCGTGCCTATGCCTATTTTGTCCCAGACTGCCCCAAAACTCAGTCCAATGTTATTCCCTAGAGGCAGCTGTCACCTTACTGACTTTGGTTCATGTATCTCTGAATCCATCACATAATCCATTTTCATAGATTGTTAAACCCTTCATAAATTTCTTGAAACAATTTCTATTGAAACTTAGCCATCTAGACCAGGCTCTGGTATGGAGATCAGATTTATTTGTGGTAAATAAATTCTGGAAGATGTTGCCTAATCTTTTAGAGATGTGTGCGTAAAGAGGACTGAAAGATTAGGCAACATCTTCCATAATTTATTTACCACAATCAGAAAACAAATGAGACCAAGCTACACAGTATCAGAGGTATATGTTAGGCAGGAAATATATTTCATAAAACACATGCAAATAGCTCTGAGCTAATCTATGATCAACACATGGAAACCACTTCTCAATTCCAAACAAGGCAATTCATTTTCTGATTACTATCACAAGAAATATTAATTCTGGTGGCATAATGGTATAGGCCAAGTCCATCATTTGGCAGGACCAACTGCCATTTGGCCCCTTCTTTCTTCCTGAACTGTCATCTATTAGTATCCTTTCCACCTGGCTAGAGCAGAGGAAGAAGAACAAAACATGTGCATTGTACAAGAAAGATTTATGATCAAAATACTATAACTGCAGCTCACAGATCTTTCTGGCAAAATCCATGTAATCTTTCCTTCTGACTTAATTATTATCCTGGAGTATTTCTCTTCATTAAGTTGGGCCAGTAATCTAATTTCTTATTGGTAGCAGCAGGACCATACACACACACACACACACACACACACACACACACACGCACGCACGCACGCACAGAGACAATGACGGATTTAATATCGGCAGAAGTCTGACCTCTAGTGGACAAATGTAAGAGCCAATTCAGCAGACTTAATTATATATGGAAATTTAAATTCTATTTACCGGTACATTTTACAGTAAACTATCTGGGACCAAAAAAAAGTAGAATAGATTTGAGTCGAAAGAAATCAAGTACATTTAAAAATCTATACTTATCTATAGCATAGATAATACATTATCTGAATGGTAGAGGGGATAAAAGATATTTTAAGCTCCTGAAGGGAGAAGACCTCTTAGTCTTAGCCAAGTGAGGCCACAGAATTGATTGCAATACCTGACGGAGTGCCTCTCCCGACATGAACTTACCCATATACTATGCTTATCATCTGATGTCATCCTCTGAGCCTCCCTCAGAGAAGGCACTCGGAAGAGGGCAACAAGGGAGATTGCCTTCTCAGTGGTAGCCCCCAGTTTGTATAATGCTCTCCCCAGTGAAGATGCCAACACTGTCATCTTTTTGGCACCAGGTTAAGACTGTCCTCTACCCCCATGCATTTGACAGCATATGATTTCTTTTTAATGTCATTTGTTTTATCAGGTCTCGGTATATTATTGTAACTGTTTCTTAGCTTTTTAAAATTGTTTTTAAATTTTGTATGTTAAAAGTTTTTGCATACTATGTTTTTGTTTTGCTTTATTATTTTTTTAACCACCCAGAGAGATTTGGCTATTGGGTGGTATAGAAATGAAATAAATGAAATTAAATGATCACCTAACCATGGGTTGGCGATCAGGAGCACCCCACAATTTGCAAACTCCCTCTCCCCAGGCTGATGCATCCACCTCTCATCCATGTTATGAGGTAAGTGCATTTTGCCATGACATCCAAGTTCCATTAGCCATAGTTTGCATCCAAACCAAGGGCTATAAGCATGGTTTAAACTGGTTTCAATCCCTGATCCGGAGAAAAATCTATTGTTAGTTGTAAATTACAGTTTGCCAAGACATAATGGCAATGTACAGTTACCTGAAACCATGGGAGGGAGGGGGAAAGAACACATTAGCCTCAGGATGGGGAGGAACACATGAGCTCAAGGGGGTACTCTTGATTGCCAAACCATGGCTCTATGTCATTTGTCATGACGCTGACTATGACCAGCAACACAGAAGGACCAATTCTGGAGTGAGGGCCAATGGCACAAGCTGCAGAGGTGCTGAACCTCAGCCCCAATACCAAGAACTTCCTACGCTAGGATCCCCAGAGACAGTAACCCCAAGCTGAATTCCACTGACGCACCAGCACTCTCGCCACTAATGGCTTTGCACTCTCCAATGCACATTTGTCAATGCAGGCAACTTACCCAAGCAGGAAATAGCAGAGAGGTGACTGAATGCTAAGCTCCAAGCTGGAGGACTGCTCCTTTAAGGCTTTCTACTCCTCAGGAAGGGGACTGAGTGTAGGAGAGGAAATCAGGCCAAGGAAGTATATAAGAGCTCATTTGAAGTAGGAACCCATCAGAACAAGTTGTTTACTCTCTATTATCTGTCCAAGTTATTGAAGGACCTGTCTCTGACCTCACATGTTCTCCAGCCCATTGCTCCTGACATTGGATGGGACATGCAGCTCAGCCTATGTATTGATGGCCCATTTCCATCAGCTCAAGACCACTTGCTTGTTCTACTTCCTCTTAACCCTTTCATGGGCTCAATCTTGCCTGGACTAGACATCATCTGAACTGCACTTTATTGTTCTCTGCACAGCTGTGAAAAGAAAACAGAGTAAAGAAGCATGCTCTCTACCCTTCAGAACAGGTGCAAAGTAATATACACTTTTGCTGAGGGAAGAGTGTGGGAGCACGTTATGAATGTTGCATAATTCTATATGAGCATATGCAGTCATATGTGATGCTGTGTAAAGACATTAACAGGAATAATGTTAGCCAAAGGCAAATTTAGAATTCCTCTCAGATTTGCACTTTGATTTCTATGGAACATTTACCTGTAACCTCTGTATAGGTGGCACTGTAAACCTCATCACTGAATAGAAAGGTTTTCAATTACCTACAAAAGGTACAAGTAACATCTAAACTTGAAAACAAGTAGAAAACAAAACAAAATACCTTCAAAGGTCAGGAACAGTCTGGCTATTAAAGTACCCACTAGGAATCTGGTAATCTAGCTTCCAATTCTTCTTCTGTCACAAATGTTGCACTTGGTCTTCAGCAAATCTGGAAAACAGAAGATATATTGGGGTCAGTTAGAATGAGAAAAAGAGTACAATGATCTTTGGATAGGTCTTACATTTTCCTAAAGCAAAATACAAACCATTATAACTCTTAGGGAGCACAAATTTGCCAAAACTTATATAAGATTCTTAGTTCTGATCATTTGCAGGTCTAATGAAAAATACCTGGTTTTTTATGAAGTCTTTATGAACCAACAGTGTAACATAAAGTTCAATAAGCAAACAAAACAAGAAAAACAACCTGAATGATATCCATAATTAAGAGCTGTTTCATACATTATTCATTAGAGTTTTACACATGGATACTGTAAACCACCACCCAAATGATCACAAACCCCAATTCCCTCTTCCCTGAACCCCGAAGGTTAGTTTATCTTTCTAGCACCAACTTAGCCCTCTTCTCTCTGTCAATATGATCCTGACAGCTCCAGCATGTCAGCACACCCAGGGACGTGTGTAGCACTTGCATACTGGTAGTGAGAGGGCAACGGTACCCTGCACTGATGCAGAACACTGAGAATTTCGAGATTGATGGGCCATGCTGCACTACAGTATCAAACACAACCCAGCACGAATACAAGTGCCAACACAAAGGTACCTGCATGCTAACACAAACTGAGCCCAGCTGAACTCACAAAATAGAGATATGATGAAGTTTTACGAGGCCAGTATTTGCTGGTATAGGAATAAGAAAACTTTCACATTACACAGAACCTTTCATTAGGCAAAATGGAAAGGTTGGTGAATCTCATATTATGTTAACTGTAAATCCTCCTGGTTAATACTTGTTTGTTTTGAATACTAATGGTACCTGGAATGGACCACTCTCTGGCCTAAAATATAATGGAACTTGTGACTGATCTCACTTTATACTCACCTGATATTTAGGTAACTTTGCATCTTACTTGATAAAGACCTATGCAATTCAAAGAATTCATACTTCTATTTTAATAGGAGCCCAGTAGCTGGAGAAAAGTCTGCTGAAAGCTATTTGGTTACAGGGAGTTTTCATGTAGAAGGCTTATAGAGGCTCTTGCTTCAATGTGAATGTAAAACTCCATGTTCTCCTATACACAAACCATGATCATATGTTAAAATACGGTAAATATCCTGTGAGAAGCTCAAAAACTATTTAAGAAAAGCACTATTTAAGCCTGCACATGTGAGAATACTCATATCCTGCTCGAAAATGCCATGGAAGGAATCCAGAGAGCCTTACAGTACAATCCTATACCTACTCAGAAGTAAATCCCACTGAGTTCAATGGGGCTTACTCCCGGGTAAGTGGATATAGGAACTCTCAAGGAAATGAGAAAGCAACACACTGAAATTATGATAGGGAAACGAGATCCCTATCATAGATCCCCCGCCCCCGATGTTTCGTATGTCACAGGACAGATGTTTAATTTAAGATGAACTGAGGGCACAGCACATAAACCAGGGTTGGGGAACCTGTGGCCCCCCCAGATGTTGTTGGATTACAACTCCCATCATCCCTGATTATTGGCCCTGTTGGCTGGGGCTGATGGAAGTTGGGAGTCCAAGAACATCTAGAGGGCAACAGGTTCCTCACCCTTGACATAAACTAAGACATGCCACCCTGATTCGGGCAGAGGCCAGATGCATATGGAAGCAAGCTTTCACATGCATGTATGTCCCTTGCTGAATGGGAAAACACTCTTGCAAACTGGTGCTATGCACATAATTCCCCAGGCAAATTCAGCAGTCAGGGCTCTGCCGATAATTGGGGCAGAAGAATGGCCCAATAGTTCCTGCAATAAACTGCTCATTGGTGCAATTGCTGTGTATCTGATGGGACATGAGCACAGCTAGATCAGAGGCATAAAGTAAATGAAGAAAAAGCAAGTTGGCACATAATATACCTGCAATCACCTAACGAATGATTATAAACAGGATTTCATTCTGGTCTCTCTAGAGAGACATCACCAGTCAGAGCATTATGTTAGATGGACCAGTGGTCTGACAGTCTACAGGCAGCATCCAATATCCCCCTGCCCCCGTGAAAAGATTTATGATTTATAGAGATTAGCCAATGTTAGGGATTTAAATTCATAAACACTGGCCTTTTCTGAAGCATGTAACTGTAGATTAAAACCAACAAGGAACACAGAAATCTAAACATATCCTATTAGGGTTGGAAACTTGGTAGGGAAAGGATTTTGAGATTGTCTCAATAGTATTTAAATAAAGACCTAATACCTGAAGCTTGTCTTACACCAGATGTACTGGTCAGATCTCCTACTATCCAGGTATTTGTTTAGAACATTTGATAATCCACCATTCAGTTTCATGACATCCAGGGAGGCTTACAATTAACAATTAAAACAATCAAGAATATAAAAACTGCACAAAATATTAGTAAAAACAGCAGAGCAGGAGAAAACAGCAGCAGCAGCAGCAGCAGGATTAAAACAGATCTAAAAATATTGGTACAAGTGGTAGATGAGCCACCAGCCTCACCACAGAACTCAACCTACAATTCAAATTAAATTGAAAACCATTTTACTTGAACCAAGTCCTAAACCTTGCCCTCAATTTGAAGCACCATACCTGCTGCCAAACATGAGAATGCTTCTCCATTTACTTCAAAATGCTGCAAGAACATCTATGTACATGCTTGGAGACCCACTACTGTGAATGTAGATTAGAATAGGGCACAATTTTATGCCTGTTTAGACAGAAAAAAAGTCCTACAACTCCCAGCATTCCCAGTCAGCCATGTAGGACTATTTTCTGTCTAAACATGCATTAGGAATGCACCCTTAATCACCAATACTGACATAAAAATACTATTTTAAATTCAGTATATCAAAAAATATTTGAAATCTTTGTGGACCAAAGACTTTTTAGCACTTAACTATAAAAGTAATTATATCTGACTATTGAGGATACTTTGGTCATTAAAGCAATCCCATGTACACTTACCTGATGGTAAGCTCCATTGAATACAATGGGACTTGATTCTGAGTAAACCTGCATAGGATTGCACTGCACAGCTGCAATCCTATACTCACTTATCTGGGGGTAAGCCCCACTGAACTCAATGGAACCTACTTCTGAGTAGATATCTGTAGGATTGTACTGTAAAATGTCTTACAAGTTCTAGAACCTTTGGGCCAAAATAGACTGGCAGCATCTCTTTAGAAAATGCCAAAAGGAAAGAAAATTTGTATTGTTTTTAACTTTCCAAGATATCCTAGTGTATTACAAATACTTTGCATGAAGTAAGATTGAAGGAAAATGAAAATATAAAAGCTTTAATAAAACAAAAGTCCATGTGTTCCTATGTCATTACTAAAAAGTATTTGTTTAAAGTCAAAAGTGTGCTACAAACTACCTAACAGCAGAAAAGTGCGTACGTAATTAACATAAAACAAAAGGGGCAGAATCAGCTATAATTTATGAACCACAGTATTTAGTCACTTTGTGGAATAGTAAGGATAAATGCATGTATAGGTTACACTAGCTTAGAATAAGAGGTTTTGAAGAGGTGACCTCGAAGGTGGGGTGGAACAATATATGGGATAGATGGATTGTGAAAGTGATGTCAACTAGGATAAAGGAAAATTTTTATAAACTAATTTGGAGATGGTATTTAACTCCAGTAAGATTAAATAGAATAGATAATAATTGTTCTGCATTTTGTTGGAGAGGATGTCAGGAAAAAGGGACATATGCTCATATGTGGTGGAGTTGTAAAAATGTATTGGTGTTTTGGCGAGAGGTTTTTACAGAAATATCGAAAATTATTGGTATTAATTTAGAGGTCTGCCCAAAATTAGCATTGTTATCAATAACGGAGAAGCTCATTTGCGACCAAAATACGAAGGAGTTAATTGTAAACTTGTTAACTGCGGCCAGGCTAATGATAGCGAGAAATTGGAAAGTACAACATGTTTTCCTAATAACAGACTGGTATAAGGAAGTTTGGGACATCGCCCTAAACGATAAACTAACTAGTAGTATCAAATGCAAAAAAAGAATGCTAAAGAAGAATAATTTTATGGATATATGGAATCAATTACTAGACTATGTATTAATAAAGGGGAAGGGGAGCATGCCTTGTCAGGATATGTTATATTTTTGGAATCTGGAATTCATTTGATTAAGAGGATGGAGGTGTATTGGTTGGTCCCTTGGAGGGTGGGCGGATGCACTTTGTGATTTGTTGTATGCTGTTTGGGTTGTATTTTTGTGATATTCTTGTATTTTGTTATATTTTGTTATATTTTGTTTTGAAAAGTAAATAAAATATTTAAAAAATATAGAATAAGAGGTTAGCTAATCCCTCTTCTTACCAAAAAATGGTTCATTCTTATAGCTACATTACCAATGTTTTGGCCAACTTAGATTTTAATAGGGAGCATCCTTATTTTCCTTAGGAATATGCTATTGAAAGTATCGGCCCATATTTACCATTTAAATCATATCTATTTGATGCTGGGGTGAGAAGCAATCATTGAATATAATTCAAGATGCTATAATAAATATTCTTGCATTGCAAGCACTTATTTTGATTTTCCAGTATTTCCATTAACTTTAAACTAAGACCTGCAGCTAACTAAAACATGCATCCAAACACACAGCAAATTCCTCCTGAAATTGTAGCATTTCACACTGCAGGAGAGCGATGGCATATGTGAATACTCCCCTACATAATAATCTCTGCATGTGCAAACTTAGCACATTAGGAAGAAGGGTTTTTAGCTTAGTCTTCGCTGTGACAGATCAGCTTTTCACACACAGGGAGTTTTTAACGGTTGAATGCATTTACCCACCTTAGTTTGAAGTGGTACAGTATTGGGAGGTACGTACCAAGACCACACATCAACCTCCATGGCTGAGCATTGATCTGAACATCGGTATTTCTACATCTAAGCCTGACACTGGCTCATTCATTTATTTGTCTCATACAACACACACAATTCTATTTTTCCAGTTGAGTGGAATATCAGGAAGAGGAAGTTACATTCACAGATGACGATTAATTAGGAATGCAAGATCATGCCTAGCCTTTTTTTTTTTTTTAAGTGTTGCAACTCCGGTTTAGCAAGCAGTAGATCATAAAATGGGAGGACTGCTGAGCACACTAACTCCCACGGAAGACAAAATGTTTGGGCAACATCGTATATGAGCCATTTACATGTTTTCTGACTGCTAGCACAAATGCAAAGTTCTACTTTATGTCTTCCAGACTTATATTGAAGGTTATTTCTTCTCCATTGAAAGCATAAACTTTTACTAATGCATATAGCATTATGCAGCAAACACAGGAACAAAGCAGCAACTGAAACTAGTACTAACATTTTTATATGGCAAAAAATGAAAGTAAAACATGCCAAGAAATATGAATAGAAATGACAATAGTGTATGTTCTCTTTCTGTTGTACAGAAGCTCAGCTGATATTTAAACATTAGGGACAAGACTTCCCACTCTATAAGCCTCATACACGTATATCACCAAAGCAGTCATAGCATGTTCAGATCAACATCAGCCCTCTACAACTCCTTTCTGGAGGAGACTGTTGCCACCAGAAGCATGCACTTACATGTGGTTTCATGTCCCAGAGGTAGAATGTAATTGAATCAGTGTTTTGCTTTAAAACATAAACATGTATTAGAATATGGGATCATCAAAGCAGAAGAGCGTGTTCCTTACTGCTGCAGTGCCTCCCAAAGCTGAACCCACATTTCAAGGGTTGCCTCTAGGTGCTACCTATATAGCACTTTTATTAGTCTTAGCTATAATTTTGCTGCTTGGAAAATTAAGCAACACAGCTCTGTATCACATAATCTAAGTACAGTGTTGCACGGAGAAGAACTATGGAGTGGGGAGAGTGCTAGACTGGATGTTGGGTTGGTGGCATATGTCACTGCAACACCGAGGAGAGGACTGCCCTTCCAAAGGTGTTCACTTCCCGAGCTCGAAGATCAAGTCTGTAATGCTTGGTGAACGTCGATGGTGCGGCCCAGGTCGCTGCTCTACAGAGCTCTGGTAGAGGGATCCCTTTCCCAAATGCCACAGACGTAGACTGTGCTCGGGTAGAATGTGCCTTTACCATTCCCGGTAATTGCTTGTGTGCAAGTTGGTATGCCAATTTAATGGTTTCCACAATCCAGTTGGCAAATCTCTGTTTCGACACCAGAAGGCCTGGGGATTTGCCACCATAACATACGAACAATCGAGATGTTTGTCAAAAAGAAGCTGTTGGTTCTTTATAAAATACTAAGGCACGGTGAACATCCAGGGTAAGCATCCTCCGTTCCAGATCTGAGGACGGATTTTGGAAAAACGCTGGCAATACTATGTCCTGTCCTGTATGGAACTCCGTAACTACTGTAGGTAGGAAACTGTGGTCTGGGCGCACGATTACCTCGTCTTTATGAAACACCATATAAGGTGAGTCTACTCTGAGCGCAGAGTTCACCAGATCTCCTTGCCGATGTTATGGCAGTCAGAAAAGCTGTCTTCCATGTGAGAAGCCAATGGGTAGTCAATGATCGCTAGCGGCTCAAATGGTTTCTGTGTGAGTGTGAATAGGACTAGTGGCAGATCCCAGCCCGGCACCAAATTCCTGATTGGAGGAATGATGTTCCTCAATCCTTTCAAGAACTGTTTCACTAACGGGTGTGTGAAGATTGAACCTGAGGTAACGTAGGGCCTATTGGCTGAAATTGCTGCCAAGTACACCTTTATGGAGGATAATTTCAATCCTCGCACCATCAGAGAATGGAGATATTCAAGAACAGTCCGAACCGTGCAAGTTTTAGGAACCGTGCAGTAGTGAATTTGGTGGGGTCTAGCCATTTCCTTTTATAAGATGCCCTTGTCGATGGTTTATGGGCAGCTTGCAGAATGTTGCTGTCAAGGTTCCGCTACTGCAGGGACCCCTTGACCTGCCTTTGGAAGATCTCTGCCTCTTCTCAAAGCTTCTCCCGTCCCAGGAGATCAAATCCTTTGCCTGTTTCCAGTAGCATGGGTGTAGGCTTTAGATGTGGTGAAGAAGTCACTCCAACAACTCAGGGTACACAACAACACTTTACTTATTATATTAGGGTATTTACATAATAGAGTGGTTATAATTCAAAAGCAAGTATGATCAAATCAAACAAACAAACACTACAAGGTTCTCTAGCTTAACTTCAGACTACCTCTCTCCTCTGCAGTCAGTCTCTCTCTGCAGTCAGTCTCTCTCTCCCTCTAGCTGACCACACCCCACACATATATAGCCTTCCCAGGATTGGAAGGTTATAATCATGTGACCTTGAACAGGAGAACTAATTCTTAACTTCTATTGGGTGAACTAAAACTCTCAAACGCCCCCTCCCATCCTGAAATGTTTGGGCCTTCAGGCTTCAACTAATCTAGGGAAGTGTTTGGGCCTTCAGGCTTCAACAAACTTAGGCTTTGGTGGCGCGTGTACGAGCCCTGGATCGTGCCCCGCTGCCGGGAAGAGCTCCCTTCTCCTGCATCTCCTCCTCCTCCTCCTCCTCCTCCCCCTCCTGCAGAAAGAACTCCCGGCCTGCCTGTCTGCCTCGGGTCCGCTCCGGCTGGGCTGTGGCTCCCCCCTTCTCTTCCTCCTCCTCCTTTGCTGTCTGCAAACAAACAGCACCATCGCCTCGTTGGGAGGGAGCACGTGCGCGTGGCGTGACGCTGCCTCATGCCTCCCGGCGACCCCGCCCCACCCCGGGAGGACCTTCTTGGCCCTTCCCCGGCAGAGGAGGCGGCCTGCAGG
This sequence comes from Shinisaurus crocodilurus, assembly GCA_021292165.1. NCBI lineage: Eukaryota > Metazoa > Chordata > Lepidosauria > Squamata > Shinisauridae > Shinisaurus > Shinisaurus crocodilurus. The sequence continues at coordinate 177,460,223 of CM037877.1, read as the reverse complement.
ATGCCGGGCGACACGCAGCAGGCAGGAGTGGCCGCTTCGCCCCCCTGCTCTCGAGCTCTGTGCCCCTGGCGACCTATGGCTCGCGTGCCAGCAGAGCGGTCCCCACGTGCCAGCTGTGGCACGCGTGCCATAGGTTCGCCATCACTGGCTTAGAGTATCTGCCAGTGTTTTGTCTTTTCCTGCTATGTGAATCACCACAAGCGAAATGGATTTTGGAATTATCCAGTTGAAAATTCTGAGGGTCAGTCTTGTCAGTCACATCGACCTCATTCCACCCTCTTTGTTGAGATAGGCAATGATGGTCGGGTTGTCTGTGACAACCTGAATGTGCTGGTTGCAAAGAAGAGATTCTAGTGCCTTCATGGCATTCCACACCGCCATCGGCTCCAACATGTTGATGTGCATCTTGCGCTCGACAGAGTTCCAAGTGCCCTGAGCTGTGTGGCCTGCACAATGCGCTCCCCATCCCAGCAGGGAGGCATCCGTTGTCAGAATCCTCATTGGAGTCAGTGGATGAAAAGGTACTCCTTTGATTAGATCAGAGATGCTTTGATGTTCCGTGGGATGGAGAGGCGAGTGGAAGCTGACCGTTTTTGAGGGTTGAAGGAGCGGATGAGCCAGTTTTGAAGAGTTCTCATGTGAAGGCGAGCATAGCGTACGACTTGTACTGTTGACGCCATATGACCTAGAAGTCGTTGGATCGACCTCGCTGAAGACGAAGAAGCTCAGTATAGGTGTTTTGCGATGGTAATGATTTTGTCTACTCTGTTGAGAAGAAGAAACGCCCTGCCTTGTGTTGCGTTGAGAACTGCTCCTATGAATTTTATTTCTTTTATTTCTTTTGCAGGTTTGAGGACCAATTTCTTAGCATTGAGATACAAACCCAGGTCTTCCAGCATGGTCAATGTTGTCCGAAGTGCAGACTGAAGGCGAAGCCTGGATGAATCGACAACTAGCCAGTTGTCAAAATAGGGAAAAATCCTGATCCTCTTGGCTCGGAGAGTCGCGCAGACTACAGCCATGCATTTTGTAAACACTCTGGGTGTGCTGGAGAGCCCAAATGGGAGAACCACAAACTGGTAAGCATCGTCTCCGATCTTGAACCTCAAGTATTTTTGACTGTCTTTGTGAATGGAGATGTGAAAATAAGCGTCCTGCAGGTCGATGGACGCGAACCAATCGGTCCTGCGAAGTAGTGGCAGGATCGAATGGATGGTGACCATTCTGAATTTATTCGTTGTAATGAAGTAATTGACTAGTTGAAGGTTCAGGATCAGCTGAAGTCTTCCATCCTTTTTTGGCACTGTGAAGTATCAGGAGTAGAGCCCCTCCTGGAGATGACGTGTGTGGACAGGCTGGATGGCACCCTTCTGCAACAGTGTGTCCACCTCCTCCAAGAGCAGTGGAGTGGGCTGCGTTATACAAATGCCAAGAAAAGGAGGGAGGACATTGAACTCGATTTGGTACCCGTGCTGGAGGATGGTGAGAACCCAGCAGTCTGTCGTGATGGACTGCCATGACAGAAGGTACTCAGACAGTCTTTCCGTGTAGGAGACCATGGTTGTCAAGTCCGATGCAGTTGTCAAATCCAGTGTGTTTGTCAAATCCAGTGTTTTTGTCAAGTCCAGTTTTCGTGTCAAATCTGGTGAATTTGTCACAGATAATGGGTTTAGGAAGTCAAAGTCGCCGCTTGCCAAAAGCATTACCCTTCCTAGGACCTTGGTATCTTGGTTGTTGGAAAGGCTTCTTCGGTCTGGCAGACTGGCGGTCCTGGGAATGCGCATCCTGACCTCTTGGTTGGAAACGAGGCTGAAAAGGAGCTGTGGAAGATGGAAACCTGGTCCACTGCCACGGTTTGTATTGTTTTTTATGCGGTAGGGTACTGAAACCCATCTTCTGGGCATTCACCCTGGCCTTTTGGACAGCATCCAGCGAGTCATCAGTTTTGATGTTAAAAAGGCCCTCCCCATCAAATGGGAGATTCTCAATGCGGGCTTTGATATCCGTTGTTAGCATTGTTGAATGAAGCCACACATGCCGCCAAAGAGAAACTGAACTGATGAGAGACCTCGCATGACAATCAGTCTGGTGCCTGGCATTCTTCATTTGCAGGGTTGCTATGCTCAGTGCCTCTGCACGTAGCACCCGTGCCAAGTCCCGCTTCTCTTCTGGAAGGTCCTCACAAAGGTTCCCCAATTTTTCAGTGAGAAAATGCTGGTATCGTGCCATAATGGCTTGGTAATTGGATACTCTGAGACCTGAGCTTGAAGAGTAAACACGCCTGCCACATGTATCCAGCTTCTTCCCCTCTTGGGAGGCACAAAGAATGTCCATCGATTGGCTGGGGGTAATTTAGCCCCACAGCTGACACATTTCCTAAAATGAGCTTTTAAAGCCATACGGGTGCCCTCCAGATGTTCTGTGTTGTTGAACATTTTAAGAAATGACCTGGATGGGGGTGTAGAGGGGATGCTTATCAAATTTACAAAATACATGAAACTGAAGAGATAACTAACAATGGCACTGAAGACAGAATCAATATCCAAACTGATGTCTGAACACTGGGCTGAAACTAACAAAATGAAATTCAACAGAGGTAAGTATAAAGTAGGTCTGTGTATAAAGTCTGTGTTTTTTAATTTTGTGTTTATGTTATGTTAAAGATTTTGTTTTAATAAATATTTCATTGCAAGCCGCCTTGAACAGATTTTTTTGGCAGAAAGGCAGGATATAAATAAATAAAATAATAAAGTCCTGTATATAGGTACAAAAAAAGAAAAGAAAAGAAAGGCACACATACAGGCTGGGGGGAGAACTGGCTTGGTAGCAATGCATATGAGAAGGATCTAGGTGCCTTAGTTGATCACAAGCTGCCTGAAAATAAGCTAGCAATGCAAAGCAGCTGCTAAATAAGTTAATGGAACCTTAAACTACATTAAAAGAAGCCTAGTGTCCTGAACACAAGAAATAATAGTTCCACTCCATTCTGCACTGGTCAGGTACTGTGACCAGTTCTGGGCACCACATTTTAACAAGGGCATTAACAAACTGGACGGTGTCCAGAGGAGGTCAATCAGAATGGTGAAAGGTCTGCAAACCAAGTTCTAGGAGGAACAGCTTAAAGATGGACTTGTTTAGCCTGGAGAAGAGAGACAACATAGGTGTCTTCAGATATCTGAAGGGCTGTCATGCAGAAGACAGAGCAGACCTGTTCTCTGTTGCTTCATAGGGAAATTGGAGGGGAACAGATTTTGGCTAAACATTAGGAGAAACTTTCTAAAGGCAAGAGCTGTTCCACAGTGGAACAGACTACCTCAAGAGGTGACATGTTCTCCTTTGCTGAAAGCATTTAAGCAGAGGCTGGATGGACATCTACCAGGAATTCTGTAGCTACATTTTGCATTTTAGATTCTGCATTTAGCAGGGTTAGACTAGATGACTTCTATGGCCCCTGCCAACTCTATGATTCTATGATGGTTTTCACTTTTAAAACCCTGAATAGTTTTGGGTTGAGGTATCTTAAGGACCACTTCCTCCCATATGAACCTATCCCAGTTCTCAGATAAACATTAGAGGTATGGAAGGTCGCCGGTTTAAGATGGTGAAGTAATCGGATTGTCGTCTGCATCTCTCCTGATGTTTCAGCTTTCAAGACTCATTTAAGACTGTCATATCTCAGTATTTTGTATTTGTTTGCCTCTTGTTTTTATTCTTTCTGTGTATTTGCTGTTTGTGAGTTACAGGAGTGTTTGATTATGGTGACTGGTAAGGCACAAAAGGGTGCAGGCACACTACCCACTCCTCCACAACCTCCATCAGCCAGGGTTTCTAAGCTGGAACAAGAATGGGAAGAAGTTCTTGATAGGTTGAAAAATATGTCATTGCAATTATCCCAGCAGTCTAAGAAACTGGAACAGCTGCAGCTGATACAGGAATCAATTAAAATGCTTCCATGTTCCGTTGACTCTATAGTTGGTCATCTTAAAATGTTGGAATCAAGATTCGTTGCTTTAGAAGATTGCGTAACTGCTCACGAAACAGCAATGGCAGCCTCTCACAATGTATTATCCGCCCGTGTTGCAGTTTTGGAATCTTCTTCTCCAAGAGCCAATTTGTGTGTCCTTGGGCTTCGGGAACAACCCACACAGTATTCACAGGGCCGGTTGGCAGAATTCATGGAGACATTTTTTCGTGAGTTATTGGAATTGCCAGCGCAGTTTCAGCTGGATATTGAGAGAGCTTATTGTGTTCCTGGTTCTGGCCGTGGATTGAGAGTGGGACCTGTTATTGTGCAGTTTTTATGAGTTTCAACAAAAGAGTATCTCCTTCGCATGGCTAGGCAGAAAGGAGAGCTTCAGTGGGGAGCTGATAATGATAAAATTATGCTTTACCCAGATTATTCAAAAAGAGGTGTCTGATCGAAGAAGAAAATTCACCAAGGCTAGGAACCTGGTGAAAGATCTCAGGCTAGATGACCACATTAAATACCCAGCCGCATTCTGTCTTATCTCTGGGAATCAGATGAAAAGATTTGCATCTCTGGAAGCTGCAGAGTCATTTCTGACGGGCATTAAGATTACTGGAGGCTCTCCCCCTGCTGCTGCAACCACTTCATAGATTCATAGATTATAGAGTTGGAAGGAGCCTACAAGGCGATCGAGTCCAACCCCCTGCTCAATGCAGGAAACTAGAGGAGGGGTCTCCCATCCAAGTAATAACCAGGCTTGACCCTGCTTAGCTTTCCACACTCAGACAAGCTGAGCCAGCATATGCCACTTCTACTGAAGCTGTTTAATTTGGTTCAGCTGGAAAGTTTCTAGCTGTTTATTATTTTTTATGCTATTACACTAGATAATGTTCAGGGCATTTGGGCAACCTCTCTATAAACAAAATCGTGCTTCTCTTCCCCCCCCCCCCCTTACTTTTGTCTTAGGTAACTCTACATGCTTGATATGCTTTTATATTTTGCATAGGTTTATAATTAGTTCAAAAACGATATATATAGTTAAATATTTACAAAATACCCAATGTTCTTTTTGATTTAAGGATGTATTTTATAATTGATAAGGGAGCAGGCAAGATGGATTACATTGCCATTTTTACTGAAAGCCAAAATGTTTTTTTCTTTTTCTATTTTTTGTTTTTGTTTTATTTTTAGTTTTTTGGGAGAAATGGGCACTATGTGCGTTGTTTGTTTTTTTAAAAAATTGTATTTGACAGCTTAAGTGAGGTACAGGAAAACTGATGTTTCCCTGGACCACTTGGATTTTTTTTTGTATTGAAATATATTATATTAATGATCTATGAGATATATTATACAGAAATAGTTAATACTGGTAAAATTAATAAGATTTGTATCTTAGGAGGGGCAGTTAATCTATTTTTTATTGTTTTATGTTTAACGTGACTTCATGGAATGTCAAGGGGCTGCGGAATACAAAAAGGCAGAATATGGTGCTTTCTAGGTTAAAAGAGCACAATGCTGATGTGGCTTTTCTACAAGAAACTCATTTGATGGCTGCAGATGCCCATTTGTTGAGGAAATATTGGGTTGGAGAGGTATATGTAACTTGACATTTCTACTAGGTTTAAAGGGGTAGCAATCTTAATTCATAAGCGATTTTGTTTTTCAGTCCAACGGGTTATTAGTGATTCTGAAGGTCATTTTCTGATTTTGGTGGGGAAATAGAATGATAAATTGCTATGATTAATGTATATGGGCCTAATAACAATTCTCCAGTTATGTTCCATGAATGTTTCAGTAAATTGGTTGATGTTGCATATGATTATTCGATTGTTGGTGGGGATTTTAATGAAGTTTTAAACCCATTGTTGGATAGAAATACACCTGCCCCTAAGAAGCAAACGATGGTGAGACTTACACTTCAGGCTTATATGGGTGAATTTGGCTTGATTGATGTATGGAGAGCTTTGCACCCTCTCGAAAGGGACTACGCAATTATTTCACCTGTTCATCATAATTCTTTTTGATTAGATTATTTTTTGGTTTCTACATCATTGTTAAGTTATATAAATGTCTGTAAAATTGAAATGATGGTAGTTTCTGACCATGCCCCCGTTTGTCTGGAGTTGCAATTTTCAGATTCACTTAGGCCCCCTGCTCTTTGGCATTTAAATGTTTCCCTGCTTAATGATGAGACATTTAAAAAGCAGATTTTGGCAGAACTAACTGAATACTTTGAAATTAATGAGGGCACAATTGATTCTTGCGCTATTGAGTGGGAGGCCAGTAAAGCTTTTATACAGGGCCGAAATATTGCTTACACTTCCCATAAGAACAAAATTTTAAAAAATGCAGTGAGTAGTTTTGAGTGAGAAGTTGAAAACCCTTATAACTCAGTTTGCTACTTCTCCAACTGCACAACTTTATCAGGAGCTGCAGAGCATTAAATATGAATTGAATAGTATTCTTTCACAGCAGGCGGAATTTGCTTTAACCTGTTTACTCCAGGCATACTGGGAAAATGGTGAACGTCCAAGTAAGCTTTTGGCACATCATCTTAAACAGAAAAGGCATCAAGATGTTATTTCTGCTATTAAAGATGAGAGTGATATGATACACACTTCCCCTAAAGATATAAATTTACAATTTTTAAAATTTTATTCCAATTTGTATAGTAAGGGTAAAGAAATATCAGAGCAAGATATGGATTTTTCCCCCCTGAGCTTAAAATTCCAAGGTTAGATTCTTCACAACAGTTCCTTATGGCTCCCCTGCGTATTGAGGAAATAATGAAAATAATTTCGAATATGAATGTTGGGAAAGCAGCTGGCCCAGATGGGTTTCCAATTGAGTGGTACAAAACATTTTCTAGCCTCTTGGTCCCAAAGCTTCATCATCTTTATACAGTAATACCTTGGATTGCAAGTAACTTGGTCTGAGAGCGTTTTGCAAGACAAGCAATTTTTTAAAATAATTTTTGACTTGATAAACAAGCGACGTCTTGCAATACAACTGTAGGGATGTAACTGCTCGCCTCGAGCGGGTGTAGCGGGCCGAAATCGGCCCCACTCACACCCGCCAGAGACTCGCTTTGATATAAGAGTGTTTTGGATTACAAGCACGGTTCCGGAACGAATTATGCTTGCAATCCAAGGTATTACTGTAATTACATTTTTGAATCAGGTTCTCTTTCAGCATCATTAAATGATGCTTATATCACTGTGATTCCTAAGCCTGGAAAAGATCATACATATTGTGCTAACTATCGACCTATTTCATTAATGAATATTGATATTAAAATATTAACAGCAATTTTGGCTGATAGATTGCAACAAGTTATTACAACACTTGTTCAATCTGATCAGGTGGGATTCATTAGAAATTGACAGGGAGCCGATAATCTTAGATTAGTAGTTGATTTGATTGCTTTGAATACAAAGAGAATGGACTTGGCTGCTATAATTTCTTTGGATGCTGAAAAGGCCTTTGACAAAATTCATTGGAAAATTATTTTTACTCTGTTGAGAAACTTTGGCTTTCCCATGGAATTTTTAAATTGGGTTAAATTTTTATATTCAACCCCAGGAGTGAGAGTTAAGACCAATGGATTTTTTTCAGATTATTTTATACTTGGGAGAGGTACTAGACAGGGATGTCCACTTTCTCCATTGATATTTGACTTATGTTTGGAACCCCTGGCATGTGCTATCAGACAGAATAGTAGTATTCATGGATTTTCACATAATTGTTTAGAATTTAAAATTATTCTCTATGCTGATGATCTTTTATTGTTTATCTCGAAACTCCAGTCATTGGTTCCTGCTTTGATGAAGGTGATCAAGAACTTTGGTGATTTGTCTGGCTAATTAATTGGACAAAGTCAGAATTGATGCTGATTGGAGATAACATATCTCAGAGTGCATTAACTCAATGGCAATTTCAATGGTGCCCAGAATGTATTACTTACTTGAGAATACTTATCCCTAGAGACATATCCCAAACGATTAAACTTAATTTGAGTAAGTTGATTAATGAGATATCACGAGATATAGACAGATGGGCATCTCTTAAGTTGAGTTTGTGGGGTAAGGTTAATGCACTTAAGATGAGTATGATGCCTAAGATTGTATATGTTTTACGTGGGATTCCTCTAATTATACCCGGCAATTATTTTCAAAAACTTAATGCTTTGTTTCATAATTTTTTCTGGGGTTCCTTGCCTCCACGAATCTCTTTGAAAAGAAAGCAACTTGCAACTAAAGAAGGTGGGTTTGGTTTTCCAGATCTTGCCTTATATCATCGGGCTTATTTGTTGACTAGTTCTAAATTCTGGTCGTTCCCACTTAGATTAGATTATCCACCTAATCCTTATGGATTCCTTATGTCTGGATCCTCTCTCTAAATGGATGGTATTAGGGTCTCGCTATACTAAAATAGCCCGGGGTGCCTCCTACAATTATGGCAGTTAGAGAGGTGTGGCGTATTATATCTCGTCCATTACAGTTTGACCCATTTTCTCATGCTAAACTGACTTTATGGGGTAATCCGGATTTAAAAATTGGTAAGAAAACATGCCTGTGGTGGACTTGGACAGGCAGGCTTATTTTTACTTTGGATCAATTAGTGAGTGTAAATGACGAGTTTTTGTCATTTTCGGCTTTGCAATCTAAATATAACTTGCCTGCCTCAGCTGAATGGCAATACAATTGCAGCATTTGTTAGAATCTAGGTTTGGTCCAGCTGCTTTTTCAGCTTCAGAGCCTCCTTCGCTATTGGATGCATTGATTGAGGCTGAGCAGTTATATCGATCTATGATTCATGTTTATAAATACTTATTATCAGTGAATAAGTATGATACAGAGAGTCTTAAAGATGAATGGAATAGGGGATTAGAGGGTCATATCTTGCCTAATCAATGGAACATTGTTTTTGCGTCTGTTTCAGAAGGGTCTATGGATCTTAGGTTACATCTTATTCAGCAAAAGCTTTTGTTTCATATTTATTGGACACCACAGCATCTTTTTAATAAGGGTTTGTCTAAGTAAGCTAACTGTTGGAGGTGTAATACTGTGAATGCTTCGTTTACACATATGTTTTGGCAATGCCCAGTGATTGCTTCTTTTTGGGTTGAAGTTATTGTATGGAGAAATCTAGTATTAGAATGTTCCTTAATATTTACTGATGCACACGTTCTTTTAAATTATATACCTGCTGTATGGAATTTATCACAAGGACAACGCATGTGGATTTTCCACGCCCTCTTGACAGTCAAAAGACTGATTTTACAACACTGGAAAGATAAACGCTCACCTCCTATAACACAATGGATTGAAGACCTAATAACGCTTTCAACATTTGAGCAGGTGGTATTTAGACACCACCTGCAAATGGATAAATACATGGATATTTGGTCTACTTGTTCTGATGTTTATGTATAACTATTTTTATTGATAATTGTATTACTATATACTTTTTGAAACTTATGGATATATATTCATACATAATGGATCCATTTAAATCACTGTAAGAAAATTCTATTTTCTTTTCTTTTTCCCCTTTCATTTTTTTCTTTCTTTCTATGGAGTTCCTTTGTTTTGGTGTATTTCACATTTAAAAGACAAATAAAATAATAAAAAAACAAAAAGGAAAAAGAAGAGGTATGGAAGGTGAGCACGTAAGACAGGGCCTTTTTCAGTCATGGCACCTAGAGTGTGGAATACTCTGAGAGAAGTCTGCTTGGCCTCATCACCTTTTGCCTTTCACTTATCAGTAGAACCTTGACTGTTTCAGAGGGCTTTGGGCGAAATATGATGATTTTGCTGCTATGGTTCTTATCACTGTTTTATCTTATCATTATAGCTGCCTTCATGGCCTTTAGACTGAAAGGCAGGATACAGATATTTTAAAAGAAATACAAGCCTGCATGAAAAATATGTGCACCACCACTGAGTTGTGGTTCCCCCTGTATCAGGAACATCTTTTAAAAACTTTTTAAAAAAAACTATTTAAAAGCTGACAACACAATGATACAATGCAGTATACGTGTTTAGTTAGTTCTATGTTGAACAGGGCTTACTCCCACGTAAGTGTGATTAAGATTGCAAGTGGGCAGTGACAAACAATGTGGCTGCCTGTATCCCCCTGAACTTGGAGGATTACGGTCATCCAATCGAGTGCTGAGGGAAGGATTGCCTCCGCACTTCCCTTGCCCTGCAAAAGACATAGACAGATGATTTTGGTCATCTACGTCTTTTGCCCCTGCTCGCTACGAGAAGGGGCTGAGGCCCCACTGGGATACATCATATCCAGTGGAGCCTCACCCCTCCACTCCCCATCCCCCCAGTGCTGGCTGCAAAGTCGCACATGTGACTTCAGAGCTGCATCCAGTGTGGAAAGAACTGCACCAGCTGCGAGGGCAGAGGGAGGGAACGCCACACTTGAAGCTCCAGCTCCGACCTTGGAACGCATTTCTGAGGTCGGAGCTGGGACTCCAACCTATCCTATGGCCCTCTAGACAGCATCTAGCAGCCATAGGATTGTGCCCTAAGTATTCCAGATTCAAATACGAGAGCATTATAAAAATCAAAAGGTTTGTGAACAGCGGCAAAGAGCTAGGCAAATCCATATATGTCCCACACAAAATTGACTGAAGGCAGGCTAGAATATATTTCTTCTCCATAATATGCAACACTCCTGATGCTGCTTAAAAGTCTTGTGTGTCCATTACAGTGTTATATGGACCACTTTCTCTCAAATTATGAGATAAAGTTAAGTTGCCGAGTACTGGCCTCCCACAATAATTTCAACTCCAACTGATTTCTGACCATGAAGTGAGAAGAGCTAACATAAGAGCAAAGCAACTTCTGATATTCAAATAATGTATTACAAACAGGCCTGTGGCTTACACTGGCTCAGCTTGTCTGAGTGTGGAAAGCTAAGCAGGGTCAGGCCTGGTTATTAATTGGATGGGAGACCCCTCCTCCAGTTTCCTGCATTGAGCAGGGGGTTGGACTCGATAGCCTTGTAGGCTCCTTCCAATTCTATGATCTATGAAATCTATGTGGGGCGGAAATTTTTCCGGTGCTTTATTTTTTCATGGAAACTTTTCTGTTTCGTAAGTTCATTAGTAAAAATGAATGTATGCCAATTGCAAATACAACATTAGGCAAGCTTGGCAGTTTCAAAATTGTAATTAATGTTTTCCACGTGATTATCCTTATATGTGAGGTTACATATCTCACGGAAATACATATATGTCTCAGAATGAAATGGAACTAATAAATAGTGACAGTGAACCTGAAGGTGCCCTAACAACCTTAGTGGAAGAGAATTGAACTCTGCTGAAATAGATGAGTGGTTTCCAGCATAGGGCTGCTAAAATTAATTAGGGTGCAATCCTATGCATGTACTTCCCTTACTTTTTTCTGTCTAAACATGCATAGTATTGTGCCCTTAGTGTGTCAACAGTTTTCAGTATGTACCTTTGTTTTTTCCTTAAGTTTAAACAATGTAACAGAAGTACATGTTATTGTCTTTCATGTTTTACAAGTATTCCCATAAACATTTCTACATAATATAACATATAAATCACATTACATGTGCTTTAATTTCCCCCCTCAAATATTTCAGGTGAAATACTTGTGGTGTATTTGGATACAAAAATAACATGGGGTAGCCTTTTTAGCTTTGTTTACTAAATAAATTGTAATAAACATGCTAAATTACATCTCTCTAGGACAGGGGTAGGCAATTTATGGCCCTCCAGAAGTTTTGGCCTACAACTCCCATCAGCTCTAGCCACCATAGCCAATGGTGAGGGCTGATGGGAGTTGTAGGCCAAAACTTCTGGAGGGCCACAAGTTGCCCATCCCTGTTCTAGGGCATCAGAACATTTTCAAATGGAAACTGATTTTTTTCCTATGGAAATGAACCTAATTTACATTGGAACATTTTCTGATACAAACTGAAACTTTTCCTAGACTGTACAAATTAACCCATGCAAATTAACCTAATCTGCATTGGATTGTTTTCTGAAAATTCCAAATTTTCCGGAAAACCCACAAAGCTGATTACAAATGAATTAAATAAAAATGAAGCATTTATCGCAATGGACAGATAAAAATATTGAACTCTGTCAAAGTTTCTCAAGTTTCACAACACATTTTTAAAATGATATAGAAATTAAATAAATGAGTGTGGTTCAATTTCCAAAAATATGTCATTTGCTGAATCCTTAGTTCCTAATGCAAGTTATATTTTAGGCCAACATTGTTATGCTAGAACGTATGGAAGAGTTTAGTATGAAGCCAAACACAAACTTTGCTAACAGGAAACAATGCTAACATCAACTTGTAGTGTTGCAGGTGAACAAAAGTTAACAGAAATATTAAAAAGCTGAAACTAAAGTTTTAATAAAGAAAACATTTTCATGTCAGCTGAAAGAAATCATAATGAACTGATGATTAAAATCATACAAAGAAACATGTTCAGAACAAAAGATTCTAGCTTAAAAGAAATGTTAAAAGTGTTCATCTAATAAAAAGAAACAAGAGTTTAATACAACTCTGCATGCAATATTTCACTATGCCTGGTGTTTTATATCTGTAGCAAACAAAACTAACATTAAACATGACAGAACATGTTCAATAACTCCCTCATTTTCTGCTGGCACTTTTTCTTGTGACTAGGTTTTCTAATCATCAGGCCTCCATAAATCCACTTACCAGTTTGCCAAAAGCAAACCTCCCCTTATAGCAACATGAGCAACCCTTCTCCCGCTCCCAATTTAGGGAGGAGGAGACCTTTATATTGCGCTGAGTTTGCAGGCAGAAGTGTAAGAGCCCTCGCCCTCTTCAGTCAGGGAGTGGTGTTTCTCATGCTGCGCTGAACTTTGGAGCAGACAAAAGCATATTGGTTGTGCAATATGAAAGCCCAGTGCAATACAAGAGGGCCCCGCCCCTCCCCATCCCAAATTCTCTGGCATATGCTGAAGACTACTGGGAGGAGAAGTGACAACTACAACTCATGGCTGGCTAGTAATCCAAGACAAAAAGTTGTATAGGCCTGCCAATCATGCTGTCATCTTTTGGGGGGAAAGGCAATTAATATCCAGCAGAAGTTTCACCAGTATGCTTATTACTGTTCTGCAGCTTATAACCCATCATCACACTAAGTTCGGACTGGAATAATTACTTCCTTTTCCCCCTTTGCAACAGCATCAGGACAAGTTATAGGTGGAGTTTTATCAAGCCCTTCTTCACAAAAGCATGTGGGTTGAGATGCAACTAAAAACAAATAGCTTAAGGAAAACCAGAAAGTGGAAAACCTCCTTACACACCCTGTATTTAGGATTGTTTTCCTGGCCTTTTATTTCCATGCTTCTGTAAAAAAAAAAAAAAGCTTTTTTATTTTCATTGACAAATCCTGCCATTCTGAAACTTACAGTAGAAGGATCAGGCAGTCCTTGCTAAAATACAGAGTTCAAATAGCACTGGTTAGGCTCCGATTACAAATAGTTAGTGGCTCTTTCTCCATTAGTGGCACCCACCACAATATGACTGAGGGACAAGCACCAGCAAAAGTGAGCAAAGGGTGTCACAACCCAACACCATGCATCATCTTTCAGACACTGTGCAACGTGGTCACTTCACCAGGAGTAGCCACAATGTACTACAGAAGCCACACAACTGAATGAAAAGGAAATCATCAGCACCACTTAGCCACAGTGTTTTGGTCAGGTGAAGATATCATTCACACAGCACCAGCTATGATGTAGTATAGGTTAAACAGCCAGCATTTACCAAACACACCCCACACAGGACAGAAACCTATCTTCTAGCCAAGAAACAACTACCATCAAGCAAAAGCCGATATATAGGGTATAGAGTAGCCTTTCATCCAACCAGCCCACTGGTTGAGGCATTCATACTGTGCCTTACCCTACTGTGAGATAGGATAGCAAGATACAGGATAGTAAGGTAATTACAACCTCCGTTGTGGAACTTCAGTATGCTGATGATAATGTGGTCTCCGCACATTCAGAGGATGATCTCCAAACTATCCTAAATGCTTTTGCAGAAGCATACAAAAAACTTGGTCTCTCACTTAACATCAAAAAAACCAAAGTGCTTCACCAACAAGTGCAAGCTAACCCTTTGGTGATGCCATCTATCCAGCTTGGCAGGACAATACTGGAAAATGTCGATCATTTTCTCTATCTTGGCAGCTATCTTTCTGTTACAGCTAACATCGACAGTGAAATCCAGCATCGTTTGAGCTCCGCAAGTGCCGCATTTTCTCGAATGAAACATAGAGTGTTCGAGGATCGGGATATTTGTAAGAAGACCAAAACACTGGTTTATGAAGCCATTGTATTACCAACTTTATTGTATGCCTGCGAAACATGGACTATCTATAAACGTCACTTCCACCTCCTTGAAAGATTTCACCAACGTTGCCTCCGGAAAATCCTGCGAATTACTTGGGAAGATAGGCAAACAAATGTCAGTGTACTGGAAGAAGCAAAGACTACTAGCGTTGAAAAAATGATCCTTCAACGCCAACTTCAGTGGACCGGTCATGTTGTTCGAATGCCTGACTGCCGTCTCCCAAAGCAATTACTTTATTCCCAACTCAAGAATGGAATGCGGAATATCGGTGGTCAATATAAGAGGTTTAAAGATGTTCATAAGGCTAATCTAAAAAAATGCAATATAAACATCGAAAACTGGGAAGCTCTGGCCCATGAACAATCTAAATGGAGGTTGGCCTTTCACAAAGGCTCCATGGACTTTGAAGAAGCCTGAGTGCAAGGTGAAAGGGAGAAGCGTGCTAGGCGAAAAGCACGTCAAACGAATCCTTTACAGGACCATCTTCCATCTGGTAACCTGTGTCCTCACTGTGGGAAGCTGTGTGGATCTAGAATTGGCCTCCACAGTCACTTACGGACCCATCGCTAGAGTCTACACAATCTTCTTTAGAATTTCCTCCTTTTATCCTGGAAGACAATCTTACTCGGTCACGAGTGATCGCCTGATGATGATGATGAGATAGATAGATAGCCTTCAAAAATAAAAGGACACTCAAACTGGAATAAGTGAAGGCCAGTGCTATTCTATTGGACTGTGCAATTCTCAGTGGTGAAAGCAGACTGCTGTCCTGAAATTTCCATACCCCAGTAACCTAAACACAGAGGTGAGAGCCAATGAAACACACTGTGCCAGAACTTGACAATGCTTAACCAATGCTTTACCTGTCCATTTTATCTACATTCATCACACATCACCTGCAATTCTGGAATGAGGGGCAATCAATGCCACCCTACTTCTTCACACAATGGGTAATTCCGCCTTCCCCAAGCCAGTGCCCTCCAGACAGGTTAGGGAAAGCTGGGGTGACTGATTTGTGAAATCATCTGCCAGATGTGGGGCTAATGAATAACTTAGATGGCTTTAAAAGGGAATGAAATAAATCCATGGGGGATAGGTTATCAAAGAGCTACTAGCCATGACAGCTAAATGGAAACTCCCGGTTCAGAGGCACTGCAAACCAGTTGCGGGGGAGGGGGCGGCAACAGCAAGGATAAGCGACGACTACCTTCACGCCCATGCCCTGCTTGTGGGCTTCCCAGAAGCATCCAGCCGGCCACTCTGTGGAAACAAGATGCGGAACTAGATGGCGCTTTGGTCTGATCCGGCAAGGCTCTAAGGACGTGCTCACAATTACACAAGATCACACCCTTACACTCCATGTTCTCTAATAAGGCATCATGAGAGCTCCCCTCCGGCTGAGCACTGATTAATCCAGATTAGAATCCTCACCTCCTTTGGAAGAGGGAGTGGGGCACCACCAGATCCACACTCCCCCGCTCCCAGCCCAATATCACTGCCAGTACGAAGGGAGGGGTGGCGGCAGCGGTGGTGAAGGACCCCACGCGAAGCGCTTCGTTAGCGCAGGGAGGGAAGCGGTGGCCTAGCAAGCCCAAGGGGTGCCCATGCGCGGCGGCAGCCACGCCTCACTCAGCGCCACATAGCGGCGAGAAAGAGGCGGCGGTGGTGGCGTCTCGCCCCGCTCTGCCAAGCGAGCCGCGCCGCGGGCGGCAAGGAAAGGGCAGCGGGTGGCAGCCAAGGGGGCAGTCCTTACCCGCCAGCAGCCGCCGTCGCAATGGCGGGAGGCGGGGACAAGGCTGGAGCAGAGAAGGAAGAAGGGCAGCTCTTCTTCCTCTCGCGGAGACCCTCCCGCTCCCTCCATGGGCCGCCGCCGCCGCTGCCGCCACTTACCGTCCGCTCCGGCCGCCGCCGCCTTCACAACTCGGGACTCCTCCGTCTCTATGGGCGACCGGAGCTGGCCGACCTCTCACCCGCTCCTCCTCCTCCCGCTGCTGGCTCCGCCTGGCCCCGGGCGGGGAAGGCGACGAGGCTTCCTGGGCCAGGACTGAGCGCTCTCCCTCTTCGTCCGTCCGCCCAGCAGCGCCTCAGCCAGCTTGGAGCGGATCCGACGAGCGGGGGGGGGGGGGCGTCCCTTACTCCCTTCCCGCCGCAGGCCGCCCCCTTGTCTGGCGGGCGGGCCGGCCGGCCGGGCTGCTCAGTCAGACGAGGGAAAACCTTGGCGGGCAGGTTCGGTGCGTTAGCCCCAGGCTGGTTTGGGGTGGCGAAGGCAGTCGCCCCGCTCCCTAGAGCGCCTGCAGCACGCCGCGTCGCGCGGAGGGGAGAATTCGCGGAACAGCCGGGAGGCCATTTGGCAACCGCAGTGTTTCGTTTAGGCAGCACCGAATGGTGCTCAAGGAGTACGTCTAGATCCGCGCCAATGCTGCTTGGTTTTTAAACGCTCCTTAGGCATATACATAAAGAAGAGCCCGGTTGACCAAAGGCCCATCTACCCCCCCCCGGAAGCCCACAAGTATGATGGGTACATTCAGAAGCAGGATACACTACCGAATACCAGCTGTCCCTTACGTTGTCCCTCAGCGGCTGGTATTCGATGGCGTACTGCTTCTGAATTTACCCATCGTAGCTGACACTTGGGAGGAAGCCCCATTAATCTAAGCGGGAATAATTTGCAAGGAAACATTTTTTTGAACTGGGCTTCTTTGAATGATGCCGTGATCCCGCTGGCTTGCAGGGAGCTTACATGGTTCTATGGAGAGTGTGCTGGACTTATGTTCAATGGCCTTATGCAGTTGATATTTGTATTTTTTTTAAATTTATGTATGTGGAAGGTTTATATCCCACCCACCTTTCAATCAAAAGATCTTCAAGGTGGCTTACAGGAGATTGGGTTGTATCCAGTCTTACTTAAGAGTAGACCCATTGAAATCAATGTGACTTAAGGTAGGCTAACAGCAGTTACAATCCATTGTAATAACAAACCACAAACTCACCCAAGCCTTTGGTCCCCTGGCTGTCATATTTAATAATTAAATGCATATTTCCTCTTTTAGTCCAATTCCCTGTCAGCCTCAATTCCCTATCTGTATAATAATAATGAACCCCATGAGGAGTTATAAAGAAAATGAAGATTTAAAAGTGATAATAAGAGTAGAAAGGCAGCCATAAAGCTTGTTTCAATATCTTTGCATTGAACCTAGGCATACTTGTTAGAATAACTCAAGTTAAAGTCTTCATTGTGTATTTAAAGAGCATCAAGACCAAACCTGGAAACATAATTAGTAGTTGCTGGGTATGTTATATTCTTGAATATTATTAGTAAAAAACCTCTATACATTTTTAAAAAGAGGCATCTTAAAAGAATATAAAGAATATCTTCAGAACACCATTGAATTTGTTACTAGGTATAAAGTATACCTGAGTAGTATATTATGAGGTTTGTATAGATTTCAGGCAAAATCACAATCCTAAACATGCGTCAGTATTGCCAAAGAGTTCTACTGGGCATATCCTGTTCTGTATCTATTTCTCTCCACACAGTCACCATGACATCACTAAAGAGGAGGCAGATTGTAAGGGTGAAATACTCTTCTAAATGGATATGTAGGAAAGCCCAACAGAGTGCATGATGCGTCCTGAGAAGAAGGAAAATATGGTACAGAACAGGTATGTTAGAGGAACAACACAATATCATTTTAAGACTCAGACCATGCAGACATCCTGACTACAACATGTAGTCAGCCTCCCCACCAACCTGTTTTTGTAACATCTTGCCTGATAAAGAGGTCTGTGGATCTTAAACGCTTGCAGATGTTTTGTGATCTTTGAGTTGGCATAATAAAATTACATTACATGGATTTTAGAATTTTTCTCATGGCCAACACGTCTGCCAGGGAGGGGGGGGTTGTATAACTTAACAAAGAAGCAAAGGTCATGTTCACCTTGGTGTTTTAAGTACTTAACTTAAATCTCTTGAAGGAAGTGTCCCCATTGGTGCAAGTGCTCCATCATGTGACTATAGATTTCATAGATTCTAGAGTTGGAAGGGGCCTACAAGGCCATCGAGTCCAACCCCCTGCTCAATGCAGGAAACTAGAGGAAGGGTCTCCCATCCAAGTAATAGCCAGGTCTGACCCTGCTTAGCTTTCCACACTCAGACAAGCTGAGCCAGCGTGAACCACCAGGAATTCAGCCATTGTCCTAACTCATTGAAGATGTGCTGGGCTAGCTAGTTTCGAGATTTAAATTAAAACATTTTATCCTAGATTCCTTGCTTAACGGATGTTAAAGCTTTTTAACAAGTTTTAACTACTGTAATTTAAATATATACTCTCAAAGGCTTCTATATTTATGGTAGAATGTAGTTGTGGAGAATAAAAACATTTGGCCAGTAGATGGCACCATCTCTTCATCCTTAGAAGCACCAGCCTGACCATCCTGAAAAAGACAAGGATATAGGCAACACCTTTTACTAGGGGCAGCACAAAAGATCCCTAATCATATAGAGCAGGATTTATGGCTGTGACTAAGGTGTCTGCCTGTCCTATTTTGATGGATGAATTCCAGCTTGTTCAGTCTGAGGATGTGGACAAGTTGCTTGGAAGACTGAGGCCAACTACTTGCTCTTTGGATTTATGTCCACCTTGGCTAATTAAGAATGCTGAAGGGGGACTGGCCCCATGGTAGAGACTGTGAATGCTTCCTTGGATGAGAGCTGTGTTCCAACTTCACTAAAAGAAGCAGTTGTAAGAATGTTGAAAGAAGGTTGTAAGAGACAGCTGTGGCGTAGTGGTTAGAGTGTTGGACTGGGACTCGGGAGATCCAGGTTCTAGTCCCCGCTTGGCCATGAAACTCACTGGGTGACTTTGGGCCAGTCACTGACTCTCAGCCTAACCTACCTCACAGGGTTGTTGTGAGGATAAAATGGAGAGGAGGAGGAGGATTATGTAAGCTGCCTTGAGTTCCTTGCAGGAAAAAAGGCGGGGTATAAATATAATAAATAAATAAATAGCTATTCTAAAAAGCTATTTTTGGACTCCACAACCCTTGGTAACTATCGGCCAGTCCCTTACCATTTTTGAGTAAGATAGCAACTCAACTCCAGGCTTTCTTGGATCAGACTGGTTATTTAGATCATTTCCCATCTCGGATCAGGCCCAGTTTGGGAACTGAAACGGCCTTGGTGGATGACCTGTATTGGGAACTAGACAGCAACCCTGCTGGTCCTGCTAGACCTCACAGTGGCTTTCAGTACCACTGATTATGATAAGATTCTGGGTCATTTAGCCAGTACAGAGCTTGGAGGTACTTTTCTGTAGTTCCAGAACTATCTGGTTGGATGTTCCCAGAAGGTGGTGCTGGAGGATTACTGTTCGATCCCTTGGCTACTGGCCTTTGGGGTCCCCATGCTCTTTGTCATCTACATGTAACTGCTGGGAGAGTTTATCTGGAGTTTTGGGGTTGGGTGCCATCAATACGCTGATGACACCCAGCTGTATCAGCCTTTTGCAGCTGGTGTCAGGCTGTGGATGTGTCTGGGTGCAGTGATGGACTGGCTATGGGCTAACAAGCTGAGGCTTATGTAGACAAGAAAGAAATAGAAGTATACATGTAGACCCGGGACTGGAAGTACAACCTGTTCTTGGTGGGGCTACACCAGTGATGGCGAACCTTTTTGAGCCCGAGTGCCCAAACTGCAACACAAAACCAACTTATTTATTTCAAAGTGCCAACACTGCAATTAAACCTGAATACCGAGGTTTTAGTTTTAGAAAACAACTCATACAGTTGTCCGAACTAATTAACATCTTTTGTCTTTAAAGAAAAACACAATAACAGAGCTTTCAATGATACAAACGGTTTTTTGTTGAAAAAAAAATCAACTCAAAAAATTATTATGTGTACATTGTACACATAGCCTGAAGGGAATTTATACAAACTTTAAAAATAATTAGGCACATGTATTTTTGGATAAGGGATTCTCAACTTGTAATATGATTATATGCCAGACTGAAATTGTATGGGGCAAGCTTTACTCCGGGTCCTTTCCCTGCTTCTACAGGTGTCGGATTAGTAAAAGTCAACCTGTACTAGGATGAGCAAGATAAACAAGAAAACTAAATGTGCTTAACACATTTTAAACACTTTATGTTTAAAGTGCACTGCAAACACTGCATTAGGTAAAAGTTTGCATTGGGCATGTTTTGCACAATTCATGTGATTTTTGCTATTGCCTGCATGCTGATAATTTGTCAAACCTTGGCTCATACTCTGTTAGTTTGAGAGCAACACATGCAGCACTCAGGTTAACTGTTAGGGCTTTACATCCAAGCCATGCTCTGTGCATCATTCTTCAAAATCTTTTAAATGTGATAACAATGTAGAAAAGAATTCTGTAACTGGAATTCCAGAATAAAATCATTCTGTTCCACACTGCGAGAAAGAACAAGATCATTAGTGTTTTGCAGAAGGGGACGGTCTTTTCGCGATCTGGTGACCAATGGCTCGAGTGCCCACAGAGAGGTCCCTGTGTGCCAGCTGTGGTACCCATGCCATAGGTTCGCCATCACTGGGCTACACTGTCTCTGAAGGACCCACTTCACAGTTTGGAGGGACCCACCCAGGATTGCTCCTGGCTGGTCAGATGACTGCTGTGGCTAGGAGTGTTTTTACCCAGCTGTGGCTGGTACTCTAACTGCATTCCTTAGAGAAAGCAGATCTGGTTATGCATGCCTTGGGGCACAATTCTATGCATGTTTAGACAGAAAAAAAGTCCTACAACTCCCTTCCCCAGCCAGCAAGTATTCCAAGAATACTTGAAAGTTGTAGGACTTTTTCAGCCTAAAAATGCATAGGATTGTGCTCTTACTTACATTCAGATTACATTACTGCAACACACTATGTGAGGCTGCCCCATGGCTCCTGAAAAGTGTTCAGAAACTACAGCTGGTGTAAAGTGCTGTGGCCAGAATAATTCCTGATGTCTGCTTTTCTGTGACCATATTACACCAGTCTTATTTAAGTTGCACTGGCTTCCAGTTCATTTCTGGGCCCAATTCAAGATGCTGGTTATTACCTATTAGGTGCAGCCCATATCTCTGAGCAGTGTGGGGTTCCAGGGGCATAAAACTTACCCGGGCCTGGTTCCTTTTGAAAGGGGTTCACTGAAAGCTTATTGGTGTTTTGTTATATTTGGTTTATTTATAAATATACAGGTTGAGCATATGTGGATGCACAGCTTAAACACTCCAGGAGTTCACTGGAGTCCACTGCTTTTACATCAGATCTCTAGGGAGATAGCCAGCACCTTAAGATGCTTACAAATTCCCAACTCTACCCTCTGTCACTCGAAACCCAAATTACAGTCTTGTGTTTCGTTTCACACAGAGACCTAGATTACAACACATTAAAGCCCTAAATGGCTAGAGATCAGGTTATTTGAAGGACCGCCTCCTTGCACATGAACCAGACTGTCTGTTGCAGTCATCTTTGGAGACTCTGCTCTGCATTCTGCTGCCAAGAGAGGTGTGATAGGTGGGAACAAGGAACACAGCCTTTTTAGTGGCAGCACCCTGCTTGGAAACTCCCTCCCAAGGGCCATTAGGTTGGCCTCTCTGTTGTATTTCAGTGCCAATGCAGCCCTCCAGTGGGGGGGAGTTTTGGCACTCCTCAGCTAAGCTATCTGTGAACCGTTTCTAAACATGAGTGGTTCTGAACCCTTTGTACTGACATCTGTGCAATATCTGGCACCCACATTCAACATACCTTCTTACCCTTTTTCATTTGAGGATCCTGACTGGTTCCACTGCACAGTGGAATTCCTGATAGGCCTAAAGATTATCTCAAACTTTGCATTAATACCGTGTTTTTAATTTCAGAATAATATTGCAATTAAAACCTACTCTAAAATACACATACTAGAAATGGTTCTTTATTGGTCACAATCCAAGGTTTATAGAATCGGACTGTAGCTGGCTATTTGTGAAAGAAAGATAGAGTTTCTTCCTGCTAGAATGACTCTGAAATAGACATTCTCTACACCAAAACCCACCATTCTACCACTTTCCTACCCACAAATGATGAATACAATGTTTGAACTTAGAAAAGACTATCTGAATTGTGAAGATTTGCAGACGTTTTGTTGTTTGTGCAATTTATTAAGATGAAAATCACCAGTTTTTGCAGAATTTGAAATAATTTTACAAGTGTAAGGGTCTTTTATTTATTTATTTATTATATTTTTAAATCGCCCATCTGGCCGGTCACCCGGCCACCCTTTTGTCTTAAAAGGCAAGAAACAGATGGAAGAGTAGCAGATACTTGGGGCAAGATCTAAGAGCTATAGGAATGAGGGGAAGACAACCTCCATTTCCTAATCACCGTGCCCATTCCCAAGGCTTCGTTTAGTTTGTGAGCTTTCAACCAAGACATCACCTGTGGTTCATGCCTTGGTCTCCTCTCGCCTAGACTACTGTAATGTGCTCTATGTGGGGTTACCCTGGAAGATGGTTCGGAAGCTACAGATGGTACAGAACGCAGCAGCTCGCCTGGTTAAAGGCAGCCGGTGGTGGGATCACATCACTCCAGTGCTGAAGGATTTGCACTGGCTACCAGTTGCTTGCCGAGCCGAATTCAAGGTGTTGGTTTTGACCTTTAAAACCCTATATGGCTCCGGTCCAGGTTATCTCAAGGAGCATCTCCAGCAACACCCAAGTAGGCCGCTCAACAAGATCTGCCACAGACGGCCTTCTCCTTGTCCCTTCAGCCAGAGCAGCTAGACTGGCGGGGACTAGGAAGAGGGCCTTTTCTGTGGCGGCCCCCATACTGTGGAACTCTCTCCCTAGTGACCTCTGCCATGCCCCTTCTCTGTTGAGCTTCCGCCGCTCACTAAAAACTTGGCTATTCAGGCGGGAATATGGGGTGGGCTAAGATTTTAAAATTTTATACTGTTTTAAATGTATTTTATTCTGTATTTTCTCATGTTGTACATCGCCCAGAGTGGCCGGTTTGCCGGCCAGATGGGTGATCCATAAATGCAACAAATAAATAAATCACCTGCACTGTTTCAATCTTTCCTGTGCAAGAATGAGGGCTAGAAGCTTGCTTTTTAAATAAAGCTGATATTCACAGGTGGCCGTACTGTACTGTAATTCTTAGACTGTTTTTTACATGTTTCGTAGTGATGTGATGGAAATAACAGTAGCCTGCCAAAGAATTGTGTACTCCAAAATGACACTTGTGCGCTGCTTTTGAAACATGCACTAGAAGTCACTCTGCAGGACAGGGCGCTAAACTAGAGTATAGTCTAGGGCAGAAGTACATCAACAGAAGTGCATCGTTTTTATTATTCCTGTAAGGAACATAAAGGCACAACGAATGTTGCCTTTTACTTTTCACAGCCCCAATAAAGTTTTATAGCAGTCTTTATTGTGCAAGGAGATAAAAGAGAATTTAACACTGAATCTAAAACAAGAAGAATACATTTTGTTCTTAAACACAAGTGTGAAATTTCTATCTGTTTGGTTTAGAGATAACAGACTTTGCCTAAGCCCTTTAAACAGACACCCGCTGTTGTATATAGTCATTAGTACTTACCATCTCCAGAGCACCATGATTATAAATTGGATCCAAAGAAGCCCTTGGGTGGGGCAGTTTCCCCCCCTAATTTTTCCTTCCAGTGGCAGTCCCTTCTGCCTCATGGAATACCTTCTTGGAGAATCTCCTATCCTTGGGTGTGGTTCTTGGGTGCTGGAGCTGCTGCTGGAAGAGGGAGGCTGAAAATCCCCCATATGTGCAGGGGAGGATCACATGCAGCACTTGGCTGTCAGCCATAGACCACAATCCTGGACAACAAAACCCTGTTTGCTTCAATGGGAGATAAGCAGTTAAATGTGCACTCAGTTCAGTGCTTTATTATAAACTAAAGTCAAATGACAACCATCTGGGTATGTTGGGGATAGTCTGTCTTCAGTTGTACAACATTACATAGATTATTGGCAATAGCTAGTCAGTCGATAAACATAGGTCCTTACAATTTTGCCCCCATCCCTCCTAAAGGAGACAGAGTCGCAAAAAGAAAAAGGTTGAACAAGCCACTCAAATCAGTTCATCATGTGGCCTTTGCTCTAATCTTAGCAGCTGCTGTGACTAAGGGTGCAATCCTATGCAAGTTTAGACAGAAGAAAAGGCCTACAACTCCAGCATGCCCCAGCCAGCTATGCAGTAGTCTCCAGAGAGGCTCATTGCTCCATAGCGCACAAAGCTGGGAAGCAGGGGATCGGGGTTTGAGCCCCATCATGGTAAAAGGGGGAACATGTTCCCATTCAGCTTTGTATTCCTGACTTTAAAAACAACACACACACACACACACACACACACCATGTCAGTGGCCTAAGAGAAGGAAGTTGTGGAACTCAAACCCACACTGCAAGCTCCACAGAGCAGTTCTCTAAACAATGAAACACATCATGGAGGAAGACTGGCTGGGTGGAACAGCTCACACTTTGCATGCAGGGGGTCCCAGGGCTTCAAATCTAGGGTATAAAACCCCACACTAGGCTTCCCTTCCCTCACCTGAGCCAATCAGCAGGAGTGCTGTGTGCACAAAAAGCCCAGCCCCTGGATGGGCTGCGCAGCCCTTTTGGCCCACGCCTTCCCAAGCAAGGCATGGGACCCACCCACCAACACCTGCTGCTATTCCGCCTGACAGGGCAGCAGTACCCACTGCCCCACCCATTCTTCATCAATCCAGTCTCTCTTCATCTCTTCCCCCGTACACCAGCAGTGCAGAACCTCAGGCCCCATCCAGCCCTCCGAGGGTCCCCATCTGGCCTTCCGAGGTCGCCGACAGGCCACGGCCCTTTCCCCCGGCTCCAGCCATTCCCCCCGGCCACGAATCGTTTGGCGGTTTCCCAGTTTTTGTGCAGTTTTTCTCCCCATTCTAAAAGGTTGAAATGCCTCACCTAAGGCTTAGTTCAGTGTTCTCCAACCATGGGTCCCCAGATGTTTTTGGCCTACAACTCCCAGCATGCCCCAGCTATGCTGGCTGGGGCATGCTGGGAGTTGTAGGCCAAAAACATCTGGGGACCCAAGGTTGGAGAACACTGGCTTCGTTACTGGCGGTAAGAGTTCTAAGCTAAAAGATGCTCTAGCATTTCTGGTATTTGGACCCCGCCCCTTTTGTCTTTGGCCCCGCCCACCACTGGGATGCGGCCATCCGAGAGCTTCTTCAAAATGGAAAGTGAAAGAGGTTTGCACCCCTCACGTACAACCTTTGTGTCATGCACCTCGGCAGCAAGATCTATCCTGTGTGAGCACTCTCAGAGACCTCTTCCTCTTCCAGTCCAGGGAACCTGAGTGAGCAGAGAGAGGAGAGGCCACTGCCTCTGAACCCCTCCAGTTCCCTGTGCTTCTCAGCACTTAAACTGGTACTTCCAGACAAAGCTTTTATTGTGCAATGGCACTGCCCCATTCACGGAATTTTACAGGGGCTCCGAACAACGTTGCCTTCCACTTGTAACCCTCCCGTGTTTTCCCACCATTCCTTCTGTCTTTTCTCCTGCCACAAGGAATCCATTACTAAGGGAAAGATAGAATGGATCCATAGTATCTTTTGATTAGTAGTGCCAGGAGCTGTCCCTCTGCAAGTCTCCTATGCTGACATTGTGGAAATATCACAGGCAACTATTGGATAGCACCTGTGCCGTTGATGAGTGATGTGCTTTCCCCTCCCTCTCTGTGGCAGCCAAATGCTTTTTGCAGGAAGCCTGTGAAATGTTTTTCACAGGGTGATATGTCAAATAGAAATTCTGCTTTATTGCAGGAAGTTCTAAATCACTAAACGTTCTCCGCAAGACAGGAATGAAATCAAGTGGATGTTGGCAGAGCACATCTCTCTCCTCCTCTAAAGAATTCATGTAAAGAAGACTGATCTAGAAGATGAGTAAGAAAGTACTTTTTGACTTAAGCAGCCCACCCTCATGCAGGTTCTCATGCTGCCCCCCAAAAAACAAAGAAAGAAAGGGCGGAATCCTATGCAAGTTTAGACAGAAAAAGGGCCTACAACTCCCAGCATGCCCCAGCCATTGGCTGGGGCATGCTGGGAGTTGAAGGCCCTTTTTCTGTCTAAACTTGCATAGGATTGCTCTCAAAGAAAGAAAGAAAGAAAGAACTCTATTATTTAATTAAAGGGGCACAACTGCAGAGATAGAAGTTTGTGGGAGCTTCAGATTCAATTTAAATTGACTGCAAGAACATTGCTGGCTCCCAGCACAAGAATATTTACTGCTACTGACACAGGAATAGGCACTTTGATGAAAATGAACACATGCAATAGCTTGGCATGCAAAATGAACTCTGAATAAAGACCTGTGGTTTGGTCTACCTTTGAGAAATGCCTGACAGGAGTATCAGCTTCCCAAAGCAACTCCTTTACATCAGCCTGCCCCAACCTGGTGCCCTCCAGATGTGTTGGACTACAGTGGCTATGCTGCCTGGGGATGATAGGAGTTGCAATCCAACACCTCTGGAGGGCATCAGTTTGGGCTGCTTTATGTCTTCATGTGTACTTTGTAGGACCACTGAAGGTGCCGCATATGAGAAAGGCATGTTCCTGGAAGGGCAGGAGGCAGAGCTTCGAAGTAGAGTCTGACTGAAAAGAGATGTCCAGTTAATGCTTTTCAGACTAGGAGTCATGTTAACTTGTTGCAGCAAAAGCAACATACCTGAAAACAGGGGTGTTGACCTTTAGGCCCATGTGCTGAATCTGGCCCCCTGGGGTTCCCCAGATGGCTGTGCTTCCTTCCCCTGGGCCCATCCCTTTTCTCCCACCACCAATCATTTGGTGTCTTCCTGGCTTTTGTGCAGTTCTCTCCCCCCCCCCCTTCTAAAAGGTTGAAATGCCTCTCCTAAGGCATAGTTGCTGGCAGTAAGAGCTTTAAGCTAAAATATGCTGGTATTTTGGCCCCGCCCCTTTTGCCTTTGTTCCCACTCCCTTTTTCATTCAGCCCCGCCCACCACTGGAATGCACCCACCCCCAGAGCTTCTCCAAAATTAGACACCCTGCCTTAAAGACTCTATATTGTGGCATAAGCTTTCACAGACCAGCAGGGTCTGCTTCAGATGTAAAACACTGGGGCTTAATGGCCATGAAATCCAAGAGATACAGTCTGTGGCAATTCTATGTCAGATTTATTGTGGAACTGCCACAAGCTTTCATGAACTAGAGACCATTTTTTTCATCAGATGCACTGAAGTGTCTGTTCTCCTCAGGCACATGGAAGCCACCTGAAACAGCCTCCATAGGCAGGTGATCTGCAAGGCTGCCATGTAGATTGCCCTGCTACACTGCACAGAAACCGTGTGATGGCCAGCTGCTGAGAGTTTCCACAGAGCTGGCTGCTCTACACCGTTCTGATTGCTCATCTCATAGAGGTTGTTTGAGGTGGTCACTCACTACACACAGGCCCGGTGCAAGGCAATTTGGTGCCCTAGGCAAGATCAGATATTTAGCGCCCCCCCTTCCCACTTGAGCCCTCCCTCCCTCCAGCCCTATGCCCATTATGAAATAAATTTCCCTCCCTGGGAACTGCCGAGCCCCATAGAAAAACTTTGTGGACTTTAAGACTTTTCCTTTGTGTTCACGAGGAAAGCAAAGAGGCAACATCAGCCCAGCTATGCCAGGAACTTCCAAGGGCCTTCTCCTACTCCATATATATGTAAAAGCCTGTCTCCTCCTACAGGCAGCACAAGGGATATGAAAAAAGGATGTGAGAGAGGTGTGGTGGCGCTACCTGTGAGGAATAGAGACAAAAGGGCGTCTTGCAGCCTGTCCTACCTCGCAGGGTGGAGGTGCAGAGACACCGGTTTGACTCGTACACCTTCTGGGTTGCAGGGGGGGGGGATGCATGTAGTAGAAACATAGCAAAGAGAGAGCCCGTGGATCATCTGGTTCAAATTTAGGAGGGGATTTACGAAACTTGCTGCTTCCCCTCCTCTCCCTATCACTTTGTTGCAATATTTCTTTATCAGAATAATGTATATTATCCTGTCTTTCCCTTTACCAGCCTAGTGCTCAAGGCAGACAACAATATTCAAAGTACAGTAAAGAAAACATCAACAGCTCAGGGCACAATCCTAAACACGTTGCAGAAAAAAGCCCCGCAACTCCCAGCATTCACCAGCCAGCATGGCTGGCTGTTGGAACGCTGGGAGTTGTGGGGCTTTTTTCTACCTCAACATGCATAGGATTGCGCATGGCTGGCTGGGGAATGCTGGGAGTTGTAGGATTTCCCCCCCCCCTCCAAACACGCATAGGATTGCATCCTAAAACCATTTAAAACCAAAACACAGAAACAGCATGGTAAATAATTAAAACATTGGAGCCCCAGCTAGCTTAAAATACCTTTCCCTCCCTCCCTGGTTGCTGGAAATAACTGCTTTCAGGGGACCTTGAGCTGAGGAACCTGAGGCTCGCGCGAGGGAGGGAAGGCGAAGGAGGTGTTTGCAGGTGCATCCTTGAAAGGGAAGGCGAAGGAGGTGTTTGCCTCCCCTCCTCCAGTCTGTAGCCTTCTCTGCCTCTTTTGATGCTGGTTGTGAGGAGGAGCCTGCCTGCTGCTGTTCCTGGTAAGGAGCTGGAGGAGAGAGAGGGAGGGGTGCGCTTCTTTCGCCTTCCCTTCCCCGCCACAGGACATGATTGGTAAAACAAACTTGGTAAAATACGTGATGTATTTTTTTCCCCCCAAGGCATTTCTGGCGCCTCCTTTAGCCCGGCGCCCTAGGCAGCCGCCTAGTTGGCCTAATGGTAGCACCGGCCCTGACTACACAGGGATCATAACATGAAAACCCGCTCCAAATGAGCCAGTGAATAGATCCTAAGTGTCTTCGGTTATATCCTCACCTGAATTGCTGCAGAATCTTTCCACAGCTACTGGATTCCCTCCCCTCCCTCAATTTGCTCTTTTTAGTACAGGGTAGAAGAAAGCATAAAGTCTGTTTTGAGTGTGAATCACTGGCCCTGGGATTTGGTTGCTCTCTAGAACTGAATCTCGTCCTCCCCCATTTTGTGCTACAATTGACTTTGCAGAACCCTCATTATTTCATATGTAACAAGGTTTTGAGTTCAGCCAAGAGACACGTTGGCATATAACAAACTTTGAAAATGAAATAACTGGCCTCAGGTGTAGATTGGTTCAAACGGATACTCTGGATGGCTCTTGACCTCCGTTTTCAAGTGCACTTGTTTTGGTGAAAGGCACATTATCTGATTCAGCCAAATAAATGAGCCAACAGTACGTTACATCAATTACAGTGAAAGAATATGAGGTGCGTGTTTGTAAGCCTCCCTTTCTGCTGTCTCATTAATTGTGGAAGGAACAACATATTTGCTTGTAAATGTTATGGATTCAAAGCTGAACAAAGCTGAGGGATCTTTGGTATTAGGAATCCAAGAATGGAGTAGTGTTTGACATGACTGGAACCGGCACCCCTTTTTCAGGAGTGGGGCTAGTTAGATGAGCATCAAATCTGTGTGCCTTTCTAGACATGGAAATACCCAGAATGTATAATTAGTGCTACATCTCTGTACCATCAACATCATGCTCTGTTTTGTTGTTTTCTTATCTTTCTTTCCTTTTTAAAAAATTCCCTTGTTTTCCTCCCCTCTTCTTCTTCTTCTTCTTCTTCTTCTTCTTCTTCTTCTTCTTCTTCTTCTTCTTCTTCTTCTTCTTCTCTCTTTAAATATAACACCAGAATAGGTGAAGCAGTAAATATGAAATTGATAACTGTAAATAATTTAACATGCAAGACACAGAACTTAACGTGTCAGTGACCTGAAGCAAACCCTGGGAAATGGGTGTTTATTTTTTCTTGTGTCATCAACTATATAATTGGGAAGGGGAGGAGGGGTTTCTTGTAAAAGAAAGTCTAAAAAACTTTTCAGTAAACGAAAGAAAGAAAGAAAGAAAGAAAGAACGAACATAAGTGAAGACATGCACTACTGCACTGGAGAAGGAAAATGTACAGTTCTGAAATAACTTTTTTTAAAAAATGCAGTAAAACATAGTTTAACAAAATGGTAGGATATTCTGTGGAGGAAGGAAGCAGCCTTACTGGTGATGTCTTTTTTGCTTGCTTTAAACATTAACATTTAAAGAATCACCTAAGCACTCCCTGCTTGGGTGGTACAGCAGTCACGCTTAGCATCTAAGGAATGTATATTTTAATTTAAAAATGAAAAACAGAGGGATTTGTATTGTTCATTACTATGATGTTTGCTGGCATGGCACTGTTTATTACATACTCAGGTCACTTGCATGGCCTCCTTGCTGTCACCAAACATACTCTTTTGGAGGGGAAGAACAAATCACAATTCAGTGGTGGGAAAATGCCAGTTTCCCTGCAACAGAACACTATCCTGAAGGAAAGCATCTGGATTCCCTGATACAACTAAGTAATGGTTGTGTTTTGCTGAGTAATTTTTTTAAAAAGGACTGAGACAGAAGCTGGATAGCAGCAAATATAACAGTTTGGCTGAAGGCCCAAATTGGACAATCAAGAAGAAAGGATTGGGGAGTGACGGTAGCAGTGAGGGAGAGTTGACAGCTAAAAAAATTGTAGAGTGCCTATTATGCATTTGGAACCTTGTGGGGGTGGGGGAGCAATTTAGGCTACAATCCTACATTCATTTACCTGCGTGTAAGCCTCATTGTACTCCATGGAACTTACTTCTGAGTAGTACCTGCATAGGATTGCATTATAAGACAGCAGTCAAGAGTGGAGTACCAATATAGAAGTAAGGAAAAGATTGTCATCAGACAATCCAAAGTCCTCAGAAAGAGATGCCCTCTTCTAGATACAGTCAATTACGGGAATTCATCAGAGGATATTGATCAATTTCCTGATGAGTGAGTCTCCATCTATGAGTCTAGGAGGATGGAGGCTCTGAGGAATTGGTTGTGAGATCCATGTTCTCCAGTGATCCACTGTTAATATTTTGCATTTTGAATGCAGTTTGGTTTATAACCATTTTTATTCATTCACAAAATCAGTTTATCTTGCTCACCGCAAAGTATTATAAGCTTATTCTGTGCTTGCTATTCAACTGCTCCTGAGCAACTATTTCCTCATTGTTCTGGAGCAAATCCCCAGGTTCACTCAAAATATTGACATATGTTTATCAAGTGCCAGGTGCCAGATAGTGATCTGGAGATCTTGCATATACCTTTCTGAGGCAAAGGGAGATGACGTAGCTGCTGTGTCTCCACTGGTCCCTTTGCCCACACTGTAGCATTCAGGATGGATCACAGTGATTGTTACATGATCATGTTGATAGATCTTCCTGAATGTAAGATAGGTCATTCCTTCCTATTCATGTAAAAGAAGACATATAGGATGATATGATGATTTTCTACATGAGGCTTTGGCTCCTTGCTGAGACAACATCCTCCTACTGTTGTAGTAGGAGAGAGTTCTAGCCAGCAGGACCCACTTGGAGCTATCCAAGGTCCTATTTTCTTTTTGCCTTTTTCTGACTGCCACTGGATGCTGCCAGCTTCTCCTGAAAGCCTCAAGGGAACACAGACAATATAATTTTAACCAAATGACATTACAAACAGGACTTATCTATGCAAGAGTGGTAAGTCAATTTTGTCTGTTCTTTTTTTAGAATCATTTCTGATGTCCATTTTATAAGTATATAAAACAAATAAAATATAAAAACAGGCCTGTGGCTCACGCTGGCTCAGCTTGTCTGACCGTGGAAAGCTAAGCAGGGTCAGGCCTGGTTATTACTTGGATGGGAGACCCCTCCTCTAGTTTCCTGCATTGAGCAGGGGGTTGGACTCAGTGGCCTAGTAGGACCCCTTCCAACTCTATTATAGTTGAGACGGAAGCATTTGTTTTTGCAGACTGCAGCTGGTTGGTTTCCCAAAGGATGCCCCACAGTTTTTATATGAAAAAGCTCACAGATGCTAATCCTTCCCAGGGGTTTCAGTGCCAAAAATAGATTTGCTTTCGTCTTTCTCTGTTCCCTGAATTTGACTCATCCCATGACTTTGATGTTCCATGACTAGTGCTGATCACTGCAGTTGCCCCCTCCTGCCTCCCTGATGCTGGATCATAAAAATGTACAGCCAAAGGCTACTTGAAAGTCATCTAATTGATCCCCCCTGCACTATAGCAAAGTTTGCCTCATCTGAACATGGGCTTGTGTGTTTTAGATGCACACCTGGCACCCAATAAAGTCCTCTGTCTGGAGGCACCCAGACAGAGTTTCCTCATGTGGGAAGAAGGAAGACATTGCTTTTGATGCATGGAATCCCTACCACTTACCATCTATATTGCACCTATAGAGCTAGGAATTAGGGTTATAAATGATTTCACCTCCTGTTCTGAATACCCATCCTGCCACTCGTTCACCTCCCTCCCTTGCTAACTCTTTGTTGTGCCCAAAGCCCCACCTGCAAATTCACCATCTATCTATCTATCTATCTATCTATCTATCTATCTATCAATATTTCAGGGCACCTTTAAGGGTGGAACCCACACAAGATGAAAATCACACAAAGTGGTTAAAAGTCCATGTAACGTGTTTCAATAAAATCCATAAAAAAACAGAGATTGCCAATTAAAATAATTAAAAACTTAACTTACCAATAAAAACGAAGAGCCCCGACTTATGGGGAGGCCAACAACAACAAAAAGGGGTCTTCAGAGCTTTCCTGAAAGACCTGCAAAATAGGGGCCTGACAAAACCCCAATGAAAGTTGATTCCAGATGTGCGAGGCCACCATGGAGAAGGTCCTTTCCCTTGTGGCAGGCAGTTGAGAAGGGCCTCTGTTGAAGGACAGCCTTCCTGCATTTTGAGGTCATCAAGTAGCTTGGGCCCAAAACATAAGGGTTTAAAGGTTAAAACCAGCACTACACGTGTGGGAAGGTGATGATCAGACAGCAGCTACACAACTCCAAATAAGTTTTGAATGTGCAATCTGTCATTGAAAATAGCACAAGGAGCTGGTATTATCTACACCTGATTTGATATCCCAATTATCCCTACAGTTTAGCATTTCAATTTCTGTTGTGGCCCTCATGCTAGCCATTGGCTCTTTCATTATCAGAGCTTTCTTCTCCCCTGCTTTTTATATTAAACCGTCTGATTTTGTGCAAATCTTCCTTCTTTTTTGCTACTTTTGGGGCTAGCGGGGCTGGTAAGAGGACTGATTTTGACTTTGCAGCATCTTGACTACTTCATAAGCCCATGGGGATGCGTCAAAATCCCCTGCCTTTTTGCACACCACATCAAAGTGACTGGAGTGTGTATGCTGTTGTGCATATAAAAGAACAGGTCTAGAACAACCCTGGGATGGAGAAATGTATGAAGTTTAGCATCAGGACAGTGGTGGGCAAATGGGAAGAAATGTGATCAGAGTGGGGGTGGTTCTACTAGGAAATTAACATATTGTTTTTATCTGATTTAAGCTTGGGGTAGTATACAGTTTTAGTCCTATGTAGAGTTGACCCATTGAAATGAATGAGACCTAAGTTAGTCACTACATAGAACTAACATTGGATACTGCCCTTTCTTCCCTGTCTAGGTTTGGTCCATCAATGGTATTCTGTTGTATCAATAAGAGAAATATAATCTGGGAATGGAGAGGAAAGAGAAGCCTAAGAGCATATAATTGTATCAGATTGTATGAATCAAATTACCAGTCGGTACAGGCACTGGAAAATGTGGCAACATTTATTACATGCTATAAAATTATGAATTTCAAAAAGTAGAGAAAGAGAGAAAATAAGCAACAGGTCTATTATCTTCTGATTTTCCTAGGACCCTGTTTTAACTTTGTGCAGTAAACCTAGGATTCATGAAGTATGGAAGGAGACCACAGTTATGGTTTGCAGCCCTGAAATTTCATTTTTTTTCAATAATATTTCCTTTGCTTTCTCTCATGCAGAAGAATCTGTATTCAAGACAAGCCTCTAGGGCTGAGATGGAAGAATCACGCTATAGTTTGAAGGAACTTACGCTCAGAGAAAACATGGCAAGCTTCAGAAATAAGCCAGTCCTCTGGAGAAAAACTGTCTGATTCATGTGTATGAGCTGCACTGTATCAAAGGGACCAGGCCCTGTAAAATAATAGCAAAGCCTGCACCATAAGGCTGAAATATGACTCAGTCAGTGCCTCATCATTAAATCAAGCTGTCAGAAATATTGATTTGCTGTTGGGCACATTCATTTAAAAACAATAAATAAACAGATCTAGGTGGAAAAGATTTCCAGCCTGATTATATTTAATGCAGTTTTAAAATTACGCATTTAAAGCAACTGAACCACGTTTACGTAAATGTTCTCCTCCTCTACTTGCTTTTATATAAAATAATTACTCCATAGTAGGCTCTATACATTTTATATCGTCCCTTTGGGTGCTTTTGAAGTCATAAGATTATGCATACGACTAATACCCCAAGAGAGAGCACTGATTACATATTGCTAATTAAGTACCTGTGCATTTCATAGCCCTGAGATGTAACTGAGGTCTATCGGTTTAGCAGTTTACACCATGATTTGACTCTCTTTCCCCTTCATGTTAGTATCTCTTTTCCCATCTCATAAAGGACACGGAACCCCCCACCCTCACCACGTTTAATTTTGTGTTTTTTTTGTTGTTTTTTCACCTGTGAATAGATTTTGACATCAGTAACTGCTGAACCAAACATGCTTTTTCTTTTTGTCTGAGTAGTTCATTTACTTGTCTGGGTTCCCATCAAATGATTTTTTTTCATCATGGAGTCTAAAGGCTGATTCTCACTTAGAGCTTTTCTACATGGGGCATTTATTGTGCACTCATCATTCCCTACTCACTGTTGCTTACGGGTTCTTTAGATGACACTGTGATCCTCCAGTTTTGTTTCTGTTTTTAAACAGCACTTTTGGCCAGTTTTTTTAGAGCATGGAAAATTTGGTATTATTTAAAGAGAAAGAAACCCCTATTTCCACTTGTGCATTTGCGCTATTCTGCTATGCCACAGTGCCACCTAGAGGTTATGTTGCAGAAAAGCAGGAAAGGAAATGCTCTTTGTGTAAAGCTCAGATTTCAATTCTGTGACAAAACCGAAAGTAGATTCAGTGGATGAACAGCCTCATGTGGAAAAGCTCTTGCTTTCTGTATTCAGGGATATGTACCTGGGTTTACCTGGGAGGGAGCCTTGGATAGAGCATAGTACAGTAATCTAGTCTGAATAGCACTATGGCAGCCTTCCCCAACTAGGCTCCATCCCAATGTATTGAACTACAACTCTCACCATCCCCAGCCAGCACAGGCAGTCTGTGGATGATGGGAGCAGGGTAGCATTTACTGACTGCGCTCAGATGCTACCAGCAAATTCACTAATAAACTTTCCTTTCTAAGAACCTCTCCAAACACAATGCAGTGGATCATTTATTCCACAACAATCCTGGTGCTGTGACTCAGATCACTTCAAGGGACTGGACGACCTGCCTGAAACAGAGAAACACCACTGAATTCCCAGGCACCAAAACCCAGGTAAGAGACCTTCTGACATCTCTATTGGGTTTTTAGTGTGTGTCCTTCTGTTTCTCACAGACCATCCTTTCCCTCCAATGTGATCTGAACTTTGAGTCCTTGAGGTTAATTAGAGACGTAAGAAATTTCCTATAGAACCGTATGGATGTCTGTGAAAGCATGACTGTTAGATCTATGGGCTGTTGACCAGGGCTGGGACTAGGCGAAAGCTGAACCTTGTGCCTCAGCAGACAGACCTTTCCCCCCAATTAGCCCAGTACCTGTTGGGCCTCCAGTAGGTCAGACAGAGACCAGCCGGGCCGGGGTGTGTTTGGGGTGGGGCCAGGCTACGGGCAGCCTGACCCAGCTGGGCAGCCTTGCCAATCAGCGCCTGCTCAACAGGCAGGTCCCAAACACACTCAGAGGCTGGAAGCAATCGTTTGCTAATACAGCTACAGCCGGACGCTCCTGACATTCCCAACCTCAGACTTGTACCTTGGAACGACCTTGACCACGACTCTGCCTGATCCCGAACTGGTTTATGTTTGCTGTGTTTTGGTATGATATATTTTGGCTTTGACCCTCGGACTGTGATAACGACTACGGCTTATCTTGGAACTGGACGGATTTACGACAGTACCTGTGGTTTTACCATGAGGAAAAGGCACATCTTCCTAAAACCCTACTAATGAGTGTGTATAAGTCACTGACCAGGTGTGAGAGTGAAGCTGAGTCAAAATGCCCTGAACCTGTTGCTAGGGGAAACCCATTGACCAACAGTGTTTTGAATGCAAGTGGGCTCAGTGGAACCCAAGATACAGATGAAAGTGGAGGCGGTTTTCACAGGATGATACTAAAACTACTCCAGTGGCCACTCCCTCACCCTACTCACCTCTGCCTAATTGGAAAGAGCAGTTAATGGAAGGAACTAGACACGCCCTGCCTCCAGCATATGCTTCAACACCTACCGGCCCTACTACCCTGCGATTCAGACAAATTAAGAACCCGGAGGTAACACCCTCACCTGGCTCTGTCCCTTCACAAGGACTGTTAGTCACCCCAAATTATGGGTCATCACCCTGGCTCCACTAAGAGAGGTACCTGCAGGAGATACTCTAGTGCAGTGATGGCGAACCTATGGCACGGGTGCCACAGCTGGCACGCAGGGTCCTCTCTGTGGGCACTTGAGCCATTGGTCACCAGATCACGAAAAGACCGTCCCCTTCTGCAAAACACTAATGATCTTGTTCTTTCTCACAGTGTGGAACATGATTTTATTCTAGAATTCCTGTTACAGAATTCTTTTCTACATTGTTATCACATTTAAAAGATTTTGAAGAATGATGCACAGAGCATGGCTTGGATGTAAAGCCCTAACAGTTGACCTGAGTGCTGCATGTGTTGCTCTCAAACTAACGGAGTATGAGCCAAGGTTTGACAAATTATCAGCATGCATGCAATAGCAAAAATCACATTAATTGTGCAAAAGCATGCTCAATGCAAACTTTCACCTAATGCAGTGTTGCCACTTTGAAATAAATAAGTTGGTTTTGTGTTGCAGTTTGGGCACTCGGGCTCAAAAAGGTTCGCCATCACTGCTCTAGTGGCTGTCCACGTCCCATGGACACCAGGAGATTTAAGGAAAATGTTTAAAGAATTTCCTAACATGTGAGAGGAACCAGCCAAGTTTAAAGAAGAGCTAGAGACTGTAATTACTTGTTATAACCCTACCTGGGCAGACTTAAACCAATTACTTAGACTTGTTCTGCCAACAGAATCTTGAGGAAAAACAGACAAACAAACAAAGTAAAGTAGGAGAGCAGCTGAAGACAGTATGTGTGGGATGGCAAACTGTAAGTCTGGCAGATTAAACTAATTATGGCAACCACTGCTTGAGGACATGGGAAGAAGTCGGTCCTATACTGGTTAGGCCGAAGCAGAGTTTCCCTCCTTATGTGCAGCCTGGTTAGTGAAACTGGTTATCACCACGTGGGTTGTTAAACCCTGCTAAAAGGCTCTTAAAAGGAAATGGATTGTCCAAACAAGGTTTAAAACTAATAAAGACATTTATTTGTT
This sequence comes from Shinisaurus crocodilurus, assembly GCA_021292165.1. NCBI lineage: Eukaryota > Metazoa > Chordata > Lepidosauria > Squamata > Shinisauridae > Shinisaurus > Shinisaurus crocodilurus. The sequence continues at coordinate 177,422,277 of CM037877.1, read as the reverse complement.
TTACTTACAGTCCGTTTATTCATATATGCAGGATGCATATAGGCAGATTAGAGTCTTGGGTGTTAAGAGTCCACTTCATTGGAGATCACTGGCTGGAAGCCAGCTCAGACCGTGTGTCCATCAGGTTGGAGAGGCAGAGAGAGCGAGTTGGCCACAGAGAGGCCGGAAGTAGGGAGGAGGGGTTACAAAACATGCACCATGGGGATTGTTCAATTAACCCTTTCCTCCCACTGTAACTAGTGGTTACATTACCTCATTGATTTAAGCAGGCAACATTACAATTTCCATCAACCACTGCATGGTCACCCAAGATAAGAAGAAAGAAGAGAAGGAATGTAAGTTGATGAGTTTGCAGATCCAACAATTGGGTCTAAAGAGAGGCAGAGGAAGAAGGGGAAGAGGACGTAGCTCAAGAGGAAGAGGAAATAGAGGAATGTATAATTCAGATGGTGAAGAAAAAATGGGTGCCTATTTTTTCCTGTGGTCAAACAAGACATTAGAAAAATGAATGTCCCAGCAATTTATATCAGCCACCATTTCAGGCTCCAGGGGAGCACAGTTTGTGCCCCTTCATGCTCAACAGGCCCAACAAGAACAATATTAAGATAGCCATGAAGATAGTAACATCATCAATCTCCCACTATTCCCTACAGATTCCCAGAGACCCTTTGTAACCTGCAACATAAATGGACAACAAACTAAATGTTTAACTGATACAAGAGCTAGTAGATCAGCTTTAAAGAAAAGGGGAAGGCTGATGGGAGTTGTAGTCTAACACATCTGGAAGGCACCAGGTTGAGGAAGGCTGTACTAGGGCATGTAGTATGACCATGACTAAGTCTGTCTACTCCATGAAGGCGCACAGCTGCTGTACCAGATGAAGCTGCTGAAAAACAGCCCCCGCCACCATCGCAATCCAGGATCAGTGCTGGATCCAGGAACCTCTCCAAAGCTGCACGACTGATTCTTAAGGCAGAATGCAACCCTGTCCAAAACAGGTTGAACTCCTCGTCCTGGGTCAACAGAACCCCCAATGAACAGTACCTCTGTTTGTCTGGATTAACCTTCACACAGCTCAGAGATCGGGCCCCCTCCCTCACTGCTTTTTGCCAGTTGCTGAAGACCTTTATTCTAGCAGCCTTTTGTTATATGTGGCAGACAATGTTCTTATGTGTTAGTTTTAATTGTGGACCTTGTCTCTTGGGTGGATTTTTATACTGTCGTTTCTTTACAAAATTATAAATGTTGTAAGCCACCCTAAATTGTGCTTTTGCACCAGAAGGGTGGGATATAGATGTTTGAATAATAACTAAATAAATAAATAAAGGATCAGATGTGTAGCTTGGGAGTGCTCTTGGATCCATCATTACTAGAGGCACAGGTGGTCTTGGTATCTCAGGTTGATATTCCAAGGGTGAGCCTACCTGGACAAAGACAGCCTTGGAACAGTTATGCATGATCTGGTCACCTCCCGTTTGGACTGTTGAAATGTGTTACATGTGGGGCTGACTTTGAAAATGGTCCAGAAACGCCAGCTAGTTCAAAACAGAATGGTTAGATTATTAAGGGGTACTGGCTGTTTCCAGGCCCAATTCAATGTGGATTTTATTTATTTATTTATTTATTTATTTATTATATTCATACCCCGCCTTTTTTCCTGCAAGGAACCCAAGGCGGCTTACATAATCCTGCTCCTCCTCTCCATTTTATCCTCACAACAACCCTGTGAGGTAGGTTAGGCTGAGAGTCAGTGACTGGCCCAAAGTCACCCAGTGAGTTTCATGGCCGAGCGGGGACTAGAACCCGGATCTCCCAAGTCCCAGGCCAACACTCTCACCACTACGCCACACTGGCTCTTGATTCCAAGAGAGATGGGTGATTCCAAGAGAGAGGGATTTTTCTGTGGTGGCACCCCATCTGTGGAATTCCCTCCCCTGAGATGCTTGCGTGACACCCCCGTTATGGTCTTTTTGGCGCCAGGCATTTTAGGAACTTTTAAGAAGCACCTTTAGATCTTTGCATTGTTTTATCCCTGCTAGCGGTTTTATTATGTGCTGTTGCTGGTTTTATTCTGTCTTTATCTGATTTGTTTCCTTGTTATGTTCTTTTTTATGTTTTTAATGTGCACATTTTATGTTTTAAATTTGTAAACATCGGTTACTGGCTGGTTTTAAAATGTAACAAACAAACATTGTGCCTCATTTAATGCTGGACAAATTTGCCTCCACTCTCCCTACTTTACTTTCTTCCCCCAATCCTGTTTTTCTAAGTCATGGCAGGCAGGAAACACCTACAAGAGGTATAGAGAGTTTTCCTCATCACAGTTACAAGGCCGCCCGCGCCACAAGATTGTGTGGATTTACAAGATTCTCCACAAGCCTCATGATTTTGTGAGCCCAGATACAGTGGCAAAACATATTAAATATGGCTAATAACCAATTAAAGGTGCGATCCTATGCATATTTAGACAGAAGAAAGTCCTATAACTCCCAGCATTCCCAAGAAAAAGTTCTGCAACTCCCAGCATTCCCCAGCCAGCTATGCTAGGAGTTGTAGGGCATTTTCTAAACATGCATAGGATTGTGTCCTAAAGTGTTTTTTTAAAATGTGAGTAATCACTGACCTTTTAATCCACTGAAACATCCATCTCTAATATTAAACAATTCGTACAAGGTTATAGCACAGGTAGATGGCAGAGGTTGGGATTCAACAGAGATCCTTTTTACAGCAGTTACAGAAAGTTTTGATAGTGGTGCATACTAGGGTGACATTTTCATCTCTGTTGAAAGAAATTGGTGGGGGAAATTGTAAACATGAGACGGTACCAGATGAATACCATTTTTCTAAGCATTTCTCACCTTTTAGGGGCAATGGTTCTAACCACCACCACCCCGACCAAATGATGAACATTGATTCATACTCCTTTTTTGTTCTTGTGTGAAACATGTAGATCAGCTGTGAAATACTATATCACATATATGGCAAGCAGCAGTTGCATAGCTCATAATGACAATCATGTGCTTTCAACAGTTATTATTACTTATTTACCCTGGCTTTTCTTAACCATTAACTTGTCTAAATGTTGCTGTGTTATTAGAATGATGTACTTCATACAGGCCTGTGGCTCACGCTGGCTCAGCTTGTCTGAGCGTGGAAAGCTAAGCAGGGTCAGGCCTGGTTGTTACTTGGATGGGAGACCCCTCCTCTAGTTTCCTGCATTGAGCAGGGGGTTGGACTCGATGGCCTCACAGGCCCCTTCCAACTCTTATGATCTATGAAATCTATAATTTGCTGTAATTCATTTGGGGATTTAAAAAAATGGAAAGTAGTACTGTATATAAACATTATTTAACAAAGAAACAAACATTCTGTCTTCCCTCATGATACATCAATGAACAGGGTTGACCCTGCCATTAGGCAGAGTGAGGTAGGTGCCTCAGGCAGCAGATGCTGGGAGGAACAGTAGGGAGTGGAGGACAATGCTGTGTCTTTGTGTGTGCGTTGTGTGCGTGTGCGTGTGCGTTCATTATTTTTTTTATTGTGACTTTCAACAAAACCAATAAAAGAAAAAAAAAGTATTTTGAGCACAATATCAAACATATTGATATCGCGAGCCCAGCGGACAAGTCTGTGTAGCAGCCCTTCGCCCACATGTTGCTCTCCATACCTTTTGGACTACAACTGCCAGCATTCCTGGCCATTGGTCATACTGGCTGGGGCTGATGGGAGTTGACACCCAAAATATCTGGAGGGCACCAAGTTGGGGAAGCTTGCATTTATAGCACAGGAGAATCAAAATGTTTCAAGCACAATCTGAGAACAGACGCACGCTTGCACGCTTCCCCCCTTCTCCCGCTGTTCGCATTGACGGCGCTGTGTGCTAATGAAATGTTGTGATTGTTATAGGCCTGCTACAACTCAAAAATAGAGAAACATCACGCATCTCTCTCCTTTCAGTTCCACTCCCCTGCTGCAGTGCTAAGCATTCGGCACCTTAACTGACAATTTTTCCTCCCTTTTTTTTCCACTGACTGCTCCCACACGTGGTCCTAGGCAGGAAAACAAATCATGCTGGTTGCAGCCGAGCACACAAAGGCAGTCCACGATTTAACCAAAAACACTAGATGAGTAGCCAGCTAGATATTGAACATCTGTGTCTATAATTGTGTGCTGCTCCATTTGACAATCAGTGCTGTGACTCACAGGCTCTAATCCTTTGCAGTCTGTCTGAAGGCAATGGGGCCTGGTGGCATATTTGCCACCAAATATGCCTAGTGTTCAAAGCAACACACGTACTGAGTGGACAACCAAATAATAGTTCTCAGGGGCATAATAGTTCTCAGGATAGACAAAAGAAAGTACTTGTTCACACAGCGCAGAATTAAATTTTTGGAATGTGCTGCCACATGAGGTAGCGATGGCCACCAATTTGGACAGCTTTAAAAGGGGATTAGACAAACTCATGAAGGTGAAGGCTATCAAGGGCCTTATTTAATTTGTTAAAAATTGTTTTTAAGCTACCTTTATGGGTAAGACACTCTCATGATGGGTATATATTCCCTCCAGTATCAGGGGCAATGTGCCACTGAACACCCCTTGCTAGGGAACAATAGCAGAAGAGAACTATTGCGCTCATGTCCTGCCTGTGGGCTTCCTAGAGGCAACTAGGTCACTGTGGGAAACAGGATGTCAGACTAGATGGACCTTTGGTCTGAGTTAGCATGTTTTCATCACCCTTTGATGACATGAATCCACTGGAGAAAATCATAAGAAAAGTCCATCCCAACGTGCTGCTTTCTGTAAGGTAGCCAGCAAAATATATTTACTGAGCTCCCTTTCTCTCTGTGACCTGCTTCACATGATCAAAAGAACCCACTGTGGGTTGTTTATGCCATAGTTTTAATAGTTGTTTTAATAGTATGTGTTGTGTTTTGATTAGTTTATGTATTTTATGTTTTTGTTGTTCCCCGCCTCGATCTAGACGGAGAGGCGGGTAAGAAATAAATTTATCATCATCATCATCATCATCATCATCATCATCATCATCATCATCGTGAGCCACAGCACATGCCAATGTGTGCCAGCCAGCATTTTGCATATTCAGCCGCAACCTTGGGTTTGTCATGTCATGTAAAGCCAGCTAGCAGAGGTTATATGAGGGTTAAACAATATGGTCTGTTGTAGGGTTATGTTAGGGTTGTCTGACAAGTCCAGAGTGTTTTTCTCTCACCGCTGAGTAAACACCATGCAGCTCCGTACATCTGATTTGGGCAGAAAGGGTGTCAGCAGGATAAGAGCTGGCAACATTCCAGCAGACTTTTGCACTGGCCCTGCTTAAGTGAGTCCTACTTGTCCATGTGTAGTGGTTAGGACTGTGGCTCAGAGAAGAAGCCATGTGGAGCACCATAATGCATAGGAGAACAAGCCATGTGCACTACCATATACATAGGGAGGTCTTTGAAGATGTTCTGGAAACTTCAGTTCAGAATACAGCTGTAAGATTGCTAACTGGGACTGGGCAGCACAAGCACATTATGCCAGTGCTCTGCCAATTTCACTGGCTCCCATTCTATTTTCTGGCCCAATTCAAAGACCCCTTTTAGACTTTTAAACCCCTTCATGGCTTGGGACCAAGATAGCTGAGAGACCACCCGTTGTTTCCACATATACCTACCAGGACCTCCAGATCTTTTGAGGCCATTCTCTAGGTGCTCCTGCTGGGTAATGTGCAACAGGTGGTTACTAGGAAAGGGCCTTTTCAATGGTGGCATCTTGATTATGTAATGCCCTCCCTAGAGAGGCTCACCTAGTGCCTACTTTGATGTAATTCCAGCAGTGCACAACCTCTCCCAGGCCTTTCAATCTGTTTCTGCTTCAATGTGTTGCATCTCTGCCTTGTGCTTGGATATCTTTTATTGTTGATTTAACATATGCATTTTTGTTTTTATTCTTGTAAGCTGCCCAGAGAACTTGATTAACGGGCAACACATAAATATTTAGAATAAATAAAAACAACTAGATGTGCGCAGGAGAAGCTCTCTTCTTTTTGTAAAGAACAGCAGCCTCTTCTTCTGCACCACATCACAAGCTGCTGAAACATCACTGAAAGTTGCTTACATACCTGCTATTTAGTTGGGAATTACCATTCTTCATTCATTCAAATTTTACAGAAAATCCAAACAATGTAATTGTCAATCCATTGCATTACAGTGTTTTTTGTATTGTTCTCCCATCCTTGTTCAATCCTGATCTATGGTGATCCACCCCACTAAAACACAATTGCAGCATTCTGCTGGACCAATGAAGCTTTTCAGGGCTACTGTGCCTTTAATTAGAAGTTTTCAGCTTCTGCCTATGTAATTGTTCCTGTTTAGCAGGGATGTGGCAATAGTCAATTGGTGTTTTTTAATTGGCTTTTAATTAATCAGTTCCTGTTCACTGCAGTGTGTTTGTGTGTCCATTCATTACTGGGGGAAGGGGTGTGTGTTCTTATTTATTTATTAAAGGGTAATGCTATTTCACAATTTTAAATGAAATAAGAGAAAATGAAAAAAATAACAATTAAAGCTCCCCTTTGATGGATAACAGGAACTAAATAATTAAAGGTCAAGTCAATGTCCATGCTGAACAGGAAGCAATGAGAGGTAACAGCTGCAAGGAGGAAGGTTCTAATTAAAGTGGCAAGGAAATCTTTGCTGAATAGGACTTACTTCTGAATAAATGTTATAGAATGATATTGGCCATGGGAACAGACATTGCCAGATAATACAGTGCTATATATACTGAGTTGACTCACCATTTTAAATCAGCTTCCAGTTGCTTACAGAAAGGCCCAAGTAACCTTACCGGTAATTTTAGAAGTAGCTTGTGACTGGTGTGAGAGAAAGAAGTAGAGCAAGTGTTGAGCCTCAGTCCTGCAGACTCAGTGTAAAAGCTCAAAATGCCTTCCCTAAGGCTTAGTTACTGGCAGTAAGAGCTTTAAGCTAAAGCATGATGGTATTTGGAGGGCTTGCCCCTTTTGCCCTGCCCACCACTGGAATGTGCCCCCCAAAAACTTATCTGAAATTAAAATAGGCCCTCAGGCTAAAAGAAATTAGACACCTCTGCTTTATGCAATGTATAAGAGAGGAAGGAGATCAGGTAGCGATCCTTAGTGTGAAAATTAATGTTACAAAATTGCCCCTACAAAGATCAGTATCTGGCTTCATAGCCAGGGCAATCCTACAGTTCAGTCGGAGTGCTCCAACATTTCCAAAGCCCCATCAGATCAGACTACTGCCGGAAGGAAGGAAGGAAGGAAGGAAGGAGTGGTGTGTTGGAATAGTGATGGCAGGAGATCACACTCATAGAAAATTTCACTGAACGGTTAATCTGCTTTTAGAGTGTTAGAGATGCAATAGTAGGGGGTCACCCAGGGGGCAGAACTAATCAGCTCCCCTGGATACATGCAGAGAACACTGCCTACTAGCAAGGCAGAGCCAAAGACATTTTTGCTACTTTAATCAGGGCTTCTTCTTGTACAGAAAAAGTTCAGTGTTTGTGTGTGCCTTTTGCAACCACAAAGTTTGCTTCGCTAAGCCTTCACTTTGTGGACTCAGTTATTCAGTCACTCTTGCTAGCACAGCATTCATCACTCTTCCTCCATCTCCCCCCACCCCTTTAAATTATTTCCCTCCTATTGCAAGCAACGGAAGGGAAGTCATTTTAGACCAATTCCAATGCTGGTTGAAACGTTCCCCCATGTTGGGGACATGACTGGGGACTTGGAGGGTTTTGGATCTGAAGCAGGGCCGGCACTACCGCTAGGCGAACTAGGCTACTGCCTAGAGCGCATGGCTAAAGGGGGCGCGATTCCTCGCCCCCGCCACCGGACGCCGCCGCCCCTTAAGGCACCTCCTCCCCTCTCCGGCTGCTGGAATCGCCGCTGGCCCGGGGGCTGTGTGCTACGCGAGGCCGAGGATCGGCCTCCAGGTAGGAGGGAGGGAGGGAAGCATCGTCTCCCCGGTGTGCCTGTGCCCAGCCCCAGCCCCGCACCCGCCCGCATTCCGGAGATATGAGCGCTGCAGACTGCAGTGCTCCCCTGAGCGGCGGGACGGGCTGCAGGCGGCCCTGGGAGAGGCTGCGTTGGTGCCCGCGTCGCTCCTGCTGCTTGCTGTGCCGCCTGGCGCGGCGGCTGCACTCCAGCCCAGGCCGGGCGCGGCGGCCCCAGGGCGTGCGGAGGCGCCTAGCAGCCCGCTTGGCCGGCCGAGCCGAGTCCCGAGTCGCTCGCCGCCCCTCCGCCTCCGCCTTGCGGCCGCCGGGTACAAACCTCCTGCAGCTCCTCCGTCGGGCAGTGGGAAGGGGCTGGCCTTTTAGGTCCCGGCCCGAGGCGGCGTTCCTGCGGCGGCTGAGGGAGGACGGCCGAGGCCTTCGGGGACCTCCTGGCCCGGCCTTCGGGGACCTCCTGGCCCGGCCTTCCCCGACCTGGTGCCCCTCGGCTGTGTGGGACTGCGACCCCCATCATCCCCAGGCAGCCTGGAAGCTGCAGCCAAACCCAACTGGAGGGCGCCGGGTTGGGGGAGGCTGTTCTAAGGGACTACAGCTCCCAGCATCCCTGGCTGGAAGCTGTAGTTTAAAGCCCTGGCTTGCCTGCCCCTGCTGAAGCCCGCCCTTGGACTGGCAGCTCCCCGGGGCCCCGGAAAGAGAGGGGGCTTTCCCTGCCTGGACGTGCTGCCGGAAAGAAGTTCTCCCTTCTTCCCTGGACGTGCTACCGAACAAAGCAGGCGCCGTGCCGGGGGGTCCGGTGGCGGCGGCGGGGGGGGCGGGAGGTTGCAGAGCAGGGCTGCTTTCCGGAGCCCCCCCCACGGCACGAGAGGGGGGGCGCTAAATATAATTTAGCCTAGGGCGCCAAACTGCCCTGCACCGGTCCTGATCTGAAGCTTCCCCCGCTTCACCCACACCACACCCCAATCCTCCCCCCACCCCGCTCAGATATCAGAGCTCCAACATCAGAAGGGTGAGAACCCTCAGCTCATTCTCAGGCCAATAAGCCTTGGTTATTAAGAGAGAGAGAGAGAGAGAGGTGGACCTTGCTGTGGTGGTTCATTCCACTCAGTCTTTTAGCTTCTTTTATGAAAAGCTTGATGTAGGCTTATTATACGCCTTTTTGAAAAGCTTGATGTAGGCTTATACGCCTTACCTGAGATTTTGCTGAGAGGGATCTTTTTAAATGTGCCTTGTGGACATGACAGGGTTTTTTTCTCTTTGATGCTCCCCACCTCATTCCCAGCCCAGTAAAGTGTTGCTAAGCGAAAAGCACATCAAACGAATCCTTTACAGGACCATCTTCCATCTGGTAACCTGTGTCCTCACTGTGGGAAGCTGTGTGGATCTAGAATTGGCCTCCACAGTCACTTACGGACCCATCGCTAGAGTCTACACAATCCTCTTTAGAATTTCCTCCTTTTATCCTGGAAGACAATCTTACTCGGTCACGAGTGATCGCCTGATGATGGATGATGATGATCTACACAGTTTTTATCATCACACTTTTTATTTTCAAAGCCAAGGCAGCTAAACTGATTTAAAGCCAGTCTGGCTGTGTGTTGCTATATCTTTTGGTGTCTAAATAAGTTGTTTAGCATTTATGTTACTGCAGAATCAGGAATTTAAATAGCTGAGGTGATAGCACTTTTAAGGTTCCAATACTGGGAGTTGTAGGACTTTTTTTTTCCTGTCTAAGCATGCATAGGATTGCACCTTAAAGGTATTTACTACACCAGAGTAATAATTTTTGCTTACTGTGTTCTGCCAGTGTATGATGTTTTCTTAACTGTCTATTGAATAGATAACATTGCACAGTAATGGGAGAAGTAAAGTGTCCAGGATTGGAGTTTGTTGTGATTTCGGTTCCTTTTCACTGGCTCACATACAAATTTCAGCTATTAGCAGTGACTAGATTTCATATACACATGCGTTAATGAGATAAAAACATAATGGATTTGCTTCACTGCATTTGTCTTTTATAAATGTGTGCCTCCAGTACAACTTTATAAGCACATAAATGCATTTACCAGTTGACAGGGGCCTTTTTAAAAAAGAAATGTCAGCAATAGAGAATTAAGATGTTGTAGCTATTTTGGAGAGTACCTTGATTTGAGACACTTTATAAAGATATATCTGCTGTTCATTTGAGCAAATAAAATCTCCTGTAATTAAAAAAATAATGGGTTGGATCCAGCCTTAGTCACACTCAGAGTAGACCCATTTAAATAAATGGGACTTAAATTAGTAATGACTAACAAGTCACACTGATTTCAATGGGTCTACTCCATGCATGATTAATCCTGGATCCAAACCAATATATACAGCCTGGCAAGTGTTTTAGCACTAATTCAAATATCGATTATTTGAGCAATTCAACTGGATTAGAAGTTATAGTGAAAGTACACTGAGCTATGACAGGTTCACCTGTCCACTATCAGTGCCTGCTTCCTCTTTAAAATTAAAATAAAATCTATGGCTGTGAAGATTGTCAGACTTGATTTCCTGTGGAAAGAAGATGGAAGGAACACTGGGAGAACATGGGAGCATTACGAATGGATGTTGACAATGTGTGGACACCTCTGTAAAGTATGAGTTAATGAGGCATATGGGATTCCACACTAAACACACTGATTTGTATCCAACATTAGCCTAATTTAAGTCCCATTTATTTCAACGTGTCTACTCTAAGTAGGACTAACATGGGATCCAGCCCCTAGGGTGGAAGCATCCCTAATCTAAGATCTCGGGCAACTGCCTTTGAAATGGAACATCCAATTAACTTAAACAAGAGTCTTGGTTTTGGATTCAGGTTGACATCTTCTCTAAACAAGGGTTAGATCCAGACCTAATCATACTTAAGAGTAGACCCACTGAAATCAATGGGACTTAAATTAGTCATGACTAACTTAACTCCAACTGATTTCAATGGGTCTGCTCTAAGTATGATGGATCCAAACCATGATCTTTATGCTACAACTTGCCTTTCATTACAATAAAATGTATTCAAGGCCAGATGTAATAAAAAGGAGACTGTCATCTACAGCAGGTGTGGGGCATCTGTGGTCCTCCAGATGTTGCTGGACTACAATTCCCATCATCCGTAACCATCGGTCATGCTGGCTGGGGTTGATGAGAGTTGGAGGCCAACAACATCTGGTCAGCCATAGGTTCCGCATTCCTGAACTCAGCATGATCTGAGACACGGAAGTACCAGGTTCATCTCCCAACCACTCAAATGAAAAGGTGCAGAGAATATTTAGGTCCATCAATTCTACCTGTTAGGGAAGACAAGCTTGGAATTCTGTAGTTAAGAAGTCAATAGATGCACACTAGGTACTCAAATCACTTTAATTGTTCACATAAAATCCTTGCCAATACACATCAATACATATGAAGTTTTAACATTTAATATGGAACAAGTAGCACTTCTTTGGTACAGAATGCAACCCCTCCTTTCCGACAAGTGTACATATTCAAAGAACTACAATAAGTGATAAGAATAATCATTTACAGTAAGTGCTTGATTTGACCCTGATTAAGTATCAGTCTGAAAGCATCTTAGTTTTTGCTCAAAGTATATACAAACATTAGACAAAGTACTGTTTTTGTTTCTGGCTTACCAACTGGAGCTTGATTGTGCATCACTCATTCTCTTAAGTCAGCCCTCCCCCCACTCCAGGTGTGTGGAGACTACAACCCCCATCATCCCCAGCCCCACATGGTTGGCTGGAGATGATAGGGGTCATAGTCCCAACACACCTGGAGCGGGCCAGGCTGGGGAAGGCTGGCCTTAAGTATTTGCATAAGAGGAAGCAGATACTAAGATGGAGATAGATTGAAAAGCGGTGGTACAATGCAGACTTCAGACTATTTCTGTTGTTTTTTATCGTACACTTGACCGTAGCGGCTTGTCATGTTGTACAATGGCTAATACTGGCTGTTTGTTGCAGGGGGCATGGGTGGTGATGGTGGTTGCTGCTCCTTTAAAAAAAGCATCTGCTTGTGCAGAATGAAACATGCAAAGCCCAACTTCCATCAAGTAAATATTCAAACAAACGAACCCAAATTTATTAGCAAGACTAAAACAAAAAGCTACCCTAGACCTCTATGGATCTATTCAGCCATTACCCATGACACATGAGAACATTCTGCAAGAATAAGTCTATGCTCCTTTTATAATGACCCTGGAGGAGGTGGAGAACCCAGAATTTCACATGACAGAACACTTGCCTTTCAGTTTATCCTTCTTTCGCTGCTGCTTAGATTTCTTACCATCCACTTGGAGGCTGACACTTCTTCTCTTCTCCAAATTCAAGAGCTCTTGGAAAAGCTCCTGCACATTGTAGTTCATTTTGGCCGACGTCTCCATAAAGGAACATTTCCACTTGGTGGCAAGGACTTCTCCTTCACTGGCATCCACTTCTCTCTGGGTGTCATCACTCTTGTTTCCTACCAACATGATCGGAACCTTCTGGATGTCCCCTTTGATCTGACAGATCAGTTCATAGATGGGCTGAAGCTCTTCTATCGACTGCCTGCTGGTAACAGAGTAGACCAGCATGAACGCATGGCCTTTGGAGATGGACAGTCTCTGCATGGCAGGGAACTGGTGGCTTCCAGTGGTATCGGTGATCTGAAGGGTGCAGATGTTTTTGTCACAGCTGATCACCTGGCGATAAGTGTCTTCGACAGTAGGGATGTACGTTTCCCTGAATGTTCCCCTGACAAAACGAAGGACCAAAGAACTCTTACCAACGCCGGCAGCTCCAAACACAACCACTCGATAATCATTACTTTGTTCTGGCATGTTGCTTGTCCAGCTGGGAACCAAGAAAGAGTCCCCTGTGTTTACATATCCCTTTGGACAGCAGTCCTGTCAAGGAAAAAAACAGCAACTTAGCCTTAACAAAAAGTTCCAACGTGCAATTCAATTCAGCCACATCTTTATTTATTGGTTACATGTATATTCCATCTTTCCCACCAAGGAGCCCATGATCCTCCTCCTCTCCATTTTATCCTCACAACAACCCTGTGAGGCAGGTTAGACCAAGAGTCAGTGACTGGCTCAAAGTCATACAGTGAGCTTCATGATCGAATGGGGACTAGAACCTGGGTCTCCTGAGTCCCAGTCCAACACTCGAACCACTACACCACACTGGCTCTTTCCCTCCCAAACCATCATATAGCTTCTACATTATACAAACTAGCAGTCAAGCAGTCTTTCCTCCCCCCACACACACACTTGAGGCACGTTGGATTACAACTCCCATAATCTCCATTGGCCATGTTGGCTGGGGATGATAGGAGATGTAGTACAAACTGTCTGGAGGGCGCCACGTTGGGGGAGGCCTGCAGTAGAGCCAAGCAAACCTCTGGCTTTGCACTTTATGGGCAGCACTTCTATTACTAGAGAAATATCTAATTCGCTTGCAGCTCTAAGCTCCTCCATCAGGAGAAATCAGGTTATAATTGCCCATCAGAGTGGAATCAGCCAGCCCTCCTCATTAATGCTCCTCTGTCCCCAAGCAACAGAGCACCCTGCAGCTGGTGCAAAACCTGGTCAGCATCACCCTTCCCCATTTGCTAGTCCCAATGATCAGCTATCTTCATTTTCTGCTTTGGTGGGGGAAGTTGGCTGCTAATCCCATGGGTTTATTGCTTCCATTCTCCTGTTTTGTGCACACGCCCACGCTGGCTCTCAAAGAAGCAACAGGCGCAGCATCCGGCTGCGTTACTCACAGTGATGGAGGCCAACTAATACATACCACCCCAGTGTGTTACCTACTGGCATCATCAGAGCTGCCTGCCGGCAGGCAGGCAGACAAGGAAGCTGGAGGTGGAGCTGCAAACATTACCTGCCTCGGAGCAAGAGCAGGGCAGCCCCATTTAGGAAAGAATATGCAGGCACATGTCTGCATACTGCAGAGCTGTGTGACCCACACACAGCCCAGGCTGGGAGATGGAAGGAGGGGGCAATAGGAGTTAAAATCCCTCCATCTCTCAACAGCCGCCCAAAATCGACTGCATGTAGAAGAAAGGTGGTAATCCATGCATGCATACCAAGCACTGCCAGCTCCAGGTTTTTGAGGGCTCTCGGACAAGACACCCTCAGTGAGCCCCTCGCTCAGTGAGTCCACCTTCTTACTGCCACTGGCACCAACTGCTTTTGTTCCTCATCATTGCTTGCTTGCTTGCTAGGCAGGCAGAGAACCAGTGAGCGAGTAGGCAGTAGCCTCTACTGCTCCTCCTTCTCACCACCACCATTGTCTGGGCCAGAGCAAGAGGCAGCTGATCAAACAGGTTGCCGCAATAGTGAAGAGGAGGAGCTACACCAGGGGGTTCTTGTCAGTGGGCCCCTCCTGGGGTGTAGGCCCTTGGCATGTGCCCAACCATACCTACCCTTGATGACAGTCCTGGTAGCAAGGACCTCTGCTTCCCTGTGCTGTAAATACTGGGAGCACGTCCCAGGGCACAGAACAAGATAGGATGTCAAACTATTAAAAAATAACAAATTCCAACAGGAGCAACTTCCCTTCAGCCTGTTACAAGGAATTCTGGGACCACCTGAACAATCCAAGATCAGTTTTCTCAAGGTCTAGGAAAGATACCCCATCTGTTATGGGGACATCCTCTTGAAGTAGCAATCTGGATTCTATTCAATCCAGCCAGTACTCTCAGCACCTTACAAACCTGCCCTTGTATATTTATCCTGGGCAGACTTATTTGGGCATAAATGCCACTGAATTCAGCGGGACTAACTTCTGAGCAAGCATGCATAGGATCGGGCTGACCTAAGATCATCAGAACACCTTCTGAGGGGTTGATATTTGCTATACTATTTGCCAAAAAGACACCATACAGTGTTACTAGGGGCTGGGGAGGGGAGTGGCGGAATGAAATCTGCTTTCTTGATGTCACAATGTTTAGGTTTTTCCATCCAGTCCTGATACTTCTAGCCAAAACCCAGCAACCAAAACAAAGAATACATACATTTCCAAACTTTCATGATGAGCAATTTTATGGAACCTCCATTACTTTCAGAATATTCGAAAGTGTTTCAGTAAATACGGTTATTAGCTTTGCCATTGTTTACAGCTGAAATTTTATTTTTATTTTTTTGATACTAAAAAAAACAGGGAAATCTGGATGATGGGGGGCAAATACATTTCAGTACTGACAAGGCTAGAGGTTACTGTAACCAAACCAGCACACATTACAGGTATAGATCTGCCTCAAACCCTCCCCCCCTGATTTGGATTTTCTCCTCCCATTTCCCACCTACTGTATCTTGTTGCCTCACAGTGGATAGCTCATGCTTTTAGAAAAAGAGATTAGCCTTTAGATCAGAGTGGAGAAACTTTTAGGGGCCAGGGGCTGAATCCCCCTCCCTGACCCCTCATATCCTGAAGTATTGTTCACAGAATACAAGAAGAAATGCTTTGGATTTAGAAAGCAAGAATTCTTAAGGAAAAGAATGATCAGGAATTGTATCCAACACTGTTGTTTTGCCAGCATTTTTGTTTGTTTTAGCAGGGCTCCTGTGCCTTTAACACCTCCATGACAGAAATACAGCAGGTCAAGTTCGCCATCACAGACAGTATCCACATGGTGGAGAAGTTTCATCTTTTGAATGCTTTCCTCCCATGCAGCTGTTAAAGGTACAGGAGCCCTGCAAAATAAAAGAAAATGTTTGGCAAACCTACTTAAGAGTTCTCTGGAGCTTTTGTATTTGTTTGGAACCCACGCGAGGGGCCCACCCCATCACCTGGACACAAAAAGCAAGCTCCACTGCAGCCTCCTCCAACAACCCGGTGCCCTCCAGATGTGTTGGGACTGCAATACCCATAATTCCCAGCCAACATGGCCATGCTGGCTGGGAATTATGGGAGTTGTGGTCCAAAACATCTGGAGGGCACCAGGATGGGGAAGGCTGCACTACTGTCGCTTTGCCCTGCCCCCATTTACTCCTGGCCACTTCTTTCCCAAACTCTGGCCACTCACTATTTCAAAACCACTCTTCTTTCCCCATGCCAAGAAACTGGTGGAGTCAGAAGACGTTGGAGGCGCTGGCCGCACAACAAGACCAGAACTGACCAGAGCTTTTCACTGGAGCTGCCGTTGATCGAACCTGGGACCTTCCACCAGTGCTCTACCACCAAGCAAGGGCTCCTCTTCTCCCAACCTCAGTTTGTTTCCCCTGTGGGAGAGGAGTAATAATTAGCAACCTACCTCATCGTGTTGTCCTGTCGCAAATAGAATCGAATCATAAAGACATTTGCTAGTTAAACATCCCACTCTTAAGCCTCTTACACAGAATTAAGTTTCACTGGAATGAATGGGGGATTTTCTTCCAAGCAACTGTTGCTTAGGATTGAGCTGTAAAGGTGTTCACACATTCATTCTCCTTCTCTCTCTCTCTCTCTCTCTCTCTCTCTCTCTCACACACACACACACACAGTAACTGGAAGTGGAGGGAGGACTCTATCCGTTGTACCTAATGTTAGTCCTACTTAAAGTAGACCCATTGACCTGAATGGAACTTAATTTAGACTACTACCATTGGATACAACCCATTATAATATTCCTACACCGGGTGATGCAAAGATCAGCAAGCTCATGTCTGAGAGGCAACCTTGCCTAGATTCCTCTCCAGCCACGAGTAAATAACCACGACAACAGCAGCAGCAACTGCTGATCCATCCCAGTGTCTGGGCGGCCAGAACAGGCCTTCCTTCCAACGGCTTAGTAGCCCAAAAGGGCGAGGCGGGCGGCAGCCGCCGCTAACCCAGCAAAACAAACACACCGCACAGATGTCACGGACAAGCCTCGCTGTAGAGTCAAGCAGACAAAGGGACGCCGATCTCGGTCTGGCGCCGAGCGCGGCGGCGGCGGCGGGCGGCGGCGGCGCCCCCCCCCCGCCCCCCAAGGAAAACAAACAAGCCACGCAGCCACTATCGAGGCTCTCGGATCGTCACCTCTCTGCTCTCGGGCTCTTCCCAAGCCTTGGGAGGCGAGACACCCGCTCGGCCTGCCGGGCGTCGCCAGAGGAGGCGCTCGGTGAAAACGTGCTCCTCCGAGCCTCTGCCGTCGCGTCCAGCTAGGCACCCGGCAGGGGCAGCCCCCCCAGGCCCTTCCCTGGCACGCGGCGGCAAACCATCTCCCGGGTTCCCGGACCAGCCCTTCTCCAGCTCGGCACGGCTGAAAAGGTGGGGAAGCAACAGCCCCGCCTAACCCTCCCCCCGTTCATTCATTTTCCCGAGAAGTGGAACATCCCATTCATGCAAGTAGAGGAGGAAAAAAAATGGGGAAAATACGAATAATTATATTATAATAATAATCTCGAACCTTGGGAAGGAGGGGTGGGTTGTTGTTTATAACCCGAAGGTAGAGCTTCTTGCTGGGGAGATTTTTTCGCTCAGAAGAAGGAGGGGCTCCCTCCGTCTCTTCGGCTGAAGTTCTTGGTGCTGACTGATCTTACAAAAGAAACGCGCACGCAGTCACGAAACTGTTTAGGAAACGCAAAGAAGCCTTCTTGCTGCTAAGAGCTTAAAACTAAGACTGGACGGAGTGAAACCATTTATGTAGCATCTCTCAATACAGGTGACACAACCCCCGCCCTCCCACTGTTTTGAGTAAGTCAGCTCCACCTGTTGGATTTCCGCCTGATCATTCAGCTGTTAAAGGTCGAGGCGCTGTCGGAGGCATGAAAAGGGAGCAGGTTTCAGAACTTGTCCAACACCTACCACTGTTGCTCTTTAAAAAGAAAAGGGGGGGGGGGAAGCAATGAATAATATACATATTTAAAAATATTTCCATGCTGCTAAGAGTTCCTGCAACCATCACAGCTGTACATTTTCAAAATGGAAAGGTAGCAGAGAATTTGCAGAGGGATAGCTTCAATCCTATATACATTTACCAGGGAGTATGCCCCACTGAACTCCGTGGGACTTACCTCTGAGTAGACATGCATAGGATTGCAGTGTTAGTCTGTTGCAGCAAAAACTAATCATTTAATGTCACCTGAAAGATTAACCAATTTACTGTGACCTAAACGTACATGGACTAGAGCAGGGCTCTCCAACCTTTGAGTCCCCAGATGTTGCTGGCCTACAGCTCCCAGCATACCCAGCCAGCATGGCTAATGGCAAGGGATTCTGGGAGCTGTAGTCCAGCAACATCTGGGGACCCAAGGTTGGAGAGCCCTGGACTAGAGAGTCCACTTCACCCGATGCATGAAGTGTTATCCTGAGCTACATGCGTAAACACATGATATGGTGGGGAGCAGATTGTACACATTGAAGTCAGAAGGAAATGAAGTGCAGAAAGTACAGGCAGTGATAATTGCCTTGTTAACAGTTGCCAGTTGTTTGGTGGTAAGACTTACTTGCACGGGTGAGCTGATGAACACATGTAGTGTGATAAAAAACAACGTGTTCCTGTTCAAGCCACAGGAATAGAGATGAACCACTTGATGAATTGTAGTTCAGCTGTTTTGCGTTGACATCTGTCTTGGACGTTCCTTTGTTCAAGAATGGCCAAGCTAAGGTCAGTGACAGAGGCCAGATTCGCACGACTGGGGAAGAAAAAGAAGCCACAGTGGCTTCTTTTCTCTGCCTCACAAGTGCTGGTCCTGTGCCGCCTCATTTCCATAAGTACCCACGTTGTGCACGGATTATCATGTCATCTGATGGTTTCCAAGCCATCCTGCAACCTTACAACAAGCCATGGTTTGTGGGGTGTTTTAGAAGCCACCCCCACTGCCCACCTTGATGAGTTTGGACAACATGGCAACCCATGCCCATGAGGCTGCGTGTGACCATCACACGTGGCTTCTTTTCCTTCCCCGATTGTGTGAAGCCGGTCAGTTTCCTGGGAGGTTGAAGTGTTTCCACCCACTGATTTTTGAATATCGCCATTTCTGCTATCAGATTTGTGTCCATTTAAGCTTTTGCATAGAAATAACTGGTATGTTTGTAGAAAGGCATTGCTGGCAAACGATGGCATCTGTGGCGTAGTGATGAGAGTGTTGGACCAGGACTTGGGAGATCCGGGTTCTATTCCCCGCTCGGCCATGAAGCTCACTGGGTGACTTTGGGCCAGTCACTGATTCTCAGCCTAACCTATCTCACAGGGTTGTTGTGAGGATAACATGGAGAGGAGGAGGACTATGTAAACTGGCTTGGGTTCCTTGCAGAAAAAAGGTGGGAAATAAATATAATAAATAACTAATATGTTGCATTGGAAGATGAGCAGCAGGTATATGAACCCCTGATGTTGTGGATGGCGTTATTAGGCCTGGTAATAGTGTTTCCAGAGTAGATATGGGGACAGAGCTGGCATCTGGGTCTATCAGAGGATCTAGTTCCTGTGTCTGTACCTCTGTTATGTGGCTTCTTGTTGCTGGCAAGTAGCTGCTTAGGTTGGATGGCTGTCTGTAAGCAAGTCCAGACCTACTACCCAAGCCCTGTGAGAGGCACACACTTGACAAAAGCAGTGTGGTGTGGTGGTATCAGGCTACGAACTGGGAGACCCAGATTCAAATCCCCATTCGGCCATAAAGTTCTCTGGGAGACCTGTGGCCAGCCTCAACCTAACCTACCATACAGAGTTGTTGTAAGGATAAAATCCTGGGTGCTTTGGGGTCCCTTGTGGGGTGGGCGGGAGAAAACCCATCTTGAGGTTTCTTGGAGGAAAGGAAGGCTATAAATGGAATAAATAAATACAGGCTTTTGAAGTGCAGAGTCTCAGCAGTACATGGGGGAGTCTTTGTTTGTTTTTAGAATATTGAAATAATCCCATCTGGATCCTTGGCTCTTTTCCTACAGCAAATCAACAGCTTTCACAGTCAGGTGCCTTTTATCTATGATGTACCACTAGTGTGGTGGTTCCCAGCCTTGGGTTTCCAGATGTTGTTGGATTATAACTCCCAGCATCCCTAGTCAACATGGCAGTGGTTGGGTATGATGGCAGTTGTAGTCCAACAACAAAAAATCTGGGTAGCCAAGTTTGGGAACCACTGCCTAGCGCAGGGGTGGGCAACTTGTGGCCCTCCAGATGTTTTAGCCTACAACTTCCATTGGCTCTAGCCAACATGGCTGATGCAAGTTGTCAGCCAAAATATCTAGAGGGCCACAAGTTGCCCACCCTTGGCCTAGTGTAACCATTCCCCCCTTCCCTCTGGCTACTCTATGAACCTGGTTTTATTTATTTATTATATTTTGTGGAGGACCAAAACCCGGTCCTTGGCACGAGTTCGGCACTTAACGGGTTAACCGGCACTTAGAAAATGCCCTTTATGTGGCTCCTGTATGTTTAGAACACAACCGCTACCTAATGAATGACATGGAACCGTGCTTAGGTCAAAGAATAGACTTTATTTACTATACAGCTAATGGAGCGGAACTAATAGACTACCAGGAATTTCACACTATAAACATAGCAGGTCGTAACCTGGCCAAACCGGAAAGCTTCAATATACAGACTAGAGGCTTCGCGTATTACAGAAGAAGAAGTAACCTTACATCAGAGAATCTGACTTACGGACTTAGCGTAGCGATCTGCATAGCCGGTCTCCGAGTGTGCCTATCCAAGGTTGGAAGCTGCTTGACCCTAACCGGAGCCAGGGACCTGACCTGTCTCAGCCTGCACCGAGTTCCGAACAACCCTTGGACCTTTGGCACGTATCTTTTCTACCTCTTCCCGCCCCCTTCCCGCCCCCGATGACCAGGTGGGCTGGGTCCACCCCATAGGGCAGTGGCGTCTCTTGAGGTTGACGCCTCCTGGGTGCTTTGGGGTCCCTTGGGGTATTTTGCAGCTCTTTGAGACTGTGCCCCCCACCCTTTCTGGAGTCTGCCCAGAACTGTGTCTCCTATGCCCCGGGTGGGGATTATGCATCCAGATGGCGAGTGGAACGAGAAAAACAAGTCAGGGTTCATTGTGTCAGGGTTCAATGTGTCAGGGTTCAATGTATGCTCAGGCTTTCTCTCCACATATTTGTATCCCACCTTTCTTGCATCATGGAACTCAAGGTGGCTACATGCGGTTCCCAGGTGGTCTCCCCTCCAAGCACTGATCAGACCCAGACCTGCTTAGCTTCAGCAAGGTGGCTGCCTCATGTGCCTTCAGACCATGTTGTCTTCCTCCTTCCCATATTATTTATACAGCACCAGCAGCATACAAAGCAGCTTACATAAGAAATACTTGGCGTTATGTTGGAGAGGATGTCAGGAAACTGGCACCTATGTTCATATGTGGTGGAGTTGTAAACATGTACAGAAATTTTGGCAAATTGTATTCAAAGAGATAAATGAAATAACTGGGGTAAACTTAGAGGTATGTGAGGGACCTATTAGGATGGTCTGCCCCAGGCGTCTTATGGATCCGGATGGATTCCTGAACGCGCTTGGGGAATTGGAGCACACAAACGGTAGCTCGGTCGAGACCCTGGTGGACGACTGGAATGCTGCAATCACCAGGGCATTAGACTGAGTTGCCCCGAAGCGCCCTCTTCGCCTAAACAGAGCTCGCGCGGCACCATGGTTCACTCCTTCGCTGCGAGTTCTGAAACAAGAGGGGAGAAGGCTAGAGCGCCGATGGCGAAATTCCCGCTCCGAAGACGATCGAACACGGGTTAGAGCTGCATCTTCAGCCTACCGAGTGGCAGTGAAGGCAGCAAAAAAGAATTTCTATGCTGCCTCTTTTGCGTCTGCAGAATGCTGCCCCAGGAGGCTGTTCCAAGTGGTCCAGAGTCTGGTCGGTCCAGCCGCTCCGGACCCACTGGAACAGTCAAAAGCCTCCTGTGAGGCTTTAGTGAAGCACTTCGCAGATAAAATTGATCGGATTAGGAGTGGGATATCGTACGTCGTGGACACAGGGAGTGAGTGGGAGGAGGCCAATGGCAGACCGGTTTTGTGGGATCGGTTCCGGCTTCTTCCTTCTGATGAAGTGGACAAGGTGCTTTCATCTGTGAGGCCGACCACCTGCTTGCTTGACCCTTGCCCGTCCTTGCTCATTATGAGCTGTAGGGAGAGACTGGGTGAGGGGATCAAGGCGGTGGTGAATGTCTCCCTCGAGGAGGGAGTGATGCCATCAGCCCTCAAGGAGGCAGTAATAAGACCACTTCTAAAGAAGCCCTCCTTGGATCCCCAGGATCTGAACAACTTCCGCCCAGTCTCCAATTTGCCATTTCTGGGCAAGGTGATCGAGCGGGTGGTGGGTGCTCAGTTGAAGGCACACTTGGATGAAGCCGATTATTTAGATCCGTGCCAGTCGGGCTTCAGGCCTGGACATGGGACAGACACGGCCTTGGTCGCCTTGGTGGATGATATGAGGAGGGCTTTGGATAGGGGTGAATGCTCCTTTCTAGTCCTCCTCGATCTCTCAGCGGCTTTTGATACCGTTGACCACGGTATCCTCCTGGACCGCCTGCAGGGCTTGGGCTTAGGAGGCACTGTATTGCAGTGGTTCCGGTCCTTCCTCTCTGGAAGGTACCAGAGGGTAGTTCTCGGGGAGGAGGCTTCGGACCCTCGGCTGCTCACTTGTGGAGTGCCGCAGGGTTCCATCCTCTCCCCGATGTTATTCAACATCTACCTCAAGCCGCTGGGAGCTATCATCAGGAGGTTTGGGGTGCGGTGTCATCAGTATGCGGATGACACGCAGCTCTACCTCTGTTTCAAGTCCTCACCGAGGTTGGCCGTTGAGACCCTGTCCAAGTGCCTGGAGTCAGTGGCTGGCTGGCTGGGAAGGAACATGCTGAAACTGAACCCCGACAAGACCGAGGTACTTCTGGTGGGGGACAAGGGGAGGTTAGGGGATGTTGACCTGGTGTTGAATGGGGTTCATCTACGCCTGAAGGACCAGGTCCGCAGCTTGGGGGTCATTCTAGACTCCCAGCTGTCCATGGAGGCTCAGGTGGCAGCTGTGAGCCGGGCGGCGCTGTATCAACTCCATCTGATATGGCAGCTGTGCCCTTACCTTCCTAATCACCTGCTCCCATCAGTGGTTCATGCCTTGGTCTCCTCTCGCCTAGACTACTGTGATGCGCTCTACGTGGGGTTACCCTTGAAGACGGTTCGGAAGCTTCAGCTGGTACAGAACACAGTGGCTCGCCTGATTAAGGGCAGTCGCTGGCGTGATCACATCACGCCAGTGCTTAATGAGTTGCACTGGCTACCAGTTGCTTGCCGAGCTGAATTCAAGGTGTTGGTTTTGACCTTTAAATCCCTACACGGCTCCGGCCCAGTTTATCTCAAGGAGCGCCTCCAGCAACATCAAGTAGGCCGCTCAACAAGGTCTGCCATGGACGGCCTTCTCCTTATCCCATCAGCCAGAGCAGCCAGAGCAGCCAGGCTGGTTGGGACTAGGAAAAGGGCCTTCTCTGTGGCGGCCCCCACATTATGGAACTCCCTCCCTAGTGACCTTCGCCATGCCCCCTCCATGATGAGCTTCCGCCGTGCATTAAAAACATGGCTGTTCAGGCGGGAATATGGGGTGGGTTAGGATTTTAAAAGAATTTTTTATACTGTTTTAATTATTATATTTTATTGTATTGTTTTATTGTATTATTTTAATTGTACATCGCCCAGGGTGGCCGGGTGACCGGCCAGATGGGCGATTAATAAATATAATAAATAAATAAATAAATAAATAAAATGTCCTAGCATAGCATTACTATCAATCTATGATAAGGTTTATTGTACTCAAGATACTAAAGATTTAATTACAAACTTATTGACAGCAGCAAGGTTAATGATACCTAGAAAATGGAAAATTCAATGTGATTATCAAATAGAGGAATGGTATAAAGAGGTATGGGATATTGCTATTAATGTTAAATTAACATGCAGTATTAAAGTTAAAAGGGGATTATCAAATCAAAATGATTTTAAAGATATATGGAGAGCATTTGAGAGCCAGTGTGGCATAGTGGTGAGACTGTTGGACTGGGACTCGGGAGATCCAGGTTCTAGTCCCCACTCGGCCATGAAACTCACTGGATAACTTTGGGCCAGTCACTGCCTCTCAGCCTAACCTACCTCACAGGGTTGTTGTGAGGATAAAGTGGAGAGGATTATGTAAGCCACCTTGGGTTCCTTGAAGGAAAAAAGGCAGGGTATGAATATAATAAATAAATAAATTTTGTTTTATTAAGTGGGAAAGGGTGTACACCTTCACAAGAGTCATTACAATCTTGGAAGGCTGAATAGTTTTGTAGTTATTTGGTCCCGGTGGGGTGTGTGCACTTATTGTTATTTTATTGTTTGTTTTTATGTGTTTGTTTTATAATTTATATATTTGTGTATTTTGTAGTTTTTATGTTAAAATTTAAATAAAATTTGTTAAACAAACAAACAAAAACAAAGCAGCTTACAGATATACATACACTAGCTTTTTTTACCCGGCGTTGCACGGGTCGTCATTTTCCTATTGGCACTATTTGTACGAAATTCCTTAATGTAGCTGACCGCTGTTTTGAATTGCTCCATAGGAAAGGTCCCCTGGGACTACACAAGGAAATCCCAGCTCCCCCAGGACTAACAGCTCCCCCAGGACTACACAAGGAAATCCCAGCTCCCCCGGGACTACCTGCTCCCCCGGGACTGCACAATGAAATCCCTGCTCCCCACCCCGGAACTACACAATTAAATCCCTGCTTCCCCCCTGGACTACACAATGAAATCCCTGTTCCCTTTCCCCCGGGACTGCACAATTAAATCCCTACTCTCCCGGGTCTACACAATGAAATCCCTGCTCCCCCCCCAGGACTGCACAATGAAATCCCAGCTTCCCCCCCCCCCCGGGACTGCACAATAAAATCCCTGCTCCCCCCCCGGGGCTACACAATGGTCTGAGAGCATTTTGCAAGACAAGCAAATTTTTTTAAAAAATTTTGACTTGATAAATGAGCAAGGTCTTGCAAGACAAGTAGTCGTAGGGATGTAACCGCTCGCCTTGAGCGGGTGTAGCGGGCCAACATCGGCCCCGCTCACGCCCGCCAAAAGACTCGCTTTGATATAAGAGTGTTTTGGATTACAAGCACAGTTCCGGAACGAATTATGCTTGCAATCCAAGGTATTACTGTACAATAATAACACAAAAATTTAACTTAAACTACATACAATAAATCATAAAGTGCACCCCCCCCACCCTCCTAGGGACCAATTTATATACTTCTATCCCCTTGATCAAATGAATTCCAAATTCCAAAAATATAACATATCCTGACAAGGCATACTCCCCTTCCCATTTATTAAATCATAGTCTAATAATTGATTCCATATATCCATAAAATTGTTCTTCTTTAACTGTCCTTTTTTGCATTTGATACTACAGGTTAGTTTATCATTTAGGGCTATGCATAACTGCTCTTATTGGCTCCTGCAGCAATTATGAGGTGAGGCCGATTTGCATAACTGCTCCCCTGTTGTTTTGCCCATAGGAGATATGAGAGTGGGGCGATTTTCACCCCCTTTTCACCCCCTTAGGGACGGAATTTCCAAAAATCCTTCCTTAGTGGGTGTCTACGTCATAAAAGCAATATTCCTTCAAAATTTCACATTCCTAGATTAAACGGTTTGAGCTGGGCGTTGATGAGTCAGTCAGTCAGTCAGTACTTCTTCTTTTATATATATAGATAGGCAAAAAAAGATGGGTCCTTGCCTGAAAGGAGCTTACAGTCTATAATAGACAAACAGGGGAACTGAGGAGAAGGAAAGGACAGATGAAGAGAGGGATGAACATGAGCAGATGCAGATACATTTATGCAAAGCTTCAATACAGTTGGGAAGGAGGATTAAGGGAATAAGCAAAAGGCCAGGCAGAAAAGGTGGGTATTAAGAAGAGCTGTGAATCACATCAAGACTGATGTAGCCCCAGCTGAAATGGGGGTTCCCCTCTTTTGTTAGTGGTGATACGATATCTTGATAATAAGACAAGGAAGGAGACTCTCACACTTTAATGCTTAGAGGAGTCAGTCAGTCACCTTTTCCCTGACAGATCACCTAAGTCTAAAAAATAGGGGTGGGCATCTTGTGATCCTGTAGAATCTAGATTCTTTTGGCCTACAACTCCCATCAGCCCTAGCCAGCATAGCCAATGGTGAGGGATGATGGGAGTTGTGGCTCTCCAGATATCACCTGGCCTACAAGTTGCCCACCCCTGTTGTAAAAGCTGCCAAAAAACTAGGTACAGCTTTCCCTAACATGAGGATGCTGCACCTATGGAATATCTGCTTGCCATACAGCTGGTATAGATAATCCTATATATCATAAATAAAGCAAGATCCCCCCCCCCCCCAGCTTGTTGGAATCCAGTGCTGCTGTCAAACAGCTTATTTCCCCTTGACTCATACTTGTGGTTATTTATTTGCATCTAAAAAGCAGACAAATTAATTGCAGATCTGTATCTTGGCTCTATGTTCAAATGTTTTCCAGCATTTATTGTTTGGGGCAGAGCTGTATTTCTGCAGTTCCTAAAAGCAGTTATCTTAGTTATGTTTTTCCCCAGAGCGTGGAAATGCTGCATATGTATACTATCTCTCTTCTCTCTTTCTCTCACCCACCCGCGCCGCCTGAGGAAAAGAAAGAGAATGAATCAATTCTGGCTCTGCTTTCGTATGGAGCCACTTACACTTACGTATTACAAAGGGAATGTCAAGATCTAGGCACTTCATTTAAAGACGTAGGTGCTGCACTTGTGTTTCTCAGTGAGTGCATGTCCATATTTTTAGACTGGGTAACAGCCTACATTGCTTATTGGGATTTCTAACTGGCCCTTCTTCTATGCCAGGCCAGCCTCCCCCAACCTGGTGCTCTCCAGATGTTTCAGGCTTCATCTCTCATCAGCCCCCACCAGCATGACCAGGAATCCTGGGAGTTGTAGCCCCATGCCTTTAACAGCAGCCTGCCATGCAGAAATGAATATACTTTGGGGGGGATTTTCCTGCCGATATGGTGGAGATTATGGGGGAGCGGTGGGGAACAAATTATTTCTTTTAGGACCATCTACAGAAAACTGAGTTAGGGCACAATCCTATGGACATTTCATTTAGACAGAAAAATGGCCTACAATGGCTGGCTGGGGCATGCTGGGAGTTGTAGGCCTTTTTTCTGTCTAAACATATTAGGATTATGCCCTTTGTGTGATTCCCTCCTGTGGCACTGAGCAGCTCCCATCAGAGAGAAAGGAATCCTGAGGGGTATGATGACTTTCCACAGGAGGTCTGGCTAAAACATGCTGTTTAGCCTCTTATTCAATTAGTACTTCCCAACCTCAACCGTGTGGTAGCTCCATGTTGCAAAATGGTGAATGATGACAGAAAACCAAAATTTTGGTTTTCACTCGAGAGTTGCACAGATTCCTAGGGTCTGGGACGAAATCCATGGGTAGCAGGCAATGTTAGTCCTACATAAAGTAGGCCCATTGAAATGAATGAGACTTAAGTTTGTCACAACTAACTTAAGTCCCATCCATTTCAGTGGGTCTACTCTACATAAGACTAACATTGGCTACTACCCCATGCCTCCAGGTAATGTGCAGGTTACCTCAGGGCTGCCCCCCTTCAGTCACAGGAGTTGTCTCTTCCCATGAACAAGGCAGCGTGTGAACAGACGGCTCGCAATCACTGAAATTTCTGTGATCTCTGAGGTATTTATTTTACGATATCCCACCTTTCTACTAAACAGTGCTGAAGGCAGCCAATAAAAATAAAATACAGGTAAAATACCAAATTATAATTAAAACATAAAACAAATCAAGCACATCAATAGATCAACAAGTGTGGAGTGTTCCTCCTAAGGATTTCAGCCACTCCATTCCATACTCCTCCCCCCATTTTCTGTTTCCCCTTCCCAACAGTCATTCATTTTGGGGGCCACTGAGCACATTTAGTCCACATTGAGATGCTTTGGGTACCCCCTGGGAGGGTTTTACTTTTTTTTTTAATACTTCCACAAATATATTTCAGTTCCTTCAAGAGGGCAGAAGCTGCTGTACCTGAGATCTGTCTTACATATTGATGGCCTTGTACATTTTCGAGCATTCATGATCTTCGGGGACTCTGCTGATTTGAGTATTGTTGTCCCTTATTATATTAGGAACGTTTCTGTTGCCTGTACTGGGTCAGACCATTGGTCCATCTTGCCCAGTATCATCTTCCCTGTCTGACAGCAGCTCTCTGGGGACTCAGGGAAAGGTGTTTCCCATCACTGCTACCTGATCTCTGCAACTAGAGATACCAGGGGTTGAACCTGGGACCTTCTGCATGCAAAGCAGGTACTCTACCCATTGAGCTATAGCCACTGCTCTTACCAGGTGTGCCCTTGGATCTGCCAGGGCCAGCGCTACCGCTAGGCCAACTAGGCGGTTGCCTAGGGCGCGCGGCTGAAGAGGGCGCGGAAACGCTGCGCTCCTCTTCGCTGCCGCTGCGCCGCCCCCGCCAGGCCTCCGCCGCCGCTGCGCCGCCCCCGCCAGGCCTCCGCCTCCCCACCCTCTGCCTGCCGCCGCCGCCGCCGCGCCTCCCCCCGCCTGCCCGCTCGCTCGCTCGCCGCTGCGCTTCCCCCCGCCCACCCACCCGCTCGCTCGCCACTGCGCCTCCCCCGCCCACCCGCTCGCTGCCGCTGCACCTCCCACCGCCATCGCCACCCCCCGTCACCCCCCCAACCCCCCCGTCACCCCCCCAACCCCTACCTTCGTTGCGTCGCTTCCGGAGCCCCGCCCGCGTTGTTTTGGCGGGAGGAACCAGGGCAGAAGGGCTTAAACAGCCCTGTTGCCATGGTTTCCCCCGGCAAAAAACAGCGCGGGGGTCCCGTCGCGTCGCTTCAGGAGGAGGAGGAGGAGGAGGCAGCAGCAGCTGCCGCCGCCGCCGCCGCAGCCAGGGCAGGAGGGAAGGTAGGTTGGTGGTGGCGGCGCAGGTTTTTTTTTTTTTCCTGCTTTGGAGTGGGGGGGGCGCTAAATATTTTTTCGCCTGGGGCACCAAACTGCCCTGCACCGGTCCTGGGATCTGCCCACATTTTTCTGAATGTTTCCACAGTTTCTATATCCAGTGATGATGGCTTCTAACAGCGAACAGTCTTGGGGGCATGCATAACTTCAAATAGGACACATAGGCTGCATTCAGACAACACAATAACCCGCACTCAAGAGTTGAGTATGGGTTGTCATTGAACTGTGGGTTGTAGTTGAAATGTGGGTCATCGTGTTGCCTGAACCCAGCTGCACTAACAAGCCATGGCTTGTTAACCACGAACAACCCATGAAGAGAACCCATGGTTTGTTGTTGGGTTGTGAACTGTGGGCTGTTCATCATGGTTTGTTATCTTGGCTGGGTTCAGACAACGTGATACCCCATGTTTCAACAACAACCCACATTTCAACAGCAACCCACACTCAAACCCTGTGTGTGGGTTATTGTGTTGTATGAACCCAACGAAGTAGGACACATGGGCCACCCTAGGGGGCTGGCAAACAGCCCATAATCAGCTGTTTCCTGGAAAGGCCTGTTTAGGGGGAAAGGTATCACAGGCAGAGTATACCCCTTACACAGACTAACAACTGTATAACCCAAACATGGAGTTTGGGACTGTTTAAATGCAAGCCATAATGTCAACCTGACAAATATAAGTTATTGTGGCCAATATATGCTCAGTAAGTACTGCCAGAGAATGGAAGGAGAAATCTTCTTAATTATAACCAGTTATGAAAAGAAGCAATATCTTGTAGTTGATCATCTCAATTATCTCAAGTTAAAAAAAATGTCGTGCAAATCTATCCTTAGATGAAGCCATGAAATCTCAGTTTGGTTTACATTTTTCAGCATCAGCCATCTCTCAAAGAAACTGGCTTTTTCACCAGGTCACAGCCAAGTGCATCAATGTACAGACTTGCATAGGAGAAACTGATCTTTATTCTTTGATGGTTTGAGTCCTAATTCCCTTGAACCCTTTTTTGTGTGTGGGGGGGGGAGCAGGGAAACCACTACTACTACAACACCCAAACAAATATATACAACAGCAAGGAAAGAAAGTGGTGAAAGATTTATTGGGCTGGATCCAGATTTAGTCATACTCTAAGTATGACTAAATTTGGATCCAACCCATAGTCTGTTACAGCAATGTGAAACAATCATGGCTCACTGCCTTTTGTTCAACTACAAAAGTATAGAAGGACTAAACAAAGGCAGAGTGATTACTGCTGATGAAACGCAAGTCTCCAGAATTCATGTTCCCCCGGACATTTTCATCCTGCTCTTATTATTCATCATCACTCAAAAGATGTCATTTCTGACTCAGTAGGCATCCAGACAGGCTGTTTGCACAACACAACGGCCCGCTGTGGGATATTTAAACCCACAATCAGGCTGCAGTGCGTGCAGCCACCGTTTTGAATATACAACCCCCACTCGGGGTTTTTCATATTGAGCGAACCCGGCGAGTGTGGGTTATGCGAGGTTTAAACAACCAGTGCAAAACCCATAGTCAGTTTTAGGGTTGTGCAACCCTTGCATAACCCACACTCACTGGGTTTGCATGACATGACAACCCCCGAGTGGAGTTTGCATATGCAACCTGGTGTCCACGGCTACTGCAGCTCATCGTGGGTTACATAACCCATGACGAGTGAGCTGTGGTGTGTTGTCCAAGGCTGGTTGAGGGTAACCACCAAACCTGTGAGGGGCTTAGTGCCAACCTACAGAGGGTTTTGAAAAGAGGTCCAAAGTTCATTGTGTGGACTCCCCAAACCTTCAGGTCACCCCTGATGCTGTGATACACTGTGCCTGGGTGGTCTGTGCCACAGGAGGGAATCACAACGTATCGTAGAGGTTGCATGGTTCTCTTGTGCTGCTTTGTGAGAACAAAGCAAGGAGACATTGGGAGATAGGTATGGAGAGGCACCTTGTTTAACAAAGAACTCTTCTGATGTGCTTCTCATGTTTCCTATTAGGCTACAATCCAATGCACCCTTTCTTGGGAGTAAGTCCCATTGAACTCCATTGGACTTTCTTAAGAACATAAGAAGAGCCCTGCCAGATCAGATCAAAGTGTATGCCTCCAGTTCTAATACTAGAACCAGGGGTCATCTCATGAAGCTGATTGGTGAGAGATTCGGGACAGATTAAAGGAAGTATATCTTCACACAGCACATAGTTAAACTGTGGAATTCACTAGCACAAGATCACCTGCAACCTGCAACTGTGGGGCCATAAAGATCCGGCCCCAGGCAGCTGGGCTTCATCTGCCATCGCCTCTCTGGAGAGGGCCAAGCCGGGCAAGTAGCCCAGCTTTGCTGCTTGCTGCCTGCTGCTTGCTGCCTGCTGCCTGGGAGGGACCACCCGCACCACCGGTGGGACTGCTGGCTGCCGCTGCAGGACCGGGCCCAGCCAGGAGCCACCCCGCCTCACCGGCAACTGTGGGGCCATAAAGATCCGGCCCCAGCGGGGGTGGGTCCGCCGCCGGCGGGGGAGCCACTTCAGGGTGGCACGAGGGCGAGGGCCTGCCCCCGTGTTGATGGGGATATAGGTGGGGCTGGGGTTTTTAAGAGGCCCTGCTTTTTGAAGGGCTTGGGGGTTTTAGGGGTTGATTTTAGGGGTGGGTCTCCCGCCTGATCGACGGAAGCGAGGGGGCATGTGCCTCTCCCAGGGAGATGATGGAGGGAGTTCTGGTGGGCAAAATATACCACTGTTGAGCGGCAGGCGCTGGCAGAACGCTAGGGGCAGGCCACGCCAACTGCGGGGGACAAGGGATCGATGCTTAATACCTATCCCTTGTCCTGGGCCTGCCCAGAGCCAAGGGATAACTGGGGGATGTGTGGCTCCTCCCCATACCTTGCGTTTGCTGTTGTGCAATGCCAGGTCCGTTACCCAGAAAACATCTCTCATCCATGACTTGATCTTGGATGAGGGTGCGGACCTGGCATGTATTACGGAAACCTGGCTGGACGAGGCCGCTGCTCCAACTCTGGTGGCCTTGTGTCCGGCTGGTTTCTCGTATGCCCAGCAGCCAAGGGTTGGGGGACAGGGAGGGGGAGTGGCTGTTATCTATCGGGAGTCCTTGGTCCTTACCAGACTCCCTCTCCGGGAGACCAAGTTTATTGAGTGCATGTACTGGAGGTTGGGTCCCAAGGGCAGTCTGGGGATTCTGCTCGTGTACCGTCCACCCTGCTGCACGACAGACTCCCTGGCCGAGGTGCTGGAGGTGGTCTCTGATGTGCGTGTGTTGTCCCCCAGGCTATTGGTGCTGGGGGACTTCAATGTGCATTCGGGGGCTGTCCTCACGGGGGCACCTCGGGACTTCATGGAGACCATGGCTTCCTGGGAGCTGCACCCTGTATTAACTGGACCTACCCATGTAGCCGGTCATGCACTGGACTTCGGTTTTTGTTTCTGGAGAGGGGGGAAATGATCTGGAAATCGGGGATATATCCGCCACCCCCTTGTCATGGTCAGATCACTATCTGGTGGGGTTGGATTTCTCGATGCCACAACCCCTCTGCAGGGGTGAGGGACCTATTAGGATGGTCCGCCCCAGGCGTCTTATGGATCCGGATGGATTCCTGAACGCGCTTGGGGAATTGGAGCACACAAACGGTAGCTCGGTCGAGACCCTGGTGGACGACTGGAATGCTGCAATCACCAGGGCATTAGACCGAGTTGCTCCGAAGCGCCCTCTTCGCCTAAACAGAGCGCGAGCGGCGCCATGGTTCACTCCGTCGCTGCGTGCTCTGAAACAAGAGGTGAGAAGGCTAGAGCGCCGATGGCGAAATTCCCGCTCCGAAGACAATCGAACACTGGTTAGAGCTGCATCTTCAGCCTACCGGGTGGTGGTGAAGGCAGCAAAAAAGAATTTCTATGCTGCCTCCATTGCGTCTGCGGAGTGCTGCCCCAGGAGGCTGTTCCAAGTGGTCCGGAGTCTGGTCGGTCCAGTCGCTCTGGACCCATTGGAACAGTCTAGAGCCTCCTGTGAGGCTTTAGCGAAGCACTTCGCAGATAAAATCGATCGGATTAGGAGTGGGATATCGTGCGTCGTGGATACAGGGAGTGAGTGGGAGGAGGCCAATGGCAGACCGGTTTTGTGGGATCGGTTTCGGCTTCTTCCTTCTGATGAAGTGGACAAGGTGCTTTCATCTGTGAGGCCGACCACCTGCTTGCTTGATCCTTGCCCGTCCTGGCTCATAATGAGCTGCAGGGAGAGACTGGGTGAGGGGATCAAGGCGGTGGTGAATGCCTCCCTCGAGGAGGCAGTGATGCCATCAGCCCTCAAGGAGGCAGTAATAAGACCGCTTCTAAAGAAGCCCTCCTTGGATCCCCAGGATTTAAACAACTTTCGCCCAGTCTCCAATTTACCATTTCTGGGCAAGGTGATCGAGCGGGTGGTGGGTGCTCAGTTGAAGGCACACTTGGATGAAGCAGATTATTTAGGTCCGTGCCAGTCGGGCTTCAGGTCTGGACATGGGACGGAGACGGCCTTGGTCGCCTTGGTGGATGATATGAGGAGGGCTTTGGATAGGGGCGAATGCTCCTTTCTAGTCCTCCTCGATCTCTCGGCGGCTTTTGATACCGTTGACCACGGTATCCTCCTGGACCGCCTGGAGGGGTTGGGCTTGGGAGGCACTGTATTGCAGTGGTTCCGGTCCTTCCTCTCTGGAAGGTACCAGAGGGTAGTTCTCGGGGAGGAGGCTTCAGACCCTCGGCTGCTCACTTGTGGGGTGCCGCAGGGTTCCATCCTCTCCCCGATGTTATTCAACATCTACTTCAAGTCGCTGGGAGCTATTATCAGGAGGGTTGGGGTGCGGTGTCATCAGTATGCGGATGACACGCAGCTCTACCTCTGTTTCAAGTCCTCACCGAGGTTGGCCGTTGAGACCCTGTCCAAGTGCCTGGAGGCAGTGGCTGGCTGGATGGGAAGGAACATGCTGAAGCTGAACCCCGACAAGACCGAGGTACTGCTGGTGGGGGACAAGGGGAGGTTGGGGGATGTTGACCTGGTGCTGAATGGGGTACATCTACCCCTGAAGGCCCCTACCTTCCTAATCACCTGCTCCCATCAGTGGTTCATGCCTTGGTCTCCTCTCGCCTAGACTACTGTAATGCGCTCTACGTGGGGTTACCCTTGAAGACGGTTCGGAAGCTACAGCTGGTACAGAACGCGGCGGCTCGCCTGGTTAAAGGCAGCCGCCGGCGGGATCACATTACGCCAGTGATGAAGGATTTGCACTGGCTACCAGTTGCTTGCCGAGCCGAATTCAAGGTGTTGGTTTTGACCTTTAAAACCCTAAACGGCTCTGGTCCAGTTTATCTCAAGGAGCGTCTCCAGCAACACCAAGTGGGCCACTCAACAAGATCTGCCACGGATGGCCTTCTCCTTGTCCCTTCAGCCAGAGCAGCTAGACTGGTGGGGATGAGGATGAGGAAGAGGGCCTTTTCTGTGGCAGCCCCCGTACTGTGGAACTCTCTCCCGAGTGACCTCCGCCATGCCCCCTCTCTGATGAGCTTCCGTCGCTCATTAAAAACCTGGTTGTTCAGGCGGGAATATGGGGTGGGTTAAGATTTTAAAATTTTTATATTGTTTTAATGTATTTTATTGTATTTATGTATTTTATTGTGTGTACATCGCCCAGGGTGGCCGGTTGCCGGCCAGATGGGCGATAAATAAATATTAATAATAAATAATAAATAATAAACAAGATGTAGTGATGGCCACGAAATGGAACGGCTTTAAAAGGGGATTAAACAAATTCCTGGAGGAGAAGGCAATCAATGGCTAATAGTCCTAATGGCTGCGCGCTACCTCCAGTATCAGAGGCAGTATGCCTATGTACACCAGTTGCTGGGGAACATGGGCAGAAGGGTGCTGTTGCACTCCTGTCCTGCTTGTGGGTTTCCTGTGGGCAGCTGGTTGGCCACTGTGTGAACAGAAAGCTGGACTAGGTGGACCCCTGGTCTGATCCAGCATCTTCTTATGTTCTAAAGTGACCAACCAGATGCCTATGGGAAGCCCACAAGCAGGGTGTGAGTGCAATAGCACCCTCCCACGTATGTTTCCCAACAACTTGTATTACTGTGAGGCATACTGCCTCTGATACTGGAGGTAATATATAGTCATCTTGACTAGTAGCCACTGACCTCTCAGTAGACTTGCATAGGATTGTGCTGTTACTCCTAAAGCTGCTGCATGAAGTGCCTCCCAACTATGGTCAGTTACTATGGTCAGCTCTAGGGTGAATAATACAATTTAGAAATAAATAAATACATACATACATACATACATCCCTTTATCACCATTACTGCTTACCAGGGACTGCCTGTTACCAGCCATAAGTGGGATGGGAGAGAAAGTATCCTCATTAATTCTGAGTAGTTCCTTGTGAATCTTAGTAAGGAGTAATCTATTTTAAATAACACCCTAGAATAGATTTGCATCATGCGGGACTGAAGGTGTAGGCCCTATATTCTATATTTAATATGTTCTAAAATTAAAAATGAATAAGCCATGTAACAGCATGGGCAAAGAGGCTCCCACATACCGCACTCGAATACATTTCCTGGTTCATCTCCAAATGTCACAACATCCCAGCAGCTGAAAGTCTATTCATCAAAGGGAACATGGGAGTCAAAGGCAATTCCCAGCTAATATTGGAATAAGAACAGGATGTAGTTGTCAGGGATGGTTCTTAGTAGGTGGTTTGTGTTGGAGGTGCTGTTTGGATTTATTAGAGCCAGTAGGATTAATCCCCATCTTCGGTGGAATGGAGACTATTTTGTTGGCAAGATCAACTATGGACACCTCTGCTTCATGGCTGGAGATGTGCGAACAAGCAATGAACAAGTGTTCACCCAGATTCTCTGAACATCTACTGCTGCTCATCTGTCCTTGATTTGCACTCACTGTTCTGATCCTTGTTCATTTTGTGTGAATGGGGAAATTGTGCAAAAGGAACGTGATCAAATGTGAAAGTTGCACAAAAATATCTCAAATTTGCACAAATTTCCAAAGTTGCTCAAATTTCCCCTGTAGTCTAAAGCGTAAAATGGCACATTTTTAAAATTATGCAATGGCAAACTTTTTTCTTGTCCAAATGTGCGTTATTTTTCAAATGAGAGTGGACGTTTGAGAATTTGCAAACATTTTTGAAGAATATATTCTCCTGCTCGCACTTCCATTGGGGCTTGCAGACAAGCCATGCTCGCATGGGCAGGGGGTTGGACTCGATGGCCTTGTAGGCCCCTTCCAACTCTACTTTTCTATGATTCTATGATTCTATGTTATGTGAGGAGAAACAACATTCTTATCAACGTGAATTGCTGACTTTGCCTCCTTGCTCTCACCTTGGCTATGTCCTTACAGGAGCTTAACTTGATCGTGTTTGCACAGCATCAAGTTATCCAATGCAGCTGCCATAAATCTGAAAGGAGGATGTTGCAGGGGGTATAGAGCCACTCATGTTCATATACAGCGAGCGTAGGCCACCTGGGCTGACCCTGCCCTCTCCCTCCCTCCCTCCTTTTCCCACCCCATCCTCTCCCTCCTTTTCAATGTAAAAGGTCAAGGCTTTGCCCTCTTCAGCTAGGTACAATTTAGCACAGCAGAGGTGTCAAAGCTGTCAGCCATGGACCATAGTGGACAGCAGATGCTGGTTGAGATACAAACATACCCAGCAAGTCCATTGTAGATCACACACAGAGAGACCACATTCGGCACCCACCTGTGCAAAGCAAATGGTGTCACGTGGACTACAGGAGAGAGTTCAGATGAAAACTAACCAAGAAGAGTGATCTTCCAAAATGCTTCAAGTTTTCTCCTTAGGGTAATAAACACACAGTTGTTACTGTTCATTTATATTGCACACAGAGACTGCATTCCTTATAAGAGATCTAAGATCCACTGAACTTAGCAGAGCTTACTACTGAGTAAGCATCCGCCAGATCAGGTTGCAAGTGCGCAAGATGCTTTACAGCCTGATCCCCGTGCATGTTGTTTACTCAGATGCTGGTCCAATGGTGTTCAGTGAAACTTCTGCCCAGGTAAGGGCAGCGTGGGATTGCAGGCTTAGCTTCTCTTCTCAGGGCCAAACTAGACGATATGTTAAATATTTGTGTGCATTTAACATGTCCTGTTCTTACCTTAAAAATAACAGCCATGTTGTCGTGGGGCAGTGCGATCAAGATTGGGACTGTGGCATGTGGAACAGAGTTTAACCCTTTCCCCCTGTACCATGGTCCCAGTAAAAATCCACCCCCGCCAAAGCTGTTATTTCTGCTGGGACCCAGGGGTGTCAATGGCAGCTCTACTCAGGTGAAAAGCAGCTTTGGCTGGAGGCAGGATTCACTGGAAGCCTGCTGTGGGAGGAAAGGCTTGAAAAAACTTCCTGCACACCATGGTCCCAATACTGATTGACAGTTTGTAGTAGGTTATGGTTTGTAGTAGGTTATAACCCATGGTGGCCGGATTCTGATGACACAGCACAACACCATTGGGGGTTGCATATTCATAATGGCAGCCACATGCGTTCAGCATGTGCCATGGCTCATCTTGAGTTAAATAACCCATGGTGAGCATGTCATGTCATGCGAACTGACCCATTGTGGCCCTGCTGCCTCAACAAGGCTAAATACATACAAACATTTAATATATTGTATATTGTCTAGTTTGGCCATAACAGATCTGAGATTTGTCTTTAAGAGGAGGATGAGATGGGGTTGAGTGTGACTTCCCCCACCATACTGACTACCCAGCAAATCCACAAATGATATCGGTTCTGAATCTCTGCATCTCAGAGGCTGGTTGGATCCAGATTTAAGCTGGATCAATTGCACTGGTGGAAGTGGACTTCCCCACCAGCTCCTTCCCACGGCAGCCCCTCCAGTCCCCTGGAAATACTACATTTAGGAGACCCGGCTGAATGGGGTGAGTTGTGGTATAGAGGGAGGGGGGATTACCACCACCCCAAAATCAGGTGGAGGAACCTTCTGTGAGCAGAGCTCTTCTGCTCGCAAAAGGCTCCTTTTGTGGCAGGCAGATCCTGAATCCAACACATGGAATTTCCTGCAGCCCACATCCAATGCCATTACTATAAGAGCTGGGATTTGAATCTGTGCACCATGAATAAATAGGGTTGGGCAGATTCCAAAGCCTGCCTGTGTCTGAAGAGACCTTTATTTCCTGCTCCTCTTCACCTCCCACTCCTCTTTCGACAGGGACTGAAAGCACCTGTGATCGGCTGGTGTGAGGAACGTGGGGGCTGATCGATCCATGCTGATTCATGCTCCTGCTGGCTTTCTCCCCAGAGTACAGGAGTACATAACCATGGTGATTGAATGCCTCTCTCGCCTGCCCTTGGAACAGAGATCATTTCCACTCATTGGCAGGAGGCTGCAAGCGAATCCCATCCTTCTGATGAACACACGTATGTTATCATACTCTCTCTTAGAGTCACTGATTAACTGTGCTTTTCCCCCTCTGCCCGGTTCTGACTTGCTGTATGTAACAGAAGACAATCAGATTTGACACCAGTAGCTTCCTCCCCATTTCCAGTCACAAAACTGAAAGCTCCAGTGACATCATCAGTTGGCCACGCCCATTTCGTATAAACGAAGGTGGGGTTGTTTGCTTCTAAGAGAACTAATCCACCGCTGGTTGTGAGATTGGTAACGCTAGAAATCGGAGGACATTCTTGCATTTCGTGGATTAATTAGCCATGGCAAGGATGGCTTTTCACAGAATCGTGTAACAGAGTGGTAGTAGTGGAAGACTGCCACAAAATTAATTGCAGGAGTTATGGAGCCACATTTTACAATAGAGGCTTTCTTTGAACTAGATCTTCTCTGATGGAGAGTGTAGTTTTAAACTCAAAACACACAGGGTTTGTCAATAAATGTTGTGCACCCATTGCTTGCTTCCTTTAGATCAGGTTGCTAGATTGCAACCTGGAGCTGGATGCTATACTTTCACATTTCCCAGCAGCTGCAGGTTCTTCTGCCCATTTCCCCAGTGATCCTTTCGTTTATTTCCTCCCCTCCCCTGCTGCTATAGAGAACATGGCTCCAGGTGTGTCATACAGACAACAAGAGGAAAGCAGTCAAAAGGGGGTGGTCAAAAGGGCAGGAGATGCTACCGCTTCTGTTCTGAGTCTCTGAATTAACCAAGCAATTTAACAGCACAATCCTATGCATATCTACTCAGAGGTTATTTGCATTGAGTCAAATGGGGCTTACTCCTAGGTAAGTGAGTATAAGATTGCTGCCTAAGGGCAGTATGCAAGTCTGCCCTAGCACAACAGGGAGATAGCGGTTTAAAAAGTAACCGCTCCAGAAAGGAGCGGAAATGTTCGTTTCTGGAACAGGGCAGGGCAGCAGAGCTCCACTGAGCTGTCCTGATCCAGAAGCAAGCATTTCCACTTGTTTCCAGGGTTGCTTTTTGAACTGCTAGCTTTTTGTTGCGCGAGTGGTGGGTCCCACTTTGTGCAACAGATCAAGCGAGAGTGCAATGGCAGTATTGGATACATGTCCTAAATGTATAGAATTGATCTCTGGGCCGTAACCTGGCAACTCTACCATAAGATGCTGGAATCAATCAAACCAGATCATGAAGCCTTCAAGCCGTGGCCCTGTCTTCCATTTCATCACCAAGTAATCTACTCTGGGCTAAAGCCCAGTAATCTACCCTTTCGATTTCTGGTGTTTAGGCCTTGAGTGCTGTTGCTTATGCAGCTAAAATGGCACCACCAATGTACAAGGGGGATATTAGCAGGCCTCAGATAGGTTTGTAGAAGAAGAAGAAAGTAAGTGGGGGGGTGTGGGCGGGGAGGAGAGAACAACCCCAAAACCGCCTAATGAGGGTTGAGTTGAGCACACCCGATAGCCAAAGATTGCTGACTGTTGGGGAGGAAAAATGAAGTCCAGGGTGGCGGGTGGAATGGAATGGCTGGAATCCAGAATGGGAGCACTTCACACTGCAACATTGTGTTGCAGATTCCATTTGTGGTTATTTATTTTTTTAAATATTTTTAAATTACATTTATACCCCGCCTTTTTTCCTGCAAGGAACTCAAGGCGGCTTACATAATCCTCGTCTCCATTTTATCCTCACAACAACCCTGTGAGGTAGGTTAGGCTGAGAGGCAGTGACTGGCCCAAAGTCACCCAGTGAGTTTCATGGCCGAGCGGGGACTAGAACCCGGATCTCCCGAGTCCCAGTCCAACACTCTAACCACTACGCCACACTGGCTCTCACTGGTTGTCCTCCTACTGCTTACAGTGGCATCTGATAATTGCTTAGAAGGCTGCTTCCCTGCACAGAAGCCTTGAGGTGACCTGATGGTGCTGGATGCTGTCTCCTTCCTATTGATGTTTGTTGCGCAAAATGATTCAAAACATTCATTTGGCTTCGTAGCATATCCGATCTTGTGGGCTCAGTAATGCCACTTCTTGGTGCTAATGCAGGCGCATTAAGTCCCACAAATGGGAGACATTGAGAGTATACTCGGATGTTTTGCTGAATGAGCCAAAATCACTCAGTAAAGCAAGAAGCATTTCTAATGTTATGAGTATCACTGTGTGTGTGTGTGTGTGTTTCCTTTTTAAGTATTTGAGGGAGGGGAAGGCCTGCATGAAATGGCATGTAGCTTAACTGAGAATCCAGGGTGGTAAAGAGAGATGGCTTTTGACCAGAAGACTACCAAGTTCTAATCCTCGTTCAGCCTTGAACTCTCTGCTTAGCCTTGGGAACTCACTCTCCATCAGCTTCAGATGATTTACAGGGCTGTTTTGAGGAAATGCAGAATACAACATGATGCATGACGAAGGGATGGAACCCATTGCCACAAGATGTGAACCCTATTCAGATGTTATGCCCGAACAGGGTTATATCAGTGCATGGAAGGGGGTACAGGGCTGCGCATGCTGACCTGGGGCCCAGCGTCCCCACTTCCTCTGTGCCGGACCGACCTTCTCGTGTTGAGCAGGGCGGTCTGAAGGGGGCTTCTCCTTGTGTTCACTCAAGCAGCCAAGTCAAAACTGTGGGGCATGCTCTCCTATATTGCCATTTTTATCGAGATTTGCGTAGGGATCTCGTGTCTCCATTTATAAATTTCCCGGGAGTCCTGATGAATTCTGTTAAGCTACTTCTTTCTGACAAGGATCCTTATATCACAAGTCATGTGGCTAGATATTGTACAGCAGCGATGGCTTGCCGCAGCCACAGGACGTTGTGATTGTTTCTGGCTGTGTGGCGGTTATTGGGCGCAACCTCTCTCCAGTGGTTTACTGATGATTGTACACACTTTTGTTATCAAATTAGTTAGAAGGGATGAAATTATAGAATGGGGGGGGGGACTGCACAAAAGCTGGGAAGCCACCAAATGATTGGTGGTTGGGGGAAAGGAGGTGGGGCCAGCAGAAGGGATGTGGCCATTGTGGGCCCCTGATATATGTTGATGTTCCCTGATCAGGCCTGAACAGGGCTTATTATTGTGACCATTACCTTAGATGGCTTTGAAACGGGATGAATCAGACTCATTGAGGATTGGTGGCTGGTGACTTGTCGTGATGGCTATACAGAACCTCCCACTTTTTCCATAATTCTTTTTATTGAGTTTCTCCACAGGCAAAATATATGCCAAAGACAATCATGAATCAATAGAAATTGACTAAGAGATCATATACCAGCCTCCCCGAACTTGGTAGTCCACCTGATTAGATGGACCTTTTGGTCTTATCCAGGGCTCTTCTTATGTTCTTAGGATAAACGGGGGGGGGGGGGGGGGCTGCAACAAAATGCTGCAGCATGTAGCACTCCTGTACAGCAGGGGTCCCCAACCTTTTTGGACCCGTGGGCACATTTGGGAATTTGAGAAACTCCCATGGGAACCACCACAAAATGGCTCCCACCCCCATGGTGGATGTGGCTAGTCACTAAGGCTGCCATGGGGCCTGGCTAGTCAAAAGCTGAAGAGGAGGTGGTGAGAGAAATAGTGAGGCTAGAGGCTAGGAGGGAGGGGGGGAAGCAAGACAAAGAGGTAGAGGGGAGAGAAAGTGCAAGGCTAGAAGCTGAGGGGGGAGAAGAGCAAGGTAGAGAGATGGGGAAAGAAACTGGAGGCTGAGAGGGAGGGGAAACAGCAAAGCAAAGGGGTAGAGAAAGAGCAAGGCTAGAGGCTTGAAGGGAGAAAATCTAGAGGTGAGGGGATAGAAATAGTGAGGCTAGAGGCTCACAGCGTCAATATACATCTCAATCTCAATATACATCACGGCTGCGTGGAAGGGGTTTTCTTTGTGCCGGTTAACCCTTTAACTCCCGAACTCACGCAAAGGACCGGCGGTGGTCCTTCACAGGTAGCAATGATGAGAAAGAGGCTGAGGAGCACAGCAGCTAGTAACAATGGTGGTGAGCGGATAGATTCACTGAGGGAGGGTACCATTGCAGGTGTCTTGCTCTAGGTCTGTTAAAAACCTGGAGCCCGCACTGTTAGCAATAACGTTCCAACCCCTGTGTTTTTTAGATTAATCTTCAACTCCAGATTACTGCGTCCTGCTGCCAGCAGAGGGCAGCAAACAGCTTCAATATATTGAGTGAGTCATGAATTTCTAAAGGAAAGGACATGGGCAGAAGGTTCAGGTACTTCGGCAAGGAGATGCATCTTTCTTGATTTGCTTTTTAAGGGAGCCCCTGCTTGTATGGAAAAGCCAAGCCGCATTTAGACCTGGGTTGGGGGAGCTTGGCAGGGGTAAAAACCCAGGATCAAGAAATCAGACGGTTGCAATTCCCTAACCACTTCTGCCTGCAACCATCTCTTGGGGAGTCTGGAAACTTGAGGGAGGGAAGCAGCTGCCTCTCGCAAATGCCCAACTGCTGCAGAACAGCGGAGAGGCAACCTTCCATCCTCGCCCCCTTGCGCCATCTTTCTGCAACAGTCACTGGAAAGGTGGAGAAAAGGAGAGGCAGTTTTTTTAAAATCAAAAAATGAGGGCTGCTGCTCCTGCTTCATAGAAATCTTACCCCTTACTGTGCAAGCTACTACCCGTATCCCCAGATGTACATTAAGGTTACTCCATGCTACGAGAAAAGGCAGTATGTTCAAGCTCAAAAGCACCCTTACATTCCTCAAGTGCCAAGGCTGAAGCTAAGTGCATATTCAGCATGGAATGGAGAAAGGGATGCATTCTGTGACTGAAAAGGAGACAGTGCTACCTCTAACACCTTCCTCCAATATGCACTGGAGAACCTGAAAACATGGTGGGGATCTACTACACCACCCACCCCAATACCATATTTGGCGGAGTGTGTGATTGCAGTCACTCATTGATGCAGAGCCACTAGGGATCCAGAGATGTAGGAGCCTAAGGGTTAGGTCCAGACTTTGAGTACACTCATTGAAATCAATGGGACAGGTTAGTCATGACTCATGACTAGTTTAAGTCTCATGGATTGCAATGGGTCTACTGTAGGTATGTCCAAGTCTGGATCCAAGCCAAAGGCTTTAATGAACAAAGAAGGCTTGGCACGTCATAAAAGCTGCATTCCTAAGAATGTGAGGTGCTTTCCCCATAGCACTACTGTGGCATCAGAGCCATCTTTTCCAAGAATTTATGTCCATAACACTGCTGTAACATTTAAAGGCCCACAATGTCATGTGCAATTGGCCCAGAGGGTGAGGCTGGGGGCCTTTAAAAGTTACCACAGTGCATACAACAGAAAAGGGGCTCCCACACCACTGCTGTAACTTGTAAAGGGCATCTGACACTTCCAAGTAAAAGGTGAGGTGGTTCTTTTTAAAAGTTAACTCAAGTGCTAAAAGGAGGAAAGTGCTTATTCTATTGGACATAATAGGGGTGTGATTGGGGCTTGGCAGGATAATTGGAGGACTCTCTCCCTTTCTCCACTGAAGGAGAATATAAAAGCAGGTGTAAGAGTCAATGAGGAAAATATAAGAATATTAGAAGGGACATGCTGGATTAGACCAAAGACCGATCTAGTTCCCACTGTGGCCAACTAGATACTTGTTGGAAGCCCACAAGTAGGACATGAGCATAGTTTAGCACCCTCCTGCTCGTGCTCCGCAGCAACTCATATACAGAGGCATACTGATCCTGATCCTGAAGGTAGGATATAGCCATTGATGAGAGAGAGAATGGGAGGTCATGAGAGGGGTGGTTGAAAGGTTGAGAAAGATGTTGCAGTCTTTGCAACTGTCTCTCCAGGAGACCAGCGGGAGTTCATTTTTATCCCACCTTGTTTATTCCAGGGAACCCAGGGTGGCTCCTCCTCCTCCTCTCCATTTTATCCTCACAACAACCCTGTGAGGTAGGCTAGGCTAAGAGCCAATGACTGGCCCAAAGCCACCCAGTGAACTTCATGGCCGAGCGGGGACTAGAACCCCGATCTCCCAAGTACCAGCCTGACACTCTAACCACTGCACTAGAGTTCCCCTTCTTCTCTATGAATGTTTAATCCCCCATTTAAAGCCATCGAAACTGGTGGCCATCACCATACCTTGTGGTAGCAAGCTCCGTAGTTTAATTATGCTGCTGTGCTCATTATCAGCAACTGTTTTGTGGTGTTCTTTTTCAGAGAAAGGAAAGTAAGACATTAGTTTGGCTGTTATCAAATGAATAGAGGTCTAGACTATATATGTAGTGAAATAAGGTGGTAAGACTTTTGAGGCAGCAGAATAGTTTGCTACTTCAGCTTGCAAGTGGCCACAGCCATTTTTGAATCCTCCCATATGACTCACTGCAAGTACACAACTAGCACAGCTACCTGCTGTTTACTTACAGGGAGTTGTATTTAAAGCAACAACAACAAAATCCCTGTCTGAAATGGTACAGTCTACCATTTCAGGAGTCTACCACCTCGTTCTGCTGCATGTGTCAATCAGG
Organism: Shinisaurus crocodilurus; assembly: GCA_021292165.1. Taxonomy (NCBI): domain Eukaryota; kingdom Metazoa; phylum Chordata; class Lepidosauria; order Squamata; family Shinisauridae; genus Shinisaurus; species Shinisaurus crocodilurus. The sequence continues at coordinate 177,377,390 of CM037877.1, read as the reverse complement.
CTTAAGTGCTGGTCTGCATGCATCTGTGTGTGCTTTGTTTTGTTTTGAGTGAATGAGCATTCTGCAAGAAGTGCACATTAAGAGAAAAAAGCTGGGGTGGGGGTGGGGATTCATTACTAGGTTAGAGGTAGATCTTTAAAAAAATGAAAAATGGGCTGCCACAAATTTGTGGTTTTAGGGCCACAGATCTATGTACTAGATTCCTTATAGAAAGTACCAGTCAATGTACTAGATTCCTTATAGAAAGTACCAGTCGACTCAATAGAATACAATCCCTTTATCCTCACAACTCTTTCCCCACCAGGCCCAAACCTATTTTGTTGTTGCCTAGCAATGACACTACCCATCACGTCTACATTCAGGGCTAGCAGAACAGACTTTCTGGTAAACTTTGACCTTGATAAGCTTATTGACAATGGCAGGAAATAACTGAATTCTTCTTGGTAACTGGAAGAGAACTCTCATTTGCACTTTGCAAGTTAGCTCATTCCCAAGTGGCAACCTGTAACAGCATGTTTCTAGTCCTTGGCCCTTAAGAGTGCTCCTGTTGATGGCTCAAGTCAGCTTGGAATAGAAACCCTGTACCAGTGTTTGGATCATACCAGGGACAGGGGGGAGAAAAAGGACAAATCGGAGTGCCTTACTACTGTATAGCAACAAGATTTCTGAAGAGAAAGGTAGGTGTCTTTTTTCCCTTTCATCCCTGCTGAAACCTCCTTGTATAGCGTAGGGAGGTGAGTTCTAATAGTGTGGTTCTTCTTCGTGGTCTCTGTGCACCACACATATGGGCTCTGCGCCTGCGCGGATCCTGTTTCGGGAAGCTTTCATAGCTGAAGATTTTAGGTAGTAACCCCTCCCCCACAGTCATACCACACATGCCCCTAGTGTTCCCGCCTAATTCCGTCAGTTCCTCTTCTACCACCTTTGTGGGTGCCTCAGGGGAGCTTTCTCTGCATCTTTAGTCTGCCGTGCTGAGGTCTACTTCATCATTTTATTCTTCTCCTATCTTCTTAGTATTTACTCCTTTACCTTTTCACTTTGTTTTATTTTTCATTTCTGTTCACAACTTCTTCGTGAGGTTTACTTACAAAGTGGATGGCCGTGAAGGCCCTGTTTGGCAAGTGCGTCCATTGCAGTAGGAAATTGCTGCCTACGGATGGCCACTCCTTGTGCCCATTTTGTTTAGGCGAGGGGCACGTAGTGGATAACTGCCCTCACTGCCAAGCCTTTACAAAACAGGCTAGGAGAAACCACCCTGATCGCTTTCAGTGCTGTGGAGGAAAGCACTTGGTTGATCACCCAAGAGCCGCTGCTCCCATGTTGGCATCATCTTCTCCAGCTCTCCAGATTGCCTCTGTGTCCCCTCCTGGTCAGACTCTGGAGACAGGGAGAAACCCTCCGACTCCAGGTCATTCACGGTCTATTCAGACAGCCAAAAAAACTGGCTAAGAAGGCTTGTTCTTCTAAAACTAACCTGGAGCAGAAGAAGAAAAAGGAGTTATGGAGGTCACCATCTGCGAAGGGGAAAGCTGCTCATTCCTCCCCACGATGACAGTCCCTGACACTGGTTGCCTTGCTGCCGGCTCCAGAAGAATGAGCCCTGTTGGTTCTGGCAGTATTGGTACTGATCTCATCAGTCTCTGAAGGGGAGATTTGAGACCCTTCTTCTCTGGATCAGCCCGAGTCCTTTCACCACCTTGGTACCAACCAGGGATGGGGACTCGAGGACTCGACTCGTGAGTCGGACTGAGTCCTCCCTCTGACTCGAGTCCGACTCGAGTCCCAATATTTTTAATGGGACTTGAGACTCGACTCGGGACTCGAGACCAAGGACTCTTCAACATCCCTGCTCAGAAGTAAGTCCTACTGTGCGCGACGGGGCTTACTTCTGTCCAGGAGGGGGCAGTTGTGTGAAGTCTGCTTTGCCTCTGCAGCGTCGCCATTAACCCACCGACGGAGCAGAGGGAGAAAAGGCGAGAGGGGGAAGGTGGGGACCGGCCGCCTCCTGCTGCCGCTGCCGAGAGGACCCGCTGTCTCCTGCTGCCGCTGTCAGCCGTCCAGGGAGGGTGTCCCGCAGGTATCCAGGTGGACCTTCTCCCTGTCCCCGGACTGAGCCCCACACAGCCGCCCCGACGGAGCTGAGCAACCGCGGGAGAAAAAGCTAGCCAGCCAAGCTGGCCGAGGGTCATACCGGCCTCCTCGTTGCTCCCGGTATGGTTGAGGCGCTCCGTCTAGCTCCGTTGTTGTTGGCGGCGGCAAGAGCGCCACATGGGGGGGGGGCAGGCAGGCAATCAAGCCTTGAGGCTGCAATCCGCGCCACACACACCGTCCTAGCAGCGATCGCTGCCCACAGAACACAAGAAATCCAGAATTCTCAGCCGCATATCCAGCTCAAAGCAACAAGGACAGGAGCTCATGCTCTTTCCAGCTCAGGTCTTAGTTTATGCCACACATGCGCGCATACACACCTTCTCTTCCCCCCCCCCCATACACTTCCTTCTGGTTGCTGTTAAACTCACAGCCCTGCAACTGCATTTCCCTAAAAACACCCCAAAACCAGAGACTGGACAGTAACGCTGCACTAGAACGCGAGGGGTGTCCAATGCTCCTTCCCAGCAATAGGAGCTGCTCTGCAGGGCTGGTGTGTGTTTGTGTTTCTGTAGCATGTGTGTGAGTGTGTGTGAGAGAGACAGAGACACACACACACACACACACACTTTCTGTGTGTGCTTGTGTGCATCCCTGCCCAAGTCATTACTACCTGCTGCCTGCCAGAGGGTCACAACAGCCCTGCGAGGGGGCTTCAGCGAAGAGATTGACCGGCCCAAGGTCGCCCAGGGAGCTTTGCGGCCAAGTGGAGATTCGAATCTGGGTCTCCCCAGTCGTACTCCAATTCTTGAATCGCTACACCATGCTGGCTCCATTTATTTATCTATTATATTTATATCCTGCTACCCCTCCCCCTCTTGTGAGGAACCCAGGGCAGCTTGCATGGCCCTCCTCCTCTGCATTTTATCCTCACAGCAGCCCTGTGAGGTAGGTTAGGCTGAGAGTCAGGGACTGGCCCAAAGTCACCCAGTGAGCTTCATGGCCAAGTGGGGACTAGAACCCAGATCTCCTGAGCCCCAGTCCAACACTCTAACCACTGTGCCACACTAGCTCTCCATGTGTAGGATTGCAGCCGAGAGTCCCTGCCAGCTGTATGGGGATAATGTGACTAGGGAGCGGAACAGCCTTGAGCACCATTTCCTTGCTGGAAAGGCAGGGTATAAATCAAATCAATAAATGCAAAAGAGGCAGCATGGTGTAGTGGTTAGAGAAGCGTTCTCACAACCTGGTGCTGTCCAGATCTTTTGGACAAACCCCATAATTCACAGCCGGCAATTCCGATCAGTTGCATACGAACTGATCTGGAGTGCACCAGGGTTGGGGAGGCTGGGTTAGAGTATTGACCCAGGACTGGGGAGACCCGGGTTCAAATGCATCTTCAGCGATAAAGCTCACTGGGTGACCTTGGGTCAGTCACTCTCAGCCTAACCTACCTCACAAAGTTGTTGTAAGGATTAAAAAAGGGGGGGGAGAATCATGTGTCTTGTCTTGAGCTTCTTGGGGGGGTATTTCATTTCATTTATTATGATATAATATACTCTGGTTTCTCTTCATATGGTATTATGATATAAGCAACAGATATGGAATAATACAGGGTTGTCCCCACGCAGCTTCTGCACTGTGGTCGTCGCCCCCCCCCCCCGTCTGTAATACATATTTATTAGCAGTGGCCTACATTGCAGGCTTGTCATAAGCCTCTCTACCTTTCCCTCTCTCTGTATCAGACATGATCCCACATTCCATCAGTAAGATGGTAATAATATTACCATGTTACAGAGTTGACATAAGGGGGGGGGACTTGTCTCCACCCCACCCCATCTCTTCTTGACCAGTTCAACAATTGAATTATCCAAGACAAAGGCCTCTGCCTGCCTGCTTTGGGGTTCCCTGCCTCCTCTGCCTGCCTGGTTATTTTGGGCTTGTCTGCCTGGTCTGTTCTTGCCAAAATCAGTGGCAGAGTTTTGAAATAAAAAGGCACACTTGTGCCTAGAATTTATTTAAACCACACATCTGAAGTAGCCTTATTTTGTTGGGGAAAACCCCCATTGATTTTAATAGGGACTCGTGGAGTCAGCTTTGGGAGTGACTCGTGACTTGTGAGTCACCATTTTGGACCAAGGACTCGGACTCGAGTCCAAAGACTCGTGACTCGACTCGTGACTTGAGACCAAAGACTCTTCAACATCCCTGGTACCAACATTCACCCCAGCGGGAACAACATCTCTCCCCTCGGGTTCAGTGGATAGAAGCTCATCATAGGGAGCAGAGCCCTTGCTCCCCCCACGGTTCCAGATATCGGTCTTGATCCCCAATGTCAGACTGGGACGGCTGGTCAGATTGCTCTTTTCCACCTTGCTACTACTGGGATGACTGGCAGCTGAGATGACCCCAGGATCCCTACTATGACCTTCAGTTCTTACAGCCACCACATTTCAGACAGGAGCCCTCTGCATCTTTGGCCAGACCACCTAGCCTGCAGCAGTTCTTCTTCGTGGTCTCTGTGCATCACACATATGGGCTCTGCGCCTGCGCCGAGCTTCCTTCGGAAATTCTTTAGCTGAGGTGAACTGGGCGGGAGCCCCTCCCCCATCGTGCCTGCTCCTCAGCACGGCTCCCGCCCATTCCCTCAGTTCCTCTTCGACCGCCTATTGCTATAGTCTTTCTTTGAGGTTCTCCATTCTTCTTTTGGTTGAGTACAGAAAAAATAGTGTTATTTCCTCTACTTTTTCCTCACAACTTTACTCCTTTCTCCTCCTTCACTCTTTGTCCTATAGAAAAACAAAACAAAACAACAACAAAAAGTTAATCCCCGTTGTTCTATCTTACCTTTCTTCGGCCTAATCTCCCTTCAAAGCTTTCCTCTTCTTTATAATGGCTCTTAAAGCCCCCTTTAGGAAGTGCTCTGGCTGTAAGGCTAAATTGCCTTCAGCTGATGGGCATTCTTTATGCCTTATATGCTTGGGCCAAGAGCATATTGTAGAAAAATGCAAGCATTGCCAGGCCTTTACAAAACCTACGAGGAAACAGAGGGCCTTAAAGCTAAAGACCTCTCTCTGGCAGCAGACCTTATCCGCAGCAGGCCCCTCTATGCCTCGGACAACCACAACTAAAGTGGCTACGCCTCAATCTGAAGCCCAGGGAGAAACCACCTCCAAGCAAAAGAGCAAGAAAGCGAAAAAACGCTCTAGAGAGGAGGGGAAGGAGAGAGATGTCGCCAAGGCAAAAAGCCCAAAACATGGCCGACCTCTCTCAAACCCCGCAACTCCCGCCCATTTGACAGCGAGTCGCGCGGTGTCGGCATCGCCGGAGAGGATCGAGAGACCAGCTTCGAGCTAGTCTCACCGATCAAGATTGCCATCGACAGGCAAGGGACAGACCTCTGCACCTCCGTCTCCTCAGAAATCCAAGGAATCTTCAGTGCATGTCATGTCTATTTCGGAGGGGGAAATATTAGAATCCCCAACGCCGGTCCCAACAGTCTCTCAGAGACCTGAGAGCGCACACCCGCCACGGCGTTCCATCTCGTCGACTCCTCGACACCAAAGCGGAAAGTCCAGTTCGATATCGATGTCCTCGTCTTCGCGCTCCTCTTCGCATCGATATGCGCGTACCTATCGAAGGGACGATGTACGCCGCCACGGGACCGAAGGGAGAGAGAAAGTGCCGACATCGATGCAAGAAGGGATCGACGCGATCGATCTCGATCTCAGCAACGCTCGGCTGGCCATTCGACTCGACACCGTGGCTCTCCCGATGTCGACCGCCGTCGTCGAGATCGAAGCAGCTCTATCGATTATGACCACAGCTCTCAATCTCGATATAATCGATCTCATGATCGGTCCCGACGTCGCCGCAGCCCTCTTGAGCTCGAGCGCCGCCATCGCCGCAGGGAGAGTTCCGTTGACATCGATCGTCGGTCTCGATCTCGTCGCCGATCCACCGATACCGAGCGCTCGCCTCGACACCGAAGCCCGCTCGATGTCGAACGTCGCGATCGACACCGTACAAGCCCAGTCCCAGTGACGAAAACTGGAAAATCAGTGGCAAAGCAAAGCACTTAAGTGCCACTGCTAAAAGAAAAGCACCACCAGCGGAATCCTCTTCAGACATGCCTTATTCAGAAAGTGACTCTGAATTGTCAGGTCTGCCCGATACTACAAATAGAATTCCAAACGTCCACTTCTCCAACAGAGGACTTGGGTACTTTCTCTGATCACATTATGAGGATGACCGCAGCACTGGGGATCGAGACACAAACTGAAGAGCCAGAGATGGAAGACCCAGTATACAGTTTCATCCTGGCCACACAGACATCTCCCACGCTAGTCCCATATTTGCCCTATTTGTTAAAAACTGTGAAGAACACGTGGAAGACCCCAACGGCAATTCCACCAGTGGGCAAGAGACTGGAGTCGCTCTACAAGGTGCAGCCTGAGGGGGTAAAATTTCTATTTTCGCATCCAGCACCAAATTCCATCATTGTGGAATCAGCCCAGTCTTCGTCCTCTAAGCAACACTCTACCCCTACAGACCAGGAGGGGAAGAAGTTGGATACCTGTGGCAGGCGTATTTACGCATCCGGTTCCCTGGGGTTAAAGGTTAGCAACTACCAGGCGATCATGGCGCACTACCAACACTTCTTAATAGAAAAGTTGGGAAACATCTGCGACGACCTACCAACAGAGAGGAGGGACCTAGCACGAACGCTACAAGCGGAGGCTATGAGCATCTCAACGATGCAAATGAACAACGCGAGGCATCAGACAGACTGCCATGCAAGGTCCCTCATTGGTGCCGTCGCCTTGAGACGCCATGCATGGCTCCGGTCAACAGCGCTAAATAATGATGTCAAAGCCAGAATAGAAAACCTTTCTTTTGATGGTGAGGGTCTCTTTAATGAGAAGACAGATGACTCATCAGATACTGCTCAAAAGGCTAAAGTATCTGCGCAAAAGATGGGTCTTGGGAACCTACCGCGGCAAAAACAATTCAAACCGCGGCAGTGGACCAGGTTCTCCTGCTTCTTCAACTCCTTTTCGGCCAAGGTACCAGCAAAGAGGGCAAGACACATGCCCTCAGGACAAACAGGCTGCTGGAACAAGAAGACCTTTCCAGCAGACAAGGTACCAGGGTCCTAAGAGGACTGGGGCAGTAGGCAAACATCGCCTTTGACTCCGCCGCCATACTAAAAAAGGAATATCAACCGGACATGACAAACAAACTGACTGTGACAAATATACTGGACATGACAAAACCACCAAATTTGACAAACCCAAAGGATATGACATTAAAGCCAAAACAACTAGTCTCCTACACAAACAGACTTGCCGCGTACCTCCCGTCGTGGCACTCCATCACGACGGACCGCTGGGTCCTCAAAATCATCCAGCACGGGTACCAGATCGAGTTCGATGTCCTCCCCCCTTTCCTCGGCATCAGTACCACACAGCCCACTCCACCATTGTTGGAGGAGGTGGACGCTCTGTTGCAAAAGGGCGCCATCCAGCCTGTCCACCCACGTCACCTCCAGGAGGGGCTCTATTCTCGGTACTTCACAGTATCGAAGAAGGGAGGAGGACTTCGACCGATCCTGGACCTCCGACTTGTCAACTTCTTCATAACAACAAAGAAGTTCAGAATGGTCACCATCCAGTCGATACTGCCTCTACTTCGCAAGACGGATTGGTTCGCGTCGATAGATTTGCAAGACGCTTACTTTCACATCGCCATTCATCAAGACAGTCGGAGGTACCTGCGGTTCAAAATAGGAGACGAGGCATATCAATTTGTGGTTCTTCCCTTCGGCCTCTCCACCGCTCCAAGGGTGTTCACAAAGTGCATGGCGGCAGTCTGTGCGAATCTACGTGCCAGGGGGATTCGGATCTTCCCGTATCTCGACGATTGGCTGGTCATGGACTTGTCAAGACTTCACCTCAAGTCAGCTCTTCTCACAACACTGAACCTGCTCGAGGAACTAGGCTTGTGTCTCAACGCCAAAAAATCAATACTAACTCCTACCAGAAAAATTCAGTTTATAGGAGCACTACTGGACTCTGTTCACGAACGAGCGTACTTACCCCTAGACAGAGTGGAAAAGGTACTCTCCATTGCCAAATCAGTATATCGCACCAAAACCAGCTCAGCAAAGACGATCCAACGCCTTCTTGGACACATGGCATCAACAGTGCAGGTTGTGTGCCATGCACGTCTACGCATGAGGACTGTCCTAAAACTGGTTTATCCGTACATACAATCCTCCAAGACAGTGTCCTTCAGTTCGCCTCTCCATTCCAAGGAGCATCAAGGCGACACTCCTGTGGTGGTCAGACAGAAGAAATCTTGTACAAGGTGTACCGTTCCATCCGTTGAAACCAACAAAGATTCTGACAACGGATGCCTCCCTCCTGGGCTGGGGAGCACACTGTACAGGGCACACAGCTCAGGGCACTTGGAACCCTATAGAGCGCAAAATGCATATCAACATGCTGGAACTGTTAGCAGTGTGGAAGGCCATGAAGGCACTGGAGTCACACCTGGACAATCAACACATCCAGGTAGTGATAGACAACACGACCGTCGTTGCCTACCTCAACAAACAAGGAGGAACGCGGTCGTTGAGATTGTCGAGGCTGACCCTCAGAATTTTCAATTGGACAATTCAAAGATCCATCTCCCTCGTGGCGATTCACATCGCAGGCAAAGACAACACCTTGGCAGACACACTCAGCAGAGTCTCATTGCAATCCCACGAGTGGCAGCTGGATCCAGAGATACGCCATTGGATCTTCTCAATCTGGGGTCATCCACAAGTAGACCTTTTTGCCACCTCGGAGAACACTGCATGCTGCCTTTTCTGCAGCAGAGCAGCGTCGGATCCAGACTCCATTACAGATGCCTTTATGATGCAGTGGTCGGGGCATCTATTCTACATCTTCCCGCCTCTCCCTCTGTTGACACGGGTCGTCTCGAGAGTCTGGACTGACAGGACGGACTGCATCTTGATAGCGCCGTGATGGCCCAGACAGCCGTGGTTCCCTCAACTTCTGCATCTCTCCAGAGGGGAATACCGGTCGTTTGCAATCATCCCAACGCTACTAACGCAAGCACAAGGCAATATTCAGCACCCAGACCTAAAGAGCCTCTCCCTCATAGCATGGAGGATTCGACGCTGATGATACAAAACCTACCAATTGCCATCCGTAGTATCTTGCAAGCTGCCCGCAAGCCATCTACAAGGGCGTCTTACGCTAGAAAATGGATAGGCTTTACAAACTTTGTGACCCAGTTTGGACAGGACCCAAAAACTTGCCCAATTCAAACAATTTTAGAGTACTTGCACACGCTGATGCTGAGAGGCTTAAAATTATCGTCGATAAGAGTGTATTTGGCAGCAATTTCGGCCAATAGACCTTATACTACCACAGGAACAGTCTTCACTCACCCATTAACAAAACAGTTCCTGAAAGGCCTGCGAAACATCATTCCTCCAGTCAAAAACTTAATACCCGGTTGGAACCTGCCACTCGTATTACGTGCACTCCAGCAAAAACCATTTGAGCCGCACGCCACCATAGACCACCGCTTACTGACGTGGAAAACAGCTTTCCTAGTCGCCATCACGTCGGCGAGGAGGTCAAGCGAGCTCTGTGCACTAAGAGAAGACTCTCCCTACATGGTCTTCCATAAGGACAAGGTGATTGTCAGGCCTGATTCTTCTTTTGTGCCAAAAGTGGTATCAGAGTTCCATACCAATCAGGACATAGTCCTTCCAGCATACTTCCCGAACCCATCTACCGACTTGGAAAGGAAGATGCACGCACTAGACGTGCCCTGGCTTTTTACAAAGATCGAACGGCTTCGTTCAGACAAACATCACAGCTGTTCGTCTGTTATGGAGGCAAATCGAAAGGTCAGCCCATGTCCAGGCAAAGATTTTCGAAATGGATTGTAGAAACAATTACTCTCGCGTACCAAATAGCACACAAAGAGTTGCCGGGTTCAGTGAGAGCACATTCAACCCGAGGGCAGTCTACGTCAGTGGCGTTTGGAAAAGGCATCCCCCTACCAGAGCTATGTAGAGCAGCCACCTGGTCCACGCCATCGACATTCATAAAACATTATAGACTTGACCTTCGAGCTCGGGAAGCAAACGCCTATGGCCGGGCAGTCCTCTCATCGGTGTTGCAGTGACGTGTGCCGCCGTCCCGCCGCCGGTAAGTCAGCTTGTTACGCTGCCCATATGTGTGATGCACAGAGACCACGAAGAAAAAGGACAGGTTGCTTACCTGTAACTGTAGTTCTTCGAGTGGTCATCTGTGCAGTCACACAACCCACCCAACCGTCCCCGCTCGGCGTCATTATCAATTTCGATGGATCTGCCGATGGAGACTGGGTGCGTCGCTCCAGCTCATTTTTGTTATAAATGAATATGTTTAGTGTGATTCCACAACTATGGATGGTAACACCAACAATGATCTCTCAGTTCATGGGGCCGCAATAGGCGGTCTCAGAGGAACTGAGGGAATGGGCGGGAGCCGTGCTGAGGAGCAGGCACGATGGGGGAGGGGCTCCCGCCCAGTTCACCTCAGCTAAAGAATTTCCGAAGGAAGCTCGGCGCAGAGCCCATATGTGTGACTGCACAGATGACCACTCGAAGAACTACAGTTACAGGTAGGCAACCTGTCCTTCTTGCCGCCACCTCCTCCTCCACGGGAGTCAAGGCCACCTTGTTGAGAGCTGGCTCCTTCGGTACCTAAGCCCTCTGTACCACCTGCTTCAGTACCAAGTCACGAAGTACCGTCTACCGCAGCACCTCCTCGAGCTTCCTCTCCTCAACACGATCTGGTGGCAGCTTCCAGATCCCCGAGCGCCTCTTTGCCTGAAGACTACTTCTCGGAGTCATCTTCCACATCCTCACTTGCTCCTTCCACCTCCTCACCAGACGCGATGGTCGGCTCCAAAGACCCCGAATCGCCATCTGAGGACATGGGGCACTTCTCTGAGCAAGTTCGTCAGATGGCAGAATCCTTGGGGATCAACATGCAGCAACAAGAAGAGAAGATAAGGGACCCAGTGTCTAACGCTGTATATACGGAGGAAGCAACACCAATTACGATCCCTTTCCTCCCTACATTGCTCCAAACTGTCAAGGTGGCCTGGAAAAAACCCTCTTTGATGCCGCCCACTTCAAAGAGGCTCGAACGGATGTACAGGTTACATGAGCAAGATACTACCTTCCTGTTCTCACATCCAAAACCAAACTCAGTCATCAGTACAAGGCTGTTCCTGGTCCTGCCATCAACATTCTGCTCCTGTTGGTAAGGAGGGACAACGTCTAGACCTCATGGGCCGCAGAGCCTACTCATCTGCCACCCTACATTGATCTCATCCTGAATCCCTCCAACTCTTATGCTCAAGTCTTTGTATCCCTTCAGAAAGGCCGAGCAACTTATAATTCAGTTTTGAATCTGTTCAAACCTTCATGCTCCTTTGCTCTAAACACCTAAGCCAGGGGTCCTCAAACTTTTTAAACAGGGACCCAGTTCATTGTCCCTCAGACTGTTGGGGGGCCGGACTATAGTTTGAAAAAAATATGAACGAATGGATCAAGTAAAAAAAAAAAAGGACTCGGGTCCTTTTTTTTTTACTTGATAAAATGGAAGGCTATTATAAATTAATAATAAATTAATAATAAATTAATTTGCTGTCTAAAATTGAAATACATTAAAAGGCATAGAAAGGCTTGATTTGCATACTGAACATATTTATTTGTAGTGCAAAAAACAACAGGAAAAAACAATACAATATTTATATTGTGTGATTTTAATTCAATTATTTTTTTATAAAAACATTACTATGCTGCCTTTTGGCCCACAAGAGGGTCCCTAAAGGTTATGTATTACTATTTAAATATTGTTATATTTTTTAAAAAAATTGAGAGCATTTAACACAAATAAAACAAAGCCAAGCAGTCAAGTTTAAAACACACCAAAAGCTTGGCAGAATAAAAATGTCTTGACCACCTGCCTGAAAGAGATCAGAGAGGGGGCCAACCTTCTCTAATTTTATTCTTACTTTTAGATCTTGGTTTTAAAAAAATTGAACTTGAACTTGAACTTCAGTTTGAAAGGAAAGTGGGGTAAAAATATTCCAATGCTGCAATCCTGTTTCCTGGGAGTAATCCCGATTGAACTCAGTAGGGCTTACTTTTGAGTAGACATGTCTGAGCCCTGCATGGCGGGTGGCAGCGTCACGGCCAGCGTCTCCGCTGGAGGAGGCGCAGCTGAGCGCCGGGAAGTGGGACACGAGCCACCCACCCGCCCACCCGGAGCCCTGCAGGGTGGGTGGCAGCGCCTGGGCCAGTGTCTCCTCCGGTGGAGGCGCAGTTGACCCGGTGGCAGGGCACGAGCTGCCCACCCGCCCGGAGCCCTGCAGGGCAGGTGGCAGCGTCACGGCCAGCGTCTCCACTGGAGGAGGCGCAGCTGAGCGCCGGGAAGTGGGACACGAGCCACCTGCCCGCCCGGAGCACCAAACGCCGCCACCGGCTCCCCCGGCTCCTACCTGGTCTGCGCACCGCGGAGCCACTGCTCCGGTGCGCTGGAACTCCACCCGCGCTCTGTTTTGAACAGAGTGCAGGGGTCTAGCGCGACGGAGCAGGGTCCCGTCGCGCTGGAAGTGACGCGACGGGACCAGCGCGGGCAACGCGGCCGGCTCTCCGCGGAGAGCGAAGATTAATTTGTGAGCCCGTGCGGGCAGCAGAGAGCCCGTGCAGATACCTGTGGGCCGGATGGAAGGGCATGCCGGGCCGAATGGAAGGGCACGCCGGGCCGGATCCGGCCCGCGGGCCGTAGTTTGAAGACCCCTGACCTAAGCAAAGGGATGGCACATATTTTGTTTAGAAGTTGTTCACTAGATCTGAAACTTTTTCAAATACTCAAACCTTATGCCACCCCACTTGCCTGAACTAGGTTTACAATTGTGAAACGGTGGTGGTGGTGGTGGTGGTGGTAGCCCAGTGGAATGTATCCAAGCTCCAGCAGATGTCAGTATCATCGCTGCTGTGGTGGTGGTGGTGGTGGTGGTGGTAGCCCAGTGGAATGTATCCAAGCTCCAGCAGATGTCAGTATCATCTCTGCTATGGTCACTATTTCTACAAGAGGACAGCTTAAAATGCAACATATTGCTTCTCTACAAAACAAGGTCAGCAAAAGCCACAATATTTGTATATTTTATTCATAGTACCAAAAAAGATGATCTACAGTATTCCCCGGGCTACTTGGAGCATTATTTTAAAAAGAAAAGAACACAAGATTTTGAAACAAACACCCACCTTTCAGTTTCATGGATTATGTATCATACAAGTAAACAGGGATTCTTAGGGCATATAAAAAGATATCTACAGCAGAAAGACTTGTTGGTGTTCAGGACACACACTCACACATGTACATACAATTCAACTTGTAAAGCTGAAATGCCTTTTTTGTACCAAAACTTTACAAAAGGCATTGTTACACTAGACTAGAAAAGAAGTCATGAATGTGTTTATTAAAGCTATGTAAATATTAACTGAACTGGCTATGTGTGATATAAAGAACACAAATGGCTCTAAATGTAGGCATTGGAACTATGGTATAAAACCTTGACTTGGGAAACATGCAGATTATTTCGAGTTGTTCCCCAAGAATATCCATAGCAGCAGGAGTGTTGGTAATTAATGAGATTGACCCAGAGGTCATACATGGAAATGGGCACCTATTCTTTCACTAAGTCAGCTCACTCTCTTTCTTTCTCTTCTGGGGTTAATACACAAGACAAACTAGGAGTGTCATGAAGAGGTCAAAGCTGATATGAACCCCTTCCCCAAAGAAAGCTACACCATTAACAAGGAGCATTTCCAACTGTTCTTGTCAGGTAATCATCATTCTGTGAAAATGCACCATCAGTGCTGGGCGCTTTTAGGATAACTTCAGATGTCTCCTTGCAGGGAAAATACTGTCATCATTCCATGTGTTGCCCTCAGTTTGTGCCTAAAGAGCTGTGCTTTAGTGGTTACTCCTGGGCCTCCTTGCGTGCCAGTTTGTAAACCTCTGTTGGTCCATCCACATGGGTGATGGTGGTCGTGAGCTGAAGTTCTTCTCCGCTGTTTACTCCCAGATCACCTGAAAACATAAAACTATGTTTCAGATGAAAGTGCAACCTTGGTGTGGAGATAGTCATGGAGTCCACTCCAAGGCTTTGGAAGAGAATGTTGTTTTTGAAGAGCTGGTACTAGACAAAGGTTTCTAAAAAAAACACCAGAATTTGAAAAATAGATCATATAGGCTCAAAAACAATTCCTGCATTGAAGCAGGATCTGGTGTACAGAGCACATCCCTAATGATCAATCCATAGGTTAGGGTATATGTACAATCCAAATAGGCTGACGTTTACGCACTTGTTGTGGTTCAGGATTATCCATCCAAGTACTACAGATGGGCTATACATACTACCATGGGAAAAGAGACTGAACCCAATAACTGGGATACACATTTCTTTTCCATTCCCCTTTCTCCATCACAGCTACATAGCATGTGCCCCCACAAAACAGGTTTTCTCCAGCTATACATAATACAGACCAGTCATTAGTAGTCACAATCCTAAAATCAATACAACTAGATCCGTCATGTCAGGGTTCTTTTTCCTAACACACAGAAGCCCCAGTCACCCAATTATTGATTACAGAGCTCCAGCTAAGTCATAGCTATATCAAATCTAATCTCACCAGTTGACTGATTTTCTCCGTAGTTTTTGTGTGAAGGAGCATACAGGAACATTAGGGCAAAGACATAAAGATTCCACATCCCATAAATCCCTGTGAAAAAGGCACTGTTCGCTTGAACTGTGAAGTTGCCCCATTTCCAATGGCCTTCGGTCACCTAACCAGGAGGAAGAGTAGGTATAGTCAAGTGAAGAATACATATATATGCACAGCGTGAGCAGAAAAAGCCAAGAAAGCAACCAAGAATCCTAACCCAAACAAGATAAAGGGGCCTTCCCACATAGGAAACCATGTCTGCGCATGGCCTTATTTATTGGTTGCTCTCTCTACCTACCGAGAGTGACTGGAAGAGAAGCAAAGCAGTTGGAGTAAATGTTTAGTGGGGGACATACTCCCAAGCCCCACCCTCCCTGTCCCTATCACAAATTTGTGATATGCTAAAGGTCCAAATAAAGAAGTGCACACCATCATTTTTGGGAAGGAGTAAAACCCCAAATTCTAAATGAAAGGAGTCTTTGTTTTGGAATACTCACTTGACTGACAATGAAAAATATTACTGTCATGGCAGCACAAGCTAATGTGATCAGCATCAAGAACTTGAATCTAAAAATCAGCCCCTAGGGGAAGAAAAAAACAAACATAAGGGGTTTAAAAAGCACTCTCAAATATTTCAAGGCACAGGCTTTGCAGTAGGAGTATTAAACTGATGACATAAGCGAGCAATACGACATCTGCTATGACTCTCACTTGCAATTTTCCAGCTGTTGTAGCTTGTGTAACCAAGCCACACCCATGTAAGAGTCAGCCTTGGAGCAAAAGGTACAAGAACATTTCTTTATTGAGTGCAAGATTATGCAGAAACCCTTCTGTTTCTCTTTGCCAAACCTATGTTGTGCTGAATAGAGGGGGGAATGAAAGGGAAAGGGGTTGAATCCTGAGTCAGCTGTAGATATAACAGCATAGGGTTATCCTTCTGCCAGCACCTGTCTTCTCTGACATAGAAACAGGAGGAAGACTCAGTTGGGTTATTTCAGAAGACAACACTCTCCAGCTCGTCAGCATCAGCAGCAGAGCAGTCTTTACTTCAGATTTCTCAATATTTAATTATGAAAGCCAGGACGACACCAACCCCAAACTCATTTTACAGCTTGTACACAACTACAGCCAGCTTGCCAATGGTCACAGCAGCACCTATCCGAACCTAATACAATCCAATCAATACAATCCCTGGTCTAAAGGGACTCTCCTTAACAGTCTTGGACTGGTTGGAAAAAGACCCATGACCCCCCTGAGTCAGAGCTCCTTATGTTTGCCATATTAAGCCACAGTTAAGCCTAAGGACAAGCAGTTTGCTTTTAGCACATAATAAAGAGATGTATTGGCAACATACACCAGGCCATGCAAACCGTTTTGGGCTGATCCAGAACACACGTAGAGGGTGGAAACCAAGGCTCATGCAGCCCCAATCACAAAGGCATACAAAAATATTTATTCCAAACCACAGAAACTTGCAGTTTCAAAAACTGCACATACCTATTTGACCTATGTTGCCGACAATAGCCATCCATCATTTCCCACATACCTATATCCATTCCAAATGTATCCTTTTTTCTTTTTTTTTTAATGTTTCTGCCCTGTATTCTTGTTTACACTTGTGGCAAGCAAAACAAGACAGAGGAGACTGATTAAAAGGGCCAGTGTCCTTATCTTTTATAGTCAAAGATAATCTGAAAATATTCCATGAGACATGGGACAATCCTTTGGAAATATTGTCCTTAGATAAAAGGACTAACATACCAAATAGACAATGCCTCGAAATATCAAGGACGACAGGCACTGGGAAACAAGAGACATAGTCCTCCCCTTAATCCATGATTAATTGAGGGAGCCTCAAGTTGTATGTTCTGGATGTGAACTGCCCCATTCGTTTTAACAGAGGGTCAGCTCTGCGTTTGAAAGCGATACAAATCTAGAGCTCCCTCTCTGCTGAAATGAATTAAATAGCCCTAGTGAGACAGCTGTGTCCACACACTGATGTGCCAGCAACCAGTGGATTGAATGGAGTATCTGTAGAAAGGCAGATACCTCTTCCTGCTATGCATTTTATGAAGAACTAAAAAGGTAATGATGCTTAGCCAAACCATGTCCCCTCAGAATACATCACGACAACACTATTTCTGCAGGAAGAAGAAATATTGAAAGCTGAAATTTTTAAAATTTCTTTCACAGATAGAATGCCACATCACATAAAAAGGAATTTTACTCGCTGTGTGTTGCCTAATCTGGGAGGTAGCATGTGCGGTCACCTGTATATTAAAATCAAGCATAACGTTCCGTGTTGGAGGTCCTACTCTCTTGCCCACCAATGTGAGTTCTTAGGCAAGCGAGTACTAAGGATAAGGCTCTCTTGGTGGCCCCCCACAGCTTTGGAACTCCCTTCCCAAGGAGATATGTATGGCCTCATTGCTGCTGGCTTAAAAAACAACAACGCTGAAGATACATTAAGGGCGCAATTCTATGGCCCTCCGACGTTGCCTGGGGGGGCCATAGGACAATTCAGAGAACCCCCTGCAACCCTGGAAATCCCTTCCGAGGTTGCAGTGGGGAGTCCGAGCGCAGAGCGCCCCCCCCCCCCCCCATAGCCTGCATGATTCTTTCCATGCTGGCTGGTAACCGAAGAAGGAAGACTGTCTTCAGTTCCAGGGGGGGGAGGCATTCCCAGGGGCAGGGAGGGGAGGAGCAAGGCACTGCCAGCTTCTGAGGGGTAAAACATTTAGACTGCCAAAGCCAGCTGTGTTTCTGAGGGCAAGGGGAGTGCGGTGGCATCCTATCCGCCGTGCTCTTTCCACCCTCAATAGGATGCCCGTAATCCTCCGAATTTGGAGGGTTATGGGCAGCCTCATTGGATTGCGAATGCACTGCCCTTCTGACCTGCATTTGATACTTTAAAAAAATCTGTAGCTGCTCTGTGTGTGTGTTTTAATTCTATTTTCTTGTTTTGCAGTCTTGTAAGCTGCCTTGTGAGGAGTGTGCGCTCCTAAAGGAGGGATGCTGATGATAAAAAATAAGCACACATCAATAGCATATCTATTAGTGCATTACAGTGTAGATTTGTATAACGGAAACTCTAAGATTTTGTTTCAACCATGGTGGTTAGGATGTCTTTGGCAATGATTGACTTCACTACCTGCTTGTCACAAAAGGACTGGGCAGTCAGAAGGGACTCGGGCTGCCATTGGCAGAGCTGCTCTGACCATAAGGGTCTCTACCTGACACTGGCTGATCCGTTTTCATATTTCAGAAAAAGCAGGGTAGGAAGAAGGGCCTATGGGAAAGATGGATATAACAAACAAGGACCTAGGAAAGTAGTTGCTAGGGAGCCAAGAAAGCAGAAGGATCTTGGAAACGAGGACTGGTCTAGATGAATGAGGCAGAGGATAAGAACTGAGGGAGGAGTCATAAAGAAAGGGATATTGGTAGAGGGAATGGGCCCAAAGAGCTGCAAAGGTGAGAAACACTGGAGTGTACATATTGATTTGAAATAAACTAAAAAGGCCAAAGATGTAGTTGGTTATCTATTAGACCTTGAGTATAATGGAAATTTCAGATACTGCCTCTATTCTGACACACCTCTACACAAGACCATTGTCAATGACAAAATTGGTTACAATTCACTAGTAATTGCACTGGAATACTGTTACAAGCTGGCATTGTTTTTAAACATCTGCACCCCCACCCTGCCCCTGGATTCCTCACCTCATAATGAAGCCTGCGGGCTTTGCTCATTGCTGGGAGGCTAGACTGTTTGCCACTGATATTTCTGAACACTTGAAACACCATAAAACACAGGAACAAGAAGTAGAGGCAGAGGCAGATTCCAGCAACGATAATAAATGCCATCTGAGCAGTAAAGTTAAGGTTAAGTCACTTGACATACACACAATAAGCCAAGGCAGAGATAGCAACAGATAGTTCATTTGGCTTTGCTCGTTTATCGAAACACTGTTCTGTCCTTAAGTAGAAGCTCAGGGGGGAAAAGTTCCACTTGTGAAACAAGGCCGCATATGCATAAAAAGGTCCCTTCCTTCAGTTTGTCCCAGACCTGCTGTGCTGCTGCTGTTCCCCCTGGTTCTTGACATGGCATTAATGTGAGATGAAATACTGAAAATGCCAGCAACTAAAAAAACAATCAAACCCTCAGCTGGAATAGTCACTTCTGTTCCCACTGGTACATACAAAGATGCTCAGAAGCAGTCACCAGCTTGTAATCTTGGGAAAGGCTTGCCAGAGGTTTGGGATGCAGTGTGAGTGGAACTAACCGTACTAGCTTATCTCAACTTCATAATAAGAATTAATGACAGAAAGTGCTCCTGAGCCAAGCAGGCAATTTTAAGAATAAGTTCAACAAAATGCTTTTAGGAATATATTTATATCTACACACACACACACACACCCCAATGCACAAAACAATACAGTATATGATCATAACTGAATACTGTATATTATTACTGTATACAGAAGCAAGTTTATCTTCTTAGGAATGCTTGTTGGAGAAAGTATGTTTTCAGTAAGTGCTGAAAACCCAGAAGGGTTGGTGCCTGTCTAATCTGTACCGGTAGGGAGGTCCATTTATTTTAAATGCATGCAAGCACGTGCCAAATATATAAAAGCTGTGCCCTGGTGAATATGCTACCTTTCCCTAAAGCAGTTGGGAAGGTGCACAAAGGATGCCATTTAGACTAGGGGTAGGTAGAAGGTAGATTGGGATGTACTAGTACATCTCTAGGGAATTTGCAGTAGATTGGCAAAGGTTTCTGACTCCCAATTGTTTTAACACTAGCATAAGTCTCTCCCCTCCCCCCAAATCAACCTGCTGAAAGCATGGGGTGGGGGAAAACCAGGAGCAGATTTGGGTATAAAAGGGCTGTGACCTCCTGAGTCACACTTTGGTCTGGTTGGTGGACTGTGAGGTTCTAGTAAACAGAACAAGTATATCCCACACGCCTGAAGTCTGTCTATCCTTGATTCAGACCACAAGCTAGAAAGAACATAAGCACCGCAGTGGCATTCAAATGATGATGATGATGATGATGATGATTATTATTATATTTCCATTTCTGTACTGCCCAATAGCCTAAGCTCTCTGGGCGGTTCACAACAATTCCTATCATTGTCCTCATAGTTTAGGCAAAAATTACTTAATGCTTATGTGTGCACTAGCTTACTTAATAGAACTTACATGAGTTAACAGGCTTTTCAACAGGTTCAGCAAGAAAAAGCAGCGTAGCTCTGAAGCTTAATTTCCCTTGCCCTACCTTGAAAAGTCAACGAATGGTCCCTGTTGTAGGGGAAAGCAAAGGATACAGCCAGCTCTGTGCCAACATCTGTGGTCCAGATACTGTAGAATGGATTTTTTAATTGTACCCCTCTGGAAATGGAAGAGAACCAGCAGAGCAAATTATACATAGCAAAAGTATCAAATAAAGCAACAATTCTCTTTGTGATTGGGAAGGGCTAGAAGATTGGCGTTTGAGAAGGGAAGTGTGACTTTAAAAAAATTATTTCATTTTTTTATTTAAAAAAATGATCATCCCCAACTGCAAAATGATCATCCCCAACTGCAAAAATCCATAAATAACATAACAGAAAAATATAAAAACCATAATCAGCACAATGCAAATAATCCAAAAACAATATTACAAACTTTTAATTAGCTTTTTAAAAAGCATATGTAACTATATAGTGGCAGAAATGTTAAAACATTTGGTTGCTTTATTGTATTTTAACATGGTTGTACAGTGCTTCAGGGGCCTTTTGAATCAAAAAGTAACCTATACATTTTAAATATTAACATTTAATCTGTATCAAAGCCCAGGCCATAACCAAAAAGGGGTTGTTGTCTCTTCATAACAATGAAGTCTAGAATAGTATTAATACAGAAAAAAATGAGAGCGCTAATTATTTGTTTACTTTAGTCTAGCACAAAACCAAGTTTATTTTTGTTTAATTTGGGGAGACTTGGGAAGGAACTAGCTTTTACTAAAAACTGGGAAGCCATGTCTCTACATTTCCCTTCATCATGTCATGCATTTCATTACCACAAATTATGGGGGAGGGGAGGGGGCTGCAAGCATGGTGCCACTAGTTTTGATGGTAGCCACATGTTTGGTAGCATCTAGTTCTTCCCTTATACATATGAATCTGAGCATCTCCCAAGCCACACTCGTATGGTAGGATATACACCCAAATGAAGAAGGCATCTAGCTACCACATTAGTTCTCTTGCTGAGCTTTAAAAAGTCTGAAAAAACTAGGAAATATGACACCACCTCTTTGTTTTAAGGAAGAGTAGTTGTAATGATGGAAAGGGAACTGTTTGATACCAATTTAGAGAAATCAAGGGTGTCACAAACACACATTCTACAGTCAAGGCATCAAAAGGTAATTATAAAAAGGCAACCAGCACTCAGAAACAGGATCACCGGGGCTCAGGTAGAATCCACCATATTTTGATATTGTATTTTCTTTGTATTATAAGCCACTTCTAGTTAACGTTTCCTATTGAGAAAAAACTGAACTAACTAAAACTAAACACATTAAGATTATAGTTGCCCTCTAAAAAAAGAGGCTCTCCAATTACCTCTCACACATGTCAAAGATAAAGAGACAGAAGGAGCCTACAGCTATTGGTCCAACTTGTTTCCAGTAGGCTGAGAAGTGATTCCGTTCATTCTGATCCTAAAAATGTAAAAATAAATGGTGACAGCATAATGATTTGCAAATAGATGAGAGAAAAATCAAATCAAATCATTTCATCTTTATCATAAAAGTGCCAATTAAGTTAGTTCCTTGACACATGAATACATCTGAAGCTAGTACATGAATGCAAAATATAGGGCTTCAGTAATGCCTCCCACCTGAAAATGTTGCACTCTCCATTGAGAATGTTTTATAGCTTCGATACCAGTGTAGGTAGTAATTATATTTCATAATGTTCCCAAAGAGCAGAGATGAGGCCTCAAACCCAGTTGTCTTCCTAAACTTGGGTAGTATCAAACTGTGGCATT
This sequence comes from Shinisaurus crocodilurus, assembly GCA_021292165.1. Classification (NCBI taxonomy): domain Eukaryota; kingdom Metazoa; phylum Chordata; class Lepidosauria; order Squamata; family Shinisauridae; genus Shinisaurus; species Shinisaurus crocodilurus. The sequence continues at coordinate 177,355,458 of CM037877.1, read as the reverse complement.
CCCCTAGCAATAATGATGTTGCTCTAGCAGAAATCAATGCTTGTGCAAAGAAAAACCAGACTTTACTGAATTTACCAGCTGCCAGTGTTCTAGTACCTTAGGTGAAGTTGAGATGTTTTTCCTGTAACAAAATATGCATTGTGAAGATACAATATTATGAACTAACAGAGGCTCCGAAACAGATTTGTGACACACATGTGGGGAACTGCAGTAGGGTGGAGAGGACGGGAAAGTTTCATTGCATGAGCTAGTTTCCCATCATGCTACCAAGTGCTAGTTTCCCCTTGCGCAATGTCGTTAAGTGCCAGTGGAATGCCACAGTTGGATACTATCCCATATGAACACTTTCCTTTGCTTCAAATCCAGCTCAGTCCACAAAATATGGACTAGAAATCCATATTTAGATCCTGGATTGGCAATTGTCTCTATAAAATGAAAACAAATTCCAAAATATTATTTTCATGAGTAATATAAATATGGTTCTGAACAGGAGATACCCATACATTATTATGATCACCCACAAATTCATATGATCACAACTTACCATCATATGCTCTCCACAGAAGATGATCCAAAAAGACAGAAGCATAGCATAGAAGATTCCTTGGCGAATGTCTCCAAAAAGCAACATCCATGTCCAGTCAAATCCAATAGAAAACCACTCTACTGGGATGTTTATGAAGGTCATGGAGATTCCAAGAGCAAAGATAACTCTGGAAAAAGGAGTAACATTTTTTTAAAAATCCATTTCAGAGAAATTGCCACTACAGTCAACTCAGTGCATTCATGTGACATTCAAGGAGAGTGTGTTCACAGTCAAACTAAAATGTCAAACTGGCAATTCAGCTGATTTTTACTAGTTTCCCCCAAAAACCTTATGAAAAATTTACTTCAAGATTAGCCAGCGAGGTTTACCTTAAAAGGAAACCACTGGTCTAGATTATCCATCAACAACCAATCCTCTCTTAGCAAATTTGTTCTAGGCCTACTGCATCAAGAATAGAGAGGTTAAGGCGGGGGGGGGGAGATGGAAATTTTCAGGGGGAGGCATTTTTTCTGCATAAAAAAGTGTCGTCGTCGTCGTGTCCCCCCCATTTTTCTGTTTCTTTTTCCAGTCCTTCACATCTCTAATCCAGAACTTTTCATAGATCGAATGACCAGCCAGGATCTGCTATATAAGAACTTTTAGAATGCTTTAGGATTTCCTGAAGATGGATACAACAGGCTTGGCGCATTCAAACCAAATTTTGGAAATTAAGCCTATACAGGTAGAACATGCCTTTTAGTATATAAGCAGATATTATACTGTAGGTTAACATATCTGACTAGTAGATGTAGACTGAACTGCCACTACAAGTTGATCAAAACCAATAGAACAGTAGTTATTGCCGTTCCATCACCATCTAGGTGCAAGAGGTCCTTCCCTCTTTCCAAACATATACTGAACTTCATGGGTTGTGCAGCCTACAAAACCGGTTAGATTATCTTTGCTCACTTTTCCAAGAGGACAGGAGCCCGTGTCAGCATTGTGATCCGTCTCCAGTACCAAATCATGATGATGAAGATACTAGGTGTAAGAAAGGTTTTCATTGCAAACCACACCTTTGTGAAGCCTCCATTTTGATGGATACCCTGAAAGTGAGAGCAAATTTTAATGTTGCTCCATTTTCCATTCTGCATTATCCACAGTACCTTGCAACAACATTGTGAGGCTCAGGTCACGACTATATTGGGGGAGGGGGGGAAATCCTGTGAAGAAACAAACTGCAGTGCATGGAGAAAGTTCTTTAAACAACTAATCTGGTAGTGAAAATATCTTAAACAGATTCTTATTTATAAATGAACCAAAGAATGGCAGTCTTTACAAAATTCTGAGCGGAAGCAAAAAGAAACATAAACAAGCAAAAAGAAATATATACATAAACATAATTACAGCATATGGCCACTCTTTTCTGTACCAGTTAATTCACTGGTCACAACTGTTGCATTTAAGAACTGAAGCAACCAGATCAGTCAGGGCTGATTTGAGTTAACCACAGGCACAGATGGAAAGTTATACTTGACACTGTAGTAGCGTTAAAATTTATTCCTAGTCTAAACCGAAAGCAGGAAATATCTTGGCAGAGAGGCCTGACTTCCATATTAGATGGAGCTAACAACTGCTGTCTGGACCAAAATGAGACTGGTACCCACCAACCCCTCAATTGTAATTTAGACCCAAAAAATCCCCTTGTGCTTAGCGATGAACATGAAGTCTTAGTATCCATTTTGATAGTTTGCCATATTTTTCCATTTCAGCTCTTTCGGAGACCAAGTAAAGGGAAGTGTTATTTCTCCAGGTGAATTCACAAACTTTAATCCAAAAACAGATGGCATGTGACAGACAAGTGCTGCTGATCAAGCGTAACAACAACTACTGGGTCCTGGAGGCAATCAAGGAAGTGATTACCAGTAGAGCAAGTGAAAAGCTAGTTAATGTGGGGGAAGGGAAGGATAATAGCTGGAGAGGCATCAAAGGGGGAAATCCACAGGGAACATGGTGGCTCTGTGGAGGACAACATTCCACATGTCTAATAGGTGGACTACCATACTTATTTGCTAAAAACCCTTATGTTTATCTACGGTACTCTTTAGCAGAGAGCCAAGGAAGATTCTGATTTCTGGTAATCTGATTATTTTACATAATGATACCATTCATAAGACTGTTTTTGTTTGCTTCATGCTTGTGATAAATTGTGGCTTAGCTCTTAGGAATGCGAATTTTTTAAAAAATCTGTAAGCAGAACAAAGCATCCCAAATGGTTGCATGTCTAGCCTGTTGGCTGTGCCAACTATACTCCCCCCCCCCCCCGTCTACTACCCCTGCAAGTCAAATTATTTAACAAGGGGTTAACACAAGATGGAAAATTGATTTTTTAATGTTTTTCTTGAATAAACAAGGCTACTGTGTATTCATTTGCATGCGGATTTATTGAATGGAATCCTACACCCACATCTTTAATCTGGTTTCAGATGGATTCTACCCCAAGCCAAGCCTATAGAATAGAGCAGCATACGTAGGATAGAACACCATACACATTCAACCAATTAGAAGTTAACTCATCATATTCCAATGAACATCTATATGAAATAATTTTGGACACTTGGATTTTGCTGTTTTAGCAGATACACTATGTGCATTTTACAGGGAGAAGGAGGGCAGCACAGAGATTGAATGAATGCACACTTACCACTAGACGGAGGTCTTTTATTTCTCCAATTCCTACATTAATGCTTTGCCTTTCACTCACAGGGAGACGGACATTGATAAGATAGAATTTGTGAGCAACAGTTCCAATCTCCATAAATGGAAGTACTTCACAGTCATAGAACTTGCCTTCATGCTCTATAGTCTATTGAAATACCAGAAAGGGAAAAAATACAACTATCAAGATTGGTTTGTGAGTGCCCTTTTAAAAAACATCAACCCTACAACTTCCAAAATGGCAGATTATTTTTTCTCCTCTATCCTAAGCTAAACTAAACAAAAAACAAAAACAATTAGCTCAGCAATAGAAAGCATGGGACATAAGAGAAAGGGGGACCATAAACATATGGCCAATAATATACTGAAAATCCACAGCCACACCAAAAGGAGTTGAGGATGCTGAATGCCTGTGGTTGCAAGAACACACAACTGGGAGTAAAACATGTTTTGCTGTTCCTACAAATGTTCACACTGATATAGCCAGTGTGGTGTAGTGATTAGAGTGCAGGACTGGGACTCAGGAGGTCGGGGTTCTAGTCCCCACTTGGCCATGAAGCTCACTGGATGGCTTTGGGCCAGTCACTAACTCTCAGCCTAACCTACCCCACAGGGTTGTTGTAAGGATAAAATGGAGAGGAGGAGGACTATGTAAGCTGCCTTGGGTTCCTGGCAAGAGGGGGGAAAAGATGGATATAAATGTAATAATAAAAATAGCAGGATAACTGCTCATCACTTATGGGTTAAAACAGAAGTACAAAAGTTTCGGAGACAAGTGTCCCTGGTAATTGGCTTACATTTTGTACTCACAAGACACATTCCCCTGGCCACATTTTGATTGAGATGGACAGTTAAAGATTTTACCCAAATGCCTAAGCACAGTCTCCTAAAACATAGCAGTTATCTTTAACAAATGTAGGGCTAAAAAAGTGTCCCCTTTATGGGCAGACAAAAACTCATCTTGACCTCCTGTCACTACCTGACATTTCCCTGGCTTCTACACTACCAGGCTCGAAAAGGGGTTCTCCAGCAAATTCAGTGGATATTGTGTAGGATGAATGACCAGTTCATGTCCTTGGAATAAGAGAAAAACTGGCACAGTATGTATGAAAGCAAAAGCTACATACAATCACATATTTATTGGGGCCAAGGTAAAAAAAGAAGAAAGAAGAACAGGAACCACAAGGAACCTACTTTTGGAGCTGCAAAACTACATTGGAGCTTTCGGGTCTCTACTGCACGTGCCATTTCCTTCCAGTCACTGAACCTATCATCACGGTATGCCAAGGACACTTCAAGGGTAACTTCTGCATTGTCTTCTGTAAAAACAAAGCATTAAAATTGTTATAGAAAGAACTGGGTAAAATCTGAGAAGTGGTAAAAACATCTAAAGACAACTGATTTGCAGGATACTTAAGAGCCCCATGTATTTACTCACTTGGAGATTAGGCTATACATAAAGCTTACCCCTTGGCATTTGAAAGAAAAAAGCCGAATATCAGATATTCAGTGTTCTGGAGTGGTCTGTTACCCACTGTATACACTGTTAGTTTAGGGTAGACCCCTTTTTCACAACTCTGTACGTAAAATTCTCAGGCCCTTAAAAGTATTTTTCTGTTTGAACATTTCTAAATGTTCTACTGAATGAAAATGAATAATATTTTTGTGACAGAAGTAGAACCACAGCAATTCTGAGCCACCAGCATCTATAAATTCCCTCCTTCCCACTACTGCAGAGCATGAAAAAACATCTTCGGCAGTTCTTTCTGTGATCTTTAACCCATTTAATCTTGATCAGCCTATCAAGAAACCCTACATTCTTTGAATTTTTTTACAGGACTTCTAGTCTGCCATGCTTCATTTTTATGAACACCTGTGCCTAGCTTAAAATTATAGCCCGTCAACTACAGCCCTGGCTGTAGTTTTTATATAAAACCACAAATACCGCTGGAAATGTCATAAATACAATCCATCTGCAAGTCCAACATGGTTATATACCGGTATTATCAGAGATGTTCTACATGCAAAAAGCTTCAGCCTATTGAGATTCGATTTCCAGCTGTCAATGCCAAGGACTGCAGAAGACAATTATTCCCTACGGTTCACAATGTATATTTCCAGCCTGCAGTTGAGTAAGAAAACTCCTTTGAAGGTCTGCTGGCCTACACATCTGTTACTGGTTTCAAAGTTATAATTTTATTGGAATTACGTGGAGGGATGCTCATCTAGAGTGCTGGGAACGGGCGTGGAAGGGCTTTGTGGTTCAGACCTGCTATTTATATAATGCTTGGAGGTGTTTCTTTTCTGTATGGGTGCAACAATGTTTTTCAGCTCCTCCCCACTTTCCCAGTATTTACAACCTGCATGTTCCAGATTTAAAATGTGCATTCCTATACTGATCATTTTTGTATTTCCTTAGTATATAGCTGAATACATAAGTTCACACCACTCTAGACTTCTTTAAAACAGCCTTCCTCAACCTGGGGCCTTCCAGCTGTGATGGACTACAAGCCCCCTATCACCTGGGCATTGTATTCCATCACATCTGGAAGGCCAAAGGTTGGGAAAGCTAGGTGAAGACATGAAGAAAAAAATCTTTAAAATGGCAGCACCGGTAGTAAATTCAGAAGTTTTGCCTTATTTGGGCAAAAATCCCAAAGACAAAATCTCCCTCTGCACCACACAATATTTATTTTAAAAAAGTTGTGGAATACAATTCCATTTCTGCCCAAAACACAGATTTCCAGCCAAAGTCTTGAGCCCTACCTCGACAGTTTATGAACAGTGATGTTCATACTGGATTCCGTATACGTATTTCCTCACTGCATGGCCATTTGGATTCTGCCACAGAAACTGAATTAGAAAGAAACTCCGCTCTTTCTAATTTTCCAGATAAGATGAAAGAGGGTGAAGAAGAAAGAGATAGTGTAGTGCTCATCTATCTGAGAAAGATCAGCAGTGAGCAAACTAAGGCTGCAAAATTTGCAGTACCGTACATATCAGATGCACACTTACCTGGAAGCAAACTCTAAGTAGACACATAGATTCATAGATCATAGAGTTGGAAGGAGCCTACAAGGCTATCGAGTCCAACCCCCTGCTCAATGCAGGAAACTAGAGGAGGGGTCTCCCATCCAAGTAACAACTAGGCTTGACCCTGCTTAGCTTTCCACGCTCAGACAAACTGAGCCAGCGTAAGCCACAGGCCTGTATTCATCAGGATGTACTTCTGCACAGAACTGGGCTGCACTAAGGCAATCCTGAGCACATTTATTAGGAAGGAATTCCCACTGAAATCAGTTGGGCTGACTTCTGAGAAAACATGCTTAGGATCACGATACAAAAATCTCTGGTTCTAATGTTCAAGAAAAGCATAGGGTATAATCCTCCCATCATGGAACAGAATAAACAAATTGCATGTAGGTGGGGATACAAGCACTACTCAGCCACCACTCGAGTGGAAACTTACAGGCAGGTACTGCTGGGCGTTGGAAGAAGAAACAGGTAGGGTGGGCAGAGTTGCCTGTGCTGGGTACTAATGGCTAATATCATATCTGCACCTTGTAGTTCCAGCCTATACCTACCTGCCAGCAAGTCCAAGGGTCCTCTTTCCCCCCTCTAATGGCAGCTGAACTGCATATTTCTTCCTGCACACAGAACCACAGGCTGCTCTGCTGCGATGGGGAAAGGCTGATGCAGCTCTTTAAAAAGGTACACGTGGGCTGTCCAGTGATGGACCCAGCAACTCTTGTGACTGGAGAATCATGTCCTTAGCTAGGACAAGTGCCAACAACAGATTGTGACAGTCCTATAAAGTTACTGGCTCAAAACCAGGTTTAGTTTCTAAAATGAGAAGCATGCACGCTCCCCAACCAGCCTGAGATTCATGCCCTCTTGCTGCAAAGCTCTTCCTTAATACTAATGTATGGAGACATGGCCACACTATGGTGATGGTAAGGCCTCAAATCATGGGCAAGGAGCGATTCATCTTTCACAAACACGTGGCTGTACGAAGGCTCATCCTCCAGTCTCAGCTCTCGAGAGGGGGGAAGGAAAGAAAAATGATGACTGCAGGAAGACGAGGAGACATACTGATGGCACACTGAGTCTTGTTGTCCAACAACTAGAGCTCTTCATCTGGGCAACTTCAGCAACTTCCTGTGATATACTTTTACCACAGAAGCATCATCATCATCATCATCATCATCATCATCATCATCATCATCATCATCATCAGGCAATCACTCGTGACCAAGTAAGATTGTCTTCCAGGATAAAAATTTACAAAAAGGAGATTTTAAAAGGAGGAAATTCTAAAGAAAATTGTGTAGACTCTAGCGATGGGTCCGTAAGTGACTGTGGAGGCCAATTCTAGATCCACACAGCTTCCAACAGTGAGGACACAGGTTACCTAATGGCCGCACATTCAGAGGATGATCTCCAAACTATTCTAAATGCTTTTGCAGAAGCATACGAAAAACTTGGTCTCTCAGTTAACATAAAAAAACTAAAGTGCTTCATCAGCAAGTGCAAGCTAACCCTTTGGTGATGCCATCTATCCAGCTTGGTGGGACAATACTGGAAAATGTTGATCATTTTCTCTATCTTGGCAGCTATCTTTCTGTTACAGCTAACACAGTGAAATCCAGCATTGTTTGAGCTCCGCAAGTGCTGCGTTTTCTCAAATGAAACATAAGAGTGTTCGAGGATCGGGATATTTGTAAGAAGACCAAAACACTGGTTTATGAAGCCATTGTATTACCAACTTTATTGTATGCCTGCGAAACATGAACTATCTATAAACGTCACTTCCACCTTGAAAGACCACAGAAGCATTCATGTGTTGTCAGACAAGTCTAATGGTGTTATTTCAGAATGCCTACCTGTAAACGCACGCACTTCCCTGGCCTGTGAGACAAGAATAGGGACTGGCTTTGCTTTCACATGAATAATAATTGCTCTGGATGTAGATGTAGTGCATTTTCTTACACTAGCCATATTTTAAATGAACAAAATACAGCAATATCTTGGATTGCAAGTAACTTGGTCTGAGAGCGTTTTGCAAGAGAAGCAAATTTTTTCTTTAAATTTTGACTTGATAAACAAGCAAGGTCTTGCAATACAAGTGTAGGGATGTAACCGCGCGCCTCGAGCGGGCTGAAATTGGCCCCGCTCACGCCCGCCAGAGACTCGCTTTGATGTAAGAGTGTTTTGGATTACAAGCACGGTTCTGGAACGAATTATGCTTGCAATCCAAGGTATTACTGTACAGAGTCTGAATTTGACTAACATTTCACAGACCATGCCTTCCTTGCAGATAAGGCCATAGACTCAAGCACCTCCCTTTTCTAATTCTACTAATTCAAAGAATGATCTAAAAATAGAAAAGCCATTCAGCGCAATGACAGCACTTGCAGCTGCTTAAAATACGTAAGATATATAATTAAGGCACTTAAATGTTGCAGTTGTAAATTGCAGCACATGATATTTTCCTTTATTCAGCAAAATGACCAGGGTGGGGGCATATACCAATCTATCTTAAAATTTATCTTGGAGCCTCAACATTTCCATGTGCAGCCTTGCTTGCTTATACACTGTCTGGAAAGGCTGTCTGAACTGGGAGTTGGGAGGCACTGTTTTACAGTGGCCCCACTCTTACTTGTGATGGCCAGTTCTAGGTGGTGGTGCTGGGGGGGGGGACTATAGTTCTGCCTCATGGAGACTCCATTGTTGTGTCCCTCAAGACTCTATTTTGTCCCTCCATGCTTTTTAACATCTACATGAAACTGCTGGGAAAGGTTGTCTGGAGGGAAGGAGTACATGGATGACACCCAACTCTACCTCTTTTTTTCATCAAATGCAGGTGAGGCCGTGACTATCCTGAACCGCTGCTTGGACTCAGTAATGGGTTGGATGAGGGCCAATAAACTGACACTCAATCCAGACAAGGTGGAGCTTCTGTTGGAAGGTGGTTCATCTGTCAAGTTAAGTAGCATTCAACCTGCTCTAAATGGAGTTGCACTCCCCGGAAGTGGCAAGTTCATAGTCTGGGGGTGCTTATAGTTCCAGCTCTGTCACTTAAGGCTGAAGTGGCTTCAATGGCACAAAGTGTCTTTTACTGGCTTCAGCTACAAACTACCTACACAAAAATAGCCTGACTAGTTATCCATGCACTCTCGCCTGGATTACTGCAATGCGTTATAGGCGGGGCTACATCTGAAGATGTCCAGAAACTCCACTTAGTGCAGAATAGAGCAGCGAGGCTCCTTACCGGGACTGGCTGTTTTGAATACATTACTCCAGTGCTGCATCAACTGCACTGGTTGCCAGTCAGTTTCTAGACCCGATTCAAAGTGTTGGTGCTGACCTTTAAACCCCTAAATGGCTTAGGTTCAGTCTACCTGAAGAAGCGCCTTCTTTCATATGTTCCTGCTCAATTGTTAAGATAACCTTCAGAGGCTCTTCTCTGGGTCCCACCATGGCTAACAGGGAAAGAGCCTTCTTTGTAGTGGCCCCATCTGTCGAATGCTATTTCCAGGGAGCGCCACCTGGTGCCTTCATTGTATTCATTTAGTCACCAGGTTAAGACCTTCCTCTTTAAGCAGGCATTTACGGTAATCTTTAATCTGTTGCTTGATTGTATTAATTTTATTGCTGGCTCAAGGTTTTCAATGTTTTTTAAAAAAACATTTTTAATGCTTTTAATGTTTAATATTGTATTTTTTGTTACTTCATTGTTGTTGGTTGGTTTTAGGATTGTAAACTGCCCCAAGGCAGTTGGGGCATTTGCTGCTTGGGTGGCAATAAACAGATAAATACACACTGATGTGCCTATTCCAAGACCCAAACCTGACATACCACTACCAAATGTGTGCGTTTCCTCATGTCAGAAACTGCTTGTATACGGAAAACTGGCGCATGATGGAGAATACTAGATTTATAAACACTTTCACTTAACAGTGTAAGAAGTGCCTTGGAGGATCAGGTCAAGCTGCACCTCATCCAGTTTTTTTGCAAGAACCCTAGCAAACTATCAGATGCTAGGAAGTTATCTGGAGAGTGGACTGCAGTCAACCTTCTACTCATTCTAAAGCAAGTCTCTCATCTGAATTTACCCTAAGTTAGGAACTCCTCTGCCACCATTATGGAGTATATTAGCTTCCCCCCCCCTTTCTGAAATTGAAAAGAGATGAGCTGATTTATATTCCCTTCAGCAGCAACAGTGTTGGTCTCCCACTTCCAGCTATACGCCCTGTTCCTATGTCAATTTGGCTAAAGGATTTCTCATCCCATTCCCATCTGGTAAACAAGTGTTTTTGGTTTTTGTTTTTTTAAAAAGGCAGAACCATAGGCTGTTGTTGGAGGGCGAACAACCTTCAAATAACCCTACATTCAAATAACCCTACAAGTCATGCTGCCCAGGTTCAGACAACACAACAAGCCACAGCTGTGCAGTGATTATGCAAATCACGCCCAGCACATGTCGCAGCTCACAAGCTACTGTGGCTTGTTTTGATTTTGTGAACCGGCCCATTGTTTGGTATACCAAAGCAGCTGTTTTGATCACTTCTCACCAGTACTAGCAACTGCATACTGCCTCACTTTCATCCTTTGTCACTTGGTTAGGTAACTATTACTAAGCAGCATAACAGCAAGTCCCTTTGGACTGTGCCCCCTCTCTTAAAATGCGTGCACATGCACGGGGAAGAGAAGTTCCCTCGTGTTGGAAAGAGGTGCAGTTAGAAACTTGGCCCCAGACCTTATCAGTACTGGATGAATAGCTGATGTAGTAGTATGTTCAGGTGGGAATATGGGGTGGGCTAAGATTAATTTTTATACTGTTTTAAATGTATTTTATCATGTTGTACATCGCCCAGAGCGGCCGGGTTGCCGGCCAGATGGGCGATCCATAAATGGAACGAACAAACAAACAAATAAATAAATAAAAAAGCAGCAGTTCCCAAAGCATGGAAGGTTCTCTGATGTGGAAGACCACTAGGAGAAAAATGAAATGGGAACCATTTCAGCATTTTTGGTGTTTTCCGTCATGGGCTTACAAATGCAAAGAATCACCACCATCAAATCAGTACAGTAGCATCACAGAGCTGGAAGGGACCTCAATGGTCATCTAGTCCAAGCCAATGCAGGAAATCCATTACTACAGCATCTCTGATGGGTGGTCATCCAGCCTCTGCTTAAAAAGCTCTGAAAAGAGAGTCCAAGGCAGTCTGTTCCACAGCCAAACAGCTCGTACCCTCAGAACCCACCGTGTTGGGTCCTACCCTCTGGAGCAACAAGAAACGGAAATTCTTTACTCAACGTGAATTTCAGTTCTCTGCGAGTGGAGGAGGCCAGCAAGAACTGGGGTAAGCCCTGCCTCCAGGACTGGGAAGGCAGATTTATTTATTTAATACATTTTTATGCTGCCCAATAGCAGAAGCTCTCTGAGCGGTTTACAACAGTTAAAACCATAAAACACAATACAATATAATATAAAATTTAAAACCACAGATTAAAAACAAACAAAGCTAGCAGCAGCAGTTCAAATTACAGTAACAGAATTAAAAACAACTACAAGATTAAAATGATTAAGATGATTAAAATGCCTGGGAGAATAGAAAGGTCTTCACCTGGCGCCAGAAAGAATACAATGTAGGCGCCAGGCAAGCCTCTTTGGGGAACTCATTCCACAACCGGGGTGCCACAGCAGAAAAGGCCCTCCTCCTGGTAGCCACCTGCCTCACTTCCTTTGGCAGGGGCTCTTGGAGAAGGACCGCTGATGAAGATCTTAGTGTCCGGGCAGGTACATATGGGAGGAGTAGACAGGGAGGGAAAAAGCCCAGGAGTAGAAACAGCAAACTGAGCCAAGGAAAAGGGCTGAACCAGTGGATGATTAAGGTTTTTATTTAAAGACTGTGTAAATTGCTAACGCGTTTCGAACCTAAGTTCTTCCTCAGGGCAATTCTCTTTATCCAGGATCCATAGAAACAAGGATATTCACCCAGGATATTCATAGTCTTTAAATAAAAACCTTAATCATCCACCGGTTCAGCCCTTTTGCCTTGGCTCTTGCTGTTTCTACATATGGGAGGAGACAATTCTTCAGATACCCTGGCCCCAAGCCGTTTAGGGCTTTGAATGTTAGTACCAGCACTTTGAATTAGGCCCGGAAACAGACTGGCAGCCAGTGCAGATGAGAAAGCACTGGCATAATATGTACTCGTCGGCCAGTCCCTGTTAATCTCGCTCCCCTATTTTGGACCAGCTGAAGTTTCTGGACCGTTTTCAAAGGCAGCCCCATGTATAACGCATTGCAGTAATCCAAATGAGAGGTTACCAGAGCATGGATAACTGTAGCTAGGCTATCTCTGTCCAGATAAGGACATAGTTGGCATATCAGCATAAGCTGATAAAAGGTGCTCCGTGCCACCGAGTTGACCTGTGCCTTGAGGGACAGCTGTGGATCCAACAACACCCGCAAACTACGAACCTGATCCTTCAGGGGGAGTGCAACCCCATCCAGAATTGGTTGAATAATACCTAGCTGGGCAGACGAACCACCAACTAACAGTACCTCCGTCTTATCTGGATTGAGTCTCAGTTTATTAGTCCTCATCCAGTCCATTACCGTACCCAGGCACTGATTCAGAACAGCCACTGCCTCACCTGGATTAGATGAAAAGGAGAGATAGAGCTGGGTGTCATCTGCATATTGATGACACCTCAGCCCACACCTCCGGATAACATCTCCCAGTGGTTTCATGTAGATGTTAAAACAGCATGGGGGACAAAATACAGCCCTGTGGCACCCCATGGCATAACTGCCAAGGGACAGAGCAGTAATCCCCCAGCACCACCTTCTGGAATCAGCCACTCAAATAGGATCGGCATATGGTCGCAGGTTTGCTGTCTTGGCCACTACTCTGGGACTGGACTTGTGAGGCCTCGTGTGTTGGCGAGTCCGGGAGCTCGCTGCTTGTATTCCTGAGTGGGGATACTGCAGTATCAGTGGCAACAGGATTCATTGCTACTGTGATCTGAGAAACTAGGGAGGGAGAGAGAGCAAGAGATGAGGAGATGGGGGGTGGGGGGATGGGTGAGAGAGGCGCCCTCGCAAGGAAGGGAAGCCTCCGTAGCATTAAGGGACACTCAAAATGGCTGCGCCCATAACAAAGATGGCGGCCGCCATTTTGTCCTCACATTCAAAATGGCCACACCCATAACCAAGATGGTGGCCACCATCACATTAAAAATGGCTGTGCTCATAACAAAGATGGTGGCCATCAGCCCTATCGCGGAGGGACACCCAAGATGGCTGCACCCATAGTTAAGACGGCGGCCGCCATGCTGCGCTTGTTGCTGCCGCTGCAGGCACTCACATGTACCCAGGGGCCCAGACCGGAACTGTCCTTGAGCCGCGCACCCCCTCAACGTAAACCCATGGAGGGAGGGGCGTTGGGGGCAGGTCTCAGGAGGCCGAGTGCCCTGATGCTGGCGGCCACGTGGCGTGTGAAGATGGAGGGTGGACGAGGGGTCAGTGGCTCTGCCATGGCAGCGGCCGACGCCGTGCCCAAAGGCTGCCGAGACAACTGCACAACGCTCGGATGAGGGGGGGGGAAGGTCCGGGATGCCTGGGTCGCGATTCCCTCCCCCCTGGGTGGCACCCGACTCCCTGTTCTCCCCCTTGCTGCAGGTCTCCAGAGGCGGCTGGGCCAAGCCCCTGCAAGGAGGCCCCCCCTGGAGTCTGGCCGTCTGCCCTTCTGCTTTAGAGCGGTGCCGTGGGGCTCTGTGACTCCCTTCTACCTCTCTGAGTCTTCTTTCCTTCTTTGATTGAAAATTATTTATTTCTTCTCTTTTCTTTCTTTCACGCTTCACGGAGCGCGAAAGGTGTCTGCCTCCCACCGTGAGGTAGGAAACGAAACTGGAGCTTCCTGGGGAGGCCCTGCCTCCTCCAGGAAGCTCAGTACAAAGTCTGCCTTCCCAGCCTCGGAGGCGGGGCCTACCCCAATTCTTGCTGGCCTCTGACACTCGAAGGAGAATCAAATTTTATTTATTTATTTAATGCCCCGCTTTTTTTCCTGCAAGGAACCCAACATGGCTTACATAATCATCATCCTCTCCGTTTTATCCTCACAACAACTCTGTGAGATAGGTTAGGCTGAGAGTCAGTGACTGGCCCAAAGTCACCCAGTGAGTTTCATGGCTAAGCGGGGACTCTAACCCAGATCTCCTGAGTCCCAGTCCAACACTCTCCCCACTATGTGATAGCGTTACAACAGATAATTTGGGTGTTAGATTCCCTCAGAGAAAGAGAGAGAGAGAGAGAGAACCCACACTCACAAAAGGTTTGGGATTTTTGGTTGGGGTAAAAATGCGTGCTGCTGGGTGGAATATGCGCTTTGCCCTTTTACACTAAACAGACACACGCACACACTGTCAGAAACAAGAGAGTTGTTTTATTAAAGATGAAATATAGAGTAGGTACAGCATCTTACTTGTTGGTACAGCAAACCCAGTGATTTCAGGCAGCAAAATATCCTTATGCTATGGTTCAAACACACTCTATATTCTGGAGAGAAAAGAGTTCCTTTGGGCCTTAGTAGCCTAGATAGAAAGGGGGTGGAAGAAAGGCTTCTGTCTAGAGCAGGGCTCTCCAACCTTGGGTCCCCAGATGTTGCTGGCCTACAGTTCCCAGTATACCAGCCAGCATGGCTAATGGGAAGGGATTCTGGGAGCTGTAGTCCAGCAACATCTGGGGACCCAAGGTTGGAGAGCCCTGGACTAGAGGGATAGTCAAAGAAAGAAGTCCCTGGTTATTTTTATTACCTGTCTGCTGATAGCTCCCTGCAGTGGATTCTCAGCTGTAGTCCCATGGAAGGGGGGGGGGGGGGATCAAGAGGCCTGTGCAAGCAAGCTTGGACAGCTTATGGAGGACTCTCTCGACCCTCCCCTGACACACCTTCCATTGCAAAAACATCTGTTCTTACACCTTTCTCCTGCCCTCCTGCCAACCTGAGAGCAGCAGGGGCATCTTTGTCCCATGCTCTTAATCCCTGCTGATTGCCCTATCTTTTGTGTGTCTGCATCCCTTGATGGGTGTCATAAGGAAACCTTTTGTGGGCTCGACTTTCCTGATGAGCTTAGCCTCTGGTTGAGTCAGTGGGGGGGGGGGGAGCCATCTCTCTTCAGGGCTATATTTAGGTTCTTTTCAGGAGAATTCCTCCTGTGTCTTTAGGCTATGTGTGTGTTAATCTGATCATTGCAAGACCATGGCCTATTCATTCATCAGGCTCTCAAGCACTCTCCATTTGCACTTACTCAGCTCCTATTGGGGCCTGTTGTGGTCTTCTTTGTGAGCCATAATCATAACCAAATGATCATAACTATATCCACTCATAACAATAGCCCTCAAATAGTTGAAGGTGGCAACCATAACACCTTTTGACTATTCTCTAGGGTAAGAATACACACTTTAACCTTTCCTCAATGGACTGTGTTTCCAGGCCCTCACCATATTTGTCACCCTCTTCTGGACATTTTCAGGTTTGTTGATATCCTTCTGTGGTGTCCAGAACTAGACACAGTATTCCAAAGTGAGGGCTGACCAAAGCTGACTAGAATCTTACCATTACTTTTTGTGATCTGGATACTATACTTCTGTAGAGAAGGTTGCATGTCTCTCAAATTTGGGTTAAGGATCATCCAGGTCCAACTCCTACCATTACATATTTAGTAGAGCTGTAAATAGACATGGGCACGTGTGCATGTATGCGTATGCACACATACACGTATAGGAATCATGCAATCTTATCCTTCATTTCCCCTTGTTCGATCACTTTGTCCCTTCTCCCTGCCCAGGTGTAGGACACAAAACAGCACTACATGGCAAAAGTTAAATTTTGTTTCGGATACTCTTGTAACGGTTCAACAATGTTTGGGAAACACACACTCCTGTCCATTTAAGAGCAAATTGGGAGTGGAAGACCGCCAACCTGGTCTTCTGCGCGGGTTCAATACTAAGGGGGTAGCGAGTCCTGGGGGCGGGCCTTCTCCGAGGTCCCCCAGCGACTATCACCCTTAGCCTAGAACAAAGGGATAACTTATAGCCACAAAAGTATCTTTTATAAAACAAGTTTATTTACAAAATGACCTTCACGCCAGCAATACAGCTTATCAGTACAGCACAAAGTAGCAAGCAAGAAGTCTCAAGGACACCGTGATTTCAGGGCTCTCAGCTAGTTAGTTCAGCTCGGGCTCCAGCAGAGGCCCGGTCAACCGCATGCTGCTAGCTGGGTTCCCGGCGGAGGTCCGGTCTACCCAAGCGGCTAGTGAGTGATTTCAGCTTGGTTGCCCGGGGGTCCGGTCAACCCAAGCGGCCAGTGATTTCAGCTTGGTTTCCTGGGGGTCCGGTCAACCCAAGCGGCCAGTGATTTCAGCTAGCTGGAGTACGCCGGGTGCTGCTACCCGGGGTTGCCGATCCCTTCGTTCCCTTACCCCAAGCATGGGGCAAGGCTGCTGATCAGGTCCAACAACTCAGTTCCCTTGCGCAGGGTGTTTTATACCTTGGGTTTCAGGTAGCCCCTCCCTCTGCAATCAGGTGGGTGGCCAATCAGGTGGGTTGCCACCCTCTTCAGGTGGACGGCCAATCAGGTGGGTTGCCACCCTCCTCAGGTGGACGGCCAATCAGGTGGGTTGCCACCCTCCTCAGGTGGATGGCCAATCAGGTGGGTTGCCACCCTCCTCAGGTGGATGGCCAATCAGGTGGGTTGCCACCTTCCCCCTGTGGGGTGGGGTCCCTTTGAAGCCACTTGCTTAATGGTCCCATCCTGTGGTGTTGAATGGCCCTTTCTTATGGTGCCGAAGTGTCTGCTCTGGCAAGGAATTCAAGTCTTATGTAGATGGGGCTGATATACGAGAGCATTGAGGAACCTGGGGATGCTTCCTGCCTTCCCCCCTGGGGTGATTCTATGCAGATGTTGTTTGTCCCCTTTTGCATCTGTGGAGACTGGCTGTCTCCCCTCCCTGGGCCTCCTTCCCCCCTCCTTGGTGAGTGTGTGTGTGTCAGACAGGGGTTTTAGGTTGGCTTTCTCCACATTGGGAATCTAGATGAAGGGTGCTTCCAGATGGAGGATTTTGTGAGCTCTAGTCATGCAGATTCAGAGCATGTGACACCAGCAAGCTGCACAGGAGTAGTGCCAGTCTCCATGCTGATCTCCTGCTAATCTAAGTGGTGGGCTGCCATCTGGATTCAACCAAAGGCAAGTATTCCTGAGGCAAGTATGGCAGGAGCCATTCAGAAAATAACTAAGGAACAGAGGAAGACTGCAAGAGTTCTGACTCATTGAAAGGAATAAGATTACTTACAAAACACTGGAGTGCCCCTTCTTTGTTTCAGAATGAGTCTTTTGTGCTAGCCCCAAATAAGAGATCTCTTTTAGTTAGAAAGGAGATTTTCTCTTACTCTCTCCTGTGCTCCGCCCCTTTCAATTCTGCTTCATAGTTCCATCTAGTCAAATGTCAGGTTGCTGCATGCAAACATTCCCTTTCAGAACTCCATCCATTGCCTGGGTGACTAAGCTCTTTCAACAGCTGTGTTATTGCTGGAAGACAGTCAATGTTATTCACACAGAGTATTTGTTTCATGCGGCTTGTGTGAAATGTGACTTGCTGCTGCATCAGAACAGAATCTGAGATGTTGGGAGATTCTGAAGGGGAAAAAATGACTTAAGTTGCACAAAAACATTTGACACATTTCCCTACTTAAAAGCAGATGAAGAGCTAGTCACTTCAAGGGGACACCAAACAATTTCTTCCACCTCTCTGGCAAATGGCATTAGATTAAAACAAAACTCGGTCTGTCTGGAAATGAATATGGATTATGACAAGGAAATTCATTTTCATTCATGCAGAAGAATCTGTGTATGTTCTGGCAGGCAAGCAGTAAACCAGCCTTTGACAGCCTGGTGCCTCCAGATGTTCTGGACTACAACTCCCAACATTCCTGACCATTGGTCATATTGGTTGGGGCTGAGGGGAGCTAAAGTTGAAAACATCTGGAGGGCACCAGGTTAGGGAAGGCTGCACTAAACACTTTAAAAATCAATGGAAACTCAGCAGGTTACCATTAAAAGTAGTAATCAATCTGTCATTTATGATAATCCAATCTGATCTTGGTTTAGTAGCTAAGGTGTTTCATGTGAAGGACTACGTTCTGTGCAGATGACATTACTAGACACAATGGGCAGGTCTGCATGATCGGGGAAGGAAAATAAGCCACCGTAGCTTATTTCCTGCCCCGGGTTTGCTGGTTGCACACTGCCGAATTACCATACTTACCCTTGGAGGGCGTGGTTTGTCTCGTCATCTAAACCCGGTGAGGTTGGGGGCAGTTTAGAAACTACCCTTCAAGTCTAGAACAAACCATGGGTTCCGAGATGGTTTGTATACCCCCCACAAGGAGAGGTTAATTATGGTAATTTGGCAGAACATGCAGGGCAGGAAAATAAGCTATGGCGGCTTATTTTTCTTCCCTGATTGTGTGAACCCAGTCAATATCTGCCAGGACTCTGGGCAGCATCTTCATGCTATTTAACCCTAAGACAGGGGTAAGCAATGCAAACAACACATGATCCTTCTTCCCCTTTTCAAGGCACTTTAGAGCAGCCATAAGACTGCTTTCTAGAATCCTGAGAGCTCCTGTTTTTCTCGATTCCTCTGCACCCCCACCCCAAATGCATCATGGTATGTAATGGGAAATAAACTTAAATTCATTGAATTTTTCAACTCATGGTTTCCAAATGTAACAGAACAATTTGTCAAGCTCTTTCATGCTTTTCCATATTTGATGGCTAACCATGGTGGACTTAAGTCTAGGTCACATGGCCACAGTTACCTCCACACAAAATATCTCTCACTTGGACCAAGATAAAATATATCGCTGGCCTGTCCATAGACACACTGACCCACTTGTGGCTTGACATATCTGGCAGCAATCTCCATGACTATGGGGTGCAATATCCTGGTGTCATGGAAAATTGCTGCAGCTTTAACTATGAATGAGATAGACCAGTGCTCTCCAACCTTGGGTCCCCAGATGTTTTTGGCCTATAACTCCCAGCATGCCCCAGCCAGTTACGCTGGCTGGGGCATGCTGGGAGTTGTAGGCCAAAAACATCTGGGGACCCAAGGTTGAAGAACACTGAGCTAGACACATTACATCTTCCATGTTATTACAGACAGTCATGTGACAGCTAGGGCCACGTTCTGTGCAGCAGATTTTAACGGTGTACCCATAAGGGCGAATTCAGAACACAGGGTACTACTTCTGTGCCCCACTGAAATTACTAGGATATGTGCAAGAATGGCTTTCTGAATTAAGAGAATATTTGGGGTGAGTGAGAACTGCACTCCCCATAAAGGACTGGGTTCGCAGTCAGTGGATGCTTCTAGATCCAGCACTGGCATTGGAGAATCAAGTGGCTGAGAGTGCTTTTTACCAGCTGAGCGGGTACACCTGCTATGGCCCCTTCTGAGCAGAGATAGGTAAGTCACAGTTATCCACATCCTGTTAACCCCACACTGGACTACTGCAACGTATTGTACGCTGGGCTGCCTTTTGAAGACAATTTGGAAACTACAGTTATGAATCAACTGCTAAAGCTGCTCACTGAGACTAGGTATCAAGATTTCTATTGTAGAATTTTAATGCTGCATGCCACTTTGGGGGTTCTTTTGATGGCTGAAAGGCAGGATTCAAATATTAAATTAATTCAATATTGTATTTTGCCAGTGTGGTGTTAAAGTAGTTCCACTGGCTCCTCATCTGATTCTTGAGCTCAATTAAATGTCAGCACCAGAACTTTGAAAACCCTACATGGCTTAGGGCCCAGGTACTTATTGGACTGTCTACTCACACACCAGACTGCTTGGTCACCAAGATCTTCATCTGAGGTTCTCTGCTGGGTGCCATCGCCACCACCACCATCACCACCACCTAAAGCAAGGTAGGTAGTGACTAGTGAGAGCCTTTTCAGTGGTGGCCTTGGAAATGCTGTCCTCACAGATTCTAACTTGGCACTTATGATAATGTCCTTTTGCTGCCAGATGAAGACCTTTTTATTCTTCCAGGCTTTCTTGAGTTGTTCTTTTAAAAAAGATATTTAAACCTTTTTAAGTTGCTGCTGTAGTTATCTTATTGCTGCATTCTAAGATGTTGTCTGCTACTTTATTCTGATGTTTTATTGTGATCATGGTTTTGTATTATTGTTTTGTTTTTATTGTAACCTGCCCTGCTGAAGGTCAAGTTTATAAATGTAATAAAGAAAATATATTTATTTTTTATATGGTTCCCAATGACAAGCCATCCAACAATGCAGGGTTCATCATGCTGGATGCTTTTAGGGTGAAGACCAGGAATTGCTCACTCCCACACTTCACACTTAAAATCAGTATAAATATGCTGCCCAAACAATAGTTTTTCTTCACGTCAATCACTTGCATTTATTTAGAGATAATTTATTCATACATTTAAATATTACAGTAATTAATTTTGTTCACAGCAATAGCTAAATTAACTTGAAAAATATTTAGTTAGTGGAAACACCCGATTTTCCATAACCATGCATAACAAACGTATCCTTCAGAAAGACAAGCACAGCATCCTTCAAGGTCACTAACATCAGCCTCTAAGATGCATTTTAGAACATCACAATCAATCTGCATTATCTTGAAGGAAAAATAAAACCACTACAAAGATATTTCGGAGGCATCCTGCCAAGATCTCAATTTTACTCCACTGCCAGAAACCTTTTGATCATTAAACGATGAATTTACAAGGACTCAACAATATTACTGCCTAGTTCCTATATTGCTGCACTGTGCATAGTAAACAAAGAGACAGTAATTAAATTGTGGTTAAATGGTGACTTAAGCTTCCCATTATCTTCACTTGGTGATTCAAGTAGCCAAGGGATACTGGCCAAAGGAAGTGACTGGACTGAGTCACACAAGTGAGTCAGTGCAGCCATTTTTATTCCACTGGTGTCCCCCGATCCAAGTAGTCTATATATGCCTGTACACACCCTCTCTGAATCCTAATGTCAAACATCAAAATAATTCCGCCCACCAGGAAGCAATTCAGAATAAAGAATTACTGCAGACATTTTGGACCTAGGGTTCTGATTGCATACAATTCCTCCCAACAACAACAACAAAAAAGGCTAGATGCTCAAATGAGAGAAAATACAGAAAAGCCAAGTTAGTAAATGACAGGGGAAATATCAAGACACAGGAATGCAAATAACGTTTGCAGACCATTATAGGTATTGGAATGAGTTCAAATAACACATCATGCGGAAGCAGCAGCACCATTCTGTGGCATGTAAAAACAGGGTTTCACTGAATTATAGAAGAAAAGCATGAACACAAGAATTGGGACAGTGCAGCAAGAGTGGTCAAGACAGAACTCCAAAGAGTTCTGTTCAGTTCAGTTCAGACCTATGCACAGGGGGCACAGCAAAGTTAAAACCAGAGTATCTCAGGAACATCTCCTGGACTCTTAGTTCATCTTTGGAGGCCCTCCTTAGAGTGTCCCCATCAAATGAAGTTAGCTGGGTGGATACAAAAGGGAGGTTCTTCTCAGTTGCAATGTCCTGCTTACGGAATAGGCTTGTCTGGTGCCTACACAGTTACCCTTTCAGTGCCAGGCAAAGACACTTTTCTTCTCCCAGACATTTTAGATTTTTATTATTGTGGTGTGAGCCACCCCAAGAACTTGTTATAGGGTGGTACATTAAATAAACAAATAACCCATAGAGCTATAATTCGGGGTGGGGTGGGGGGTATTTTACAGAGTCCAGCCCACAAGTCAAGGCAGTATTATTTCCATGTGACACATGGCAAGGCTAAGGCCTAACAGACAATGGCTTGCCTAAGGCCATCCAGAAAATTCAGTACTGGGCTGAGATTTGCATGGCAGGAGAGGGGTGCAGAAAAAGAAAAGAAAAGAGGAACAGCAATAGTTCATAGCTAAGCCCCCTTCAGTGGTTTGCTCCACACACTTCCCCTGTCCCTAACGGCGCTGCCCTAGATGTTACTGCTGGCTTTACCCTCCTGAAGTCAGCATGTTGGGCAAAAGATCTGAAACACACAGGCTCCCCCTTCAGACCTTCTGTCCATCATGTGGAGGTTCGTGTGTGTGTGTGTGTGTGTGTGGGGTGTGTGTGTGTGTGGGTGTGTGCGCGCACGTATATAACCAGGTGGCACTCTTGGCAGTGGGGCCAGTATGGGGAGGGGGGGTCATTCCACTCTACCACATGTTCTTTGAATGAATGAGCAGAGCAAATGTCTGAACGGGAATCCAAAGCTTTTTAAATGCCATGTTACACCAGCTGCAGGGATTTCAACACACACAAAATTATGTTTTTCTCCCAGTCAAACGAGAACTGGTGTTTGACTATTATGAGCAGGGGGAAAGGAAGGAAGGTATATATGGAGCTAGTAGCACTGTAGATCGGTGCTCCCCAACGTGGTGCCTACGCCCCCAGCAAAAGTTTATTTTTATAAAAAAAATTAATTTTAAAAACTTGAAAAACATAAGGGTGTCAGGTTTTCCTTCCTGTTCCTGTTGATCAGCTGTTCAGCGAGCAGGAAGAGAAGGAAAGAGTTGCTTTCTGGCCCCACCCAATCTTCTTCTGCCCACACAGACCTTTCCCCTTTGCTCTCTCCATTTCCAGCTCCTAGCTTCCCTAAATCCCTTTACCTTGCTCTCTCCCCTCTACCCCTTTGCCTTGCTATTTCCCCCACTCCCAGCCTCCTTCTCTCCCCATCACCTCTTTACCTCACTATTTCTGCCTTCTCCCAGCCTCTAGCCTTACTCTTTTTCTCTCCCTTCCCAGCCCGTTCTCTCCTTTTTCACACACACACAGCACCTTCCCATGTGGGGCTCTGATGGCAGAGGAGGAGGTATGAAAGGAAAAACTTTCCTTTCCTTTTGGGGCTGGGAAAGGTGTCTGTGGATACTATGAGCATAGCAATCCTATGTAGGTCTACTCAGAAGTAATTCCCTTCGAGTCCCATGTAAACATATATAGGATTGCTACCTTAAATGGGTATTTTGTTGTGCTTCTGTGGGGTCACATATGTGGATTGGCTTTGGAGTTCAGATCCTTCCTTTGCTCGTACTCTAGTTTCTTGGGTGAATTACTTGTCTTTTGACTAGCCAGGCCCCCACAGCAGCCATTATGTGACTAGCCACATCCACCATGGGGGCCATTTTGTGATGGTGCCAACAGCAGTTTCTGAAATTCCCAAATGTGCCCACAGGTCCAAAAAGGCTGGGGACCCCTGCTGTAGATTAGAATGACTTTATCAATTACATTTACTTTTATAACACTCTAATGGTCACCATGACAAGGGGCATATGCATTATCCCCACTCAGCCAAGAAGCCCACTGGGTGTGGCTTTAGGCAAGTCACGTTCTTTCAATCTCATCTATATCACAGGGTGTCTGAGATGACAAAATGACAACCTCACTGCTGCCCCTTAGAGGAAGGACAAGTTACATTATGGGACGCAGAATCAATAATCGGGTGTTACCTGGCCATTAATGGGGAACAACAGATGCTAACGGCTGCAGGCTTCAGTGGCAGAGGTTAAATAGCTAGGGATGGCACTGCCAACTATTACCTAATGTCAATACAAATTTAAGCAAGGGATGTGGATTAAGAAAGGGGGAGTATCGGATGACTAATAAAGCCTACAGAATCAGGAAAGCTGCCAGACTGAATTCTGGCCTGGAGTCAGGCCAGTCTGTACTCTCATTCGCTGTCTAGAAATGGCAAAGGCAGGGCAGAGTTATATTCACTCAAATTAGAGCAGGAGAATCATGCCAAGAATGATCTCAAAGTGACTTTTACCTTCATACTTCTCCTTGATTCCAAGAGAAAACTACACTTGTATTTTTTTTATTGTGTGTGTGTGTGTGTGTGTGTCCTCAAGATAGAAAGGAAAAGGCTATTTGGGGCTGCTGATGTCAGATGAATGTGAATAAGCTATTATTCTCCCGCCCCTAACATAGCAGCAAAACTCCAGTTCAGTGATTAACAAAGGAAAGAAAATCAATCATCCTAAGAATTTATCTCCCTTGCCTCCATACACCTTCCTGCAAATGCAGAAAGGAAATCTCTCAAAATCATTGCACTTGTTGACCAAACGGGATTTTAAAAACTGAGCAAACATATGGCCAATCAATAATAACCGGACTGGAAAGTGTGGTTCGAGCAATCTGCCACATGTTAAACACAACGCTTAGAACAACTAAACACACTGGCCTTAAGACTTGAGGCAGCAGCAAAGATATATTAAGGAAACTAGATACTAATCACTTACCAAACAACATGGCAATTTACGGTACTGGCTTTGTCCCAAGCATTAACACAATTGTTCAAAACCACACAACCAGCACAGGCCTAGAGTGTAGCTTTTGAAATGCTAATGCATTGTTAGGCATTTGTATTAAAAGCCTGTGCCTTGGTCCTTTCTAAGCCTCACCACAGGAAGCAGTCTGAATCAAACCATGTTGCTAAATTCAGATTAAGTTTTTTAAATGATCCTATCATGATAGATGGCACTGCATCAGAAAGAGGCACTTCCACTCAATATTGCCTTTATAAATCTAGGGGGTGGGACCATTAAACACACCCTTGCAGAAAGGCTTAGTGCTTCAAAATGAATATTGTTACTTGATATGGTGGCTTTTCATCTTTTCAGAATTCAGCCAATTAGCCTTCCCAACTGCATGAGGATATGTTGGAGAGGAAAAGAGCTGACCCCTTCCCTGTCTTCTTCAGCTCCACTAGTCACAATGGAGACAAACTGGAGATGGGAAAATGCAAGTATGAGATGCTGGTGACTTCAAGACCCCACCCTCAGTGACTTGCTCCAATGTAGCGCAGGGGTCAATGAAGTTGTCTATACCAAATTTGATATCCAAGACTAAATCCAAGCAGAAAATAAGATATTGGGTTGGATCCAGGATCTTCTGTGAGAGGAAGGGCTCTGCTCATGGAAGCTCCTTCTGCCCAATTTTTGGGAATCCCTCTCTCTCTCTCTCCCACACCAGAGCTCACCCCATTCAGTAGGGTCGCCTGACTCTGTGTAGTATTTTCAGGGGGCTGGAGGGGCTGCCATGGGAATGAGGATATCCACATCTGCCAGCAGTGTAATTCTGGATCCAACCCATTGCTTTGTTCTCATTTACACATACATACATACCCCTTCATTCTTATAGCAATTACATTAATTTAGTAATTTTTCTAGGTACTTACTAATTTGGTTGTTGGCCTTGAAGGCAATGTCCATATGCAAAATGTAGAGCATGAACTGGAACCAAGGGCTCATCTCCTTGTTGGGGAGAGGCATGTGAACTGAAAACACAATGTCGTTGGCTTCTATTTGCCTGCTCATAGCGTCATCCAAGTCTCTTATTTTTTCACACTGGTTAGGTCCCCAGGGCATAAACCAATTGGTGCTGTGGTGGTTCCTCCTCACATCTACGCACTTTACTGCCACATAGGGCACAGCTGAAGTGGGACTTGGAGCTGATAATAAAAACACATAAACAACATGTTTAGCATCCACAAATATATTATACAATGACAGTAACAGTGAAATTGCAAGTGGATTCCCCCCCCCCCCATTGAGATCTGTGTACATCCCCAGTTTGTGTACTCCCTCCTCTGCTTACACGTTGTACTTCCTGGTTGGCAGCAAACCATGGTTTGCAGCAAACCATGGTTTGCCAGTTCAGTTAACAAACCAGGAGCTAATTTAAAACACATTATTTGGAAATACATCACATTGCGTACTACTTCTTTCCAAATGCTGGGCATCCAGGCTCTGAAACCCTTTGTTGACCATCAGCTGAAGTTACAACACTCCCCACCTGCCTTTCCCACGGGAAAGATGGATGGGGAATCCTTTGCTGTTGTGCCGAGGTGCTTGCCTTCAACCAACCAGCAGTGGGGAAAAACCTAGCAACTACATTTTAGCAAATGCAGCCAAAAATGGCAGATCTATGTTTAAGGTGCAAGTTCTTATGAAATCAAGGTATAAGTTCTTATAACTTATGCATTTATGATGCATGCATTAATATGCAGTATGATTAATTTAATCTTTTACTCCCTCTGGTGTTCATATGACACTTACTGGTACAGTGATGATAGATTAAGAGTCCAAGACTAATTAGGTTTACTTCCCATTAAGATGCTTCTGCAAACATACTCATGATTGTTTTAATTAAAACACATGCTGCTCTGTGTTCACACATAAACTTAATTCTATAGTATGGATGCATAGTATGGACTGATTTTGAAGACTTGTACAAACATAGCCAGCATAAGTGCCTTATTCCATGCTATACACTCAGTACACTGTAATGAGAAGCGTGGTCAGCCCAGAGATTCAAGTTACTGCTAAATCTATGCCAGTCATAGTGATCAGAACAGGATTAGAGGATAGAAAGGGATTCTGCTACAGTTGGGTACACAAAATAGCCACATGGTTCTCAAAAGTTCAGAGGCAATGACTGGCTCCACACATCCTGCCTTTTGTTTTGTCCCATGGAGCACATACTTGTATCAGTAACTCTAGTCAATTAGCTGGTCATATGAGCCTCCTAATCCTGCACATCAAGCAACGACCTGCTCCAATGAACCAAACAAAAGCATGTTCCTCTGCCTGTAGCGTCTAGCCCACCAGAGGGTAATTTTGTTTGCTGCTAGATCACATACACTTCTTTTAAAATAGGATGCACAAACCAGTTAGCATTTGAAGCTGAATCAGTGTAAACCTCATTGAAACAGGTGTGTGTGTGTGTGTGTGTGTGTGTGAGAGAGAGAGAGAGAGACACACACGCGTGTGCACACACCCGGTCAAGGCTCCACAGTTTTTGGCTTGGCTCAGTAGCTAGCCCTTCTTCGTGACTGCCGCAGACCCTTCCACTACACTTGGGGAAGGGGCAAGGATCTTGTGTTGCGCCAACAGGCCTGTGGCTTACGCTGGCTCAGCTTGTCTGAGCGTGGAAAGCTAAGCAGGGTCAGGCCTGGTTATTACTTGGATGGGAGACCCCTCCTCTAGTTTCCTGCATTGTGCAGAGGGTTGGACTAGATAGCCTTGTAGGCTCCTTCCAACTCTATAACTCTATGATCTATGAAATCTATGAAACCTGTGCAGCAGGCAGAAGCTGCATTCAGACCAAGGCTTGAGGGGTCAGCACAAGAGAACTCCCCTCAGTTATACGCAAGTGGGGGCAAACCTGGGGGGAGAATATGCTGCTGGGCATATGGGCAACCAGATTTGTGGAGACCTGTACATTGCAAAATTTAATACCTTTAACTGTATTCATAAAGCTAACTGACAGAAACACAGCCATACCCGCAGCATCACAGATGGTGTTTCATGTCCCTGGCAAATTACCCACAATACTACGGTAGTCAGTATTCTGGTAAGACTCCTATTCGGGTACGCCCATTTTTCAAGCCTCATTTTTTAACAATCTGCACTAATGGGTGACTAAGTGTGTGTATTTTCTGCACTTTACAAAAAGCATCCTCTAGTCTAGGAAGGACACAGGAAAAAATGTATCATCTCAGGGAAACTGTTGTCCAGTAATTGCTTTTAAAGAACAGAAATGTTAAACAAAACCAGATATTACATTTCTCATTCTAGCTCCCCCCTACCCATTTGAATTCACCCTGTCAAATTACACACTGGTCATTTGTAACTCTTTTTTTTTTTAGTTCATGCTTTCCTTGTTATATATCCAACCACTGTGAATATCTAATAAGCAGTAACAATGCAAAAATGGTGTGTAAAGAAATGGTTATGTCCTCCTTGGCACCAAAGTTGAACATGACACTCTCTTCTTGTTAGCTTCATTTCATATAGCACTTTACAATCCCCTTAGCTGACTTATCCGCTATTCCAAAGAGCCCCTCTTTTCCCCACTTGGTCTAACACCCTTCCCTACAGTAGTGCGCCATCCCCAACAATAAATTACCTGTTCTTCATAGCTGTAACTTTGCTTAGGAAGATACGGTGGGACAGTAGAAAACAGTGTGAATTTATAAGCGGACATCTAAAGTTGCATTTTCATACACCCCCCCCCCCACAGGGGCATTAACATTTTCTGTACAATAGCATTTGTTTAACTGAGAACTGTCTACTTCAAATACAAAGACTACACTGAGCTTTATCTGAAGAGCATGTCTGGAATGTCTGGCTCTTCTTAAAGAGTATTGCTTGAATTCAAGCCATTCATGCAGAGTGGTGGCTGCATATTGCCCCTTTAGATGTTGGGGGATTTGTTGGGCAATAAAATGAATCCTGCTTGGTAGGTTTCACAGTAAATGCAGGTGGAACAAAAAGCTGGGGTGGGGGACGTTTGGACCCAATGTCTTTAAAAGCTTTCATTCTTAAGTATTGTGTTTATTAAATTATCAGCTTAGTAATTTTAGCACTAAATCAGGGATAGGGAACCTCCAGCACAAGGAGATTCCTCATCCGACCTGCACAGCCTCCCTGGATTCCTCCAGGTGGTGGGGCTTGGCCCATAGCCTGGAGGAATCTCTGACATTATCTCTGATTGGAGGGGAATCCCCCTGTACATTGGGGATGCATGCGAACTGGGGACTTGTCCAGTGCTGGGAGGAGTGGCTCCTCCCAGTGCCAGCCACCAAGTCTTTCTTCCTGTGTCTCTTCCCTCCTGGATAGGGATGGCAAGAGGCACACAAAGGAGACGTCCAACTCAGCTGGCTCTGGGAGTAGCCAGCTCCTCCCAGCACCTTTCTCTGAGCACCAAGAAAGGCAAAATGGATTGAGGGAATCATGATTAACATTATCCAGCATGTGGAGAGTCTGGTGCAAGGAAATCCAGTCCCCCACCACCTTAAAGTGGTACAGTCTCTGCCATTCTTTGTTTATACCTATATTTATCCATGATTCATAGAAGAAAATCCTGTTAAGCAAGTAATTAACAAATATTTTAAGTATTCTTTTTTTTTTCTTTTCTTTTCTTCTCCTGCGAAGGTGGGAGAAACTCAGTTACACCCTTTCCTGCTAGCAGATCCTCCTAGGGCATATCATGGGGTAGCCAACCTAGTGACTTCTAGATTTGGGAAGGGCCATGGCTCTGCAGTAGAACACCTGCTTTGCATGCAGAAGGTCCCAGGTTCAACACCTGGCATCTTCAGGTAGGGCTGGAAAAAACCCTACCTGAAATCCTGGAGAGCTGCTGCCAGTCAGAGTCAACAATACTGGGCTAGACCAATTGTCTGACTTGGTATAAGGCAGCTTCCTATGTTCTGGACTACAAATCTGATCAGTCCCAACCAACACTGCCAATGGTCAGGGATTATGGGAGTTATAGCTCTAAACATCTGGAGGGCACTGGAGTGCCTACCCCAAGACCTGCCTTTCCCCACTAGAATTCTCAATTTAAATGTGAATAGCCTTTTTTTAACCTGGAGGAGGTGCGACCCAAATCCATTGTCTAGAGCAGGGCTCTCCAACCTTGGGTCCCCAGATGTTGCTGGCCTACAGCTCCCAGAATACCCAGCCAGAATGGCTAATGGCAAGGGATTCTGGGAGCTGTAGTCCAGCAACATCTGGGGACCCAAGGTTGGAGAGCCCTGGTCTAGAGGGTGGGTGGTAGGGGACACAGAGATCTAATCTGATTAGCATGATGGCAGAATTCTGGCTTGTTTTGTTTTTTTAAATAAGACTGTGGAGTTAAGAAATCTTCATTTTATCTATTGGTTGTGTAGGAGACAGACAAGTCTGCTCAGGGACATGGGGGACTTTAGAAGGCATGTGATCAATGCCACATTGGATTCTTTGAAAGGCTTTCAAAGGGACTTTCAAACTTGCACATTTTTAAACCCTCCTTGACAGTCCACCTAAGGCAGGCAGAGAAGTGAACAAGCTTGAAATAAGCCTTTGTTCTGCTGATTTTTGTATTGTGCTCTGTATTGTGTTTTTCTTGATTCTTTCCTGTAATAAAGTGGATTTTGAAATAAGGTTTGTGCATATAAAGCAGACTGCCTAGATCAGCCTTTCCGAACCTGGTGCCCCCAGCAGTGCTGGACTGCAGCTCCCATAATTCCTGGCCAATTGCCATGCTTGCTGGGAATTATGGGAGTTGCAGTACATGGAGGGCACCAGGTTAGGAAGGCTGGCCTAGATTGCTTGATTATACACTTTCTTGCCAAGGAACCCAGAACTCTGGCTGGGACAAACAGACATCGCCTCAGGCCTGAAAGTACTTCCACAATTTGTGCTTATTTCTTGAGGTGACAGTTTTTGGTCCGTAGCACTCTGGTACTGGTATCCGTTAAGAAATAATGTTTGCTAGCAGACGTTACTAGAGGTTCCAGCTGAATGTTTCCTCCCATGCAAGTTAAGTATACATGGTGGTTTAAAGGCAGGAGAAAATACTCCTGTACTAAAGGTTCTGCTTAGAGTTGTATAAACGAGCCTCGCCGGACAAAACGGAGGCCGAAATTGGCCCTGCTCACGCCCGGCGAGGCCTTACCTTTTTCTTTGGGGCGGCGAGCAGCCCGCCACTTCCGGGACCGGAAATGACGCGACAGGCGCGTTCTGCGCCTGCGCAGGGTCCCATCACGTCATTTCCGGTCCCGGAAGTGACGCGACACTGGCTCACGCTGGCTCAGCTTGTCTGAGTGTGGAAAGCTAAGCAGGGTCAGGCCTGGTTATGACTTGGATGGGAGACCCCTCCTCTAGTTTCCTGCATTAAGCAGGGGGTTGGACTCGATGGCCTTGTCTAGGCCCCTTCCAACTCTATGATCTATGAAATCTATGGATCGAGCAGCGCGGAGAACTTCTCCACACCGCTCAGAAGATCGGGTCGGGGGCGCCCCCCCGCGGAGAATCAAGTCGGGGGCACAGAGGGCCCCCGATCCAGGTTGGATCCACCTCTAGCTTCTGCTAGGGATGGGAGACCCGCCCAGTACTTGACTCGCAGTACATGAGCCAAGCGCTTCCATAGGAGCGCCTCCAGCAACATCAAGTAGGCCGCTCAACAAGGTCTGCCACGGACGGCCTTCTCCTTATCCCATCAGCCAGAGCAGCCAGGCTAGTGGGGACTAGGAAGAGGGCCTTCTCTGTGGCGGCCCCCACATTATGGAACTCCCTCCCTAGTGACCTTCGCCATGCCCCCTCTGTGATGAGCTTCTGCAGTGCATTAAAAACATGGCTGTTCAGGTGGGAATATGGGGTGGGTTAGGATTTTAAAAGAATTTTATACTGTTTTAATTATTATATTTTATTGTATTGTTTTTGTTGTGACATGTATCACAATCACCAGCTGTGGCACATTGTTTACAAATGAAAGGAACAGAATGGCTGGTAAACAAGTTATGTTTTGTCTCCTACTTCCTGTGTGTTTCTCATGGGAAAAGTAGGTGTGAAAGAAATACGAGCTGGTCACGTAGTTTGTATGTTCTGATGACGTACTGACTTGTTTCTCTGTCTGTAGCCATTTTGAAAAGATGTTGAACTGTTCTCTCTTCTTCACTCTCTTGTCTTCTGACTAGTGCTTGCTGGACTAAATGCAATCATGTAATGTCTTAGCTGAGGTGGAGTAAACACCTTGCTCCACTGGATTAAATGCTTGCTATGCATTATACTCTGCACATGGACTGTAACTAGGAGATGTATGCTCTGTAGAATATACTTGCTAAAGTAAATAAACAGGTAGAATAGACCTGTGGAGTTTACAGAGTTATTTCCTTATTACTGGAATCTGCAAACAGGAGGAAGCTGAGCTGGCTGACATCCGATACGCTGGATGTGCTGCGCTGGGAGTGGGAGAGACAGATCTGAACTTCTGTGTGTGGATTTAGGTGGAACCTAGATTCCACCTAAACATCAGGAAAAATTTCCTGACTGTCAGAGCAATAAGACAATGGAATCAACTACCTAGGGAGGTGGTGGGCTCTCCCAGTCTGGAGACATTCAAGGTGCAGCTGGACAGACATCTGTCAGAGATGCTTTGACCTGGATTCCTGCATTGAGCAGGGGGTTGGACTCGATGGCCTTGTAGGCCCCTTCCAACTCTACTTTTCTATGATTCTATGATTTATGGGCGTCTGCACATGGGAATAGGATTTTAAATCTTCCATCTCACTCGAGCGAGGCGCTCTGCTTTTCCTCACGCGCCTTCAGTTTTATTGTATTATTTTAATTGTACATCGCCCAGGGTGGCTGGGTGACCGGCCAGATGGGCGATTAATAAATATAAGAAATAAATAAATAAATAGTTAACTGCGGCCAGGCTAATGATAGCGAGAAATTGGAAAGTACAACATGTTTTCCTAATAACAGACTGGTATAAGGAAGTTTGGGACATAGCCCTAAATGATAAACTAACTAGTAGTATCAAATGCAAAAAAGGATTGCTAAAGAAGAATAATTTTATGGAGATATGGAATCAATTACTAGACTATGTTTTAATAAAGGGGAAGGGTAACATGCCTTGTCAGGATATGTTATATTTTTGGAATTTAGACTTTATTTGATCAAGAGGATAGAAGTATATTAATTGGTCCCTTGAAGGGTGGGGGGGAGCACTTTATGATTTATTGTATGTTGATTATGTTATATTTGTGTGATAATTTTGTATTTTGCTAAATATATTTTCTGTGTTATAATTTGCTTTGAAAAATAAATAAAATATTTAAAATAAATAAATAAATAAATAGAAAACGGCCTAATTTGCACAAATTAGACCGTTTTCTACGTAATCAATGTAGCGCCGGAACCCGAAAGTCACTTTCCATGATTTGAGCCAGGGAAAAGGTAGGGCGAGCGGAGCTTGAAGGGTCGAGCCCGGTGAGTTCAACGGACTCCCATCCCCCAATCAAGCTCAGCGCACATCCCTAGGTTCTGCCACTCTATAGTATGACCAAGAAACAAGCATTCTAGCTGGGGGTAGAATCTATTTATTTTATTTATTTAATACATTTTTATACTGCCCAATAGCTGAAGCTCTCTGGGTGGTTTACAACAGTTAAAATCATAAAATACAATATAAAATATAAAATTTAAAACCACAGATTAAAAGCAAACAGCAGAGCTAGCAGCAGCAGTTACAATAACGGAATTAAAAACAATTACAAGATTAAAATGATTAAGATGATTAAAATGATTAAAATGCCTGGGAGAACAGAAAAGTCTTCACCTGGTGCCGGAAAGAACACAAAGTAGGAGCCAGGCGAACCTCTTTGGAGAGCGCATTCCATAACCGGGGTGCCACAGCAGAAAAGGCCCTCCTCCTGGTAGCCACCTGCCTCACTTCCTTTGGCAGGGGCTCTCGGAGAAGGACCACTGATGCAGATCTTAGTGTCCGGGCAGGTACATATGGGAGGAGATGATCCTTCAGATACCCCAGCCCCAAGCCGTTTAGGGCTTTAAATGTTAGTACCAGCACTTTGAATCGGGCCCGGAAACAGACTGGCAGCCAGTGCAGATGAGAAAGCACTGGCATAATATGTTCTCTTCAGCCAGTCCCGGTTAATAATCTCGCTGCCCTATTTTGGACCAGCTGAGGTTTCCGGACCATTTTCAAAGGCAGTCCCACGTATAACGCATTGCAGTAATCCAAACGAGAGGTTACCAGAGCATGGATAACTGTAGCTAGGCTATCTCTATCCAGATAAGGACGTAGTTGGCATATCAGCATAAGCTGATAAAAGGTGCTCCGTGTCACCGAGTTGACCTGTGCCTCGAGTGACAGTTGGGGATCCAAGAGCACCCCCAAACTATGAACCTGATCCTTCAGGGGGAGTGCAACCCCATTCAGAACTGGTTGAATATCACTTAGCCGGGCAGACGAACCACCCAGAGGGAGAGGGCGCTTGGACGCGATCGTGTCAACCGCCTGGGTCATCTCTGCATTCCAGAGCAACCTGGGCTTCAACAGGACCACCAGTCATACCAGCAGGAAAATCCCCCAGAGCCCTCTGGAATCCATTAACCTCTGGGGGCGGACCATTTTAATAGGCGCCCCACCCTTGCAGAGGGGAAAGGCTGCTGAAAGTCTAAACCTCAATAGGAAGTGATCTGACCATGACAGAGGGACAGATGTTAATTCCCCCACTTTCAGATCACCATCCTCCTGCCCAGTCGAGAAGACCAGATCAAGTGTATGTCCCCTTACATGCGTTGGGCCGATGACATGTTGGGACAGCCCCATGGTCGTCATGGCAGCCATGAAGTCCTGAGCCGCCCCGGACACAGCAGTCTCGGCATGGAAGTTGAAGTCCCCCAGAACCATCATCCTAGGGGTCCTCAACACCAAGTCCAAGACCACCTCCGTCAGCTCAGGCAGGAAGTCTGCTGGGCAGCGGGGTGGGCGGTACACCAGCAGAATTCCCAGTCTGTCCGGAGTACCCAACACAAGATACAGACACTCGAGACCTGCACTCGAATGAACAGGAAGCCTAGAGAGGGAGATAGAATCCCTACAGACCACAGCAACACCCCCTCCCCGACCCTCGAGTCGATGCCGGTGCTGCACTGAGTACCCAGTAGGGCACAGCTGGGAGAGAGTAACCCTATCCAGTTCCCCCACCCAGGTCTCGGTAATACATACCAGCCCCCTCATCCACAATCAAATCATGGATGAGGGAGATTTTATTTTGGACCGACCTGGCATTCAACAGCAGCACCACCAGACCCGAGGGCAAGCTGGTAAGGCTACCAGGAACCATCTGGTTGGGGGAAGAACCAGAAGAATCTAACATGCAGTTCTGATATAGAGGACAGTCTATACTGAGAAGCCCTATGGGGCGGGGGGGGGAGGTGTGCATGCAGAATCACACTGTATTACCCCATCCACAAATGTCCTTGTAATCTGCAGGACCCTCTTTCTGGTCCTTTCTCCACTGCATGGCATACAATGGGCATTTTTCTAGTTACAAGCTTCCCAAATTCTCCCCATGTTAGCACTAACTCAGCTATGCCTCCATTAGCTGTCAAATATGGAAGTGAAGAAAAGTTCTTCGTCTCCAGATATGTTCAACACCTTCTCAAATTTATACAGGGCAGTCTAACCAATATGGTGTAGATGGCTATGAATTAACCTGTGTTGGGAGTCAGACTTTCATTCCACCATTAGGCTTCCCCATGCTTGTTAACAAAAGATTTTGCTGTGCATGGCATTTTAAAATTTGTAAATTGTTTTAAATAGTAAGTTGCCTTGAGCTTTTTCTGGCCAAAGGATGACTAAGAAATACTGAAAGTCACTATCCCTACTTTTGCTGCAGGGAGGGTCTATCAGCAGGAGTAAACTCAGGATCCTGGCCTAAGTTTTCTATAAAGAGCTGTTCAGAAAGTAGCATACGTGACTCACTTTATTTGCCTGAACCTGGCAATGTTTACAGTAGTTCCTAGTATCTCTTGTAAGTGTGACAGAATTCTTGTTCCCCCAATAATGGTCCTTACCACGTTTTCCCAAATGCAGAATCTGAACTTGAACATTAAGAACATTGCCTTGTAGCACTATAGTAGCATACTGCAGAGAGCGCTTTCACAAAACTCAAATAAGAGCTTTCTAGCACACTATTCTCCTCAACCAAGCCCTGCTGCAATGATTCATGGCCCCTAGGCCACAGCTCTTGAAGAGGCAGGTTTCCTTGAGAAAGCAGTAACAAGCAGCTGCTTCGCAACTCCTTTTTAGATCTATGTTTGTATGTGGCTTGACTGGGAGTGAAATGTTTGGCATTCCCCACCTAGTTCCAGCAGCATAAATGCAAACAACTTACACTGCATTAGGCATGGGTGATTCAGACCCTCCTCTACCTTAGCTTAGTCTTCTTGAAGTGATTTGTGACAGTAAGGTCATAAGAACAAAAGAGCCGTGCTGAATCAGACCAAAGGCCTATCTAGTTCTGCATTCTGTTCACACAACATTAAACTGGATGCCTGTGGGAAACCAACCAGTAGGACATGAAAAGAGAACCTTCTTCTGGGGCTGGGCGGGCAGTTCTTATGGCTAGATATCTGTACCTTCCCTGGATGGGAAGTTGTTCAGGCAGATTTTTCTGACCAGCCCCTTCCGGATCATTCCATGTAAAATCAACCCAAAAAAATGAAAAATTTACCACACCATCTGTGATTTTTTAAAAAACTGGCATACTGGTAGACCAGCATGAGAAATGAACATACACCAAATTATAGGTCATGGTTCAAAAGTACAGTGTGCTCAAAAAATGCCCAAAACACCATTTTTCAGTGTTTGTGACTACACAAAAAGTATCATAACTTCCTTCAGAATTGACCTAGAAAGTAAATCATGGTGTCATATGAAAGCTCTCGAACTACCCTTTTATTTGATATGTAACATGAAGCATGCATGTGAAATAAAATATTCAAGGTCATAGTTTCTTTAATTTGACCTTGAATTCCAAAAAAAAAAAACAAATGGGTTTTTTTGCTGATTTTTTTCCTCAGATAACCCATGTTTACCTTGAGTACATGTCATCAGGCGATCACTCGTGACCGAGTAAGATTGTCTTCCGGGATAAAAGGAGGAAATTCTAAAGAAGATTGTGTAGACTCTAGCGATGGGTCCGTAAGTGACTGTGGAGGCCAATTCTAGATCCACACAGCTTCCCACAGTGAGGACACAGGTTACCAGATAGAAGATGGTCCTGTAAAGGATTCATTTGACGTGCTTTTCGCTTAGCACGTTTCTCCCTTTCACCTTGCACTCGGGCTTCTTCAAAGTCCATGGAACCTTTGTGAAAGGCCAACCTCCATTTAGATCGTTCATGGGCCAGAGCTTCCCAGTTTTCGATGTTTATATTGCATTTTTTTAGATTAGCCTTATGAACATCTTTAAACCTCTTATATTGACCACCGATATTCCGCTTTCCATCCTTGAGTTGGGAGTAAAGTAACTGCTTTGGGAGGCGGCAGTCAGGCATTCGAACAACATGACCGGTCCACTGAAGTTGGCGTTGAAGGATCATTTTTTCAATGCTAGTAGTCTTTGCTTCTTCCAGTACACTGACATTTGTTCGCCTATCTTCCCAAGTAATTTGCAGGATTTTCCGGAGGCAACGTTGATGAAACCTTTCAAGGAGGTGGAAGTGACGTTTATAGATAGTCCATGTTTCGCAGGCATACAATAAAGTTGGTAATACAATGGCTTCATAAACCAGTGTTTTGGTCTTCTTACAAATATCCCGATCCTCGAACACTCTATGTTTCATTCGAGAAAATGCGGCACTTGCGGAGCTCAGACGATGCTGGATTTCACTGTCGATGTTAGCTGTAACAGAAAGATAGCTGCCAAGATAGAGAAAATGATCGACATTTTCCAGTATTGTCCCGCCAAGCTGGATAGATGGCATCACCAAAGGGTTGGCTTGCACTTGCTGATGAAGCACTTTGGTTTTTTTGATGTTAAGTGAGAGACCAAGTTTTTCGTATGCTTCTGCAAAAGCATTTAGGATAGTTTGGAGATCGTCCTCTGAATGTGCGGAGACCACATTATCATCAGCATACTGAAGTTCCACAACGGAGGTTGTAATTACCTTACTTTTTGCTTTCAGCCTGCTGAGATTAAAAAGCTTTCCATCTGTTCGATATATAATTCCCACACCGGTGGGAAGTTTCCCCTTGACAAGATGTAAAACCATGGCGATGAAAATGGCAAATAATGTTGGGGCGATAACACATCCCTGTTTAACACCTGATCCCACTTTAAATGGAGCACCATGAGAGCCGTTGTTGTCCAAAACCGTTGCCGTCATGTTGTCATGGAGAAGTCGCAAGATATTCACAAATTTATTGGGGCATCCAATTTTCATAAGGATAGTCCAGAGAGCTGTACGGTCTACAGTATCAAAGGCCTTAGCCAGATCGATAAATGCCATATAAAGGGGTTGATTTTGCTCCCGGCATTTTTCTTGGAGCTGACGTGCAGTAAAAATCATGTCTACTGTCCCTCTAGAGGGGCGGAAACCATATTGAGTTTCAGGGAGGATCTCTTCTGAAATAGATAGAAGACGGTTTGCGAGAATCCTAGCAAATATTTTACCTGCGGTTGCTAAGAGAGAAATGCCCCGATAGTTTCCACAGTCTGTTCTATCACCCTTCTTAAAGAGGGTGATAATTATGGCATCCCTGAAGTCTTCTGGGATCTCTTCTCTTATCCAGATTTTTCGATGAGTTTATGAAGATGTTGTACAAGTTCGGGGCCCCCTTCTTTAAAGATTTCAGCAGGAATCCCATCTGGTCCACTAGCTTTGTTGTTCTTCATTTGATTAATGGCTTTTTTACTTCATCCAAAGTGGGGAGTATTGCAAGTTCCTCTTTAATTTGTTTTTGCGGGATTTGCGAAAAAATCTCATTATCCACCTTAGATTTACGATTTAAAAGGTCATAATAATGCTCTTTCCAACGCAGTGCAATAGACTCTTTGTCTTTTAAGAGTTTGGTGCCATCTTTTGATTGTAAAGGGTTTGTACCATAGGTTTTTGGTCCATAAATGGCCCTTGTGGCCTTAAAAAAGCCCCGTGCATCATGAGATTCTGCAAGTTGTTGAATTTCTTCAGCTTTCTTTTTCCACCAAGCGTTCTTAAGTTCTCTTGTTCTTCTTTGGACCTCAGCCTTTGCGCTAGCGTAGGTTTTTTTCTTGGCAGCGCAGTTAATATCATTTTGCCATATTTGGAAGGCTTTCCTTTTTTGGTCAATTATATATTTAATCTCATTGTCATTTTCATCAAACCAATCCTGATGTTTCTTAGTTTCATATCCAATAGTTTGTTCACAAGCTGCAGTAATGGAGGTTTTCAGCTTAGACCAATGGTCCTCAATGTTGTCAGGAGGTTCCCTAGGTAGATGTTCCTTAAGAAGTGATTGAAGACGAGTTTGCTTAATAGGATCTTGAAGGACTTGGATGTTCATTTTACGCCTTGGTTTCCTTCCTTGAAGCCTACGTTGGGGAGCAATGTTGATAACCATTGTGGACCGGATTAGTCGGTGGTCTGTCCAGCAGTCGTCGGCACTCACCATGGCCCTAGTAAGAAGTACATCGCGGCGATCTCTAACACGGACAATTACATAATCCAGAAGATGCCAGTGCTTTGACCGTGGGTGCTGCCACGATGTTTTAAACTTATTTTGTCGAAAGAGCGTGTTTGTGATAGTGAGATTATGCTCTGCACATATAGACAAAAGTAAGAGTCCGTTCGGGTTGCTATTACCTACTCCGTCTTTTCCAATAGTTTCTGGCCATAAATCAAAGTCACGCCCGACTCTTGCGTTAAAATCGCCCAGGAGGATAATTTTATCCTCCTTAGGTATCTCTGACAGGAGAGTGTCCAACTGGCTGTAAAAACTTTCCTTGATGTCATCATCAGCATCTAATGTTGGTGCATAAGCGCTCAAAATAGTTACCTGTTGGTTATTGGCGAGCTTTAATCGAAGAGTTATCAGGCGTTCGTTAATGCCAGTAGGAACTTCTGACAAAGAGTTCACTAGTTCATTTTTGATGGCAAAGCCTACACCATGTATTCGTCGGTCCTGCTCAGGTAGTCCTTTCCAGAAGAAGGTATAACCTCCTTTTTCTTCTTTCAGCTGTCCCTCTCCTGCCCTTCGAGTTTCTTGAAGTGCTGCTATGTCAATTTTAAACCGTCTCAGCTCCCTTGCAATAATAGCAGTCCTACGCTCAGGGCGTTCACTATCTATGTTATCCAGCAATGTCCGTATATTCCATGTTCCAAAGTTCAAATGTCTTTTTCGACCGCTAAAATGGTGACCCCACTGGACGCGGTAATCCAGTCAGGGGAGAAAGAGGTAGACTATGTTTAGGGCACCTTTTCTAGCCCCCTCCCCATACGGGGTGAGCAGAGTGGATCCTAAATAGGGCTGCTCAGTCATGGATACAGCTGCCGAGCTGCTCGACTACCTCGTTCCTTGAACAGGGCGACTGAGTCTGCATCCACCGCCCATGTGCTGGTCCATGACTAGGGGCTTCCAGATTCACAGTCCTGCCCCCGTTGCCATTCGCCAGTCGCCATGGGACTTTTTTTTTGTTTGTTTGGGTTGGGTTGGGTTGGATGGGTTGGGTTGGAAGACGCCTGTGCGTGAAACTGTTTTATGTGGGGAGATCGGTGCACAACGAATCACCACAAAAACTTGACAGAGTACGGCAGAGATCCAATGGCACGGTTACCCTGACGATTGGAAAACCATTCTCTGCTGCAGCCTTCATCCGCCTTCACAGCCGTTGTAATTTAGGTTTAATTATCTTCCGCCTGTTCTGCCGTTGAGGACTTTATGTTTTGGATCATTCTTTGTCTGGTTCCTCTCCCCGGACCTTACCGCCATGGGTGACCCTACTGGGAGTACATAGCTCCCGACGGCATTGCTCACAGGATTCATCGGAACACGCAAGCCCACTCACCACTTCAAGGTGACGATTCCTCAGATAACCCATGTTTACCTTAAGTACATGTACCGATTTCCAGAACGGGGTTCCGAACAGTTCAGAAGATGTGAATGTTCTTATACATGCACAGTGCCTCCCTACAATAACTTCACCCCATTATACACACTTAAAACAGAATTGTTTTGGAGGGAAATTAAACTTAAGCCCGCCCCCTCCCTTCTGGGGCCGTCAGGCTGAAACCAAACCAGGCATGGGTAGGCCTCAAACCTTCACAGGGATATATCTCTTTGGATGTCTACATTAAATCAAGCTTTATTCAAAGATTCTGATAAGAAAGAAAAAGGCAGGCCTGAAGCCATGACAAGTGCCAACCCCACTTCTGCTGCAATGTGTTCATGACTTTTCAAATTGTTGAATTCCTGCACACCATTTCTACAGGTAGCATAACTAAGATCTATTATTTCCCTGATGGTGCAGCAGCACAGTATAAAAACGGTAAAAATTTCAACAACTTAAGTAAGCATAAGTCAGATTTCGGTATCGATGCAGAATGGCACTTCTTTGCCACATCGTATGGAAAAGGGCCTTGTGATGGTTTGGGTGGCACTGTGAAAAAGTTAGCAGCTCGAGCAAGTTTGCAGCATCCGTATGAAAAACAAATCATGACCCCTCGTCAGCTCTTTGATTGGGCAAAGGAGAACATCACACAGGTTGCATTTCAATACACCATAAGTAAAGATTATGAACTGGAAGAAAAGCTTCTGAAATGTCGCTTCGAGAATTCAAGACGATTCCTGGGACACAGAAAATTCACGCTGTAATTCCATTAGCAAAACACACTGTTGCTACCAAAATATATTCATTTCAATGCGAAATGAAGGAGAACTGGAATTGCAAGAAATACGAGGATTTGTTACATGTGTTTATATCTCACAATGGTGGTTAGGTTGTGTTTTAAAAACAGATGATCAGAGAGCAGAAGTGTTAGTGAGCTTTCTTCATCCAGCTGGACCAGCAAAATCATTTATGTATCCAGATAAACAAGATGTCCTATGGATACCATCTTCAGATGTTTTGACAAAAGCTGATCCTTGTTGCCCAACAGGGCACTTCTATACACTAACAGACAAAGAGTGTCAAGCAGCAACTTCAAGACTAGAAACTACTGTTATGAAAAGCTCCTTAATTTAAGACTTGTTAACAAAATGTTAGTGTGGAGAAAGACTGCAACTGTCTTTCTTGGTGGGTTCGGCCACTCACGGGTTAACCCGGACTCGGGTAGCCCTCTATCAGCGGTACGCAGCTCTCTGGCAGAAGCCGCGACCAATTATAACGCAGGCAAAGCGAGGAGACCGAGTTTCGAATGGACGCTACTACACTGTTATGGGTAAACAGAGTTTAATGGAGCGTAACAGAACATATACAAAGCGCCACGCTAAGCACACACCTACAATTGAGCTGGTAGCGAGCCGCAAAAGCAATACAAACAGTCATACCTGGAAATGCCTAGAAAGCCGCTTAACTCCGAAAGGGCTGTTCTATGTTAGCGTTGTTCACTGGGAGCTCCCCAGGGTTGAAGGTGGTTTGACCTGAGCCATGGACCTTCGTGCAGCTTGCTGCCTCACGACCAACAACCCTTTCCCCGCCACTGACCCTAGGCTTTATACCCTCCGTTGGGCCCCCTCCTTCTTGTCGTGCCCCCTCCTGGCACGACTGGTTTTTCTTATTTGCCCGGCACCTAGGAGTCTTTGGCTGTTCCTTTCTTCTATCCAACACCGGGAATGAATATTCCACAGCTCCTTTGGCTGCCAGACCAAAGACTTGCCAGGGGGCATGTTAATGACTCCTATTGTGATTCTTGGGTGTCTGATGCTATCTTGCTGTATGCAGTGCATATACGTGTGGGGGGGGGCTATGGCTTTCTCTTCACAGTTAGCAAGTAATCTTTGAACTGCATAAAATCTGATCAGTATATATAAAAGTAAAATGGAAAATCTCATCTATGCACAATAATGGTTTTTCAAGCCCACATCTAAGTAAATAGCGGTCTTGGAAAATAACTATGCTAGTAAGAGTCCCATTTTGAAATAAAGTACATGTTTCCAGGGATGTTAAACGTTATTTAAAACAAAAGGAGTTTTTTTTGTCATTATTCAAGGTCAAACTTCTGTATATTTATTTGAAAAAAATAAAATGAACATGTTTTCCCCAAGCATACTGGTGAGTACCTTTTATAAAGTACCGTACATATTTTAAACCTCATTCTTCTGAAAACAATAGGCCCTGCAACTTATTTTTTAATACCGGTAAGCTGAACAAGTTCACCAAATCTTAAGCAATTTACTTTCAGTTGGAAATATTATTTGATTGATTTTA
Organism: Shinisaurus crocodilurus; assembly: GCA_021292165.1. NCBI lineage: Eukaryota > Metazoa > Chordata > Lepidosauria > Squamata > Shinisauridae > Shinisaurus > Shinisaurus crocodilurus. The sequence goes on along the minus strand of CM037877.1, from coordinate 177,312,360 downwards.
TACCAGAATGAAGTATCCACCCAGAGGAAGTATCATTATTCTACACAAAATGTCAGAAGTAAGCTATTGTGAAGAAGAATACCTAATTCAGAGCTGCACAATTATGACAGGGTAGCTTGTACTTGTGCACAATGTTTTATTCAAAACCTAAGTGATAATGCATATTTTCTTAAGATTCATACAGTGAGATAGCAAATGCAATTCATATGAACTATGACGCATACACACAGAGCGCCCCAAAAGATGTAACTCGTTTTCTGTTAAGAACCCCATTTTGAAAATTGGTACATGCATTAAGCACTGTCAGATGAAATAATAAAACAAAAATCATGGAGAATTTTTTTTTTTAGTTTTTGCAGAATTCAAGGTCAAATTTTACTATTTGACCTTGAATATATATATATTCCAAAAAACCACTTACCGTATGTTACATATCAAATGAAAGAGCATTTCAAAGGCTTTCCATCAACACCATGATTAACCTTCTAGGTTCTGTAGAACTGGAATTACTATAATTTTAATGTTGTCCGACACACAAAAAGTAACATTTTTCTTCATATTTTTGATTGCCATATCTCCAAAAGTTTTTGTCCCAGAAGTCTAATTTTTGGAGCAGCTTATTTTCTCAGCAGACCAAACAAGTTCACCAAGTTTTTTCAAAATCGGTGACGGTCAGGTAAATTCATTGGTTGATTTTACATGGAATGACCCTTCCAGCCTTTGCTGGAGTTCCACCACACAACTGTAGCCAAGTTCATAATGCAGTAGTAGACTTATGTAACTGCAGTTTTCCCTCAAGACACCTTTTAGAAACCTCAACTCACTCTTTCCCAGCCTGGAACCCTCCAGATAGATATGTTAGGCTACAAACCCCATCATCTGCAGCCAGCATGTTCATTGGACAGGTTGGCTGCGGGTGATGGGAGTTGTGGTCAGACACGCCTGGAGGGCATCAGATTGGGGAAGGCTGCCATAACTTGTAACTTTTGGAAAACTGGTGTTTACTCCTATTTAAACATCAGTGGCTTATTTAAACACACACTATGGGCTCTCAGCCCAACATTTAAGTCATATCCTCCTTGATATTAAGAAGATAGCTACAACAGGAGTTTTGCCTCTTGTTTTCTATAGCTCCTTCAGCATTCCAGATTTTCTGAACCTCGTTTCACACCCCAACGGGTCCTTTAGAAAAATCTCAATTGCACAGTGTCTACACTGATTAAAACTTGAAGCCGAGTGACCTCATGTGATGTTAACTACTCCCATGCTCCAAGAGCATTCTGCTTTTCTGTTCAATTACCCCCTTCTGTGCAGAGCTATCACCACCAAATGAGTCCACACAATGGGCTTCTGCTTCATTACACTAACCAACAGCAGGATAGGAATAAACAAGCTAATTTATCATCCTAGCCTCTCTCATCACTAGGCTTCTCTCTTTTATGGAAAGAATTTAATAATCCGCTAACTCCCAACTCACATCATTTAAACCATAGTGCTATGAGTTGCTGGGAGTTAGTGGATGCGGTTACCTTTTGGCAACTTTTATATAAGGCTTCAGTCCTATATACACCTACAGTATATAGAAGTTCCATTGAAATTGGAGGAACTTACTTTTGAGTAAACATGTTTAGGACTGTGTCATTATGTATCTTATTGTTTTTATGATTGTGTTTTAAAATGACATTTTATCTGTATGTACTTTATTTATTTATTATATTTATATATAATAATATATATATTATATGGAGCAGCTAATTTATTATATTTATAATATAAACTTTTGAACATATGGGAAAGAGACCAACTTTAAAAAGAAAAAAACGGAGTAGAAATCAGTTTGTGGTCCAAAAGAAGGGTGCTGCTTATCTACCAAGAGTGCATTGTACTGTCAGTTTTTTTAATAGATGTGACCCAATACTGTATTTTCTAGGTTTTCTATAAACAGTCAAAAACCTCCAATGAATGGGTAGTATCCAACTGTGTCCCAGAGCAAGTGCTAATGACATTGTGCTAGCATAAACCAGAGCTTGTGCAATGTAACTAGTGCAACAGGAAGTCACCACTGACTTTCAGTGGCAATTTGTCATTAGTGCTAGCAGTGGGACACAGTTGGATGCTACCCATTGACAGGAAATAGAGATTTCCATTAAGTAAAGCCAACAGCATAAATGGCTCCTTGTTTTCACAACTGGGAAGGTCAAGAGTAACCTTCAGACAATCCTTCATCTTAGGTGCATCAGGACCAAAACCAACAACATCATGGTCTCATGGTTTATAAAACTGCCCAAGGAGAGAGGATTCTATTTGGTTTATGGAAGTTTAGACCTATCCTATCCCAGGCACTATAAAATGGAGTCACAACAGCAAGGAATAGTGAAGTGTCAATCAAGTTTTAATTTGATTCCATTTTATTCTGTTCTGCCTTTTTGTTTTCCTTTTCATTACTCTCCCCAGGCTGCCGTCTCCCCTGGAATGGAGCAGGCTATAAATAGAAATAAATAAACATGTACCAGATAGAGCTGGGAATGTTAAAACAAGAAGTTATGTTAATTAAGAGTATCTATTTTACAATGTGCAGAGTTTCAAGGCTCAAAACATCAGGGGTGTGCTAACATAGAACTGAAATGGTAGTTTAAACATATCATATAGCCAAGACTCAACCATGACCAGACAGCAGGAATTAATTCAGTTCTAGTCTAAACTAGGCAAATGTAAGCATGAGAGAACTGAAATTAAAAATCTTCAGGGAACAGTGATCTGCTGCTTACCTCTGCTCAACAACCAGCCAGCCAGCCAGCCAGCCACACACACACCCCTCATATTTGTTGCACTTCACAAGCAGGTAATGAGACTTGCCAAAGGTCATCAACTGGGATCAGTGGCAGAGCTGGGAACAGAATTCAGGTCAATTTTCTCTTTCCTAGCAGCTTGTTTGTTTTAACATACCACCTCTACTGGCAACAGTCTTAAGATTTTTGCTGACTTTTTGACTTGGTAATATAGTACAGCTGGGATTCCACTCTAATTTGTAGATTAAAAAAAAAACCAACCTGTTAGGATTCCTACTTCCCAGCTAATATTCAGGGGCTGCCAGCTACAAAGTCAACACCAGACCCAGAGTGGCTATTTTAGCAGTGTGTATGCTGTGTGTATGCGTCATAGCTTCTCAACAACAAACACAGGGTTGGAGAAGTCTCAGGTACTTGGGACACCTCATTTTAATTTTTTTAATGCTGACATACAAGGATTAGGGCATTTTTTCCAGTCCTAAACCAGTGCCATTATAGCTTAGTATTTTTACATTTTTCTGCCTATACTGTAAAGTACAAAAACCTTTTCCAGTCTTCTTTCCTGTACATGCAGTATACCAACCAGGATTGCGAGGTGAGAATTTCTCGAGGCATTATCGTGACACAGCTGATTTTGATTTTAGTCCCCAAAGCAGCACTGTTAACCACCATCAATGCAATAAGTGCTCCACAAATCTGATTAGATATCAAGTTGACTACTGTATACTCACTGGAGCAGCTAATGGCTATACAGAATTCAAGCAACTTTTTTTTGCTTTTGTGTAGTGTGTATATTTCACCACTTCTAAGCCTGTCCAACCCAAAAAATGGGGAGACATTTGCTAAATTGCAGCAAAGCATGCTTCGGCCTTGTCCAAGCCTTTCTTTTGTGGCTCACAAAAAGGCCTGTGGCTCACGCTGGCTCAGCTTGTCTGAGTGTGGAAAGCTAAGCAGGGTCAGGTGTTTCCCCCACCCAATAATCTTATTACTGATTCCTCGCCCTCTTGAAACTTTGCACCAGATAAATTTTCTGATACATTTACCAATTCAGCTGCAATTATAGCTCTTCACAAAAGACTAAAAATACATGAATTAGACATGACCTTTCTTGTCTCTTTTCTCCAGCTCTCCCTGCAAGCAAGCATCAATTGGGCATCACAACAAACTGTAGTTTAACAAGCCAGTACTTTGCATTAAGGCACTCCTGATCCAACAAACCATGGGTTCAGATGACGTCACAACTCATCATGGGTACAATAATGCCTACTGCAAGCCATGGGTTATCAGGGTGGCTTGTTGCCGACAAACAAGCCACCCTGTGGGAAGCAGTCTGGGTTTGGACAACACACCAATCCATGATGCAGTAAACCTGGGTAACCTGAGCATTAATTGATAGGCGAGACCTAAATTTGAATGACTAAACTTTAATTTTTTCAACAGAATAGCCACAAAGATAACTAAATTTTCACCACTAGGATGAATGCATAGTAGACATAATGGTGGCTACCAAGAACAGTGTTTATCAGTAACAGTAACTTTTCTCATGGAGCTTCTTATCAGGAAAGTTTATCAAGCCCATTCACTGTTCACACTTAGAAAGTTGCTCAAAACTGTTTTTTATTCTGCCAGGCTTTGGGGCTGGACAGATAAATCAATTTAGTGAAAAAGCAGCAAAGAACAGAACTTAAAATAAAAACAACACTGTGAGATCCTAAAAAATTATTACAGTTTTTCCAATTAATCAGGCCACCTGACCCTTGAATGACAGGTATCCACTCCCTGACCCAGCTCATATGTAATGACAATCCATGGGTTGTTTAAGCCATGGGTTGTCAGGAGCAAGCAAGCGCACTGCCTCCCAACCACTCACCACTTCAGCTTTGTTTCCTCTGGTTAGGTTTGTTTGGTTGTTTGTTCCCTATGGGAGGGGTCCCCAACCTTTTTGGCACATTTGGGAATTTGAGAAACTGCTGTGGGCACCACCACAAAATTGCTCCCACAGAGGATGTGGCTAGTTACATAATGGCTGCCATGGAGGCCTGGCTAGTAAAAGCACAAGTAATTCACCCAAGGAACTGAGAAGACAGAAACAAAATTCAAAGTGACCTCGATAGGCTGGAGCGCTGGGCCGAAAACAACAGAATGAAATTTAATAGGGATAAATGCCAAGTGCTGCACCTAGGGAGAGGAAACCAAATGCAGAGTTACAGAATGGGGGACACTTGGCTCAACAATACTACAAGTGAGAAGGATCTTGGAATTGTGGTAGATCACAAACTGAATATGAGCCAGCAATGCGACGTGGCTGCAAAGAAGGCAAATGCAATTTTGGGCTGTATTAATAGAAGTATAGCTTCCAAATCGCGGGAAGTGATAATTCCCCTTTACTCGGCACTGGTTAGGCCTCATCTTGAGTACTGCGTCCAGTTCTGGGCACCTCACTTTAAGAAGGACATAGACAAACTGGAGAGGGTTCAGAGGAGGGCAACAAGGATGATAAAGGGACTGGAAACAAGGCCCTATGAGGAGAGACTGAAAGAACTGGGCATGTTTAGCCTTCAGAAGAGGAGACTGAGGGGAGATATGATCGCACTCTTCCAGTATTTGAAGGGATGTCACACAGAGGAGGGCAAAGATCTCTTCTCGGTCATCCCAGTTTGCAGGACACGGAATAATGGGCTCAAGTTACAGGAACCTAGATTCCACCTAAACATCAGGAAAAATTTCCTGACTGTCAGAGCAATAAGACAATGGAATCAACTACCTAGGGAGGTGGTGGGCTCTCCCACTCTGGAGGCATTCAAGGTGCAGCTGGACAGACATCTGTCAGAGATGCTTTGACCTAGATTCCTGCATTGAGCAGGGGGTTGGACTCGATGGCCTTGTGGGCCCCTTCCAACTCTACTTTTCTATGATTCTATGATTCTATGAGTACAAGAGAAAGGATGTGAACTTTAAAGCCAATCTACATATTTGACCCCACAGAAATACAACAAAATACCCATTTAAGGTTGCAATCCTATGCATGCTTACATGGAATCCAATGGGAATTACTTCTGAGTAGACCTACATAGGATTGCTCTGCTCATCCTATCCACACACACCCCTTTCCCCAGCTCCAGAGGAAAGGAAACTACCCCCAGCCTCAAAAGGAAGTTTTTCCTACTTTGACGGCAGCCGCAGCCACTCTATTACCCGCTCTGTGTGTGTGTGCGCACACACACATGCACACGTGTGAAGAATGAGAGAAGGGGCTGGGAAGGGAGAGAAAAAGAGCAAGCTGGGAGGAAGAAGAAATAGCAAGATAAAGGGTTGAGAGGGAGAGAAAGAGTGAGGCTAGAGACTAGGAGGGTGGAAGGAACAGTGAGGTAAAAAGGTGTGGAGGAGAAATAGCAAGGCTTGAGGCTGGGCGGGAGGGCAAAATAGCAAGGCAAAGGTGAAGAGGGGAGCAACTGAGGAAAGGGCAGAGGCTAGAGGCTGGGAGAAGAGAGACAGAGCAAGGGACCCCTACACAGGGGCCCCCTGCCCTATGGAGTAAGAACCCACAGCCAATTCTTGCCATGTTCCCTTTTTCCTAGGTCGAGTTGACCTTTCTTACTGGCAGACTAGGTGAAGAGCAAAACCTTGGTTCAGAAAGAGCTTATTTAAAGCTAGGCCTCCTCAGCAAGCCTATATAACCAACTTCTTGATAAGCACATGCATTTGTACCCCCTACAACAGCACTCCATACATTAGAAATGCTTAATTGAAATAAATACATTAGTTTACTGCTTCTTTGAGAGAGAAGTTGTACTGAAATACAAGTATGTTCTCTGCTATGAAATACTCTGGAAGATTCCATCTACCACAGTGAAGATTGGCTGTTGCTGTTTCAATCAAGCTGCAACTGTTGATGCTACTATATAGATACAATACAGTCAGTACAAGCTTTGCGATAATTATGGGAGAATACAGCAGGGAAGTCTGGATCCCCTGATTTCCTTGAACTTTATTGATCTAAATGATCAATCAAGGAACCTTAAATATTTACCAAGCGTTCAGAAGTTGGAAGTGGAAGATATTTTAGCTAACTAATACTGTGCATTATGATACAATTAATTTACTTTTGGGGGTGGGTGGGGGTGGAATCTAGGTACAGAGGCCACCCATATGGAGATCAGGTGAGATAAACATGTTAGTATCATCCTTGAAATAAAAACCTGTGCAAAGTTTGTTGTAACATGTCTCAGATTTGCCCATAAAAGCCTATTAGTGGTGTCTGGTCTAGTCTTGGGAAAGTCCTTAGCAGTATGAAAAGCACCTTTAAACTGAGAAAGAACAGAAAGGGTTTGGAGTAGGTTCTCTCCAGGGTCACGCCACAAATCCTCTTTAACAGATCAGTTAAAGGTAATCAATAACAGGTATCTACAGGAGTTTTGTGATGATCAGAAGGGTTGGAGAAACCCTGTTATCCTGAGAATATTGTTCACAGATCATTGTTTAGAAGGAATTGCCTAGTCACTTTTTTTTTTTTTGGAAGGCTCAGCAAACTTTAGCAGGGTTAGCTTTTTATGTTTGTCTTTCTCCTTCCCTCTAGGCATCTGCTATGGAAGCCTTCCCTAACCTGGTGCCTTCCAGATGTTTTGGATTTCAACTCCCATCTATCCCAGCCAGCATGTTCAAGAATGATGGAAGTTGTAGTCCAAAACAGCTGAAGGGCACCAGGTTGGTGAAGGCTGTTTTACTGTAACATTCTGAAAATGGTCACTCCTTATTTTGTTTCTTAAATATATTTGTCAGGAAATGTTTTCTTCTCCATGTGCTAATCTCTTGAATGGAGATAGTATGTGCAGGTAATCAGGATTTGAGTTAATTAAAAAACAACAACCCAAAAAAGCTATTTCTGGAACAAAGCAGGGACTAGCCCATTTGGCATATCATCTGCATGTAGTGTGTCAACAATGGTGGTGAACCTGAGATATGAGATTGAAAGATGCAAGTCTTGGGGCAGCAGATGGATGAAAACAAATAATGGGCACCTTTGTAAGCTGTAAACAAGGATAACATTTGCTAACATAGGAGTTAACGTACAGGTTGGGGATCTGAAGAGAATAACGCAAAATAGCATGGAACATTATTTTCACTTTTGCTAACAGTTTGAAGTGAAAATGGCAAAAGATTTGGGAACCTGTGCACTTAAATGTTTTGTTAAAATCCCTACAATTTTGGTATCTCTGAAGAGAGGGTTTTGAGAAAAGGCTGTGCACTGGAAGCAGTAATCCTAGAAGTTCAACACATTCAAAGAATGAGAACTGAGCAAGTATTTTCTGGGATTCCTGTATGCAACCTTTCCATAGCCCAGGAATAGAGTACTGATGGCTTATTTTGTAGTAATGAACACCTGCAGCACACTTACTGGGCTGGGAACGAGGTGGGGAGCATCAAAGAGAAAAAAACCTGTCATGTCCACAAGGCACATTTAAAAAGATCCCTCTCAGCAAAATCTCAGGTAAGGCGTATAAGCCTACATCAAGCTTTTCATAAAAGAAGCTAAAAGACTGAGTGGAATGAACCAAAGAGAGTGCATAGATCGAGGGTGTTGTTGCACTCATGTTCTGCTTATGGGTTTCCCATGGGCAGCTGATTGGCCACTGTGTGAACAAAATGCTGGACGAGATGGGTCTTTGGTCTGCTCCAGCATGCCTCTTCTTATGTTAACTAAAAAGTCAAAAGCAAAACTCTTCACCGCCCCTAAGGGGGGGGGGGGTGATCACTCTCTCCTTCCTCCTAAGCTTCCTCTTCCCATTCTGCTATAACCCTTCCCCGCCCTTACAGCCTGAAATCCAATCTAAAGAGAGGCTGCCTAAGCAAAATCAAGCCGAAAGAGAGAGAGAGGCAAAACAACATTGAGACACAATGCACAAACATTCCTTTCGTGGGCTGGAGCAGCTATTATTATTATTATTATATTTGAAAGAGATTAGGTCTCTTCCTGCAGCCCAGTTGGAGAAAAGAAAAAAAGGCGGGGGGGGGGAGAGAAGGCTGAAGTGAGAGGGGAGAGACCGAAATCAACTTTTCGACTCAACGCTTTCTTGCACCAACGAAGTCGCCATGCTTAGACATTCTCCCTTCCACTCGCTTCTTTGGAGTGGGGATCCTGCAACCGAAGCAACCGCCCCCCCCCCCCCGCTACACACAAACTTTTTCTCTGCCCCCCCCTCCCACTCCTTTCTTTTCTTGCAGCCACTAGAGTGCAGTGGGCACAAAGAGGCCCGTGGCGCGGTGTTTTCTTAACTACAATAGCCGGGCTAATTAGATCATAGAAGCAAGCCAGGGATACAGTAACAAGTCTCCAAACGACAGCAGAGAGAGAAACCAAAGCGAGAGGAGGAGAGAAAGTTTTCCCCTGGAACACTTACCGATCAGACCTCCCACCAGAAAGGCGATGACTTGGAAAATCAGCAAGATCCCTCCAACAATGCAGAGCTTTTTGGAGCTCATGTTTTCGATAATTGCCCCAGCCATTTTTGCAGAGCTTTCTCCTTTGCACTACCTACGACGGCGGCGGCGGCGGCAAAAGTTAAGGCTGCAAGGGATGGGAAGGAGGGAGGCAGCCTCAGCTCTGATTGTCCAGGCAAGCCCGGATCTGGCTCTCCCTCTGCCGGGAGCTGTGATTGTGGCCGCCGCTCGGCTGCATGTGGCTGCTTTAAAGGAGCAGGAAAGCGAATCACATGATACCCAGCTCCCTTCTCCTCCTCCACCCCCCCCCCCGCTATTCAGCAGCAATTGGTGTCAGTCTCACATAGCAGTGGGGGAAAGCCGGGAAAAGGTCGCTTAAATTAACAAATTGAAGAGGACAGGATGGATTCCCACCACTCGAGAATGGTCTCTCGGTAGGTTTCCCAGGACCTACTCGAGTTTTACGGACAAAAAGTTCAAAAGGTTCATCAGATATTGGAAGAAAAGTGAGGGAGGGGGACACGAAGATGTAATTCAAACAATTTTATTATATATTCGGGGGGGGGAGAGATTGAACACTTTGAACTAGAAGGAGCAGAGTTCGTTACCTTTTCATTCTATTTGATGAAGACTCCTGCGTAATTCAGAAGCTGGCTCAAAGGCAAAAAGCACAGTAATACTCTTTTGCCATATGACTGTACAACCCCAGCAACTGTCTACAAGTTTAAGAGCATGGCTAGAAAATGGAAGAGTTGATTGCATCCAATATTTTCCATCTGCCAACAGGACACTATCTGTCAGCAGAACAGATTCCTCCTGCTCTTTACACACGCACGCGCACGCGCGCCCCCGCCTCCGCAATCTACTCCAGTCTTGGGGGAGGCAGGGGGGAAGTGAAAGTTCATTGCATACGCAGAAATTTGCTTGTGCAGCACTGGATGTAATATCCAGTAAAAATATCCAGTCACCAGACAAAATGTCTACAAATCATTCACCTGTTATGAACTAAGTTTAAATAGGAGGCATCTTGAAAGTTATCAGATTTCCAGGTGTTTTAAGATATACTGTGGTGTAATTTCCAAAATTCCAACAAACTAAACACAAAATATAAGAAGCTCAGGTGCACGAGAAGTGCTGTACAGTTGCACTGTCTTGGGCATTGTTACAGCTGTGTCAAACGTATCAGTAGAATCCCCATTTTTACAGGTAAGGAACTGAGGCAGCAAAAGCTTGGCAAAAGCTCCCCACCAAGCTTCAGAGCTGGTATTCTCAGTATTACTGCATCAGACTGTCATCAAAAGCCTATGCTAAGTAGATACCAGTATTTGCCTTGGAAATTTCTCTCTTGTCCTGTACTATGGAATCTATAGAAAAGGAATGGGTAAACTTCAGACTTGCGGGATCTACTCCAGTTTTCTTACTGGAACACTGAGGTCCACCAACTAGAGCCAGGTGCAAAATACTGGCTTAGGCGGGTGGATGTACACAAAGAAATAAAGACCAGGGTGCCTCCAAGCACATGCTCAGCCCAGGAATTCGTAATCAGTACCAGAGCCAAGCTCAGAAGTCTTTTCACAGAAAAAGCCACTCCTGGTCCTCCCCTCCTCCCCCCACATTCTTTTTCAGCAACCTAACTGGGGGGAGTGGGAAAAGCTTTCTAAATGTTGATATTGTTAGACAATTGAGAGTCAGAGACCTTTCCAATCTACTGCAAATCACTCCAGAGATCTCAACCTATTGTCTACCTACCCCTGCCATAGAATGGTTGTGTAAGGCAATGCAAAACAAACCTTATAACATTAGCTAACTTAATCTAAAATCCTATGCACCACTACCTGAAAGTAAGCCTGATTGAGCATAGTGGGACTTCCTTCTGAGTAAACATGCATATGGCACCATTAGTGTTTACCATTTCTGGTAGGAGACAATGCTGTTGAAAGGAAATTGAACTGATTACCTAAATACTAGGAAGGTTATAACACTGAGCACTCAAGAACATTACTTTCACAGAAGTTTCAGGCATAGCCATATATTGTTTAAAAAGTGGTTTCTCCTTTGTTTCACTGTGAAGTTTCCATTTGGCAACAATGGAAGAAAGCAGTCACTTCAGGAGGAAGGATATCTGGGACACAACCCTCTATCAAAACAAGACAAAATAAAAAGGATTAAATCAGTAACAAGCCTTTCACTCCCACCTCTCCATTTGTCCTACTCTCCCCCTCCCCACCATACTTGTGCAGCCCCAGCACTCTGCTTGGTTCGAGTCCCACTGAATTCAATGGTTCTTACTCCTGAGTAAGAATACATAGATTGCAGTCTTACAGCCCAATCCTATGCACATTTTCTCAGAAGCAATAAGCAGGAAGTATGCTTTCAATAAGCCTGATTCACAAGTAAGCATGGTTAGGATTTCAACCTTAAATTTATAAAGATACAGTATTCAAAAGAAAAGGAATATTCCATTCTCATAGCTGCTCAAAGTGAAGGCAAAAAAACAAACTGTGCTTCCTTTTTTTTTTTTTTTTTTTTTTGCAGATTCAGGCCATTTTTACCTGTGGGGGCCCAGACAATACAATATTTGCATTTGTATAGCATTCTTACAGTACAGAATCTGTATCTTTTGCAAGTCCCATGATACTGTTAAGAGTTACTGATTAAAGTTCAGCCCTTCTGAGAGCTCTGCATTTACCATTTGTATGGACATCTGCTGGTTCATTTGAAGATTCCAGTCTGCATGAATGCCTTCTGTACTTGCCCAAGACAAAAAAGCCCCTAAAGCCATACACACACACACACACACACTTTTGCTGCAAAGGTCCTGGCAATCCTTACTTTTGCTGCAAAGGTCCTGGCAATTCTTACATAGGAATTTACAACCAACCAGGAAAATACAGCCTAGCCTGCTTTGTGCCTTTAACAGGACTTGACCTGCAGAAATCAGCAGAAGCTTCTTACAGTAGGGAGATAAGCATTATAACTACTAATGTATTTGCTGTTAAAGGCACAGGAGTAGGGACTGATAAGTTGTCAACCCTATCTCCTACAGACAAAAACTCGCAGATACCCTTTTCTCTTTAGAGTGCACCATCTCCCTTTTATTTTATTTTATTCTATTTAAAAAGCCAAGATAGCTGCATTGGTCCATGGGGGGGGGGGGGGAGTCAAAATCCACAGTAGGGCAATAACTTTACCAGGACCAACTAAAATGTCACAATAGTGTCTACAAGCATTTATTTCTACACAACTCTTCATCAGGTTAGGTGGTACAAATAGGAGATGGGGAAAGAGGAAGAAGCAAATAAGTTCACAATTTGGCCAGAAGTTGTTGTGACCATGACATCTGCTTTAGACCCAGTCTCAAGATGGAGATTGTAAACTGGATGAATTAGTCATTGCTAGGTGCTGCAGGTATCAGATTACACCTAGGATTTTGGGACAAGCAGCAATGGCTAATCCCTATTTCTGAAATCATAAAAGTCTGGCTCTAACCCAATTTTATCTCGTCTTGGGCAAACACATACGTTCCTGGGTAGTCCACCACTTCACACTATCCTATCCAATTTCTCCACATGATGCATAATTTTATACACCTTTATCATGTCCTCCCTTACTTGCCTTTAAAAAACCTGAACAGTTGTAACCTTTCCTCATATGGGAGCTGCTCCAGCCTCTTAATCATTTTGGTTGCCCTTTTCTGCATGTTTTCCAATTCAACAACATCCTTTTTGAGGTGTGGTGACCAGAACTATATACACAGTATTCCAATTGTGCTTCCACCATAGATTAGTATAGTCATTAAGATTATTGGCAGTTTTATTTTAGACTCCTTTCCTATTTATCCCCAACATAGAATTTGCAAGCTCAGAAGCTCATCAGCATATATATGAAGTTAGGATTCCCCCCCCCCCCAAGTGCATAATTGTGCTTACACTGAACTGCATTTGCCCCATGTGTGGAAATAGCTTTTTAGAGCTCTTTATTTATTTATTTCATTTTTACACCGCCCAATAGCCGAAGCTCTCTGGGCGGTTTACAACAATTAACAGCTCTTTGCTGTCCCTTTTTATTTTAACCACCCTAAATAATTCGGTGTTGTCAGCAAACTTGGCCACCTCACTGGACCATACCTCCAGATCATTTATGAACAAGTTAAAAAACACAAATCCAGATCCCAATACAAATTCTCGTGGGACCCCACTGTTTGCATCCCTCCATTATGAGAACTGACCATTTATTTCTACTATCTGCATTCAAATCTTTAACCAGTTACTGATCTATAAGAGGACTACTTCTTATCCCATAATTGCTAAGTATTTGGTGAGAGACTTTGTCAAAAGCATTTTGGAAGTCCAAGTAAACAATGTCTACTGGATCATCTTTGTCCACATACTTGCTGACACTCTCAAAGAACTCTAAAAGGTTAGTGACACCGGACTTACCTTTGCAGGAGCCCATGTTAATTCTTCTTCAGCAAAACTTGCCCTTGTTTATGCTTGATGATTTTATCTTTAATAATGCTTTCCACCAATTTAGCCAGAACAGTTGTTAAACTGACCAGCCTGTAATTTCCTGGATCCCCCCCTTGATCCATCTTAAAAACTGGTATTATATTGGTCACTTTCCAGTCCTCTGGTATAGAGGCTGAGCTTAGGGACATGTTACATATTTTTGCTAGAGGATCAGCAATTTCACATTCAGGTTCTTTAAGAACTCTCCAATGGATACCATATAGACCTGGTGTTTTGTTTGGTTTCAATTTCTCAATAAGGTCTAGAACTTCATCTCTTGTCACTATTGCCTCAGTTCCTCATATTCCCTTCCTGAAAAGATCAATTCAGGCACAGATATCTACCAGGCAAGTAATTCATTTGCTCTCTTTAAAATTTTCAAATGTATGTACAGTAATACCTTGGATTGCAAGTAACTTAGTTTGAGAGCGTTTTGCAAGACAAGCAAATTTTTAAATATTTATTTAATTTTTTTTTACTTGATATACAAGCGACGTCTTGCAATACAAGTACTGTAGTACGGCTTAAATTAAAAATCTCTGTACAAATTTTTTGGGGGGGATTTCGTTTTGATAGAAGAATGTTTTGGATTACAAGCATGTTTCCGGAACGAATTATGCTCTCAATCCAAGGCATGACTGTAAATGTATTCTTAGGTCATATCCACTGACTGTTCATTTTTACATTCACAAATGTTATTTGATATCTGATAATACGGGGAACTAGAGGAGAGCCATTTACTCTTTAAAGATCTTATCATTTATTTATTTATTTTTAAAAATCTATTCCATGCCTACCACCCAAATTGCATCCTTAAAAGAAGTTGACTAGATTTTGTCCATTTTAAAAGCATGTTCAAATAATGGAGGATAGTTCTCTCACATTGGCTAGTAGCCAGGACAGTAATATGTAATCTACAGGTTCAGAGATAGCATATACCTCTGGTAGCCAGATGTTGGCAACAACCAACATGGAATGACTAGCAAGCACCATTGTACCCTGTATTTGTAAGATTTTCAGAGAACATCTGGCTGGGCATTGTTGGAAACTGGACTACATGGATCTTTGGCCTGACCCAGCAAAACAATTCCTGTTGTATTATTATATGAATATATTACACCTATGAATGCAGCTTGGCTTCTTTAGGATTAGTTTCACCCTTGCTTTTGGAAACACTGGAATTTATCTCAGCAGTCAGGAAATGGGTTGTTCTTTGCACTACTTGGCAATATTGTAGTTCCATAAGCAAATGAATCATTTGCACATTGGTTTATGAAGCATATCTTTCCAGTAGTATGAGCTGCCAAAAGATAAATAGCATCCAACTTAAACCAGGTTGCTGGTGCCTGGCTAATTTTGAAAGTCCAAAAGGACTGAGGTTGCCAGGTCATGACGCAGTCCCTTTAACAAACTCTGAGGCACAAGAAGGGAAGTAGCCCGTAAGAAGGGATGCAGTCACTGTGCCACTTGTCTCTTCACCCACATCCCTTTACAAGAGGAGAGAGGGCAAAGGGACTAGTGAAGAGGAAGGCACAGCAGCTACCTTTTAAAAAGGGGATAGGTGCCATTTCTGGCAACTCCAGAAGAACTGAAGATTTAGACTCCACACATGCCTTGGAAATGCCTACCTCCTGTCCCTCACTGATCAATCTATGATGAAAATAAAAGCCAAAAACCAAGTGGTATAATGCACTCCTGAAACTGCTATCCAAGATATTCTCTTTAAAAGAACACAACACACAATTTCACTGTTGCCCAGGGGTGGGGAAAAGGTAGATCTGGATCTACTAGCAGATCTCCAGGCAATGTGCAATAGATTAGCAAGGATTTCCAACTCACAATTGGTTAACAATGACAGCAACAAAATGACTTCTCCACACACCTAAAATTATGCTGCTGAAACGAAGTAAGTTTAGGGCAATCAGGGAATGGATTTTTGTGTAGACAGACTGTGACCACCATTCAGTTCTGGTACTTAAAACCAATTCCTGAGCTCAGAGTTCTTTTATTCTAAGTGCATATCTTTTGCGCTAGGGTCCAGTTGGTGGATCTCAGGGTTCTAGTAAAAAACAACAAAATAGATCCCACAACTCGGAAGTCTGCCCATCCCTGTTGTAGCTAATAATGAAACTCACAATGCAGCCTGAAACTAGCCTCTTAGGAATGTGCTTTCCAAGCAAGAAAAGGGTGTTAGGCTTCATTAAGGCCAATAATTTCATTTTAAATGTTAAAGAAGGATTGTATCTTAACAGTGAACTGCATGGTAAAACCGAAAAAAGAATTCACTTCTTAATCCCTCCATTACATAAACTGAATGAAACATGCCAGGCATAAATTGAAATTTTCTTTCGTTAAATTCTCTCATTTCCTGGTACAGTAAAAAATGGACTGAAATGAGTTTTCAAACTCTTCCACCTTTCAAGATTGATACCTTTCATAATATAGCCTTAAGAGAACTGGCATCAGCAAGTGTGACAGGATTTCACAGTGTGGGGATGCATTTGTTTGGGGAGGTTTGAAATGCATTTCTCTGTTGACAGAAATAAATGCCCTGTGAAGAAAGAGGTGGTCTAGAAGGATAATGATGTGAACACCCCCTGCTGCTAAGAATATGAACAACCCATTCCAAGGCTTTGTGCATTTTGCTCTATCTGAGCTGCCAATATGAATTTTACTCTTTACCTCTTCTAGCAGATTCTTCCAACACACGTTATCTCACTCTTGCCTCAATTAAGCTACAGACAGTTCTCTCTCCAAATACAGAGACATGCTGGATTATCTGTGTCACTGCTTCAACTGAGCCTGACCAAATGGAAATGTAGCAGAGACTGAACCGACAACAGTCTATGCTAAAGGGGAGAGTATTACAAGTTGGTGGTAACCTTATATATATTGGTGCGCACACACACATACTTCTTCTTCTTCCCAGGTAATGGGAAGTCTTACAAAATCTATTTCCTCTAGAGGATGGAGCACTGGGGCCTGGGGGCTTGTGGACATCTTAGTACATATTGGTGTATTATATATTGAAAGAGATTTCATAGATATATATATAGGAGCCTACATGGCTATCGAGTCCAACCCCCTGCTCAATGCAGGAAACTAGAGGAGGTGTCTCCCACCCAAGTAATAACCAGGCCTGACCCTGCTTAGCTTTCCACACTCAGACAAGCTGAGCCAGCATGAGCCACAGGCATGTCATATGCAAGAGGCAGAATCATCAGGCTGCTCCTCCCCAGCCTGTCCTCCCAGCTCAGTAGACAATTTTTAAAATCATTTGTCAGACTCAGCCCCACATCTTCAAGTCCTGCATTTGTTTTTCTAGGATGATTCATCATGCCTTCTGTATGATTGGCCTTGCCTTACAACACAATTCGAAGCATGTGTGCTTGGAACTAAGTCCCCCCCCCCCCCCAAGTTCAAATGAGACATTCTCTAGTAAGTGTGTTTAGGATTGGAATCTTAGTAGATACAAACTTCTCGACGGACAGATTTTCCAGTGATCAGGCATGCCCATTTGTATAGGGAATGTGCTGATCCTTACTAGTCTTCTAAAATGGTAGAGTGACACTGCAGGATTAGTGGGCTCAGTGCAAGTGGCAGTATCTGAACTCATGTAACTTTATGCTTCTTCCCCTAACCCCAAAGATTGTTTCCTACAGTTCCAGGTTAGTTCCAGAGCACATAGCCAACACTGTGGGAAACTGTTGTCTGCTTTTAGTGGCCGATCCCACCCAATTAACTTGAATTATGCCACTTAATCAGTGAATTCCACCTGGCACTTCTTCTGTTTACACATGCCCAAGCCATCTGTGGTAGAACTAGAATGTGTATAGCTGAATATCACATCCCTACCACCACACACACACCTTTCTCTACAAAACTAAAGGTCCCAGTGATGGACAATGCCACCAAAATTCATACAGGATTTATTACTCTTGTAGAGCCAATTAAGTGGGCTCTGCTGTATTCTGAAATTTCACGCAAGTGCAAAAATAAAATAAAATACTGAGTTTGGTATGGGATGGAACAGAATTCCTGTGAAAAATCACTTACATTACAAAAACATTATTGGCTTTTATTGGCTACAAAAATAGGCTTGAAAATGTAAGGATGTACGGTACTTGTTGATACTTCAAGTGGTCAGGACTGCAGTGCCCTGCATAGCTCCTTGCCCTTGAGTAATGCAATGTAAACAAATATACGCAAATATGCTTAATTTGAATAATTTACACAGACCAAGTACAAGTTTTGGCACAGGATCTGAGCTACTTTGACACAGGGTATTCATAGCCCTTGCCAATAACTGCACTTCATTAAAAGTGGTCCTCACAGGAAGACCTTGGAGATAGCATATCTATATCACACTAGGTACTTACTTTATAATTTTACTGAATATATGAGATGTACACAAATCTTTTTTTAAGTGTATGTGTATATGTGTATGAATTCCAACTACTTTGAATGTCAGTTCAGATATCCATGCCAATGTATAGCCATTCAGTGGTGTGGGGCCAGCAGTGCTGTCCCGCTTTGTGGTAATTAACTCACATGTGAAGGAGGCTCTAGTCTACATATGAACTGGAAGTGGTGGCAGAATTCTGAGATGATTACTTATACTGTACCACATCAAGCTGCAGGAGGGGATGTCATTTTTCCCCATGTACAAACCTTTCTACAAGTAAAACAAAAACAAATAGCACATTATGGAAAAAGCTTCTAACAAACTATTTCCCCTGTTGTGCTATATTTCTACTTGCAGGAAGGGTTTGTTTTTTAAAATGCAGGAAAGCATTAAAATGTCATCCCTCAACTATAGTCTGAAGTGGTACATTCCATTCTATCACCTCAGGATTTTATCATCTCATTTCCACCCTTTTTTATTGCATGTGTAGACCAGGCCATAAACATCAGATGTTCTGTCTATGACCAGAAGAGTCTGTCACAAGGATACAACTTTCCATTGGCCGTCAGATTCCTGTTCTCTTGATTTGGGTCCAGAAATTAGCTGCTGAAGTAAGCAGCTCAGCAAACAAGCTGGTCAAGTATTTTTCATTATATGCCCTTTCAACACCTTTGCTCCTTCCTCTGCTTTTACCTGTCAGTCAAGAGGATAGTAGTCCACATTCATGTTGTCCGTAGTCCTACACTTACCTATCCTCCAAACTGAAAGCATGGGGATAATAATATTAGCCTGTCTTAGAAGGAGGGAGAGCGCCAACATTTGGAATTGGGTGGCTTGTGAATCGAGCTTAAATTCCCACAAAATTTGGGCTTTGCTCATAATGAATTCACTCTGGCTTCAATTGCTCCCTGCCACAGCAGCTGTCCCCTTTCCATTCCTCAAAATATAACTGGTGGTTGTAGCAGTACAGAGGCCTCCATGGCTTCTAGAACACCAAAATGGCAGTATGACAGGTATCTTGGGAAATGTAGCTTTCTAGGGAACCTGATTTCTTAGTGTAGGCATCATCTGTGTCAGGGTCCAGGTTGTGGGCAGTGAGGGTTCAGGGCTGGAACACCAGGGCCAGGAAAGATGGAGGCGGAGACAGATGGTAGGCCCAAGGTTCTGCACGGGTTCAGGGCAACAGAGTCCAAGCAGGGGCCAGAGGCAGAAGGCAAGTCCAAGCAACAGGCAGAAGGTCCAGCACAAGTTAGAGCAACAGAGTCCAGGCAGGGGCCAGAGAGAGGCAGGAACAGGAACCAAGACGTACCAGGCTGAGCAGGGCCAGAGGCAGAAGCATTGGTCAGGGACAAGCAGGAGGTCAAGCAGGAGGTCAGGCAAGGCAAGGCTGGATGTGGCAGATCAGGAACAGGCTGCAGCTAGCATGAAAGACCGTGTTGCTGTGGCAAGGACTGCAGTGCAGAGGCCCTCTTTATATAGGGCTTCCAGCAGCTCCCAGCTGGGCTGCATTAGCAGACCTGGGACAGCTGGAGGCCTGGGGCAGGATCCTGCAAAGCCAGCAGGAGGCTGGGCTGCTGTCCAGGCAGCGGCCACTAGATGGAGCTGTGGCGCTGCGCTGGCGGAGCAGATCCTGACAATCTGCTCTGGAAATGACATACTCCAGACCTCCTTGCGCCATGTGTGTGACAGTGTTTTCAGATCTATTAACATTCCAAATGATCTGACAAAGTGGTTCAACTAACTTATACCACAGTAATAAGGCGCCAAAGGATTATTTTTAAATAACTTTGCAGCAGGTTTTGTGACGTTTCAGCTCAAAGCAGATATTTTTTTAAAAACAGTTTCACTCTTTAGTGGAGGGATGGGCAACATGTGGCCCTCCAGATGTTTTAGCCTGAAAGTCCCATCAGTCCTAGCTAGCATATCCAATAGTGAGGGATGAAGGGAGCTGAGCCACAAGTTACCCACCAGAATGAAGGAGACCTTGAATTTAATTATGCCTAGTCACCATTTCATTTTGATTAGATCACTTGTATTTTCAAAGGTGTCCAATTTAGAGTAGCCGAAGTTAACATTATGGAAACCATCTAGAATATCTTACACACACACACCAGATCCCTTTCAGCAGTACAATGATTCACATGATATCCATTCTGGTGAACAGCATATTACCACAAATTGTTGTTACTGAGAACATGCCAGTATATTTCATTTTAAATGTGTCCCTTTTATTTATGCACAGGCTAGAAGCCACAATGCCTCACATTGAAGTGAAGCTTGAAAGGCATTTGCTAACAGCTCACAGTTTTTTGGTGGCCTTTTTAGATTCATTTATATGATTTAATGACTGACTGTTGAGGCTGAATTCTAGAGGAATTACTATTTTTCTATTCTATAAGATGTGCTTGAATGTTGGTGCTTAATGGTAGCAATAAGTAACCGTTTACAAAATAGTCACAAACTGAAGATGGAGATGAAAAGGTGTACGTCTGGCTACAGTAACAAACCCCCCCCCCCCCGCATGCACGCACATACACCTGGGCTATTTCTGAAGCATGGGCAGCTGGTGCCGCCTCCAAAACAAAGATGCTGCTAGTTCAACCAATCCTGCCAAGCTGGTCTTAGCCACACCTCCTCTTGGTTCCACTCATGAGTTTTTCTAAGTCACCCTAGCTGTGCCCATGGAAGCCTCTCCCATCAGCAGTGATAGTTAAATGGGGTTTCCATATTCAGGGGAATATACCTCTAATTCAGGGGAATATACCTCAAATAGGAATATACCTATTGGGGGTCCTGTAGCCCTCACACCCTGCTTGTAGGCTTTCCAAAGGCATCTGAACACTGTTAAACACATAATGCTGGACTAACGAGAGAAAAGTGGCTTGCTCAAGGCCACAAAATGGGCCCAAGGAACAAGTGAAGACTAAGCCCCAAACACCAACCTTTGCCCTTCCAAAAGTTATCCCTCCTTTAAATCTGTTGCAGCACCATGGTACCTAGTGCTCCCTAACTGTTTCTCTTTCCTGTCCCCAAGACTTCTCAGGTTTGTAGAGGCAAAAGGGGGGGGGGGATACACACAATTCAGACTGTAGACTTGTGTGACAGCCTCACACAGAGTAATTTTGCTTATATTACTTCTTCATGTAATGCGTAATTAACTGATGGAATTCACTGTTGAATGGTCTGGTGATGACCATTAGTTTAGAGGTCATTGAATCCTCAAAAAGGATTAAATCTATTTGTGGAGGAGGAGAGGTCTATCAACTGCCACAATTAGCCAGACCCAAGCACACAGCCTTCCTGCTCTGCTTGGGAGCCGCCAGAGGCATCTGCTGGTTTTGGCTGGAAACTGAATGCTAGACTAGATGGAGCATGGTGTCTAACTCTCCAGGAATCCTCCTGTGCAGCAACCCAGTCCAACCCAAGCACCAATTCCTCTTCCCCATATGCCCTGAAGATATATTTTTCCTGTCAAGTCTACAGATGCATTTGGTGGAATCTGATTCTGCCCTTTCATTCCACCAAAATAGTTTCTCCTTCCCAAAAATTATATTCCTCCCAGATCACTTCACCATCCCAGACTTTCTCCTCCAAAAAAACATTTCTGACCCAAGCTTCCCCTTCCAAAAAAATCATTCCAATTAACTGCCCTTCCTGCATCCCCCTCAAAAAAGAAGGAAAACCCACATTTTTCATACTCATGGCAGCTCTCTCTCCTTTCAGTCTTCTTAACCCAGATAACTCCATCTCCATTTTTGTCACTGACTTTGCCAGCTCTGTCTCCACTTGGTCCTCTTAACCCACATTGCCTTATCCCCATTTTTATCAATCAGTTCAGTTGCCAGTATAGACAATACAGTCATCTTCTTATGCTTGTATTTTGTTGCCCACCTTGTGTGGCCCTGGTCCAGAAAGGCAGCCTATAAACATGTAAACAATAAACACTTTACTGCCAGCACTGTCAATTACTTTGAATAAGCGGCAACAAAGCTAAGTTCCTTTTTACTAGGAAAAACAGTAATATCCGCAGTCCAGTGAAGTTTTAGGCTAGTCTTTGAAGTAAATCCTCCAAGTTCCTAAACTACTGTCCATTTGTCCTTATGATAGTAATTTCTGGCACACCGGCAATCTGAAAGGAAAAAGAGAGAGCCAACTCTATAGTTTATATTCTACGCCTGGAGATAATTTCTACTCACCATAGATGGCTAATTAACTGGCTGTTTCCAAGCCTGATTTAGGTTATGCTACAATTACTCAACTGATATACAGGCCTGTGGCTTACGCTGACTACTTAAGCCCTGTTCTTGCCTGATCTCCATGCACAAACTGGGAGTGTCACACTGGTTGGTTCCATCTCGGAACTTTACATACTTGCTAGTGCCACCCTTGACCTCTGCACCTTTGGCCAAAGATGAAAATAGGGGCTATGCACATAGGGTGGAAACATGATCAGGAACCCTGAATGTGCTATGGTTCCCAATCATATATACAGGTCATATGCATGTGGGATCTATTTCCACCTTTGGCCAAACATACAGAAGGTGGGAGCAGGGCCAGCTGACATAATACTGTTCCCCTCCACCCACTCAGTCTATGCCGGGAGATCAAGTAAGAACAAATATTTGATGATGTCCAAGAATGTATGAAGGCTGCAATCCTATGCATATTTATTTGGGAGTTACGGACTCATGTGCACATTTTGCTGCATTTATTCCAGGCTGTCATATTTCTCCAATGTAATACTAAAAGTGTTCTTCTTGAGCAATTTCCTGGTACTTGCCTAAAGAAAGATGTTTCTATCTTGAAGACAGAATTCCAGCTCCTATAAAAAAAAAACTGTTAGCAGTTTACTTTATGAAGGCTAAAGTTTCCTTGGGCACAGAGTGTGGAAAAGTGGGGTATAACATTTAAATAACAACTAAATAACAAAATGTGACATGTTTAATTCATTCTCTTGCATGAGTATATCACCCCAACAAAGTCAAACCCAGATGTTTTGACTGTTAATTACATTTTTTTGGTTACATGTTTTAACTATTGAGAAAACTCCAAGTCTTTTTTCCTTAATACAACAGCCTTCAAGGACAGTCAACAAAAACCGTAGTTGTTTGCCTTCATTAATAAGGCATTTAATCACAAAATACCTTTTAAGTTACTGTCATGAAGTAAGCAAAGTCCCATGAAATAAGCTAACACTTAAAATAAAAATAAAACAAAGTACAGCCCTAATGGAATTAAATGAGCTAACAAAATGTCTTGTTTATGGAGTCTGGCTTTGGGGAAGTAACATGAGTGGAATAGTTAGGCATTGATGCATAGTTGAACTCTGTGGTTCAAAAAAATATATCACTGGCTTTAATAAAAGGCATGATTGCTTTGGATTGGTCCACAATGCAACAACAAAAAGATATTTTACAAAACAGAACAGGGGCACACAGGGAAAACAGAGAGAAAATGTTCAAATAAAGGGCTGTAGATCCTGGCCAGACCTTAATAAAAACATGCAATTTTCACTATAAATACAGCTATTCTTTGCTTCAGAAAAGAGAGAATACAAACATAAGTGTATAAGGATCACTGCTAAAAATATATGAAGATGATTTTAACTATAAGGGAAGTTCTATCACAAGGGTCGGGAACCTCTGGTCTTTGGGGCCTCCCATCCAGCCTTCACCCTCCCCGCTCCCCCACCCTGCAATTAGGCTTTTAAAAAGGAGATAGCAATTTTAGAAAGTATAATAGTATGAACTGTTATTGGTCTTTTAGCAGTTCTGAGAATCCCCATTCAGTATTGCAACCATGCTCTGCTAAGTACAACCCAGCCACAGAATAAAAGTTGAGCTTCCGAAGCCTTAATGTTAGTGGTTCTCAGTATTCCTTGGATCAACTTTATGGAATTTCTGAGGACTGGCCCATTAAGAACATATTTGAGGCTGGCAACATATTTGAATTGATGGGATTCTGAGGAGCATATCACTAACAACATCAAGGTGAACAATAAAGAATTATTTAAATATATGAGAAGCAGGAAACCGGCTAGGGAGGCAGTTGAACTGTTGGGTGACAACAGTTAAAGCATTACTAGAGGAGGATAAGATGAATGAATTATTTTCACCTATCTTCACTACAGAAGATGTAAGATAGATGCCTGTGCCTGAACTGATGTTTTCAGTAAGGGAGTCTGAGGAACCAATACAAAAGCTGGTGACAAAAAGTGGTGACAAAAGATGACATTCTTGATCTTATTGACAACTACATTCAGAGGATGATCTCCAAACTATCCTAAATGCTTTTGCAGAAGCATACGAAAAACTTGGTCTCTCACTTAACATCAAAAAAACCAAAGTGCTTCATCAGCAAGTGCAAGCCAATCCTTTGGTGATGCCATCTATCCAGCTTGGCGGGACAATACTGGAAAATGTCGATCATTTTCTCTATCTTGGCAGCTATCTTTCTGTTACAGCTAACATCGACAGTGAAATCCAGCATCGTCTGAGCTCCGCAAGTGCCGCATTTTCTCGAATGAAACATAGAGTGTTCGAGGATCGGGATATTTGTAAGAAGATCAAAACACTGGTTTATGAAGCCATTGTATTACCAACTTTATTGTATGCCTGCGAAACATGGACTATCTATAAACGTCACTTCCACCTCCTTGAAAGGTTTCATCAACGTTGCCTCCGGAAAATCCTGCAAATTACTTGGGAAGATAGGCGAACAAATGTCAGTGTACTGGAAGAAGCAAAGACTACTAGCATTGAAAAAATGATCCTTCAACGCCAACTTCAGTGGACCGGTCATGTTGTTCGAATGCCTGACTGCCGTCTCCCAAAGCAGTTACTTTACTCCCAACTCAAGGATGGAAAGCGGAATATCGGTGGTCAATATAAGAGGTTTAAAGATGTTCATAAGGCTAATCTAAAAAAATGCAATATAAACATCGAAAACTGGGAAGCTCTGGCCCATGAACGATCTAAATGGAGGTTGGCCTTTCACAAAGGTTCCATGGACTTTGAAGAAGCCCGAGTGCAAGGTGAAAGGGAGAAACGTGCTAAGCGAAAAGCACGTCAAATGAATCCTTTACAGGACCATCTTCTATCTGGTAACCTGTGTCCTCACTGTGGGAAGCTGTGTGGATCTAGAATTGGCCTCCACAGTCACTTACGGACCCATCGCTAGAGTCTACACAATCTTTCTTTAGAATCTCCTCCTTTTATCCCGGAAGACAATCTTACTCGGTCACGAGTGATCGCCTGATGATGATGAATAAATCAATAGGCCCAAATGGTATCCATCCTAGAGTTCTTAAAGAACTTAAATGTGAAATTCCTGATCTTCTAACAAAAATATGTAACATGTCCCTAAAATCAGCCTGTGTACCAGAGAATTGGAAAGTGGCCAGTATAACACCAATTTTTAAGATGGGATCAAGGCGAGATCCAGGAAATTACAGGCCGGCTTAGTTTAAAAACTGTTCCGGGTAAATTGGTGGAAAAGATTATTAAAGATAAAATTAGTAAACATATAGAAGGACAAGCCCTGCTGAAAAAGAATCAATATGGGTTCTGTCAACCCAGTTTGCGGCTGCTGTGAAAACGGCAAACTTCATGTCAGGGATAATTAGGAAAGGCATTGAAAATAAAACTGCCAATATCATACTCCCCTTATACAAATCTCTGGCGCGACCACACTTAGAATACTGCGTACAGTTCTGGTCACTGCACCTAAAAAAGGACACTGTAGTGCTGGAAAAATTGCAGAAAAGGACAACTAAAATGATGAACAGCCCGGAGCAATTTAAAGGGCTGAAGATTACAATGTCTGGGACGATTTAGCTTAGAAAAAAGGTAGGTAAGGGAAGATATGACAAAGGTGTACAAAATTATGCATGGTGTGGAGAAAATGGATAGGGAGACATTCTTTCTCATATAATACTAGAACCTGGGGTTATCCCATGAAGTTGATTGGTAGGGTCATTTATAGTTTTCTGGCTTTTGTGAATCCCCCCCCCCCCAACATTCTAAAAGTTTTAAATGCCTCTCCTAAGTCTTAGTTACAGTTAAGAGTGTTACACTAAAATACACTGGTATTTTGGCCACACACATTTTCCTTTGGCCTCATCCCTTTTGCCTTCAACTCGATCCACTAATGGAATGCAGTCCCCAAGAGCTTCTCTGAAACAGAATTTAGCCCTTGTGCTGAAAGAGGTTCAACATCCCT
This sequence comes from Shinisaurus crocodilurus, assembly GCA_021292165.1. NCBI lineage: Eukaryota > Metazoa > Chordata > Lepidosauria > Squamata > Shinisauridae > Shinisaurus > Shinisaurus crocodilurus. Next base: position 177,286,000 of record CM037877.1, on the reverse strand, counting down.
GCTCTAAAAAGATATCATTCTGCAGCATGTGTGGGCTGTATAGCCAAAGATTACACTCACTGTATAGACTCTGAGTAGTTGCAGAGACATGTACCTATGCAAATACTGCTGATTTGGGGTTTGATTGTGTGTTTGTATTTCAATATTATTGTTACAGCTTGTGGCCAAGCAAATAAATTTAAACTCTATATTGCTGCTGTTAATAAAAACACGTATTGGTTGCAAGCAGTTTAATATGTTCACAAGTTCAGGAGATACATGAATTTCAAAACAGGAAAACATGATTTTACTCTGGCCATTTCTTCTTGGTGATTTAAAATCAATCCCACCCTGTCTGTCGATAGTTATGAGCATACAGATGCCTCCCACAACTAGTTTATATATCTGATATATCTCAACCCAAATGATAACTTGTGAATTCAAGGTGAATTTGAATTCTCCCCAAGTATAATCCAGGAGAGGAGAACAGGGGTAGAATTACCAGAGGAGGCCAATTCATTTTCTGGTATGTAACAGCACAAGTAACAAGGATTGATCCTGACAGGCTGCTTTCATGTAGCAACTTCATCTGTCACTAGGAAAGAAAGAACTCTCTAGAATTCACAACATTCCCTCTCCAACTAATCCATAGCTTTCCTGCTGTGTGTGAATGAATAGTACTAGGTATTGGTAGCTGTGGTGCAGGAGATCTGCAGATTTCTTGGAGTCCCCTGAGGTGGGAAATGATAGAGAGAGCAAAAAACCAGCATGCAGTGCTAAAATAGTGTAATGGACCTAGGTAAAGAGAAGCTAGATCCTGACTACACACAGTTTACATGCCGGTGGACTTGCAGGTGGGTGTGATGGCAGAATCGCCTGCCTCTTCCACATCCAGCTTTGGGACCCCGGCATGGGAAAAAACTACATAGGAAAGGTGCCTCTAGTGAAAAAAACATAGGAAAGGTGCCACCCTAGTGAAGATGCACATTCAACAAGGCTCCAGAAGGTAAGAGCACATGCTTTTGCTAGCTCTGGGCATCTTAGATCATATGGGAAGGACAAGTTGTACTAACACAAAATGCACTGGAACACCAATACCAGCACTAGAAAGACAAGAGACTGTTGCTCTTACAACTCTGCCACCTTCTTATGCCAAGGTCCTCAGTTGCTCATTCTTCTATGCCAGTGGTTCTCAAACTCCCCCCCCCCCCGCACCCTTTTCACCATATGTCACTCAGAATGTCATTTCCCCCCTTTCCAAGATTGTCTGACTTACGCTGGCTCAGCTTGTCTGAGTGTGGAAAGCTAAGCAGGGTCAGGCCTGGTTATTACTTGGATGGGAGACCCCTCCTCTAGTTTCCTGCATTGAGCAGGGGGTTGGACTCAATAGCCTTGTAGGCTCCTTCTAACTCAATAATCTATGAAATCGATTTATCTTTATTTTTAATTTAATCTGTGCCATACAATAAGGTGTGATGTCGTGTAGATTATGTACAATCTGTAGAATTGTAATCTGTAGAAAGATCAGTATTCCAACAGTTTGAGTCTGTGGTCCCAATTCTCCCCCTGATACCCTAAAATCCCCCCCCTGGGGAAATTCCCCCCCTGGTTGAGAACCCCTGTTCTATGCTCTGTCTATTGCCTGGGAACCCCTTCAAAGAATACTCAGGTTGCAACAACCTACCGTATTTTTCTGTGTATAAGACGCCCCCATGTATAAGATGCCCCCCCTTTCTTACTCCAAATTCAGAAACAATATTTTTAACAGCTCGCTGAGCTGGTCAAGGGCAAGCAGGAGCTGGCAGTGAGAGGCCGGCGGGCAGAGGCCAGCGGGCAGAGGCAGGCGAGGCCTAGGCTCCCGCGGGCGGCCTGCACAGCGGCCCCGAGCACATGCACAGCCTCCACGGCGGTCCGCACTGCACAGGACCGCTGACCGCCCTGCAGGGCTCTGGGAGGTAGGGCGGCTCGCGGCTCGCACCCCGCCGCCGGCTCAGCGGCCCATCCTCCCCTTCCCCTGCTGGCTCAGCTGGCCACAGGACAGCCGCCCGGAGCCCTGCAGGGCGGGCAGGAGGCTCATGCTCCGCCGTTGGCTCAGCCGGCCCTCCTCCCCTTCCCACACCGGCTCAGCTAGCCACAGGACAGCTGCCCACCCTGCAGGGCTGCGGGCGGCTCGCGGCTTGCTCCCCGCCGCTGGCTCAGCCAGCCCTCCTCCCCTTCCCTGCCGGCTCATACCGTATTTCCGTGTATAAGATGACCCTCAATTTTTCTACTATCAATTTAAGGGGAAAGTATCATCTTATACACGGAAAAATACGGTATATCACCTTTCAAATTCTCTCTCAAAACCTAACTCTTGCACAAAGTTCTTTAACTCTTCTCACTCTATCCATATTTGCTCTTGCAACCCCTTAGCTCTCCTTTGCCTCTCCTTTACTTTTACAAAACTTTCTTGGTTAAGCTTTGCTTGTAAGCAAAACCAGAGAGAGGTGAAAGTTTTGTTATGATATATGCAAATCATCCATCTTCCCCTTTTTATTTTGTAATACATTTTGACTATGATCCTGTTCACATTTAAATCATAGGTACGTTCACACAAATAACTGGGTACAGAGCAACAATAGGTAATTCTTCTTGCATTGCAATAGCAATGGTAGATAGATAATTTTTAAAAGTTGCAAATAAGAAAATTATTGGAGACAATCTAGCCATTGCTAGAAAACAAAAAATCTAACTACCACTACTTTCCCCTCACTATGAAGAAACTGATTTTTGTGAGGTAAAAGTTTAATGTGTTTATATGTACGGTGTGTAAAACCAGGGCGGAAGATGAAGGGGTAAACAGTATAAGGTAAAAATGTGTATCTTTTACTTGAGGCTTGTGCCAGAGGAGTGATACATTGTAAACACGGTGTGCTGGTAGAGTGGCAGTTACTGTTACGGTTACCATTGAGAAGGGAATATGAAGCCAAGTTTCTGGTTTGTATATAGTATGGTTGGATCAAATTTTGTACCATCTGATTGAAAGATGGCTAAATATTCTAAAGATATCTATTGGTCCTGAGTTTGAACAGAGGTGGTGTGATAGAATGTTGACCACACCAAAGCTGATTGACTGGAGCAAATATAAGGAGCTGGGGAGAGACATCAGGAAGAGTTTGAGGAAATTTGTATGGAGAAGAGGTGTGCCTTCAGAAGAGTCTAAAGGGGGGGGGGGAGAGAGACAAGACAGGATCAGAAGAAAGCCAGTTAGTTTAGAGACGAAGGCTCCAGGAATAGCCTTCAAGGATAGCGGAGGCATGGCAACAACAGATGTTGGAAGTCTGAAGTCAAAGCAGCTGCAGGACCAGAGAAGTCTGGTAAACAGTATTAAAGGTCCCAGGTGGCCATCAAACCTTACCAGAATGAGGATTACTTATCAAGCCCTCAGCACCAGGCTTGTGATTTAAACTGGGGTGGAGCTTGCTAGGGGAATTGGGTTTGGTTAGGGTTAGGAACTGTAGCCAATCAGGCTATAGGTGGTAACAGTAACACAAAACCCTTTTAAAGTGACAGTAATAATAAATTATAACCTTTCTTGTTTTCTTTTTAATAAAACATTCCATACCTTTATTTATCTCTGATTTGTTTGTCTCATGCCTATATGCGGCTACCTTAGGTAAAAAGGATATATTAAATAAAAGGGTACAGATTTATCATGACAGTGGGAGTGAATGGTGAGATAATCTATGTGGGATGTTCTCCACATTTTGGTGCCCCAGTGAAGGGTGTTCCTCTACAACTACTATAATATAATTTTTACTTAATTATGATCCTTCATTAGATGGACCTTTGTTCAGCACTTAACTTTAAGACAGGTAATTAAATTCAAACCTGCCTAGTGTCAGAGCCTCTGTTCCAGAAACCTTCCTCATAGTTTCAGAGATGCAAGACTAGGGTGATTCCAGTTATTCTGCACATGTTCAGATACTCTACCATTGCCTCAGAATTAAAAAGATTCCAGCAAGCCTCAATAAAATTAAGCTTGGACTTTATGGAATTAAGTCTATGAATGGAATTAAGCTTCGGTTTATCCAAAGCCTTAGTGTGTCTCCGTAGCACACTCAATCTCATATTACAGTACAGTCCTGTGTGTCTACTCAGAAGTCCCACTAAACTCAATGTATATACTACCAGGTAAGGGTGTAAGAAATTATCTACAAGAAGTAAGTCCTGTTGAACTCAAAGGGGCTTACATTGAGTAGATATGTATAAGATCGCATTTTTAATCCTGTTATTGACATCAGGGGGTTATAAAGAGGATTCTTCTATTCTGGCAGGCATTCAGCACCAGTTGCTGACCTGGTTTTTACATTTTACCGGTGGATTCATTTTATTCCCTCCTATTTAATCCAGGGTGTTATATTGGCTTTTAGCTGCTTCTATTATATACTTACATTATAGCTGTTGCTTTTTAAAATATTATTAGTAACCAACCTGAGGCATGAGTGAGCTATGTGGCAGAATACAAATGTGAAAGTAAAATAACTCCATTTACAGGACTCTCATTGTTACCAGTCTAAGTATTTGATGTTTTGGACGGATCCCAGGCCTTTTGGGTGCAGCTGAACAAGACTGTATTGCTGTCCTAAAACTGCTGGTATCACAAATGCCAAGAGCAAAGGTTAAAACTGTACCGATGTTTCCATTCGTCTCATTATAATCATTTGTTCACAGATCCAAATGTTCTTTTACTATACTGGAAGCTCTCTGCTGTGCATGGCTGGCATCTTGAAAGATTACAAAACCATACAGACAGTGAAGGAAGAATCTTCAACATTAAATTAGGGGGAAACGTTATGACCCATTTTATTGAACAAAGATTTCTAAGTGCTGCAAAGAAACCATAGGTGACCCTTGTTGAAAAGTAGTTCAAACCCACATTTCTATATAATGTATCTTATGCGGCACACTAAAGCAATAGCTATGTTTTACAGCCATCTTGCACAGTTCTTGCAATTCCTGTGTTCCATTACATTCCAGTTCAATTGGCAAGATCCCTGTAGAATTGCCTCTGGCAATTACTAGTTAACAAATGCTTCTCTCACTACATTTCCATAGTGTTACGCTTACCTGAAGAACATGATACAAATAATGCAAAAACCTTTCCATCACACATATCCAAAAGGACATTTCATATAGATCTTTTTTTAAAAAAATATAAAGCCCTGAAAACTAGTAGTCTGATCGTATACCCTGGTTCTCAGCTGTCCCAGATGACAACACTGATAAGGGGCCTAGCTACAGCTATGTAACAAAGCTGGGTCTTAATTGAAATGGTGCTTACTCCTTCACTGTCCAACTGTGCAAGATGTTGAGATGGCTTCACTACACGTGATCCTAGTAGCTGAAAGATTACCAGAAAGTTTAAGAAATCAGCCTTGATGCCCGTGTATGGATTTCCTGGAAGTAAGCAAATGGGCAACAGGTGCCCACAGGGCACCGAGCAAGGATTGGTAGGAGTGGGAGTCATTTGGCACCAATCAGTAAGCATCATGCAACAATGACAGGTCCCAGAAGCAGGATTTGGGTGGGAGGTGAAGGTCAAGTACTACAGAGCCTGGGACAGCTTCTTTGATGGCCTCTGCCGTAATGCTGTACAATCTGGCACTGTTGAGGAGCCTGCAAGTGCACCTTCTGTCTTCTCTACTGGGTATGTTATAGGGGAGCAAGGGGCCTTGGGAAGTTAGCATGGATGGTGGAGCTATGGTTCTTTGCTTGAGGAAACTGCAAGGATTTTAGGGGCACTCAGGCTTCCACTATGCAGCCTGCATAGTATTTTCCTTACAATTGAGCCTCAGATAAGCTTGGGGATTTCCGATGACCCACAGGATCCTCAGAGGACCACTCTGCTTTGAAATTATTGTCTGAAGGCTGAGGCTATCTGGGAACTGGGGCAGAACAGGTTTCCATGGCTGTAAAAATAGTTAAGGAGTCAGGAAAGGTGGTACATTATTATTCATGGTGTTCCTGACAGTTAATAGGGAGGCAGCTTCCATAGCAGGGGTCTCTGCCCCCACTTGCCTGAGTTGTGATGCGACTATTTGTGCTGCTACATGTCAAGCAAATGTATAGGATTGCAAGCATTACCAGCCAATTCATTCACAAAATATTGTGTTCTAGGTCCAGTGTACAATATATGAGACTACACTTACTGTTCCCTAAACAATAAGCATGGTAATTGTGAAGGATCACCAACAGGATCCTCTGCGTGAGTTCGGCACTTAACGGGTTAACCTGTGAGTTACAGCATGTACAAGCGCTGGCAATCACCCACGAGGCTTTCGCGCACAAGAGGAAACCGCAGCCCTTTAAATGACCAAATAAGGCTTTTGTTTACATAAAACACAGAGCGGAACTAGCAGCTTTCCAGGAATACTACAGCATCAACACAACCTTAGTTGACCCCTGGGTTTCTCAATGAACAGGCTTAGGCTAGCGGAGTAAATCTAGTCAATTACCTCAGACCAAAGTCTCTGCGCCTAGTCAGTTTCAGCCTGGCTCCGGGTCGGCCGATTCGTGGATGAGAATGGCGTACTCGGCTGCCGCTTGG